>CM068376.1:20076620-21276620 GCA_034769895.1 Magicicada septendecula
TAGGCCGATAGTTGTAACAGATAATAAGAACATTATTTTTATTCATAAATCATTATTTTATGGATGAAAGTGGATATAACGTCATACACAAGTAAAATTTGTATGCAGAAAGGCACTACAGCTTATATGCATGCTTTTACATCAAACAATAATAATATAATTTATTTTCCTCTACATAAAAAATACACATTTTCACATAATATTCAGTTTATATTACAAACTGATATTAGAAACACAAAGTGCAAACTTATTTCTGAACCAAGTAAATACAAGAAGTGTTTACAAAATAAATACAAGAAGAAAAATCAAAGCCTCCTAATAAAACTGTTGTTTGCTTAAAGATTCCATTAAAATAAAATAAAGTATAGGAATCATATGGCAGTGGCAAATCCATATTAGAAGGTGTACGAGGTGTGGCAATAACCTGACTGGCTTCATAAATGTGGTTTGTTTACAAATATTACATTTTAACATTTATTCACTTTTAATATACTCTCCTTCCCTTTTCACACAATGTTCCATTCTAATTTTTCACTGTCAGAAACAATGCTGCAGTGGACCTGACTCTGTAAGCTCCTTTAGTAGAGTTGCCATTTTCTTCCATGGATTGAAAGTGGGGTCCTTTAGGCCACTTTTGGTCAGAGGAAATAGAAACAAGTTTTGCACAAGTTGTAACTATTTCAAGAAAGTTAGTCTGCTTTTAACACATTCGAGACGAGCTGCAGGCACTGCCCGCAGTACCGTAGAGCTCCATAAAGACGAAGTGCGGGCATAGCTCGCAGTCGCGTATCTAACTGCATAATAAACGTAATACGGCTCCCTCTCGCTGTTAGTCACAATGAAACGATAGCAGTATTAGTAGGTAACATTTTCAAATGTAGATGGCAGCAGCAATCAGAGTCTGAACACAACAGTAGCTTTTTTTTGTATGTTGTACCCAACACACTGTACGTAACCAAGCCACATAGTCGGCGCGCGGAAAATGGCTTCTCACTACTTGATGGAAGATGAAATACGTGATATTCTGTGTGAAGATTCGGGTTCTGAAGGCTTTGTTAGTGACAGTTTTGATACGGATGAAGAAGTTGAAGATTGTATTGGTAAGTTTGTGTCTGAATTTTTGTATGTTTCTTATAAATTGACCCATTTCATTGTGTCTTATATGACTGCACCGTGTTCACTACACCTACCTTTATTAGAACTATTTTCGCTATAAAAATTAGTGGGCTGTTTTGTTACACCAGAAATTTTGAATACTTTTATAAATATAGGTAAAAGTATAGCTTGATGTCCTCACTTTTAATTTATAAAAAACACTTATACTTCCTTATTTAGGCCTACTGACTATTATTCTCTAGCTGAATTCACTAGAAATGATTGTTAGTTACAGGCTTATAACTGCAGGCTTTTTACAGCCAACACTTTCCATTTTTTTTTTTTTTTATTTTTAATTTACAAATCATATTCATCCCTATAAAAACAATTACAGACATACAATTGAAAATAACCATTTCAAAATCAAATCCTTATCTTGCTTCTTTTCTTCTTTGCAGAAGACCTTCCTGACGTGTTGGATGGTCCATCCAATATTTCTGTAAACAATGAGAGTCATGTTTCTCAATGTAATGGTACACAGCATGGGGGGGAACCAGTACAAATTTCGTATGTCCCTACAGAAGACTGCTCATTTCCAGGAAATGTCAAATGGTCTTCCCAAGCTATCCACAACACTCCAGACAGACCCATATTTGAGGAAGATTCTTATATCTCTGCCCAACTTGATTCTCAATCTTCACCCCTTGATTGCTTTCTACACTTTTTTGATTCAGAAATTGTAAACAAAATAAAAAGTGAAACGAACAGATATGCTAGCACTACCATCGCAAGGCTCAGGCGCTCAAACAAACTGAAACCACACAGTATATGGCAGAAATGGACAACAGTCAAACTTGATGAGTTGTATGGGTTCTTTTCAATAATACTGCACATGTCTGTTATACACAAATCAGACTTGAAAAAATAGTCCACACTCCGTTTGCTGGAAAAATGTCGCGCGACAGACTTTCTTCTATTTTGTCAATGCTCCATCTCAACAACAATGAAAATACGTTCCCCGTAATGAACCAAATCATGACCCCTTATTCAAAATAAGACCTTATGTAGATTACCTTCAGAACAGATTTAGAAATTCTTTGATTCCTTCAGAAAACCTGACTGTAGATGAAGGCATGTGTCCTTTCCGTGGCCGTATACTTTTCAGGGTTTATATGAAAAATAAACCTGAAAAGTATGGAATCAAAATATATATTTTAGCGGAATCTAACTCCAGTTACGTATTGGCTTTTGAACCATACACAGGGAGAAACAAAAAAATTCTGTAGTTTCATTGTTGCGTCGACTCCTCACTGGGTACCTTGGTAAGGGGCATACCATTTATATGGACCGTGTAACTCTTTCTTTTCGGTAATATTTATATTTTATTCAAATTCAATCTCCCACTTACCTTTTTCTATGATCTGGCCGGATCGTGTAGTGGAGGTAAACCCATTTCGTGCGACGAACTCTGACAGCACATAAAACGAACTAAGGTTTTGAAAGAAACCCTCAATTTTTTGGAAGAGAAATTATTTTTGTTTATTAATCAGAAATATTGACTTCATAAATTTTCCATTTATAAAATTTCCAATTTCATATTTATAGGTTTACATGTTTTATAAATTGTGTAACTCCTACAGCTTACGTACTATGCTTAACTTCTACTACTTACGTACTTTAAAATAGCCCAGCCTGCTCACTCAATACTCACATTCTTAACACCCCGTATTAATACCAAAACCCCTCATTTTTATGTAAAATCAATGACAAGTCTTTAATACGTAACATTGCATGTGTGGCATCGTATTACCCGACCACGTTTTGCGTTTTCCACAGTCGTTCATACTCCGGATTTTTATAAACTGGTAACATTTAATCAAGTTCAGTAGTTATTCATCGTCACTAGATGCACTGTAATCTGTGTTTTGGAGACTCACATAATTATTTTGTCGGCCGACTTATGAAAAAATATGAAATTTTGCCCGGGCACAAAACTGATAGCAGCCACGCGCGGCGTAGGTTGTTAGTCGACTCGAACTGGAACGTAACAGGTACATCTTGCCTTCTCTGGAGGGAAAACTGTGGTTCACTGCCACTATGTTTTCGTCGCTCATACTCAGTTGTTGTGAGGTAACCATTTTATATAGGCACTAATAGAGGTATATTCTGGGTACCAAAGTACAATATTGGCTTTGGCTCTGCTGATGTCACCAACAGTAGGCGGGGCATTAGCAGTGTTTCCGGGAGATCTTGGAGAAGACGATGAATAATTCTCTCGCTTTGGCCATCTTGAGTTTTTCGGCCAGAGCGTCCTTTTGAGCGCGTGCGGGTGTAGTTGCGCTCGGGCGTCGACACACATGTAAAGTTCTTAGAATTTTGTGGGGTTAAATTCTTCAGCCGCATTGCTCAACAACAACTGCGTCTATGCCTTTGTTTCAAACTGTTTCTTAACACAATGGAAATAACGTTGCCATGCGTTCTGTTATAATGGAATGAATCTGGTTGCACAATAATTTTCACAACTTTTGACAAACCCGCCCAGAATAAAAGAAATAAAAAATATAACTGCCCCAAACTGTTAAAAATAAAAATACCCAAAAATTGACACGCTACAACCGCTTCTATTCAAGTCCATTAGTTCATGATTTCCTGTGGCAAAACAAGACTTTGGCAGTAGGCACAGTCCAAATAAACAGAAAGTTCATGCCTAAAGATTTGAATTTGGAAAAACTTAGGAAGGGAGAAATGACATTCCGCCATTTTCAACATTTGACTCTCTGTATGTGGAAAGACACCCGGGATGTCATAATTCTTTCTACAAAACATGGTGCATCATGCAGTGAAGTGAGAGTCAATTGTAAAGGTGGTAGTGAGATAAAGGTCAAACCGGATGCAGTGTTAGATTATAATGTAAATAAAGTCGGGGTTGACCGAAATGACCAACTTGTAGCTACTACCCTTTCAAACGTAAAACTTTAAAATGGTGGAAAAAAATGTTTTTCCACATGTTCATGAGATCAGTGGTAAATGCTCATATATTATACAAAAAAACAAGCTCTAATCAAATGCCACTTGAAGCTTTCATGACCATTATTGGAGAAGGACTTACTAATATGTCTGGTCAAGAAATACCTGCGACACTGAGCGGACAAACATCTTCGACTGCAGATCGCCTTACACGAAGACATTTTCCTCAGAAAATTCCTGCTACAGATAAAAAAGCAAGACCTTGCCTTTCTTGCAAGATATGCGGGGATAAACAGAAGAAAGAATCAGGAAAGTGGGCTAGGAAAGAAACAACATTTTACTGTCCATCATGTGATATGGGACTCTGTGTGCCAGATTGTTTTTATGTGTTTCACAAAAAGCAGATTACACACAAAAATGAAACTTTTTTTTTATAATGTAGTGAAAAAGTGTTAGTATTATTTTCTTAATTTTAACTGAAAAATTGAACAATAGCAAAAGTGACACAAGTCAAATTGCCAATGTGAAATTTTTTTCAACACTAAAAACAGGGTAAGTTTAAAAATTAATATTTTATTTATTTTACAAGCTACTGACATAAAACTTGCACTAAATTAATGAAATGCTTGGTTTTATAATATAATATAGCTTGATATATTTAAATATTATATGGTTTAGAAGTATAAGCTTTTGAAAAAATGCAAAAAAGCCCAGTCTGTACGGTAAATGAATGCATTTTTCATATAGTCCTGGATATGTTAAAAGTGTTTTTGTAATGTCAAAACACGTACTTTTGAAGCTCTTTCTGTTAAAATGTTAGCATTTTCGGAACAATTTTAGCACAGACTTCACTCATGTTGAAATTTCTGTGCAATACAGTACTTTATCATATATCATATGAAATTTCCGTGTCTGTGTCTTTATCATATATCAATATTCACCATTTCAGCAATCGTCCTAATACTCAGGGGACGGTCATTTTATACAATTTCACGTATTTTTTGTACATTTTCATCAGTTCTTGACATGATTGGCCAACCTGGATGCTTGTAGTCTTCCATCCCTTCTCAACCTTCACTAAATCTTTCGAACTACTCAAAAACTTTGGTACGTGACATTCATTCATCCTTGAACACTACTTTCAACAAACCAAAACACTGTTGCACTCTTTTGTTAATTTCATTAGAAACTTGAGGTTAATACGCTGTTCAGTTTTCAGACTAACCATTATTTTGGTAATACAGCGACAAACTATGTTTTTCTAACAGTACTCGCAACATTACTGACTTACCCCCAACAACACAACTTACCCCCCCCCCCCCGCATGGCAGTTACAATAGACATATAATTCGGAATGGCTCAAGGTTAATGACCTATCCTCTCCGATCACTGACATGTGCCCTGTACAGCACATACAAATACAGTCTGATGATAATGTGATGTATTTATAATATACACACACACTTATTGTTTACTAATGGTGCCTATAATCTCAATTTTTTATTGTAGTGTGTTTATTGTTCATAGCTTAAAGGTACAATACATATGATTTGCAATAAAGTTTCAATTACTCACGTTCCTGAATACGATCGATTTCGGTCATAGACCATCGTCAGGTCATATACACTGTGCACTTGCTGTCACAATATCGTAAAACAGCCACTATTCACAAAAACGAATTCGTAGACTCCTCAGTTCTTGAGAAACTTTGGCTACCAACGTAGTTTCATGTTCATTAATCAATGTCTACGAATTCGTTTTTGTAAATAGTGGCAGTTTTACGATATTGTGACCACAAGTGCACAGTGTTTATGACCTGACAATGGTCTGTGACCAAAATCGATTGTATTTAAGAATGTGAGTAATTAAAAGTTTATTGCAAATCATATATGTATGATACCTTTATGCTATGAACAATAAATACACTACAATAGAAAACTGAAAAAATACAGTCTGGTTATTTAATAACCATGCCTCATATATGCATATACCTTCAAGGGAAACATCCAGCTTTAAAAAGGAAAAATCACTTAAAATAAAATCAATTATAGTAGTGCACTGTAACCTAATTTCCGTAGGCATGTAACAATTTGAAACTCTATTAATTAATTCATATATGTTAAACTCTTACCTTATGGATATCTCCAAGGTTCTACAGACGAACACAGCTGCAGAAAGGATTATTTGAAGGTTATCGGTACACATATAAATACACAGTTTGTTTTGAAACAAATCGCTTCTAGTTTATTAGCCAAATTAATTACTTCATCAATTAAACACTCGTCTATTACTTTATATTAGTAACACATTGAATTCAAACAAATTAAACCGAAATCTTTCTTAACCTATAACAAATTATATATTTTTGAATAAACCAGTACGTTTTTTCCCTCTTTTCCCCTTGCTCTTATATTTAATAAAAAAAACTTTTCTCTTAGAGATCTCTATTTGTTTTTTACGTTTTAAGTTTTAGTTTTATGATGAATAATCATCATTTACTTAACATTGGTTTAAATGTTAATATGTTGTGATTTTAGTTACCCATCCATTACGTTTTCTTCTGGTTTGCTACGCCGTCTCGTGATAACCGTTTTACTCGTTTTTTACGCACTCCGGCACTATTAACATAGAGTTCGGTTGTTGTTAAATACTTTATGTCCTGGAAGTTGTATACTGTATATGTTTTTTATATAGCCGGCCGGCTTTTAAGATTCGCCCGGGCACTTATAGGTTTAATGGTCGCTACATTGTTTGCGCACTGTTAGTTGTTTTTGCTGGATAGGCCGACTATTAATTACGGCCTATCCTTCACGTCCGAGGCCACTGTTTTTTAAAGTAAAATAAACTCTATGCTGATTTTTTCTGGCCGCTCTACCAGGAGTTACAACAGAACTGAACTCAGTACTGCTAAGGCTGGGTACACAGAGTTTTTCTGGTCACGTGATCGTGAGACTGCGCTCCCATTGGTGCTGTTTAAAAGAGCGCTATAACGCAGGCCTAAGGTTTAGCAACATTTAGTCGTCTGGTGCAATTCATAACTTGGCGTTATTTTCTCCGTGATTCACGGTGGGCGCAACATTATGTGTTATTTCACAATCTGTCTGGACTGCTTGAGTGCGGAGACAAAACATAGACGTTTTGTTTTGTAATAAACACTGCATACTTTGACTAAGTCGAGGTTCCAAAAAGGTGAACAATGGCTGCATGGGGAATATAATTTTTAAAATGTTAACTTGGCCCTACAATTGTGATATTTCGTTTTATTGATATTAATATTGAAATATAAATTTTAAAATATTAAAGATACTGTCCACTGTATTTACTGAATTCTTCGGGCGCCATCTTGCCAACTGCAAGAAAATAATTTACCAAGGTTCGTATCAGCGAACTAGGAGAACAGAATTGGTTGTTTGAAATGACTACTTCGATCTACTATACTCAAACAAACTTGTGTTTATTCATAATTTAGTTTTACTGTTGCATATTAACGACAATGACAAAATTACTCCTCCCATCTTTTATACTTTTACTATTTTAACATTGACAGTGTACATGCTTTATTCTGACTACAACTTTCAAAACATTATTGATAATTAACTGTTGAACACTAAAACAAATGCTGTAAAGAAATAATACTCAACTAATTTTTCTTAACTTAAACCAGCGCTTTTGTAATTACGTAATTCAAACTCACCCATACACACTCACACACTTTCACATTAGACAAGTTATATTCCCATTAGAGCTCATATTTTAAATTAATTTTCCCACTCTGTTCTTGTATTGTATGAAAATAATAAAATTTGTTAATTTACTTTCCTGTTATTACGTTGAAGGTACCCTCCTTCAATGTCTTCTCGTATACACACACTGATTTATTGCCGAACTGTTACATGATTATTTATTTATTAATTTCTCACTGTATCTATTCGGTTTCAAAAATACTGTTTTAGATGATCAAATCTTAAAAATTTTTACATTTTTTATTGTATGCGGGCCCGCACTTACGTTTCGAAACTTTATAGATACCACTCGCGAGTGGTGATGAGATGTTACTGGGCTGAGAAATAGGCGCTATTTTGTGAAGCAACTGTTGTTCTTCAATTCTGATTGGCTTACATTTTGTATTCGTTCGCCAGTGGACTGTTTTTTGGCCTGTTGACCAAACTGGTGACACACATCGTTACATAATTTGCTGACGCAACCCATCGCCTGATGTCTGGTTGTGTAACGTGTTTACTGTTACATAACGGGTTTACGTTTTCCGTGTTCGTCATTGTCCTTGAACTTGGTACAGTTGTTGGCTGTTATTAGAACTGCGTCTGTTGAATCTGTTTTTACAAAATATCATTGAATCATATGGTCTTCACCGTCTCAAACAATGCTGCCATCGTCTCGATCGCTCCAAATAATAAATTTACCGTTCTTTATAAATCTTTGTTCCTAATGAAGATTTTATTTATTTATTACAAAAAATATACAAATTTCTTTAGATTGCCCCAGGTATGCCCAAAACTGCCCCGCTACAATACCCCCTCAATGAGATATTTTATGCCGAAGCATAAAAAATCTCATTGACACATTCATACTTGCTAAAGGGATCAGCCAGGATATGTCGCCACAACCCCCTGTACGGTTTACAAAAAATAATAATCAACTCACCCTTGGTCCGGTGACTGTGACCGCATCTGCATGACAATACTGGACTTCTCTCTCGAGATCCCAACACCGTAGAGTCAGACAGATACTCAACGCCCCTGCTCTGACACGCAGGCCAGCTCAGGTCCGCCGCCACAGCATCACCAAACACTGAAACAACAAATCAAAATATTAAATAGTGGCCTTATACAACACCATATCCCCAACTGATCTGTTTCCCCCTAGCGGTGCTGGTTTGCGCTAAGAAGCACTGGTTTTGTTTTTCATTTATCGCTAACATATATATATCATAACATATTTACCAACTATATATATATACCCCTCTTAAAATTCCATCTACTTACCCTTATTAACTTTACCCCAAAATTCAAAATCATTGCCCTGATTCCCATCAGGATTTAAGCAAACAGACGACTGACTTATTAACATTTCCCATTACCATATTACATTTCTCTCATCCCCAATTTAAAAATGCATTTAAAATAGTTAACTTCATAAAGTTCTCTTAAACTAACAAACACAATATAACATAAGAAAATATAATACACTTCTAATTCACATTAAAATAAACAATTGGTATTTAAAATGTTACACACATTAAGTTGGCATATGAAATCAGAAAATTACTTTTAAACTTGATTTACTCTTATTAATTCGTTTCTCAAAATTACAAAATTTTATTTATTTATTTTTTTTTTCCAATTATGGCCATCATTATTCCATTTCATTACTTTGGGTGATTCTACGTTATTCATTATTTCATTATAATTTACTTCATCCATTTGGCATTTACTCATAATCTTACCCCTTTTATTACTCTAATGCTCCCTTACAAAATCTTTAACTAGTATGACACCCCTCTATCAAAATTTTACTAACCCTTCTCTACCTCTAACTACTTACTATTTTAACTCCAATCGCCACCTTCTACTCTTATAAAAAAAAAATACTCTCTAACCCTTTGTACATAGGATACGTGTTTCCTTCCCAAAACTCATTCCCTTATGTTGGTCCCTGGACTCACCCTAGGTAACCCTTTCAGGCGCCAATCGGTCCCTATCCCGTCCCAACCCTTATGTTGCGGACTCCCACATTACACTACCACTACTACAAAATTACCATCCCCAAAAAATCTCAATCTCATAACCTCACTACAATTACAACAAATTAACATCAACAAAATAAACAATATATCGCTCAAAACTCTACATAAAATCTCCATAACTACTGTGTCTCCACTTATACTTCTCAAAATTCTATAACATATACTAACTCAAAACAACATTGCATTATTTTCATCTCTCATTCTCTTTAACTTTTACTTCGATTTGGACAAATCTATGTCCCACAAAATTCAACTTGAACTGATTCAAACATTTTATTCAACTAATTACTATCACCCATTTCTATCTTTTACAACCTATTGAAAATTTTACCTATCACAACTATTTTTCATTTTATTTTTAAATCTATAAACACATTGAAAACATATTATTATATTTTTATAATACTTATTCCTAACATACTAATGCAATCAACACAATAAGACATAATAACACAATATAAGAAGTATTTAGTGCATCTATTTTTTAAATTCAAACAAAATTATTGAGTAGCAAATCATCATTATTAATTAAAATATATCAAATTTTTAATACGTTATCCCCTTGGATAACCTCCCAGCCACACACACTATTTCAGATTATGGAAGACTGTGGCGCCTTTTCGCTTCCACAGAGACTGTATATTTTGGAGCAGGGTTTTACCTCTCCGTGTCTCTGCTTCCGCTGTTAAGTTTAAAATTGTTGAACATCAACATGTTCTCGTTAATTAATTATGCACCCTTAAACGGATCTACCACCTGGCTCTGCTGTTCCTTCTCGAACAGAGTGGCAGCCGCTGTTCCATAGCTTGGTGATTCCCCTTTTATTACCCCCCATCAATTTCAAAATGCACCTTTACAACGATAACAGCTATGGCCAGTTCAGGCAGCGCGCAATCGTAATGTGCCCCAACCATAGCTGTTAAAGCTAAACCAATTCCACGGTCAGGGTTCGGTGAGAAATTTGGGGAATCACAAGTAAAATTAAATTTACGAATTTATATTTAAATGACAATATTAATGTAGATGGGGTTTTAACCCACTTTATATGGAAGCTTAACCATTATTAACATAAAATATTAAATACAAAATCTATAACCTTCCCCCATAGCAGTTCCACACTACACTATTTTAAAACATCACATAACACAATACAAAAATGGCAATAAATCTGGATTATTAGCATACATCAAACAAACAATTCTTTTTTAAATAATTTATATAAAATTTATAAACATTATTATTTAAAATTTTTCATTAACTCTTTTATTTCTCATCATTATGAATTTATCCTGTGTTGCAATCAGATTTTCAAAAATTCTAAATTTATTATTAACACATATTTTTAATCATTATGTTCCACAAAATTCCACAAAATAAACCATTTACCATTTATTTACTTATTAATTATTATTAAATCAAAATCTCACCAAACAATTTACTTACCTTATAAAATTCAAACACATAATATTCAATCACACTATCTAAACATCTCCACTTATTTAATTCAATTTATTATTAAAATTAAATATTCATTTGATTATTAAAACATATTTCAATTATTATCAAATCATTAACTATTGTCTTCATAATTATTTTGTTATTTAATTAGAGTGCTAAAATATTAATAATATTATTATTATTAACACAACATTTTCCAAAACATATACACATTACTTATTTAACATTTCACAATACACACAAATGAATTCAATATTATTTACAAAATATGCGTCAAAACTGTTCAAGTGTATCTCACTTCAGATGTCCAAATCAGCAAGGTCATTACCAAAAATTTACAATATTTAAAATGTCCCAACACTGATCTTTTAGCTCATCCTCCATCGTCATATATATATCTAGTGTATTTGTAACATTCATCATTTTTATCAACATACAAATTATTATAATTGTTGCTATCATAATAACCCATCAACTGTACTTCATCCATTATACCATTATACATCATGTCAACATCAGTTAGGATTGTCCCGTCTATCTTAGTATTATCGTTTAACGCCAGGTAATTTGCTTTTTCATCATGTAAGTCATTTTCATTTATAAAAACATTATCAAAATAATTCACCCCTACTACTCTTTCTCTCAATTCATCATAATCTCTTTCTAACTTATATATTTCTATTTTATTCTCAACATATAACTCTCTTTCTTCATAGCACCACATCACACTCTCATAATTATTACGGACAGAGGGTACAACATTATACAACATTACTTCATTTAACAATAAGGGTCTCTTACCCTGAAAAAACAACATTAACTCATCATCATCATTATAAACAATAAGGGGAAAATTTGCCCTCTGTCCCCATTCAATTACTACATTATTCTTCCACTCTCTTTCTATTTCATAAACACTCATTAACATTTCATTATCGCATTCTAAAACTTCATCAGCACTATTTGTTATTATATTTTCATCATTATTCTTCACCCCCACTATACTCTCAAAATTGTCTACTATTTCGTCATTTTTACATTTTGTCTTACTTAAAACATTGTTACCTAATTTCTCGAACTTCTGTTCTAACTTATTTAAACTGTTTCTTATTATTTCGTTAGTGCTTTCTAAATGTTTATTCATTTCTTGTATCTCATGTTTCAACTCTTTATTCTGATTTTTTAATAACTCTTCAAAACTATTCTTTTGGATATCGAACTTCTCATTTATACTACTATTTAACTTTACACTCTGGTTCTCTATCATTGTTTGTATTGCTTTAAACATTTCATACGTATCGTCATTTTTTTTATTTTGGATAGGTGTCGATTGATATTCGACATCTTTCATTATTTTTGATTCGGTCAACTGACTCTCTACATTATCATTCGTTTGAACTCCCGAATCGGTACTAAACTGACTGTCAGATAAGCTGACAGTACTATTATCTGCCATTTTTCTTAAAACTCTTTATATATATTTCTTTATTAAAATCCTATTATATGTAACATATACTTATTGAAAAACATTCTACTCACCCATCTTGAACATAACCTCTTACGTCTAATTTACGTACATACGTAAATACACATTCCAAACAACCATCCCGTTCTCCCCGTAGGCCTATATTTATATAATATAATTATATAAATTGTCCCTGTTCGCCGGCAGCCAAATGTGATATTTCGTTTTATTGATATTAATATTGAAATATAAATTTTAAAATATTAAAGATACTGTCCACTGTATTTACTGAATTCTTCGGGCGCCATCTTGCCAACTGCAAGAAAATAATTTACCAAGGTTCGTATCAGCGAACTAGGAGAACAGAATTGGTTGTTTGAAATGACTACTTCGATCTACTATACTCAAACAAACTTGTGTTTATTCATAATTTAGTTTTACTGTTGCATATTAACGACAATGACAAAATTACTCCTCCCATCTTTTATACTTTTACTATTTTAACATTGACAGTGTACATGCTTTATTCTGACTACAACTTTCAAAACATTATTGATAATTAACTGTTGAACACTAAAACAAATGCTGTAAAGAAATAATACTCAACTAATTTTTCTTAACTTAAACCAGCGCTTTTGTAATTACGTAATTCAAACTCACCCATACACACTCACACACTTTCACATTAGACAAGTTATATTCCCATTAGAGCTCATATTTTAAATTAATTTTCCCACTCTGTTCTTGTATTGTATGAAAATAATAAAATTTGTTAATTTACTTTCCTGTTATTACGTTGAAGGTACCCTCCTTCAATGTCTTCTCGTATACACACACTGATTTATTGCCGAACTGTTACATGATTATTTATTTATTAATTTCTCACTGTATCTATTCGGTTTCAAAAATACTGTTTTAGATGATCAAATCTTAAAAATTTTTACATTTTTTATTGTATGCGGGCCCGCACTTACGTTTCGAAACTTTATAGATACCACTCGCGAGTGGTGATGAGATGTTACTGGGCTGAGAAATAGGCGCTATTTTGTGAAGCAACTGTTGTTCTTCAATTCTGATTGGCTTACATTTTGTATTCGTTCGCCAGTGGACTGTTTTTTGGCCTGTTGACCAAACTGGTGACACACATCGTTACATAATTTGCTGACGCAACCCATCGCCTGATGTCTGGTTGTGTAACGTGTTTACTGTTACATAACGGGTTTACGTTTTCCGTGTTCGTCATTGTCCTTGAACTTGGTACAGTTGTTGGCTGTTATTAGAACTGCGTCTGTTGAATCTGTTTTTACAAAATATCATTGAATCATATGGTCTTCACCGTCTCAAACAATGCTGCCATCGTCTCGATCGCTCCAAATAATAAATTTACCGTTCTTTATAAATCTTTGTTCCTAATGAAGATTTTATTTATTTATTACAAAAAATATACAAATTTCTTTAGATTGCCCCAGGTATGCCCAAAACTGCCCCGCTACACAATTTCGTACCATTACAAATTATCTCTCTGTTAATAACAATTTTAATTAAACAAAAATCATGAAAATTCTAAATACAATGACACCAGAACATTACTCTTCCAAATATACTACATTATTACAGTTCATTACACATGAACGTACAGACACATTTTAATATATGTTCTTGATGACGTATAATTTTATAGATGCTAAATCTACACCAACTGTTCATATCACTATATCCAAGCAATCGATGTCTAATTTTTTTATTTAAAGATTTTGTGTTTTTTAAGCATTTAATTTCATCTTACAGTTTTATGAGGCATGTCGGGAAACTGAAGATACAACATTATCTGGAAATTACTTAAGTGTGTGAGTTTGTTCTAAATAATCACCACTATTACACAAGACATGGTGCACTGCTTTCATTTCACCAAATCATCGAAGTCTGCTGCCAGTCCTTTGACCTCGACTCTCAGCTCATCACTACTGTCAGACTCTTTTATGGCAAGATATTTCTTCAGATAAAATAATAAATAAAAATCGCTGGCATCATGATTGTGATGACGCGGCAGATGAACCAAAACATCCCATTTCCAATGTTGAGCTTTGCTGTGACATTTGGGACCTAGCAATTTCGTGGAGCAGGTAGTGGCTACTTCATTTGTATAGCCCGACTTCGTCTTCATAGTTCAATTAATCATAGTCTTTAGACACTTAACGAATCAGTTTGTGCAATTCTGTTATTGTCAAGCGCTGCCTTCCGAGTTTGTGCAGAAAGTTGTCAATGATGGCTATCACTCTTCCAACAGTCCTCCTTCTAGAATTCATGGCACCACTTTCAGACATTTTGGCGAGACATATTGTCACCCTAGACAGCTAAGATCTTTCTATGAATTTTCATCACACATTCCCCTTTAGTGTGCAGAACGATCTTTGCATTCACCAATCTTTGTATTGGCTCTGCTACTCCCAAAACAGGAACTGCAGCATCAGCAGTGTTACCATCATGGCAAAAAAAAACCTACCAAAACAATGTGCTTTTCTGTTCTTCAGTCATTAAGGTATTTTGTAGTGAAATCTTAACAGGTTGGTTTGTGTTGTATAATGTTACAGTTTAAACGATATTCATATTGACATAAAAGATCCCTCCATCGGTACTGTTTTTATGACGAGCTTGTTGGCTACACTGAGTTCAGTTGTTTCCTAATATTTTACATGTAGTTCACCATAGAAATGAGATGATACAATACTGTATGATAGTTACATGCTTGTGGTTGTACAGTAGTTTTATTCTCTGTAGTATTAATGCGTATATAAAATATCGTTATGGAGAACCATACATGACTTCCATGTTCTAAGACTTATATTTAAAATCATGTTCGAAATGAAATATTTTCATAGAAACTACTTCTTTCTACTTATTGCTTCAGCCTTAACCACAGTACTGTGATCACTAACATATACCACCTCACGTTAGAGCACTCGATTTTCACTGATGATGGCAGTCTGTTGTAAACAAACTTTCCTCCGTTCATTTTTTTTTTATGTTCAGTAATGCTGGTAGACGTAGCACCTGTAATATACTCACCTGCTTACCTTCAGAAGAGCCCAGAGTCGCCAGAGTGTTTGTGGATGACAGTCAACCCAAATAACGCATCTGACTTTTTTAAAATCTCCCCTCAGAAATTCCACTGTTCGTTTATGTGAAACTTTGGCTACAGTGATCAAGAACGCAATAGGCGCACGCGAGCAAACAGATTGCACAACACCTTTTGATTATGGAAAAATTTGTTTTAACGCACTATTTTCTTCTGAAACATTATTAATCATTTCTCAAATACATTACTGTTAATTCAATTGTGACTTAAAATCTTACTTCACTCACTCATTCACAACTTAGATTTACCAGTACCACGTGCATTCCATTTCTTTTATTTATTTTTATAGCGCTTAATCATTCAGGGGCAATCACTTTCTATTAGTGGTATTTTAACAGGTACCTGTATATTTTTACAAACACTTGGCTGAATGTGAACATACTGACTGCCTAAATCTACGCCGCGTGTAAATGGAATCTGTTGTTTTCCATTGCTGGGCCGAAATATACTCCCGCGACGTATCTATTGTTCTCACTAGTTCTGGTGATTATCCTCTGCCATCCTGCTAGTAATTAATATGTGATTTCAGACTTTCGATGAACTAAAGTTTTAAAACTGCACAACCAGACTTTTTAACGTCTGTCTGCGACACAGTCCGGGTTCTAAGAGCCGCGAGATGCCGGATGCAAACGCCACAGCTAACCAATTATTCGCCGCTCTCGGCTATTTGAATTTTCGTCGTCGTAACATAATTGTCTCAAACGTATGCATTATTTACTGTTCTTTATGACGCATCATCCTGTTTTGTGTGTGGTTCACGTCATTGTTGAGTGACGGGCATAAATATAATATGACGTGTTATGGCCACAAAATGATATTAGATATGCGATTGGTTGTTGACGTCACACAGTTAATGTCTTAGGCCAGAATAAATATGAATCACCGTTTCTGCAGACCGCCCTTCAACTGGTTACATTCACTTTATTGAATGTAACTGGTTTATTTCACAATATTATTGAATAAAATGACACCTACCCAGGATTGCCCCATTACAAAACCCCCTCAAAGAAAGGTTTCGTGCCAAAGCATGAAAACTTTCTTTGACACAATCATTCCTAAAGGATCAGTCGGTATAAGGCGCCGTGACCCCCCTGAAATTTAGTAAAATATGGGTACTTACCCCCTTCTCTGACAATCGTGACTGCACCTGAATGAACTTACTGGACTTTCTCGCAAGAATCCCAACACCGCAAAAATACTCAGGCGCTAGACGCTCCTGCCCTGACGCACCGGCCAGCACAGGACCGCCGCCACAACTCATCAGATTCTGAAACAACAAAATTAAAATTACAGGATGGCCTTACATCTTTCCCCAAACTGAACTGGCATATTCCCTTTTTATTTCGTACTGTAATTGTAGTACTGGCTTTTATGAATCTATCACTCTATCACATGTTTACAAATTCTTAACATAACATAAATGGCTTAATCTAAATTTTTATTCTTTTCATTATACTTTTCTCCTCAATTCCAATTGGAAATAAAATATATGAGACTTCTTGTCTCTTAATTAAATCACTCTTTTACATTTATTAAGTAAACCTCTTGAATTTTTCTTAACACTAGCGCAGTATCTTACTGCCTCCTTTACTTTGAATATAAACAACAGATAAGACAAATTAGGCTGCCTGGCAGCAAGGAAAATACAGATTTAAGCACTATTAAAATTTCAGTCACAACACGGTCACCCTCCTATTTCTACTATATACTTCCTCCACTCTACATCAACTTATACTAATCCCTCCAACTTAAACTAATTTCCCTTAACCCCTGATACACCGCGTTACACAATTGTCAGTGACCTCACGGCAACCCGATATCTGGTATGACACTATTACTTGGCCAATGAGGGCTAGGTCCCCAAAGGTGAAGTTGCACCCTCGCAGCATGTAACGTTGCCACTGGCCATCCATCTCTCTATGTCCCCCCAATGACTGGACTGTTGCTCCCAGTTGCTTCCACAAGGACTGAAGCGTTAAGGAGGAATTTTGTCATCTCCTGTCCTTGCTTCAGCGTTACAAATAAAAATTCGGATTATCTGACCACTAGGGTTTACAGTATCTTACTAATTTTATATTTATGTGCCCTTAAGACGGTCTATCCCCCTTTTTATGTTCCCACGCGAACGGGTGATAACCAACAGCCACTGTTCCATAGTTCCCGGAACAGCTCCCGTATGATTTCCCCTGAATCACCCCCCTGTTTATTTCTATGTCACATTTCAAAAAGGCAACCAATCATGGTCAGGTTACAATGTCTGCCCACAGCTGGTTGTCAACCAAAACCACGGTCAGTGCTCGGTAAAACCGTGACCGCCCGAAAATGGGGAATCGCATTTAAAACACACAATACATGTTTAAGATCCCTACACTTACATAATACGACATAATACACTCATAATTAACATTGGGATTATTACATCAAAATAAACAATTCACCTTTAAATTTGCCTATAAAATTATAAACATTACACTTTAATTCCAATTGAACTTTTTACTAATCAACCATCAATTATTTATCATTTACTATACCATTAAATTCTCCAAAATTTTTAATTTGTTATCAGCATTCATCTTATACAATATTTCATTTATTATCTCCTTTCAAATTAATTCAATTGCTTTATCAAACACATTTCATTACTTTAACAAAATTCACAAAGTTGAGTATACTTCACCTTGCTACACCATTACATTTAACATCAACACAAAAGTATATACAATCCACATTATGTTATCGTTTACTACAAATCATTTCATAATACAGTCCATTTCAAAACCCCTACTCACATAATTATATGTTCATAAACATTAAATGTTTAACCGCCATCATCGAATAATAATCTGGTTTTACGTCTACACAATTCATTTTTTATTAAATATATATTGTTATTATGATTATAATAACCATCATCAATAATTTTATCTCTCGTATCAATATAGTATTCAAAAACATTATTGCATACTATTAATTCAAAATTCCTTTCGACATTCGGTATGGTCAATTCTCCCTTAGTATCATCTGTTATGATTAAATCTTTTATCATTTCTTTAGTATAGTAATCGTCTACTACGAGTAACCCCATCTTATATACAGGTAAGTCATTAACATCGTTATCACCTCTTGCTGCGCTAACTACATCGCAAGGTAAGAATTCAATATAATCCTCAACTCTCTCATTCTTCACTCTCTCTCTTAATTCTTTATAACTTCTACTAATGTCAAACAACTCTAGCTTCCTCTCTCTCTCAAAATACCTCTCCTCATAACACCATTTCACACTTTCTCTATCATTCCATGCAGAGGGTACTACTATATAAAAACACCTCCTGGCTTTTCCAGGAACACAACAAAAACTCAGGGAACAATTTGAAAACGCATCTTTTTCCAATAAGGGACTCTCGCCCTTCAAAAACATTTGTAAACACCTTGGTTCACAATAAACCCGGGGAAAATTTACCCTCTGCCCCATATCCACAAAATAATTCTCTTCATATTCTCTCTCTAACTTACAAACGCTTATTTCTACTCTCTCACTACCCCCTACTCCCATTATTCTCTCACTCTCTCTTACTATCTCTATATTCTCATCGTCACTATTAATTTTCACTGTATCACCTTTAAATACCTCGTTTTCAACTATCTTACCACTACTACTTGTTAACTCATTTTTATAACTAACACTTACCTCGTTAATTATTTCTTCATTATTTTTCGTTATTTCATCACCATTCTTCTCACTTGTATTTACACCATGGTCATCTGTTACTTCGTTATTTTCGTTTTCGTTACACTCACCTGTGTCCTCATTATTTTTGATACCATTACAACCACTTACCTATTTTGATTCACCTGTATTCTCTTTTAATCGATATATATCTCCTTCCCACTTCTCGTCTTGTTTATTAAGAACATCCTTTAGTTTATTAAAACCCTTATCGATCAGTTCCTTCCTTTCATCTAATATTGTGTTTAACTCGTCAAAACGTTTATTCATTTTATCATACATTGTTTTCAGAAGATTCGTCACATCATCCATTTAACATCTTTTCTTCGGTTTCTCTTACCTCAGCCATGTTAAACAAATTTTTTTTTTATATATTATACCCCTTAACAAACTACAATCCTCCTCATACACACTAGTTACACATATTAACTCACAATACCCGCTACAAAACATCAACACCAATATATTACAGTAAGCAAATAATTCACCAAATACATCGCATTACCAAAACATAACCCATATTTGCGTCTAGTTATTTGTGGTTATTATATCATCTTGTGTGGCATCCCACATGGATCCCACAGATGCATTCTCATATAAGTTTGTATTTGTATAATTATTTATTTTCAAGAGGTTTGTTTATTTTGACACAAAATTCTTATTTTAACTACGTGTTGTTAATTATGCAACCTACACTCATCCCTGATCACTGCAACCTCCGTTGAGCATATTTCACGTAATTAAACACCCGCAAAAATCCTAGCCGGGGCGAACTCACCTGATTACCTTCAGAAGAGCCCAGAGTTGCCAGAGTGTTTGTGGATGACACTCAACCCAAATAACGCATCTGACTTTTTTAAAATCTCCCCTCAGAAATTCCACGGTTCGTTTATGCGAAACTTTGGCTACAGTGATCAAGAACGCAGTAGGCGTGCGCGAGCAAACAGATTGCACAACACCTTTTGATTATGGAAAAATTTGTTTTAATGCACTATTTTCTTCTGAAACATTATTAATCATTTCTCAAATACATTACTGTTAATTCAATTGTGACTTAAAAATCTTACTTCACTCACTCATTCACAACTTAGATTTACCAGTACCATGTGCATTCCATTACTTTCACTCTCTCCCAAATTAAATAATTATAATTCCATTTCTTTTATTTATTTTTATAGCACTTAATCATTCAGGGGCAATCACTTTCTATTAGTGGTATTTTAACAGGTACCTGTATATTTTTACAAACACTTGGCTGAATGTGAACATACTGGCTGCCTTCATCTACGCCGCGTGTAAATGGAATCTGTTGTTTTCCAATTGTTGGGCTGAAATATACTCCCGCGACGTATCTGTTGTTCTCACTGGCTCTGGTGATTATCCTCTGCCATCCTGCTAGTAATTAATATGTGATTACCGACTTTCGATGAACTAAAGTTTAAAACTGCACAACCAGACTTTTTAACGTCTGTCTGCGACACAGTCCGGGTTCTAAGAGCTGCGAGATGCCGGATGCAAACGCCACAGCTAACCAATTATTCGCCGCTCTCGGCTATTTGAATTTTCGTTGTCGTAACATAATCGTCTCAAACGTATGCATTATTTACTGTTCTTTATGACGCATCATCCTGTTTTGTGTGTGGTTCACGTCATTGTTGAGTGACGGGCATAAATATAATATGACGTGTTGTGGCCACAAAATGATGTTAGATATGCGATTGGTTGTTGACGTCGTCACACAGTTAATGTCTTAGGCCAGAATAAATATGAATCACCATTGCTGCAGACCGCCCTTCAACTGGTTACATTCACTTTATTGAATGTAACTGGTTTATTTCACAATATTATTGAATAAAATGACACCTACTCAGGATTGTCCCATTACACTGTGACGGTACAACAGGGGTAGGTTTTATTCCTTATATTTAAAATCTGTAGCGGCCTTTGAGGTAACCCTTTTTATTTACCCAGTGTGTACTTTTGGTCACTGACTGTAGTGCCGTGTGAGGTACGGCCCGGTACAGGAATGTTCATTATCAGCAAAGTGCGTATTTGTGTGGAAGAGCGCGCGTGTGTGCCACCTTTTGCGACATGTGCTCAGAGGACACGAAAGGGCATAAGAAAATATTAGTCTCCGAACCAAAATTCATCACGGAAGTAAGACGAATTATTTCCGCTAGCCGCATTTGAACCAATCAGCGAACGCAAAACGAGCAAGGCTCCCTGGTGACCACGAGGCGAAAAGGCAGTGGGTCCTTTTAGCCATTTTGGATGCTTTCAGTCGGCATCCAACCTCAGAACCGTGTGGGTGTGTTAACGCACGGTTCGCTAAACACGTGCTTGCGAACAAAGTTACGGTCGACAGACAAAAAATGTATATTAACTAATGAAGCAATAGTTAAACATGATCTTCTTTTCAGGATACTTTATTTATCAAAATTAAGTATTTTACTCTTGTTAAAACATAAAATGTTGGTGGTAAACTACCCTTTCCCCGTAACCGATCTTCACCAAAATCAATAGGCCTTGTGTCCTCTACAACTCGGGCACAATCAAAAAATTATTTGATTCTGTTTCAATTTACGGCAGTTACCGTTCGTCATAAAAAAATTTCTCTTGTTAAAACATAAAATGTTGCAGGTAAATTACCCTTTCCCCGTAACCGATCTTCACCAAAAACAATAGGACGTGAGTCCTCTACAATTCAGGCACATATGTAAAAAATTATTTGATTCTGTTTGAATTTGCAGCTGTTATTTGCCATAGAAAAAATTCTACACACAGACACTTTTCGAAAAATGACTTTTCTTCATGTTTTGAGGGTAATACAATCAGAATCAGCCGTTAACTCGAACACGATTTTTTTCGCCATCACCATACTTCCATTTCCTTATGGAACATGTAAATAAAAAATACTTGAGTTTTTGAATAATTATCAGGTGGGATTGGTTTCTCTTATGAATGTCACAAATCTGTTTCAGTTGTTGTTGTTCCGTACAAACTTGCTTACCTTGCACTGTAAAAGAAAAATGCATTTCATTCTTAGAAATTGTTTAAATACCAGTCTTACCGTACCATATCAAGTGCCTTATGTGTTTCAGAATATTCTGAAGTTCATGAATTTTTATTTAATTCAGTTTGTAAGCTACAGAATTTATAGTTGTAGTAAGAAAACAAAACAAATAAAGATCGGATGCCTTCAGAAATCATTTTCCAGCTTTTATTTTCTTTGTTATTATCAAATATAGAATTGCTCGGCTCAGGCCAGACAAACGTCTGTGTTTACAATAGCAATACTGCAACATGTAATACGTAAATAATACAAACTAAACATAACCATGTGCCGTTGTTTGCACACGGGCTGTGCCAAATGAGAAATTTCCCTGTGCTATGTATAATCTGCTGATTTAAACATTGTATTTGCCTCCAAAAGCGTTTTAAGACTATAAAACAGGTTAATTACCTTCCATCACGCTTTTTGAAATCCGAAAACAGGATTACTCGAGTTTCGACACATTAAGTGTCATCTTCAGATCCTCGATGAATATAGATGTTAAAAATACATTTGTTGATGTATGCACATTCCGTCAGATAATAAAAACAACACAAACATAACAACAAAAATACTTAAATAATTTAACGCATATTAAAACCGAGACAAAACAGAACGAAAACAATACACGCGGACCTGCGCAGGAACACGTTATACATTAAAATCAATCGATACCGATTTGACCTTTGATAAATTTTATCGATCTGACACAGCTAATAAAGATAAAGGCCACTAAAGATAATTACGATCGCATCTTAAATGAAAAATCGATCCATAAAAATAATATTTTATTCAACAGAGTAAACGATATAGAACGAGATATTAGCTGTTTCAGATCGATAAAATTTATCAAAGGTCAAATCGGTATCGATTGATTTTAATGTATAACGTGTTCCTGCGCAGGTCCGCGTCGGCCGCGTGTATTGTGTTTTCGTTCTGTTTTGTCTCGGTTTTAATATGTGTTAAATTATTTAAGTATTTTTGTTGTTATGTTTGTGTTGTTTTTATTACCTGACGGAATGTGCATACATCAACAAATGTATTTTTAACCTATATTCATCGAGGATCTGAAGATGACACTTAATGTGTCGAAACTCGAGTAATCCTGTTTTCGGATTTCAAAAAGCGTGACGGAAGGTAATTAACCTGTTTTATAATCTGCTGACTCGGATGTACATTTTCCATATTCTCACTCAGCATATCGAATATATTAATGCTACAGGAGCAGCGGAAAGGTATATATAATTGATTGAGTTACATTAACAACAACCATGAGTATAGCCAGGATATTTTCTTATGACATATTGGGTTGGTGATTGGCATTATGTAAACTGACAAATAATCTTCACCTAGGTAATCTCCCCAGTTCATAAACAGTCCCCATACCCAAGTGCTATGTTTGTATCCCACAAATACAACATTTGTGGGATAAGATTTCTAGTAAAAGGTTTTACTGGATTCTGCTTAACGAGATCCACTTGAGACTTTCCATTGCGGAGACAATATGACCGCCTTGATTACAGCACTGATCAATATTGTTATCAATTATGCAGTGATCATATAATAACGGACTTGCTGATCAACAGAGAAATCTGTCGTTACTCACAATTTTAATCATCATCATCACCATCTTCAAGGATTAAACCAAGGATGGTTTGTTCCAGTCTCAAATAGCCAAAGATTAGAGCTGGTCACTCCAGCGCTTCCTCGGACGTCCCCTCTCCGTCCCCTCGGCTTATAGTTCCATAGTTGTTTAGGGATGCGGCAGTCATCCATTCGGCAAAGATACTGGGTGATCCTGTTGAGTATACTCTTAATATTCAGTTCCTTCCGTATATCTGTGTTTCTTCTATGATCATGGAGAATATATCCTGCCACGTGCTGGAGAAAACAGTTTTAATGATAGTTTTATTAAACACCAAAGTTCATGTACAACAGTTTACCAAGTTATGTAGTTGTCCAATACACACTGTCGCAACAAATCATAAGAGACCGCCAATGAAATTGGTATAATCTATAACATAATAAATAATTAATATTTGTCACTTTCACTGTATGCACTGATTTGGAATGCTTGACTTGACACAGAAGCATGGTATGGCCAGCAGAATCAGTAGTGCAGTGCAGCTGTGCAGAGACGGTCCCAGATGCAGGTAGAATTGACTGGTATCTGAAAACACGCAGAAAATACTAGAACATTCAAATTTCATCATTCCATCTTGCAACCAGTATTGCATACCTATCATACAGTGAATTAATGTTATAATATATATATAATCGCTAAACTATAGGTTTGTAATCTGTATGGATACAAACGCACACACTAATATTTTTATCACTTAACTTCCAATCTTGTACTGTTGTATAAGTTGGCCTGTTTGGTATCCAATGCTTTTCTAAGATGAACAGTTAGTTGTGATACTATTAAAAGGTTTATTCAGAAGGTGGCATGTGTTAATTATTGTCAAGTTGATGATCCACGGAATAATTTTTATATTTCAAGATAAACTGCACAGCAAATGACATTCAATAAAAGTTTGTAGAAATCGCACTTATAATTAGAATACGTTACATAACAGTGTTTAAAGTATAATAATAATAATAGTAATAATAATAAAGAAAGTATGTACATAGTTCAATTGGTGGAGGAGCAGCAACTTAGGTTACAGGTTGAAACTTGGCGACTGCCATCTGATCCCATCAACAGGTCAATAGGTGAACATTCCCAGCTACTGGTTCTGGCTGTCTCATATGTAATAATAATACATTATATTGATATATTGCTGTTGTCTTTATCATCATCAACAGTCGTAAAGTGGTGTAGAATATATTTTCTTACTAATAATTTAATGCCACTATTGTATCACAGGCTGTCTAGGTTTTCCCCTTTCCAAACGTTTCACTGATAGTCTCCACCAACTCGGTTGTCTGTCTTCCACAAATTCAAGCATAGATCAGCATTTCTGCACATCTTCTACTTTCTACGTTTTTTAATATATTTGGTTTCCTAAAAGTGTAATGAATAATAATGAATAATTTTAATTTAGAAATCAGATAATAATACAAGTGTTAAACATGATATGTATATGATTCCCTCGGGCAAAAGGATAACATTCGGAAGCCTTTGGTGTAATAATGTGATCTTAAAAGCATGGCACTTCCCTACACACACACACACACACACACACACACTCTCTCTCTCTCTCTCTCTCTCTCTCTCTCTCTGCACTAATCAGATTGCACCATTAATAAGACAAGATTACCATTTTGAGCCCACGTTGGTGCCACGTTGCCACAATTAGTATTCATCAACTGCATTTTATCACCTTCATTGAACCCGACTCATCTTGTCACAATCTTTCTAATGGTGCAGTAACTATTTGATGATGTGCGGAAGCATGTCAATGACATAACCACATTGATGTGAGATAAAAAAATTAATTACAGCGGATTTGATTGCCAACAATCATCTTTTTTGGCCAGGGGAAAGGATTCAAAGGGTTGCCTTCACTAAACACAGGTGGGAGCTGTTGTAATAAATCTTCCCAGTTTCTGTTGTTCAATTAAATCAGTTGTCTCATTAACCTGCCTCATTAATTTTTAAGATTTAAAAATAATACTAGTCTTTAAAACGTTTACCACTGTATCAGACCTTAATGTGATCTTGAAGGTCAAAAACATATCTGCAATGTCTTACACTTCAAAATGCATTTTGTTAGCAGGTGTACCAGTTCTTTTAAAAAGTGGCAAAGTTGAAGTGTTATAAAACCAATTTGATATTTCGATAATCACAGGAAACTGTATTCCGTCAGCAGAGTGTTGCTTCCCATTTAGGATTTCTTTTAAATGTAGAGTGTAAATTATGAATCAATCCTTGTAAATAATGCTCACTGTTGAATATATGAAATACATTTATATTGTACAGGATATGTAATGCGCGTAAGCATGTATAAGTATGTATCTGAGAGAGTTTTAGTTTGTTGTAAGACGCCGTAAGTGACACACGCACCGTAGCACTGCGTATTTAATATGTATTTAAATATAGGTTAATAAACTTTATTACACAGTGTAAACTCTTCTATCTTTTTTATTCCACACTTTAACATGGTAGCAGAGGTCCGTGGTTTACTAAATTTGTGGTCAAGAGTGCCGTTTAAGTGAGTATCGTTTTTTTTTTTTTTTTTTTGCTGTCGCATGCTGCGATACAAAGAAAATGGCGAAGAACAATGACATTATAATTCCAGTGTTTGATGGAGAGGACTATAGTATGTGGAAAAAACGTATTATGTTGTTTTTGAAATTTAAAAAATGTGATGAAGTGATAACACGAGCAAAAACGGCGCAGGATAAAGACCCGTGGGATGATGATGATTTAAAGGTTATGAACTATATATATACAGTACTATAACGAATAAGCAATTGGAATTTATTAGTGATAAAACAACGGTGTATGAAATAATTCAAAAGTTTGATGAAATGTATTTGAAAAAGTCTACGGCATTGCAAATTGTATATAGAAATAAATTGGAAAAATTAAGACTTAAAAATTATACTGATTCAGCGACATTCTTCAGTGATTTTGAAAAAACTGAACGAGCTTAAAAACGCGGGTGCTAGTGTGTCAGAAGAAGAAAAATAAAATTATATGTTAAATACATTGCCAGAATCATACAGTTATATAGGTGATTTAATAGACGCACTAAAAGAAGAAGATCAAACTGGATTATGTTAAAAGCAAAATTCAAATGACTGAAATAAAGCATCAAAAGGATGAATATTCTGGACAAATAACGCATTCATGGCGGATAAAAGTCGACAACAGCGAACATGCTTTCAATGTGGCAAAACTGGTCATATCAAGAGAGACTGCAAATATGGTGGCCAAGCGGCAGGCAGCAGCAGTACATGGTGAACACCACGAGGCCGACAAGAAGCCGAAAAAGGTAACTATGCCAGAGGGCGTGGTAATTTTCGAAGTCAGCGAGGCGCAAGAGCACATCAAGCAACTCAGTCGCAGCAGAAGAATCCAGATACAAGCGCATGGGTTATAAGAGTCGACTAAGATAGATAAGTTTAATAATTGTGAGATTAATTGGTTATTAGATAGCGGTTGTACTGACCATATAATAAATGATGATAAATATTTTGATAAATGTATGATACTTAAAGAACCTGTTAATGTTTCTTTGGGATATAATAGGGTTGTAAAAGCAACTAAAATTGGTAATGTGGTAAGTTACTTTGATTTTTTTGGTAAGAAAAATGAAGTAAACATGCAAAATGTATTTTATGCTAAAGATATGCATACAAATTTAATAAGTTATGGTAAAATAACGGAAAATAATACGATTATTTCTAAAGGTAAAATGACAAAAATTATTGATAATTTTGGAAATACTACAGCTGTAGCTTGCAAAGAAAATGGTCTATATAAGATGAAGAGTAAATTAAAAAATGTAGTGTCATTGGTAAATGTTGCAAATAAAAATGGTGATAATATGAGTAAAAAAGAAAGGTGGCATCGTATGCTGGGCCATGTAAATTTTAATTATTTGAATATTTTGTGTAAACATAAATTGTTAAGTGGTATTCCAAATGAACTTGAATCAGAATTCATGAAGTGTAAAATATGTGTTGAAAATAAAATGCATAAAATTCCATTTGAAAATAATAGAAAAAGAGCAAAAGATATTTTAGAAATTGTTCATACTGATGTATGTGGACCTTTTAAAACAGCTGGTCTAAAAGGGGAAAAATACTTTATTTCCTTTATTGATGTTTACAGTAAGATAGCTAAAGTTTATACCATGAAGTCTAAAGTAGAAGTTTTCAATTGTCTTGTTCAATATGTAAATGAATGTGAAAACTTAACGGGTAAAAAAATTAAATTTTTGAGATGTGATAATGGGAAAGAATACTTAAATGGTAATATTTATAATTTTGCTAAAGAAAAAGGTATTATAATTAATAATTGTCCTGCTTACGTACATGAATTAAATGGAACCGCAGAACGGTTTAACAGAACGATAATGGATATGTCACGTTGTTTATTAGCTGAAGCACAAATCCATAAAAAATATTGGCCTGAAATAGTTTGTGCTGCTACTTATTTGAAAAATCGTACGTTATCAAATACTGTAGAAAATAAAACTCCTTATGAAATATTTTTTGGGACGAAACTGAATGTTTCAAATTTACATTTATATGGTAGTAAAGTTTTTGTAAGAAAACCGGAACAAAAAAGATTTTCTAAGTGGGATAAAAAGGCTGATATGGGAATTTTGATCGGTTATAGTGAAGTTGGTTATAGAGTGCTAATTAGTGGAAGAATAATAGTGGCTAGATATGTTGATATTGTTGAAGAAAATGTAAAATGTATTGGCTAGAATGTGAATCTGATGAAGAAGTATATGAATCGTCAGATAATGAATCTCTTGATGATAGCTTTAAAGGTACAGATGAAAATCTAGGGGATGAAAATAAAAATAAAATAAGAAAATCTGAGCGCATAAGAAACCCACCAAAAAGATATGAAGATTATTATGTATATAATAGTAATATTTGTGCAAATTATTGTAGAGCTGATACTCCTAGTACATTTGAGGAGGCGCTTGAAAGCAATGAAAGTAAATATTGGTCAAAAGCTATGGATAAAGAAATTGATTCGTTAAATAAAAATAAGACTTGGCAATTAGTTGAAAATGTAAATGGTAAAAAAATATTGGATGTAAAATGGGTTTATACAAAAAAGTCTGACAATGCTTATAAGTCCAGGTTAGTTGTAAGAGGTTTTCAGCAAACCGATAAAATTGATGATGTTTATTCTCCTGTTGCGAGAATGCAAACTTTAAAGATTTTATTATCATACTGTTGTCAAATGGGCCTAATTATTGAACAAATGGATGTAGAAACTGCATTTCTAAATGGTAAAGTAAGTTCTGAGGTATATGTCCATCAACCAAAAGGTTATGAGGATGGCACAAATAGAGTGTGTAAGTTAATAAAATCTTTGTATGGTTTAAAGGAAAGTCCCAGAGCTTGGTATGAATGTCTTGATAAATTTTTAATAAGTTTGGGTGTTAAGAAAAGTAATTTAGATTATTGTTTATATACTTTTGGAAATGGAAAAGATACTATTTATTTATTAATATTTGTGGATGATTTATTAATTTGTGGACGTAACAAAGATAAAATACAAAATATTAAGAAACTTTTATCAGAAAAATTCAAAATGAAAGATCTTGGTAAAATTAAAGAATATCTTGGTATTACCGTAGAATATGAATTCCGTAAATGTGAAATAAAATTAAGTCAAACAAAATATATTTAGTCATTAGTAAGAAAGTATAATTTAGAAAATAGAAAGATGTATAATACACCTATGGAGGTAAATTTAAAAGTTGAAAAGTCTGATATTTGTGGAAGGAATATTCAATATAGAAATATAATTGGTGCATTATTATATATAAGCTCAGCTACAAGGCCTGATATAAGCTTTAGTGTAAATTATTTAAGTAGATATCAGAATTGTTATATGAAACACACTTTAAATATGCTTTGCGAATATTAAAGTACTTGTATTTAACGAAAGATTTAAAATTGACTTATAAAAGAAATGATAATTCTGAAATTATAGATTATGTTGATGCCGATTGGGCTGGTGACCATTTTGACAGAAAATCCACAACTGGTTATGTAATTCGATTATTTTGTAATGTAATTTATTGGAAGTCGAGAAAACAAAAGTGTGTAACAAAGGCTTCGACATATGCAGAGTATGTAGCGTTGTCGGAAGCTGTGAGTGAATTGAAATTTGTGAAAGAATTGCTAAAATTGTTTAATGTAACTTTAGATTGATATTTTTGAAGATAATTCGGGAGCGATAAATTTAGCAAAGTATGGAAGTTTTACGAAAAATTCTAAACATATTGAAGTTCATTACCATTATGTACACGAATGTATAAAAGAAAATATGATTAATGTTGTAAAGGTAAATTCTGATGATAATATTGCTGATATATTTACAAAGTCATTGTGTAAAGAAAAGTTTGAGAGATTCGAACTATGCTGAACTTGAAAAGTTGAACTTGAAATGTGTATTTGAAAAATTGAATTTGTAAATACAATATAAATGTAAGGAGGCGTGTTGAATATATGTAATACATTTATATTGTACAGGATGTGTAATGCGCATGAGCACGTAAGCATGTATAAGTATGTATCTGAGAGAGTTTTAGTTTGTTGTAAGACGTCGTAAGTGACACACGCACCGTAGCACTGCGTATTTAATATGTATTCGAATATAGGTTAATAAACTTTATTACACAGTGTAAACTCTTCTATTTTTTTATTCCACACTTTAACACTCACAACATTCTTTATCGGAACAGGACACATCTCTCGAGTTACCCAGATTAAACAGTCTTTTTTTAATATTTGTATTTCAGTTTAATTTTTTCTGTTGTTTTTACAATCTGTTTGAATTTTACAGTTTAATCGAGAATGCTGAAATTTTGCGACAGAGGTTGAAATCCTTGCAGGAGAGCAGGGATCAGTTGGACGAAAACTTAAAACAGCAAGTTGCCTATAACAAAACTCTTGAACGTGAAATGAATGCTCTGAAGCCAGAAGTGATTCAGCTGTTTAAACAAAAAGAAAAGCATACAGCGTAAGTAATCATAGTAGAGTGTTTAATTTGAGTATTTTTTGTTAATTCCATTAAGAAGTTGATTCTAGCTATTTCTGTAAGACAGTTAAACACACTTCGAGTCTTGTATAAAAATATTTACATTGACTTGTGATAGTTTAAAAATACCAAATGGAGTAAGATTTTAAATTGGGTATTCTTGTTGTAACGCAGGTGGCTAAAATGCAGAGGGGTCAAATCTCAGCGCATCGGAGACGTGTTGTCAGTCGGTAAGTTAGAGGGTGAAGAATTTCTTCCACATCACGATACGAGCACATGGTTCCTAAAGGAGTGTTCGCGAGCTGAAGCAGAACAGCTGCTAAATGGAAAGAAAGATGGAACGTTCTTAGTCCGTCCCAGTCGTACTGGCCAATATGCACTTTCCATTACGTAAGTACAGTTGTGTGTAAACTAGAAGATGTCTTAAATTTAAATCAGTTACCAGAATGGAAAACATATTACTTAGGACTGGATTTTTATGACAATGATGATGATGATAATATTATACTTCTAAAACTATAGGGAAAGTCAACTAGAAAATTGTGTAAAACTATTGGTTAAATGATAAAGTGCTTTCTTTTAAAAGGGCAATTTTTAAAGTGTGAATATTATACCCAAGTATAAAGTTAAATAAATTCATGTAAAAATTGAATAAATGAGATGTGAATGTGAGTGTATCCATAATAACTTTAACATGCAAATGTTTACACACTAAGCAATTTTGAAACATAAAATATTAAAAAGATTATAAAATAGGTAAATTACCTTCTGTCAACGTTTCTCGGAATCCTATACGGGATTCTGAGAAACGTTGACAGAAGGTAATTTACCTATTTTATAGTCTTAACCGTTTCTGGAGGCAAATAAAATGTTTAAATTAAAAAGATGTTTTTTAAACATGTAATCAGTTCTCCTGTAAATGTTAGTGTGAACACTTGGTAATATTTTATCTTCCAAAATGTTTGAAGTGTTTCCCACGTGTTCTGTATTTCCTTTTGATTTTATATCTGAAATATTTAGATCCTCTCTTTCTTATAGTTGGCACAATTAACTCTTATGGCCCATGAATTTCTTAAAGGCAGACAGAAATGCTGACGTATCAGCCAGTTTAGTATAAACTCTTTACTGCTATGAAAAAATAAGTTTCTTTGTGTCTCTCTTGTTTACCACTAGATCTTCTTCTTCTGATAGTTCCTATCCGTTTCAGATGTTGGATATCATACAGACTATTTTAACTTTCTATACTGCTGCACGGAATAAGTCAGTTGTATTCATACCAAACCAGGTCCTTAAATTTCTCAGCCATGATATTCTCGGTTGCCCAACTCGTCTCTTTCCAAGTACTTTTCCCTGTAGTATGGACTGCAGTAAGTAAAATCTCTGTTCATTTCTCATGAGATGTCCCGGATACTGAAGCTCTCTTATCTTCACTGTGTTAATAACTTCCCTTTCTTTCTTCATCTTGGAAGGAACTTCAACATTAGTTATATGTGCTGTCCATGAAATGCTCAGTATTCTACGGTAAAGCCACATTTCAAAAGATTCCATCACTACCAATTACAACCACTAGATCGTAAGTTGTAAATTATGCATCATTCATCAAGGTGTATCATGTATGCATTCAAAGAGATGCAGAATATGGAATAGAATGTCGTATACAAGACAATATAACATTCACCGAGTTTCACATAACCTGGTAGCTTATTTTCCACAAATCTGAAAGACAAAATTATACTTCATGACTTAAAAATGTAATAAGCGATGATTTTTGTTTTATTTTGTACTCACATGGAGGACATTATAGCCAAGTGATGATATTTTATATATTGTTTCAAGAAGTTTTTGAAGGAATGCTAGGATCCTCATTTGCCCCAATAATGCGGTTATTTGCCCTCCAAATTTAAAGATATTCCCCGCATGCACTTTTGTGGTCGACTTTATGGAAGCCTGATAACATTAATTACAACCTACTGTTTATTTAGTTTATGTAAACAAGCAAACCATTGTTTGATTTCACTATTATATATATTGTCTTTTACACTTTTTAAAAATGTTTTAACCACTAATGTATACTTATACTTAATGCTTACTTATGTACGTATACTTAATGCCAGCTACGAGGTACCCTAGCAACTAAATGACTTTGAGAAAATCATCATGATTATGTTGATTTATTGTTTTTATAAATACATCATCTTTTTTTTTGCAGTTAATGATTTACTATAAAAGTAAGTTTGGATCTTTGGTGGTGTATTGTATATTGTATTCTTAATTTTTTATGGTGTTATGAATGAATCTACTTTTGTATACATATTATTTTATGTAATTAATTACAATGATTTGTTTTGCATTTTGTATACATGGAGTTTATGTAAATGGGGTCATGTAATAGGACAAAAAATATGTTTATAGTATTTCAGAAACAATCCTGAGGTATATACTTTTTGTTGGGGCGATATATAACTGTATGCATTTTGCCACTGTATGTAATGAAGTTTAGCTATTTTGGGGTATTCTTCCACTGTAAGAGCCTCCTAGTGGTCTAGTGGCTAACGCGGGCGCTTGATGTGCTCGTGGTCCCGGGTTCAATTCCCAGCGGAGGCTCCGTACAGTGTGCGCTCAGCGTCTTAAGGCCGAACTGAGTAGACACTGAGATACCAGCACCGCCTCCTGGCTGTGAATACCGCAACTAGCGGCTGGTGGCGCATTGTACTAGCCATGCAACCGTCACATTGCACACAACAGTCGCGCGGTACACCTTGGTCCTTTCAGGAACTGTTGAGCGGAGGTTTGACTTTGACTTTGACTTCCACTGTAACCCAATGTAAAAACCACAGTAAATCTTAACATAATTTCTAAACTTAACTTCTAAATAATTCTTAACTTAACTTTTTTTAAAAGTGGCATGATGGAACATATAACATGTGTAGAAATGTTTGTAAAATTTTCTTCACTGTTTGTTGTATTTAGAAGCGTGATTTTCATTAAATTTTCATATATTTTTGTCTTAATAGCAATGAATACAATTTTTGATATTTATGTCTTTCTGTATTAACTTATTGTCATAAATGATAATCTCAATTGATTTTGTTCAATCCTTGTTCAAATCAGATAGCTTATTTCTTCATATAATCACTCACTCTGATTTGGGCTATCAAATTTATTGGTAGATTGTGTGTGTGTGTGTGTGTGTGTGTGTGTGTGTGTGTGTGTGTGTGTGTGTGTGTGTGTGTGTGTGTGTGTGTGTGTGTGTGTGTGTGTGTGTGTGTGTGTGTGTGTGTGTGTTCTTCCCTTTTGTTTTTGTCTGTTGTTTTATTTTTCTGGCATCCAGTGCTGTATTTCCAGGTTACTGGTGAACCCTTGCCAAATTCTGTAACGATACATTTATAAGATATGATTTATAAGATATGAATACACAAACTATTAAACAAATATGAGCAACATAGTAAAAACCACAAAATACTTTCACTTCTAATAACAATAACAAATGTTTCATTTCATTTTCATTTAAATTAATTTTAAGCAAAACAGATATAAACTTTTGTCAGATTTTGGAATTCAAACTGTTTTTTTTGTAAGCCAGCAATTTTGTCTCTGTTGTTCTGCGAATCTAACCTGGAACCTGGGTTTACCTATGTAATTCCCATTGCAAACTGGATACTGAATTACACCTTTTTCAATACTCTAAGTTTAGTTTTGTGTCAAAATTCGTTTTTCAAAGATTGTTTCTAGAAATGTATAGCATTAACAAGTGTTATCCAAAAATGCTAATCACTTTGCGATTTGTGTGTGTAATAGGTGCAACAGTACGATCAATCACTGCATTATTTATGAAACGGAAAGAGGATATGGTTTTGCTGAGCCGTACAACATATACGTCTCATTGAAGTCATTAGTTTTGCACTATGCCCAGAACTCATTGGAAGAGCATAATGATTCGCTGACTACAACACTAGCGTTCCCAGTATTTGCAGCCAGCAGTGGGTCTAGTTCTAGTGGAGATGCATCTGCACCCAGTGCGCCTCCTCCAACCGGTTATGTTGCCTTCAACAATCATTCCGCGGCACCACACTGAATCTGTATTGTCCAGTGAGGTAAAGAAATAAAAAAGTACAAAAAGCTCCTGAAGTTCCCAAATTTTAAGTTAATATATTACCACCACTGACAGCAAAAAATATAATTAATGCTGTCATCAAATGTGAAAGTCTGATAATCCAAATTAAAATTTTAAAGAACTGTAAAATTGAATGCACGTAGACAACTTTTTTTTAAATATCTTTTTTTTTATACAAACTGAAATTTCAACAAGTTGATGTTCAAATTTTAACCAAATCCATTACAATTACTCTGTTTTTGATGTACTGAACAACAATGAAATCATCCAGTGACGTATTTATCATTCTAATGAGAAATTTCTGTGCAGACACTTAATCGATGGAAACTGATTTTCAAATTGTGTGTAAATGAATTTCTGTATTTCTGGAAAAGTTCTCTGAAAACATTTTGTCAAAAGTTTTGTGTAGCTTTATACACACTTGAATGTATTGTCGCTTTCACACATACACACAATTCATGGGACAAGTGGATTTGTTGGCAAAAAAAACTGTGCGGAGTGTTAACCTGTGATAAAAATAAAAAGTTTTATATAAACGTTGTACAGTCAAACGTGTGCTGTGGGATCTGTAGAGGGAGCTTACAGGAATAGAGAGGAACGCTTTTTTTTTTACAATGACGACAAATGTTTCTATTAGAATGTGGAGTTCCGCTTAATTTCTACACCACATGGATACTAGTGGTTGTGGTGCTTTCTTAAAATATACTGAAACAGATTTTAATAAAATTTTGTAATTATTTTATTGTCTTTATTTCAGCTGTTTTATATTCATATACAATTTAAAACAATATTGTTTTTCTCTACTTAATTGCTTTGTAGTGTTATGGTAAACAAAATATAGTGAATTATTTCTAAACTTTATATTATTGTTGAGTTGTGAAAAAATTCATTTACATATTTTATATGTACATACAACAAATATATTGTATAAGTATAACTGTTTAACAATTTGTATAAGAGTTGTGTTATATAAAGTTTTGTCTTAACAGACGTGATATAAATGTTCTGAAAGATATAATATGAGAATATTTTTTGTGATCTCAATATTTTTTATGAAAACAGGAATTTATGAGTGAATGACTGAAGAACCATTACCATTTAATAAGTATTATTTTTTGGTGCACAGGGTGAATACAGTTCTGATGACATATTATCGTATTGCTCTCGCTACATAAATACACTTGGAAACGGTTTACTGACACTATCATAATAGGAAAGTAAAAACAGTCACAGAAAACACGCTTATTTTTCTGTTATAGTTGATAACCACAAACAGAATTCTGAATTTTTTCTTGTTTTTAGAAAAAACTGACAATAATTTAATTGAGTCATATACATATATTTATTTGGTTGAGTATTGCACCTTTTTGTTTAAAGGTATTATTATTATTTTTATTATTCTAACTATTATTTTTAATATTGTTATTAATATTTTAATGATTGCTATTATTATTAATACTTTTATTAATATTATTGTTGGGGTTGTTGACATCGTATACTGTATTTGTTAGTATGAAATTAATTCGCTGTCAGTATTCATTAAATAATTATTGTGTATGTAATCTAGTAGTACTTACTTGTCCATGACCTGCCATGATGGTATCAGGTGTGTTTATACTATTTCCCAGTGAGTCATAAGATCAAAAATATTTAGAACATTCTGATAACGTTTATTATCTGAATTTGGGTAACTTAAAAAAAAATAAGGTAATATAAAAGATTTTAAATAGTTTGTGATCTTTAAAAGATTTTGGGTTTGTGATATCAAATTTTTAACGTTGGGACTAAGGTATGCATTGGGCCATGTCGATTCCCATCCTGTTCTGTTTAATTAGAATATCCTAACATCTCAAACAATAATAAATCCTTAATAAACAAGTATTATGTGCCTAATTCGAATTTGTTTTTCTGTTTACAAATAAAACAGAGAGAGTGATTGACTTCTAAAATGTTTTGAAATTATAGTGGAATAATTATATTAATACAGTATTTTTTTAATTATTATTTTCACATTCACTGTTAACATTTCAGAACATTTCTGCACACATTTGTTAGAATAGTTATCATTTTTGTTTAGTACTTGTGATTACATTGTAGGAAAACGTACTGAAAACTAGCATGTTTTAAATGCCTTTGGTGACTTTTTTAAAAATAAAATGAATATTTGTTCTAATAGAATTATTTACATAACTTTTCCACGTGCAGTACTCAGATCTTCAGCTATAATAATTGTGACACTGTATGTTTGTGTGTGAACAGGTTCCGTACGTTTTCCAAATTTTATATGTTAATGGTGCTCTTCAGTACAGGTCTTTAAGATGATTATTGATTGTATTTTTATGATTATGAATGAAATGTTACGTATTTTATTATATTCAAAATAATCATTATTATTGTTTGTATTTAGTTTTAAATGTATATTTGCGTGATGTTACTATCATAGTTGTTTATGACACAAGCTCAGTCAACATTGTACACAATGCCTTTGCCTTTTATGTAAAGGGAAAAATCTGTAATGTAGTTGAACGCTTTGTTTGTATTGTTGTTATTACTGTACACGACATTAACTTACATGTGATCCATATGATGTTGACGTAGTGTGTTAAATTGTGTCTGAAGGTTTTATGGTTTAGCTTAAACCTGATATAATCTCATTAAGTTTCAATTAACTGTATTGTTGTGTGTGTGCGTGTGTGTGAGTACATGTGTTTATGATCTGCAGAGAGAATTATGTTGGATAATTTCTTTTTATGAAGACCAAATATTGGGTATTCGAATTTCTTCGTGCTTCCATTGTGTTACCCACACTTACTTACAATAAGACCTTTTTATTTACATTTTTATAGCTTTTATGCTTTTTCTTTTTTAATAGACAGGAACCTTTTGCTAATGATTAATTGAATTTATTTGCTCGCCTATTATATTCTACTGTAAGCGAGGATTGTGTGATTATTATATTAGATGCAGAATAAACATTGTTAAGTATATGATTGTTTTTTTAAGTTTTCTTATATGTTAAGAAACCATTTTTCCATATGTAATCAATCAGTTTGTCTTTATATGTTAAGGAATTGTATTTTCATCTATAATCAAAGTCAATTTAATAGGTTTAAGATGATAATAATTAGTAATAATTGTTTTTACTATTATTGTTATTAATTTTCACTATGATTTTCTTTTTCAAGCTAAAGATGGTAGTTGTTAGTATGCAAAAGTAAGATGTTTGAAGTACTTCATTTTGATTATGGTTATCTTTTTTATCAAAGTACAAGAAGTCATTATAAAAACAAGAATACTATATATTGAAAGTATAGAGTGTGAACATTAAATACTACAAAAGGTGTACTATAATTCCTTTCACACTGCAAAAGGCTGACTAGGTAAAAACTTTTTTTAATATCTGTAGTAGATGACTTCACTGGATGAGCAAACTGTTTGTTGGAACAACAGATGTTGTATTGGAAGAAACTTCATGTTCCATGAACAGTGCTGCACCTATTGTGGTACGATCCATGTGGCTTTTTGTAATATTTTACATTATTTGAACAAATTTTCAAGTAGTGTTGTATCTTGCAAAAGAACTGGAGCAAATTTATGCAGCACTTGTGTAAATCATTAAAATAATTTTAAATAGTTTTACTATTTAATAAAGATGATTTATTCTATTTTATTATTATTATTATTATTATCATAAAAGTGCAAATGTAGAGCATACATTTAAGTCAAAAGTCATTAATTATTGTACATTATCTTCAGCCTACAACACTCAAATAATAAATGTTGTTTCTTCATTTTCAATGACAGAATTATGGTGATCAAGAAAAAATAAAGTTGTAAATTTTTTTTTGCGCTTTTCAGTGCAATTTGCTCTAGAATATTGCAATGGGTGTATTAAAAAGAAAATGGCACTGATAACAGTGGCAGAGGTTTCGTGCAGAATTCAGTGATGTGTCAAGTATTTTATATAATTAGGTTGTATTTGTATTGATGGTTATAGAAATTATTTATATTCAAATTGTTTTTGCATGGTATTCTGTGATCTTAAAAATTGGAAAGGGAGACCAAGTTAATTTTTATATAACTTACTTACGCATTACAAGTTCAGACTGTCAAGCCTTCTTGATGTGTGGAGATTTGGATTGTAATCTTGTGTACATAAAATGCTTTGATTCGAGAAAAAGTCAGTGTAAATGAGTGCTTATGGGATACCGTGTGTAGCAACTGCTCCTGAAAATATTTCACGTACTTGGGCCATTAAAAAAAAATTACAAATTCTAGTAGAGTTAAATTTTTAGTAGTTGCAAGCAATTTATGTACACATTTACACACAGGAAGGTAGTTTTCTATGGTCAAACTACAACACCTGCAAATTAGGCTGTGTTGTGTGCAGTTTTTTGAGTCCTTATATTGTTCTAGAATTTAATACTTCAAATTAAAACACTTTTCTTTGGATAAAAACTTATTGTGTAAACATTGTGAAACTGGAATACCAATGTAGCAAGACCAAATAAGATGAGGAGCTCCACAGGTGTGTGTGTGTGTGTGTGTGTGTGTGTGTGTGTGTGTGTGTGTGTGTGTGTGTGTGTGTGTGTGTGTGTGTGTGTGTGTGTGTGTGTGTGTGTGTGTGTGTGTGTGTGTGTGTGTGAAATTTAATATTAAAAAAATTACAAAATCTTAACAAAGCCTGAAAGCTATCCTTTACAGTTTCTTTTAAGCAGTTTATCCTAAAATCTAGAATAAAAATATTTTAAAATCTGGTAATATTTGGGTGACATTTAATAAATTTGTTGAACAGTTGAATTCAAAATATAAAAGACAAGCAAAAAGTGATAACAATTATTATCATGATGACTATGGTTGTAAAGCACCTCCTTTATGATTTATCACATGACATTTACCAGTAGCCAAAAATTTACCATGTACACCAGACTTTTAGCAGTTTAAAACTCAAAAAAAAATTGTAGTATTTAATGTAATTGGATTAGAATTATTTACTTTTAGGCAGAAGTGTTTAAAATGCTTTAAACACTTTTTTACATGATTAGTTTTATGTAATTGAATTTATTTACTTTGACAACAGTTTATATATTGTTGGGGCATTAGTGGAAATCTACTGCCAATGTGATAATGACTTAGAGAATATTGTATTAATATTTGTAATATTTGTATCTATATATTAATAAAATGATGAATTCACTTTCGGTAGCTTTTTTTTTTTTGAGTTAATCCAAATTTTATATTTTCTATCACAGATATGTAATGTCACTTTGTTGATTGCAGCCAATTCATATAGAATTGTTAAAAACAATTCTTTAGATTTATTCTGTTTAATAATGTGATGTTCTCTTGGAAATCAGATTAACAGTGAAATGTAATCTGCGAAGACTTTGGTGGGCTTTGAATGCATAATATGGAATCTTGTGAATAGTAAAACAGTATTTTCATCCAGCCTTTGTCGGCACACAGATAACAAAACAAGCATTGACCGAAGAAATTAAAAAGATTTTAATTCTTTTATTTAAGGTGTTGTACACGCAACTTAATTCTTTCATTTAGGTTTTGAATATGCAATATATTCAGATATGGCCAGAGCAGATGCTTAGTGGTTCCAGTTTCAGAAATTAAGTGCTCTGTACAATATACTGCGAACAGCATTATGCTACATAATGTTAAAGAAAAGTTACTTCAAACAGAACACAAGATTTGTATAGAAAATGATGTCTTAATTTGAGCGTTTTCAGTTACCTTGTCGTATGCAGGCCAATTCTGTGGCATAACCAGGTGACAATTGAACAAACAATAGTCAGCTAAAATACCATGCCGCCATAATCCTACAAGCATCAGTCTCAGTAGAGGCAAGAGACGTTTCACCATTATGAACACTTATAATTTAAAAAATCCTGAAATTTTTATTTTTAGTCAGAATATGTCGTATATCTAATTGAAAGTAACATTCAGGAGAATACACTAACGGACATAAATGCGTATGTATTGGATGTTGTGAAACTTTATAACTTATTAAATAAACTTTTATGTAGAAAGAAAAATATTACAATTGACCCCCATTACAAAACAAAGTTGTTGACACTACTAATGCAAAAAACAAAACATATAACGTGACAGAAAACTCAAAAATTGTTACAACTGTCAAAATACATACTGTTACGACAGTCTACTGATCGTCATATAGTACAGTGGAAAACAAAATACAAGACACCAATTAAGTCACTAAAAACCAGCTTTAATTATCACAATTAACAGTTTGTAATCAACATGCTGTTCAACAAGATTATACTCGTACAATAATTCAAGTTAATTTGTCCACAACAATAATAATGTCAACTAATAGAGTCGTGCACAATAACGCACAGAGTAATCATCCGAAAAAACCTCACTTGAATAAATCTCCACTTAAAACTGAAACTAAACGTCCCTGAATGCTTGTATTTATACCCCGCTCAGATTTCAGAATAATCCATACTACGCATCAACGCTACTAGAAAACACTAGAGCGTAATTGCTTGCTGCCTTGAACACAGTGTGTGTGGACCGGTGAAGTCTGGATCAGTCTCAGCTATGGATGCGTGACAAGTGTCATGTAATTTTCCTTCATCTCAAAGTAGCAGCAATATATACGCACACACATTATAGCCGGGCTCCGCTGGAATAGCCGAGATACACGTAGAATGTTGTGTAATGGCATAACAGTACTTATTACAACTGTACTTTACCAAAACACAGTCCCACTAACTCATGACTTGCATGTTCATGTTTTTTTTTACACACTTCATTTAAGGGGACCAGGTTGTGAAGGCATGTCCCATGTCAATTAAATGGAAGTGTCGTTTATTAGTTAGGTACACATATTTCAAAAACCGTTCAAGATATTTGTATGAAACTTTTTTTGGCTGAAAGATGAATACATAGAGCATACCGTAGACCTAATTGAATACATGTACTGATAAAAGAATATGTAGGGTGATTTTTCAAATACAGTGCTTAAAAAAAAAAACTTACTTTTTGAAAACATACTAAATATTTACATAAGGTATCATACAAAATTGTTGGTCTATTATAATAAGTGTTATGAAGCAAACATAATATAAAAAATTCCAGTACAAAGTTGTGTACCTAAACATGAAAAATATGGAGTTATGGAAAATCGCGTTTAAAGTTTTCTAATGTTTTATTCAAATGCACCTGCACTATACACTTCTTCATTAGTCTTATCTCTCTTCTTTTTTAGCTGCCTTTTCTTTACTCCGTTTTCCTTACTCCTTTCCAGAACACTCTTATTTGCTTCCAGAATCCTCATTTTTGTAGCTAATACTGTAATATTATTATAAATATTGAAATGTTTGAAGGAGTCGCACTGTGCAACTTCACATGAAATAAACATATAAGATGATATAAAAAAAAAATGTTTGGTATAACAATATATATATCATTTTAAACAGGAAGAAGAGTTTACCATTACCATTTGGTAATGGTAAAAACTAAAAATAGATTTTTTTGAACTTTTTCATGACCTGGTCCCCTTAAATAGTTATTGGACTTGTTTACTTTAAAGTATTAAAACAGACATAGTAAAAAAAAAACATGAAAAAGCACTGTAAACAAACTTCACAGTTAATACATAAAACACAGAACCATCATACATGACTTATATGTTGATGTTCTCGTTTTTTCACACTTTGTTAAATTGTCGGTAAACATAATTACTTTAAAATATTAAAACAAACATTATAAAAACATTTAAAAAACAATGTAAACAAACACACTTCACAGATAATACATAAAACATAACCAACAAAATTTGTTAGGTGACACTATTTTTTGGAATAATTTTCAAGCAAAACTAACAAACTAATTATATACCAAAAGTTCCCTGCAGCCTTCCAAAAGTAAAGAACTTTCCACAGTCTACTAAAAGCTATACATGAACACAAAAATGAAAGAGTGAGACTAGGAACAATTCTGATTTTGGGACACTGGCACTTTACATCTTAGAATCATCAGTTGCCACCTCAAGGATTGACTCGTCCTGGAACTTCACTCATGTGGCTCTCCAAATTCTTGATGAAATCACTTGCGGTTTTCATTACTCACTACTTTATAATTTTAGGGGAAGAACCAAGCTGGATGTGAATGATTGTGGAGTTTCAGAAATTTGTTACAACCAAGTTCACGTAGTCATGTAATTTGATACACTGTTGTTTCTCAAAGATAAACTCTCATAAAACCACCCTGTCCAGTCTTATTCACTTTCACACGTATATCAATTACTTTGCAACAATGCTCAAAGATTTTGCTGCCGAATGCAAAGCAGATTCCACCAACATGTCAGCATTGAGCCAATTCAACTTCTTAGCAGTGATGATCTTGGCAGAAAACTGAAGAGGACCAAACCATTCAAATGGGTTTAATGACAGTGTCAAATGTAACGTTAGTATTTTGATTAATCAAGACAAATGGAAACTTTAGATTTCAGTTATTTAGACATGAAAATTAAAAATAAATTAATCGTGATCTTTCATACCAGTTTCATCGGAAAATACAAAAAATAGAACATTTTCACAATGCTAACATTCAAAATAACAATTTTATAAAACCATTATCAGTATTCATTCAGTCAAACACATGCTGATAATTTGCAAACACAATTGACTTTGGCATAAAGGTAGATTTGACCTCTATCAAACAACATTGCTCAGGCACTGCTCAACTCAGCTGTCTGTTTAAATGACAGTGTTAAAAGCCATCATTATTGTACAGTTTTTGTTTAGTTGATGTTCTTGGAGGTTTAATTTTTAGTGTTTTCTGACTCTAAGTTAATAATCCTTACGACAGCTGTAGTTTTTTTTGTGATTGCTATGGGTAAGGATCAATATAAAGACAGAATTTGGGTTTGTATGTATTGAAAAATCTAGGAACTGTAAAGCTACAGTGGTGTTGTACACAATGAAGTACTCGGTATGAATCTATGTAATGTAAGAAATTAATATGGCAGCTTGAAACTAATCCCAGTATATTCTTTCTAAGGAATGAAGTTGAGTTTTGTTGAAAGAAAAATACAGCAGCCTCTAAGTGAAGTCTCAATACTCCAAGAAACGACATTCTGTCCACAAAGGCACTCTACATTTTGCCATAACATGTGGCACATGTTTCTTAAACCACATGCTATTTGAATAGATTTCATTAGATACGGTTTGCTGACCTGTAGTGATCAGTATACCAAAAAGAAATTAAGCACGTACTGCTTTTAACCTTTAAGGACTAGGTATTACAGGTCCAGACAAAACCCGGCAACCTGAGGTTTTTGTAGGTTTAATAATTTTCTCTGATCTCTTCTCATTTTGGTGTATGCTAATATATTCAGCTTTCATCGGAAAATAATTTTATCAGCTTTTATGTTACCAGATGCTTTACACTATGCTATAAAAGACTCCTAAATAATTTTGCAGAGTTAAAAAAAAGGTCAAAGTATTGCTTTTATTCTTAAAATTGTGGTTACATTTTCTAATTCATAGCCATCATTGGAATCGGAAAAATATTAGTAACATATATAGAGACTAATTCCTCAGGAATAATACGATTTGGTGAAGTAATAAAAAGGCTTGGGGACTCTGGCACACGGATCCATGGGGAGGGGGATTTCCCCCCTCCAAATGGTAATTTCAGACAAATTTTTTCATCATCTTGTGATTGTAAATATAATACAAAATTCATATCACGTTCTGTATGTTCATGGTTTTACACTAAAATTACTTTAAATTGTGTCTGTACCTTACAACAATATTAATTTTTGATTGATACATAACTTAACTGAATAGTATGTATTTTGAATTGTAAATGAATACTTTTAAAAGAACAATGAACTGACAAACAGATATGATAGTGTCCTAATTTCTGTTGCTCTCTGTAGAGCATATGGCCTCGACGAAACTACACCAACGGATTCTTATTTTGGGCGACCACTCTGAGCTCTCCAAAGGACTTCCCCTCCTTTGTTGCTTCCATCTCGACAGTTTTCCTCCACGAGATTCTTGGTCTTCTTCCCTGAGAGTTCCAAAAGAGGGCTTTTCGCTCAATATATTATAGTATACTTGTGCATTAATAAACTTATTGTGTTGATAATAACACAGTGTATTTTTATCTTTACTCATTCCTATCATCTATACTTCAGACCACTAAAGAATGGTCCAAATTTCCTCCCCCCCAAAAAAAAATTGTTTGCTGGGTCTGCCCATGGGGTGACCGCTGCTACAATAGAAGAGTGGCTAAATGGATTTAATGTCAAAATGAAGAAGTAAAATCAAAAGGTGATATTTTTCTGGACAATGGCACCCTTACAAATATGAAACGCCTGGTATCTACCAAACGCAACTAATATAGTCCAGCCCATGGATACGGATGTCATTTATATATTCATGAGTCACTCACTACAGGTGCTATTTGATTGCAGATAAGGAAGAAGTCAACATCTGTTATAATTTGGCAAGATCTGTGAATTGGGTTGCAGTAAAGCATACTAAAGAAGAAACTACAATTGTTTTGCAAAAGCAGAGTTCGTGGAAGATGGTGATGAATATGACATTAACGAAGCAAGTGAAAACATAATGACAATATTTATTCTTGGATTTTGTTGTCCATGACGTGTCCATTGATCAACTAATTATAAGTATAATACTATTGATGTAGTGTTCCAAGTCAGTAGTATTATACTTATAATTAGACAGTATAGGAATAAACTGTATAACAGTGATAATTTAATTCAGATTGATGACCTATCTTGCCAGTCATTATAACTCTAAATCTACTACAGACCTTCTAGCTGCAAGACATACAGGAAAATAAGAAAGGGAGGAGGAAAAAAGAAATTGATGGAAAAGAAGAGGGTAGTAGCAGAATGACAGAAGACACACACACATTAACAGACCATTCAATCAACAACTTTATGGGATTTGCTGTTGATTCCAATTCTTCCAGACTTCTTGAACTGTTATACTCGGTAAAATATTGTACGCAAAAAGATATAATGACAATAAAATTGGAAACAGATTTCGTTGTTAGATTTTTGGGAAAACAGTACATGTAAATTTTAAATGAGAACGTCTGTACCGATTAAGTACAATAATACCAATAAAAGAATACATAATACAGATATGTATATATTAACACTATAATGGGTTATTAATATCTGTGTAACATTTATGTCTGCCAGCCAGCACCACCAAGGTTTACTCAAAAGTAGGTATGTAATTATCTAACAGTCATAACTACACCTTTAGACTTATGTGTCTCATTTGCATAAAACAAAAATTTGTCTAATTTGGGAAAAAATTTGGTCCCTTGCGATGGCAACTTGAACAAGTTTTAACATTAAACAGACACTAGCAGTATTATTGATGTTTAGCTAAAATTCGTTAGGACAGAACTGCTAAATCTTGTGATCACAAGGTACGTACCAGATATATTTTTTGTATTATTTTATAATGTCACAACTGAAACTGTTTTTCCAATTAAAGAGAATGTCCAAATAAGGCACCCCAAGAAAATATGGAAATGGACACATACAACAAAAAGGGAAAAGGGGAAGACCCAAACTTTCCTGTTACGAACAGCGGGGGCTTCTAAATCATGAACTGAGAGGACAGAAAACAGTGGGTGCTGAAATGCAGCAGAAACTGACAGACATAAAATCAGGACTTGATTTAAAAGGGAATGCGGCGTTCCGGAACCTCTTGGATGGAAAAATAAAAAAAATATATGAAAATAAAAACCTTATTATTAAGAAAATTTACTATTACTTTTAAATTGTGCCCCTCATCAGCCCCACTACAAAACTAAACATTTATCAAAATCAAAGACCAGCACTAATCTTAACTACTATTGTTCTTTTTTTTTAATACGTTCTACCTAAAATTCTCTTGTAAGTAGAACGTATTTTAAAACATTTCAACAAGGCTCACTTGAAGATGACATTCACAGTTTTTCGCAAATTAATCTAATCATTACACCTTTAAGAGCATCTCTAAAGACAAAAACTGTATCCACCCTCTTATTTATGAAAATTGATGGACCTCCTCTCCGTTTATTTGATCCAACAAAGTAGGTGGATTCATGACTGATTTCTGGTCATAATACAGCATTCGACACAAAGAGTAAGGAAAGGTCAAGAAACAAACAATATGATGACACAATGATGAAACTATGAAAATTTTTTAAAATACCCGAACCAACGCAACCATCACTTAGCATTTTATTAAGTCTCCGGGATGACGCCATCATGAGTGACATGTTTTCTATTGTCGTGCAGCTAACCTGAGGATCAGCTCTTTAGAAATAACAGTAAACTTTATTATCTTTTTAGATACAAATTACAAAATATTATCTTTTTAATACGTATGCTACATATTTTATAAGGCTTTAAAAATGTAGACCTTCTTTGTAATAACCTGATGTAAACTTATACACTAATATAAAATATAAGTATAACTGTGTCCAGTGGCGTAGCTAGCAAGTGGCACCCGGGGCGGATATAGATGGTGTCACCCCATTAACCCGCAAGAACTCGCCCCAATTTCTGGACCGGGAAAACTCGCGCGTGTCTTTCTCTAACTCCTATTAAATTCTATTATTATTAAGTATTTATTTTATTTTATTAATATATGTATTTTAATTTTTTAAATCGCGGGTGGGTGTCACCCCCAAACGGGTGACACCCGGGGCGGACCCCCCCCCCAGCTACGCCTCTGACTGCGTCTGTACAACTTTTGAATTGATGCGTTCTAGAACCTGTATTTTTAGAAATCAACCACTACATAAAATATAGTCAAAATAAAGAAGTATCGAAAATGAACAGTCTGCACTGGCAGTTGGGATAGGAATGGAAAACAACAAACTGTATAAACTTTCAGAAAACTCGCTATGAGAAAATGATTTGTCTCCGCATGAAGACAAGCATTCATCACTTTTGAGAACTCATCACTAAACGTCGATTGCATACTTAGTTCTCTCATGAAAATGCACAGAAAATTCTTTGAAATGCAACAATGATTAATTTTAAGCACAGAGTGAGCTCAAAGGCTAAACACTTACTGTGAAATTTTGTTTTTTCTTGTAACTGCCCTGAAATTGTCGCTGTTAAGTCAGTTTGTATTTGGAGACTGTAAAGTACATAGAAATAAGTCAAGGTTAGTATCCTTTATCCAAGTAGTCTGAAACAAGTAGGGCCGTATTTCACCATTTGAGCATACTAGGCCCATAAAACTGGGCGCCACAATTACCCAAAACTTCTAAAAATTCACTTGATAAACTATAATGATAAAGAACTGCTATTATAAATTATTGTGAAATATTTAAAGAAAAGAAAATAACGTACATAGTGTCCCTGAGATTTAAATTTTGAAGAAATTCTTTACTAATTATGTGACTTACAAATCATAATGAAACAGTCTTCTTCCTTGCTTTTTTTTTGCTAAACTGTCACTGATGTTGTCATACTTAAGATGTTGAGTGAATTTTCCTTCTATAGCTACTGTACTGTAGCACCAGTTTTGCTGCTGAGATGCCTGAGGAGCGGGGGGGGGGGTCTATTGAATGATAAAGCGTGCTTGTGTTGGTGAGGTATTACTGGTTTTGAAAACATAGTTCAGACATTCAGAAGACGTATTTAGTTGTGATTTTGTGTGCGTATTAGATTGAGCATTTGTACATTATATGTCAGTGTAATTTATAGAATACTTTGTTAAAGTATGTTTTTTTATCCACTACACGTAATACCGTGAGAGAGACAATCAAGTCACACCGAAACTGTGTTAAACGTATTTTAAATCTGTAGTATTACAATGATGCGTGCAGATAAATGGCATACATAACCACATTCCTTGCTCAGTAGCAAAGGTACTACTGTAACCCAATACAATTACTGACAGCCTCTCATTTCCATCATATGATCTTAACAATTTTTGTTTATATCACAGAGGAGAAAAATACCTTTCTTTCGAACAGTTAGTAACTGGCACACTCAGTGTCATTTGAAGGGACATTTATGAGCTTTGACAATGAACGCTCTGTGCTGGCAGTTGTGATAGGCATGGAAAGCAACAAAATCAAAGCTGTATAAACTTTCAGAAAACTGGCTACAAGAAAATGATTTTTCACTTAATTGTGTTTTAGAGTCACAAACTGCTCCAGAAGCACCTTTAAATGAGTACACTCATCAACCACTGAAGGGTGAAATTATATAATGAAAAGGTATGTATACGCTTAAAAATTACACACATTTAAAAATTAAAAACAATTAATGTTTTGATATATGAATCAGGTAAAATATCTTTTAACATGAAATATTTAAAACACACTTTTTATTTCTCAAATCCGCCCCAAAAAAAAAATTGTGTTCTAGCCCCAGACCTAGAGGTGAATCAAGCCCTGGGACAAAACTTGCACAAAATAAATGACTTATTCGTCTTCTGTCTTGCAACAAGTCCTCCACTTCACACTATTCCAAGCATCCCTTTTCATTCCATAGTAAGAGCTTCTGCCCTTGATATCGTCAAATAAATATTATCTTCGATCTTCTCTTTTTCCTCCCATTTTCCTTCCTCCTGTCATTTCATAATAAGACAGTTCCTTCTCAACATGTCTTAAACAGTTGGGTTTCATTCTTAATTCACTTACATAATTTCTTGTTTGTTCCCCAGCATAAAATGTCTCTGCTGTTAGCTCTCTTAAATAACTGTTTATTAATTCTTACGGTAATTTCTTGGTTTGTTTTTAATCCCTGTGTTTTTAAATTATTTAGTATATTTTTATCTGCTGTGTCTTTAGCCCGTTAAAATCTTTTTCTTATGACTTTCTTTTTTTACTCTCACATGTTCTCTTATTTATACTAAATAATTAATTACTATAATTTTTAGTATTATTCCAAGCTGTGCTATGGATATGCTTAATAATGCTTTCTATTTTTCTCCTTTTTATTGGTTCTTAGCTCAATATTCAAGTCGATATATAATAAACACTCCAATAACTTCAACAATTTTATGATGAAGTAAATTAGTATTTTTCTACAAATGTGATGTTGACACATCTTAAAAGTATTGGTGACTTAAGTCTGAGTTGCAACCTTGCCCTTAATCTGCTCCACATAACCTTCAGTACCCTGTTCCTTAATGAAATATTCAGTTCAGTCTGATAGTTAACAAGTTTTTTTTTCTTGCTGAAATCAATTTAAATAACTTTATAATCTTATATAAATACAAGATAAAAGAGAAAAACGAGCACTGCATACAGAACCACAAACAAAACAGAATACGTACTGTCAAAAGCACAATGAACAGGTAAACAAATTTTATTTACCTGGCATTTACAAATTAAACTGCTCATAATATAACAAATTCTACACAGCCCACACAGGACACAACATCAAACACATAAAAGCATCATGCACCACCACCGAATCCACCTTTGCGAACCACCTCATTGATACAGCCGGACATGCACAAATATTAACAACAGCATGGAAATTCTACACATACACATGAAAGGCGAAAAATTAGACACCCCCGAACAACTGGAAATATACAAACACATGAAAACACGTGGAAACAACATTGTAAATGAACAGACACAATTACATCACACATACTATTTGAGCACATTACATAACACACACATACAACGATCTTTCGAACGACAGCACCATCACCAAAAACACAATGGACAACATTCCTAACGGCAGCCTCTGGTGAAGCTCACATTGAGTGTTCAGGCAATGAGATACAAATTTTAATAATTGTTATCTAAAATACTTGTTCTACCTCATAATAGTACATTTTAGTTCTTGGTACGTGTAACATATTAGTTAATAATTTACCCAGTATAAATAGGAGAACTTGTGAGCACAAAAGAAGGGAAAGGAGAAGATGGCAAGAGACTAGAGATCCAGCAGATAAAAATCTACTGAATAATAAACCACAACTGTTAAAAACATGATCAAGAAATTCTAAGATGAATCAATAATCAGTTATTTGAGAGAGCTAACAGCAGAAGGGACACTAAATGCTCCTAATGGAAATCACCATAAAGGTTAAAGAGTCTAATTATCAAAATTCCATCTAAAGTGTGTAACTATAACATATCTGGGCTCATGTTTTCACTCATATGCTTTTAACTCTTGTTTCTTATTGGCAACATATTGCTTTTTATTTTTCAATATCCCTTTCTTTGATTCACATTATAAATGCCTTTATTATTTTATGTCTGTTTTGGATATCATTTGTAAACATAGTAAACTTTGTTTTCATAATTTTACATAAAAATAAATTGAACATTATAATAATGGATAGATCTACTAGTAACCAAAAGTAAAAACCTAATTTGTTATGTCATACTGAATTATTTTTACTTCCATGTTCCATAAGGAAATGGAAGTATGGTGATGGCAAAAAAAATCGTGGTCGAGATTATTGCAGATTCTGATTGTAATACCCTCAAAACATGAAACAAAGTCATTTTTTGAAAAGTGTGTGTGTGTGTGTGTGTGTGTGTGTGAGTAGATTTTTTCTATGGCAAACGATAACAGCCGCAAATTCAAACAGAATCAAATAATTTTTTGCATACAGTCCTGATTTGTAGAGTACTCAAGACCTATTGTTTTTGGTGAAGATCGGTTAAGGGAAAGGGATAGTTTACCTGCAACTTTTTTTTTATCAAGGGTAATTTTTTTTTCTATGGCAAACGATAACAGCCACAAATTCATATTGTTAAACTTTGTACCCTTAATAATTGCATATGTAAACAGCTGGTTCGTGCAGTGACATCATCCCCCCGCTAAACTACTACCAGCGTGTCTCAATACGCTCGCTTGCAGTTCAAGGGAGTCAACTGCTAATCGCTGACCGTACAACAGCCTTCATCGCCGCTGCTATGTAACTATTTCAAATCGGAAGATTATTTCAATTTATTCTTATATTTTTCAGTACTTATTTAATTCCTACTTTGGCAATGTATGCCACGCGACACTGCACAGGCCATGCAATCATTATTACCAAAATGCAAATAAACAGTTAATTCAAAATACAGTCCACTACGTTATTTCATATTATCCAACTTATTATACCAGCATGACGTTGTAAGACTAACTCAAGAAATATTCGAGAGCATCGAAGACGTAACATTTGGTCCTCCGGGCCGGATATACAGGGTGTCCCGGGAGGAGAGGGAAATAATTTGAGAAATGGTTCTATAGTGTAAAAGAAGAAAAAAAGTTCATATAAACATATGTCCAGAAGCGCTTTGTAAGCGAGTTATGGCTAGCGAAAGATTTCGGCCGGGTTTCGGTTCCCCCGGGTAAATGAAGACTTTCTGAAATTCTGGGAAGGTAAATTAAGGGGTGAATTCTGTTTTTTCTTGTGTTTTTTGACCTGAAAAATTGAATAAAACAGGTCGCAGAACTGTATCTCCCATAACTTTCATGATATCCGACGTAAAACAGAAAAATCTTTTATTCTTCGTATTGTTTAAATTAGCAGCCATCCTTACTATTTCTTTTATAAAATTGCTAAACTGCTATAATTTTTATTGTTTAGACAAAGCTTTTCGTCATCACTGACATCTTCAGGTCTTAAACTGATGAAGATGTCAGTGATGACGAAAAGCTTTGTCTAAACAATAAAAATTATAGCAGTTTAGCAATTTTATAAAAGAAATAGAAAAATCTTTGCCTAAAAACACGTTTTTTTAGGTTATAAGTACAATAACTTTGTTAAATGACTAATAAATGCATAAAAGTCAATAAAAATCAACAAAAAATAACAATTGTTTCCAATTTTCCAAAATTTAAGTACAATAATTTTATATCTTTAAAAAATTAGGTTGGCAACACTAATTCTATGCCGTTCAATTAATTTGAATACTATTCATTGTTGTCATAAAATTGTGGTTAGTTATTGAAATTATTCGTTCAATGGTTAAATAGTTTCTAATAGAATTTTGATTGTGTTCAAATGTTTTGATTATGTTCGAAGGTTTTAAAGAATTATTTAGTGTTTATTTGATTGTTGTACACTGAACTGTACCTACATTTTTACAATTGAATCTTAATTTTATAAAAGTCAAATTACATTTTGAATTCTTTGTTTTCAAAAATGCCGCTACTCTTCAGTCACGCTGAATATGCTGATATGATTTTTGTGTACGGTTTTTGCAATGCAAGTGCTCCAGCTGCGGTGGAAGAATACTGACGTAGGTATCCTGGACGGGTAGTTCCAAACCGTAAAGTGTTTTGTAGAATTTTTAATAATCTTCGTGTGAAAGGCACACTTCCCAGCGCACAAGTTTCATCTGAACGTCAACCGGTACGTGTTGCTGAAATGGAAAACATTCTTCAGGCGGTACAGCGTAGTCCTACAACGAGCACACGAAGAATTTCTGCACAGCTCAGTATTCCAAAAAGTACAGTATGGAGGACAATAAATGCTCACGGACTATATCCTTTTCATCAGCAGAAAGTTCAACACCTCCGCCCTGGTGACCACCCCAGACGACTTCAGTTTTGCCAATGGGTTAATTTAAATCATCAATCAATTCCGTTTATATTTTCAGACGAAGCTAACTTCACCAGTAATGGCATAAACAATACACGGAATTCGCATGTATGGTCCGAAGAAAACCCACATGCTACAGTGGAATCAAATTTCCAGCAATGGTTTTCGGTGAACGTATGGTGTGGCATGATCGACAACCAATTAATAGGCCCTTACATACTAGAACATCGTGTTACGGGGGAAATTACCTGAAATTTTTAAATAACGAATTTATTGCAGTGCTTGAAAATTTCCCACTGGCAAAACGAACGGAGATGTATTTTCAACATGATGGAGCCCCAATACATTTCACAAATGAAGTAAAACAATTCTAAGATGAAAAATTTCCTGATAAATGGATTGGACGTGGAGGGCCGGTAGAATGGCCACCTAGATCCCCGGACCTTACTCCATTGGATTACTGTTTATGGGGATGGATGAAAAGTGAGGTATACAAGCAAAAGGTAGAGACACGAGATGAACTGATCGTTCGCATTCTCAATACTGCTGCCATCGTCAAGGAACGCCAAGATATCATTATGGCTGCTACAAAAAATTAAAGAACACAAGTGGAATAGTGCATCGATGTCAACGGTGGAATTTTTGAACCTTTATTGTAAATAAGTACAGTATTTCAGTGGCTGGAAGACAATTATTCTACTGTATTTTCTCATGAATAGCACTCCATAAACCACAGAGAGTATTGTTGCTCAGACAGTTGTTTCTTTCATTACCAAAAATATTTATTGTGTCAAATAGTTTAAATAAAAAATTTTGTTCTGTATTGTTTTTAACCAAAACTGGAAATTTTGTTGATTTTTATTGACTTATTTACACCATTTTTCTCAGAATTAAATTCTTTACAAGTTTTGTTTTTAACTTTTATGCATTTATTAATCATTTAACAAAGTTATTGTACTTCTAACCTAAAAAACGTGTTTTTAGGCAAAGATTTTTCTGTTTTACGTCAGATAACAGTTCTGCGACCTGTTTTATTCGATTTTTCAGGTCAAAAAACATAAGAAAAAACACAATTCGCCCCTTAATTTACCTTCCCAGAATTTCAGAAAGTCTTCATTTACCCGGGGGAACCGAAACCCGGGCGAAATCTTTCGCTAGCCGTAACTCGCTTACAAAGTGTTTCCCGACATATGTTTATATGAACTTTTTTTCTTTTTTTACACTATAGAATCATTTCTCAAATTATTTCCCTCTCCTCCCGGGACACCCTGTATATTTCACATAACTTGCAAAAAAAAAACATCATACTTGGCCGTACAAGCTTCTACAAGACATCATTTCTAATACCGCAAGATATTCCACTTCATCGTCACTTGTCATTCATAATTGAAAATCAGAACTTCAAGCCTGCATAGAGAGCTACAACTTCAAACATCACCCGACAAGCGGAAACAAGATTTGCGCCACCAATCCAAGGCCAGCCGGACAGGATCGCCAAGGAAGCGACAGGCAACGGAGCCATCTTAAACCTGCAGAGGACGCTCATAATTCAAGTGACTATGAACTTATATTTCGCATAGTTTCCCACTTGTATAATTTCATATACATTAAAAATGAGTAATATTTGCAAAATAATTTTTATATAAACAGAAATCAGTTTCAAGTGACTACAAACCTGTATTTTTACACAAATTTTCACTTATATAATTTTACAAGAAATCAGTCATAAACTTAAATAATGGAATAAAGCTATATTTATATTTTTATTTTTAAATGAGTCATATTTTCAAAATAATTTTCATATAACTATTAAAAAAAAAATAAGTACATATTATAATAAGGAATTAGATTAAGTTATACCACTCACTGGCTGCCGCATTATATCAGAATTTGATAAAATACTCAAATTGCATTAATTGTTCACCTGTTCTGCATTTATTTATCAATTTCGGATCACTAGCTTGCAGTTCAATCATGACTGATGTGAAAGCTTTGATTAAAAAACGTGGCACAATCAAAGCCTCTATATCCCGTATAAACACCTTGCGGACAATTTCGATCATGAAATAAATGATCACCATGCTTTAAAAATAAAACTTCGTCACTTGATGGAGTTTTCCGTGAAGTATGATGAAATTCAGACCCAAATTGAGGCTGATGAATCTGATTTCACATCGGTAAGTGACAGGGTTCAGACAGAGGATGATCTCTGCACTATTGAGTGTAAGCTCCAAAATTTGTTGGAACGTGTAGAGGAGGTGAACGAGAAAATATTAAATCAAACTGAAGTTACGCCAATTAAAGCATCCCGTATTCAGTTAGAGCCAATTAAATTGCCCTGCTTCTCAGGCAACATTATTGATTGGCAGCACTATTACAACATGTTCTTGGAGTTAGTACATGTCAGAACGGACCTGACTGACATCCAGAAATTGCATTACTTACATTCTTCACTAAGGGACGAGGCTTTAAACGTAATAAAGTCTCTCCCAATCACCCATGATAATTATGCGGTAGCCATTGAGCTATTAAAGGCCAGGTATGATAGTAAATTAATTGTCTCAGCGTATCATGTAGGGAATGTCTTGGGCATGAAGTCCCTTCAGCAAGAGTCCATGGTTGGCATTTCAAAATTTATTGACAAAATCACCGCAAATATAAATGCTTTGAATTCATTGAGTTTACCTGTAAATACTTTTGAAGTTATTTTTGTTCAATATTTAACTCAGAAACTCGATAACCAGACATGTCGACTACGGAAGGAAAGTCTATCCGACGAGCGATTCCCTAATTTCAACAATTTCATTAAATTTTTAAATAGTAGAAGGCAATTAATGCAAAACGTTGGGGCATCAACCAGTTCAGCAAACAGAATACAAGTTAGCAATAAGATTCCCTATCGCAAGACTATTAAACCCGTTGAGCTCACTAGGTCAACATTTCATACTAATATCAACAATAACATTTGTCAGCTGTGTCGCGGTAAACGTAGACTGTCTGAATGCCCACAATTCGTGGCTACATCTCCCTTTGAGCGAAAGAACATTTTACTTAAATACAAACTTTGTTTAAATTGCATGCCTCCAGGCCATGAGCCCTCACACTGTCCTTCCAAATTTTCTTGTAGGACATGTTCCAAACGACATCATACAATGATTCACATATCAGGCAGTAACACTTCAAACAGGGGGAACAATCAATTTTCCCTCAAATTACAAACAAATAAATCTATTCTGTTATCCACCGCTGTCTGCATGACAACGGACCAAGCCGGTAGGAAACATCCAGTAAGAATTCTATTAGATTCAGGATCTCAAGCAAACTTCTATACCATGAGTTTCGCACGCCGCATGGGTCTAAAATTAACCAAGTCTCAACTACCCATCACTGGTATAAACAATTCCCTATGTCAAGCTGACTTTAGTACAAGGGTAAGGGTGAATTCTCGTTACAAGGATTTCAATCTGTACATGCATTGCGCTGTGCTTCCCAGTATTACGAATAATCTCCCCGCAGAATCGTTTAATATTTCATCCCTAAATATACCAAAAAACATATTCTTAGCTGACCCGCAACTAAACTTTTCTTCACAAATCGACATAAGTAAATTCCAAGACAAACACGCAAAATCTGCGTAGCTCTATACAAACTTTCAGTAATATATAGAAACGTCATAATAGTTTGGTATTTAAACGTATAGATGCAATTTATGTAATATGACATACTAGGATGGTATTATTAGGAACCATTGTATAATTAAGGGAATGAATTGAATATTGTAGTAACAACATTTTATATGAGTCGTATATTGCAGATGTAAATTATTAAGAAAGTTATATTAGTTAAGGAATTTTATGCGATGTGTTAATTAAGTATTGAATATATATATCTATGTCAGATAAATAGAAAATAATATTGCGGCTCGAACACGAAAGAATAGTAATCGTAAGAACTATAATACGTGGAAGTTAGTAGTAAATGTGTATTAACATATCAATATTGTTTTATTAAATATCATAATGTTTATGATAAATGTCAAATGCCTTATATTATAAAATTGGAGTAATACAGTATATTGGTATCTGAACCGAACGAGTTTTTCTTTCTTAAGAACCCTGGGATACTCTGCTCTGGCGCCCAACAGAATTAATAAATTATAAATAATGAGTAGACGTATTCAGTAACAAATATTAAATCATAAATAAATAACTCATTCTAATCGATAAACAAAGTGGGAGCTAAAGGATTTCTCTATATTTGCCGCCACAAACGTGGAGCACTGATAATTAAGTTATACGTTTACCTTATATCCTGAACCAGTTTTCGCTTATTATAAGCTTCGTCAGAGGCTGTAAGGTAAAACTTTTACATTTTTACCCATAAAAAACTTTGTGTTACGGGTCAGTAGTGATTTAATTATATTTAGTATTTCTATACGAGCTTACTCTTACAGCTGTCTACTGTCCTCCTGGACCAACTTAAAGAAAATAACAATTTGTGACATTCTACCGAACCTTGGGACCAAAATTTATAGTAGGCGGAGACTTCAACAGCAAGGATACCTTGTAGGCCCCCCCCCCCATGCAACCACTCAAGGCAGAGAGCTGGCTCAGATTATTCAAGAAATGAACCACTCCTTATCGACAGGTACACCTACTTATTGGCTCACCAATGCAAACTGCAAGTAAAGTGCTAGACATGTTAGGCTTTTTATCACCAATGGAATTTCTTCCATATACATGGCAGTTTCTTAAAGTTATGATTTCTCATCAGGTCATAGTCCAATAATATTCTTGGATTTCATTGTTCATGATGTGTCCGTTACTTAACTAAATATAATTAATTCACTACAGACTCAGAACACAAAGTTTTTTATGGGTAAAAACGTAAAAGTTTTACCTTATAGCCTGAACCGGTTTTTGCTTTTAAAAAGCTTCTTCAGAGGGTGCCATTGGGAGCACTGTCTGTCTTGTTCTTGGCGATGGTATCGACTTTTGAAAGATCGATGTTGTGTGTGTGGGGTGTGATATGTTCGAATAATGTGTGTGATTTGAATTGTGTCTGTTCGTTTAGGATGTCGTTTTTATGTGTTTTCATGTATTTGTACGAGGGTTGATCAAATATAAACGATACCTTTTGAGAAACTTTTTATTGTATAAATATAGCCTATGTGAAAACAAATACAAAACTATTTTTCTACATAGCTTCCACTATTGTCTACACATTTTTCCATCGCACTGGCAGTTTTTTTTATTCCTTCTTCATAAAAACTTGTTGGACATGTTAGTAGCCAAATGCGCACAAAGTCTTGCACCTCTTTGTGGCTGGAAAGTCTTTTTTGAGGGGTCCAAACAAATGATAGTCACATGGCGACAAGTCTGGACTGTAGGGGGGATGATACAAAGCTGTCCAGTGCAGTTCTTCCAATTTTGCTTGCGTAGCAGCAGCAGTGTGGGGCCTGGCGTTATGGTGAAGAATCAAGACGCTGCGGATCAGAATCTTGCACCTTTTGGAATTTTGAACCTAACCTAACCTAACCTATAGGCCTCTCTAACCTTACCCAAGAGTTCAGAGTAGTATGCAGTATTTATTGTTCTTCGTTCAAGTAGAAAATCGACATACACAACACCTTTAGCATCCCAAAAGACGGTCATGAGAACCTTGCCAGCAGACAAACGTGTTTTCGCCTTCACTGGAGTTGCTTCACCTTTTGCACGCCACCAAAGCTTACATAGCAATAATAGAGTGATGCCAATCAAAAAATCATACAAGCTATTGCGGATGCCCCCTGGTATGTTTGCACACAGACTTCCATACTCCATACGTCCATGAAGTCATTCCTGAACATGGCACTAGACACCATACAAGACTTTACGACCATGGTAACCTGCTAATCATCCTACTCCGACAGCCTGCAATTGACAGAAGATTAAGAAGACTTTGGCCATCTGATCTTTATGGACCATGAGATAACATCGCTAGATGGAACACCTCTTTGTGCCATATAATTGTACAATTTCTTGTGTGTGTGTACACTAATCAGCAAGTTAGCTTGAAGAATATGTTTTCTGATTGCTGATAAATAAAAAAGGCTATATGAAGTTGAGATTAATTTTTTGAAAATAGGAACCATTATTTTTACTTCAACATTCTTATTATTCAGATCAAAACAAGAATTTTTTCTACCCAGTTTCTTGTCAGTTATTCCATATATTTCAAAAATAAAATTCAGGTTTGTGTAAATACATTTTTTATAAATTTTAGAAATTTCAAAAAACCATTTCTTTTGTTTGAAAAAAAAAAATAATTTGGTGAGAAAAGTTAATGCTTTAAAGTTCTAGAATTTTTGTTAATGGCTTCTATCCATGAAGGAGAAGAAGAAGAAGAAGAATAAAAGAACAAGAGTTTTAAAATGTACTGAATGTACTTTTTTTTTTTAAAGAACAAGAGTTTTAAAGTGGCAATTCAAAGTGATTATGTAATCAGGTAACAAAACAGTGACTGGAAATCATAATAATACAAATAATATTGTTGTTCTACTTAAAAAGTTTACAATTATATGAGTTTTGTTTTAAATATCACTATAATATTGACGACTCGGAACACAAAGTTTTTTATAAGTAAAAACGTAAAGTTTTACCTTACAGCCTAAACCGGCTTTCACCTATAGAAGGCTTCATCAGAGGCTGTCGTTAGTAGCTTTGTTTTCTTCCAAAATAAATGATTATGAACAAGCTTTTAATATATCGGGTGAATGCAAAGATGTTTGCTGACTGTTCAACCAGGTAAATATCGCACGGCATTTCTTCTCCTTTCACTTAACTGGTAAGTGTTAAAAGTAAAGCAGGATAAGACACACTGGTAGCCAATGAAGAAAATTCAGCAAATATTTTGGCTTACATAGAATTAAATCTACATATGGATACCCATCAAATTTCAAGAGATAGCAGTATAAGTAAAAGGTTTTAAGAATTTTATACTACTAACTATTTCATCTGTATCATATCTTTTTTTATTAGGATTTACATATGGAAATCATTTTGTAAATCATGTAAGTTTTTTCAATCGGGTCCCCCGCCCAAAATAATATAAATTCATTGTTTTCATTTAATTTATTGATGTCAGATGAATGTTCTTTAACTAAATATCACTATAATATTGACGACTCGGAACACAAAGTTTTTTATAAGTAAAAACGTAAAGTTTTACCTTACAGCCTAAACCGGCTTTCACCTATAGAAGGCTTCATTAGAGGCTGTCGTTAGTAGCGCTGCTCGCCTTGTTGTTGGCGACGAGAAAGTGTTTCGAAAGATTGAAGCTGTGTGTGTGTGGTGAGATGTGTTCGAATAATGCGTGCGATTTGAATTGTGTCTGTTCGTTTAGGATGTCATTTTTATTTGTTTTTGTGTGTTTGTATATTTCTAATTGTTCTATAGTGTCTAGTTTTCGGCCTTTTGTGTGTACGTGTAGTATGTTCATGTTATTGTCGATGTTTTTATATGTGTGGTTTGCTTCAATGAGGTGGTTTGCGAAGGTAGATTCTGTAGTGGTGTGGAGTGCTTTTGTGTGTTCAATGTATCTCTGTTTGAAGCTACGTCCTGTCTGGCCTATGTAGAATTTACTGCAATTTGAACAATTTAGTTTATATACACCGGGTATATATACATTGAACACACAAAAGCACTCCATACCACTACAGAATCTACCTTCGCAAACCACCTCATTGAAGCAAACCACACATATAAAAACATCGACAATAACATGAACATACTACACGTACACACAAAAGGCCGAAAACTAGACACTCTAGAACAATTAGAAATATACAAACACACAAAAACAAATAAAAACGACATCCTAAACGAACAGACACAATTCAAATCGCACGCATTATTCGAACACATCTCACCACACACACACAGCTTCAATCTTTCGAAACACTTTCTCGTCGCCAACAACAAGACGAGCAGCGCTACTAACGACAGCCTCTGATGAAGCCTTCTATAGGTGAAAGCCGGTTTAGGCTGTAAGGTAAAACTTTACGTTTTTACTTATAAAAAACTTTGTGTTCCGAGTCGTCAATATTATAGTGATATTTAGTTAAGTAACGGACACGTCATGGACAACGAAATCCAAGAATGTTCTTTAATAATTGGTGGTCAGGTAAACAGAGATAACATGCATTACTGGTCTAACAACAATGAAAACTGGATGAGAGCAGTTCGTAAGCAACACCCTTGGACATTAAATATAATTTTGAAGATATTACTGGTCCTCATTTTTTTGAAGGACAATTACATGGAGAAATCTGTGCAGAGTTTTAAAGAAATATTCTGCCACTATTACTTGAAGATGTTTCACTAAGTGTGAGGATAAATATGTGGATGTAACATGATGGCGTACCTCCACACAATGCTATGTCTGTTTGGCATGTTTTAAATGAATGTTTCCCTGAAAGTGGATAGGTCAAGGTGGACCTGTAAGCTTGGTGCCCAGATCTTCCATCAATTGATTTGTTTCTTTGGGTTTTATTAAAGAGCGTGTGTTGTCTATTGTTCCTACAATGGATGATGTGAAAGAAAGGATGTGTCAGATTTGTGTAGACATTACTCTTGCTATATTAGTAATTAGTCTACTAATTGCTACTCTTGCTATTAGTCTGGGAGTGTTTTCATAAAAGAATTTTAACGTGTATAGCAGTTGAAGGGCACCAATTTGAGTACTTGGAATAAAAACTAATACTATTGTATGAAATCATCCACATTGGAGTACAGTCCAATGTGTATACTCACTCATAATACATTAAAACTTCAGACAAACAAGGAGTAAACAGTGAAGTGAACAGATAAAAAACTTGTAATTTGTGGTGTTTTTGGAACATTCAAACAATAAATACAACGCACAGTACACAGAACCATACTTGAAAACTCTCTTACAATTTACTATTTAATTTTTACCGAAGGACAATGAAACGACCTTTTCCGCAAGTATAACAATACATTAAAAATGAAAAGCAGCCAATTAGTGGACCTGGGAGCATTCTTCTGCGAACGACCTTGAAGACCACAACTCCTCATATAAGTTATTGTGGATTTTTTTTCTCGCAGAAACGCGCGAGAAAAATGCAACTGCCTAATAATAAGCTAACTTCTCACATGCCCGAATTTCATTCGACCGAAAATTCGTATCTGTACCTGTGTATGCACAATAAGTAATTCTTGTTATTTTGACAAGAATATAATAATCTATGGATTTCGTTGTCCATGACGTGTCCGTTACTTAACTAAATATCACTATTACTTTAACGACTCGGAACACTAGGGTTTTTATAAGTAAAAGCAAAAAGTTTTACCTTACAGCCTTAACCGGTTTTCACCTTTAAAAGGCTTCTTCAGAAAAGCCTTGTTCTGAAGAAGCCTTTTAAAGGTGAAAACCGGTTAAGGCTGTAAGGTAAAACTTATAAAAAACCTAGTGTTCCGAGTCGTTAAAGTAATAGTGATATTTAGTATAATAATCGAATATTGAAATAAGAAGTATTATTCAAAACGTGTTTGTTTAAATATTTCATTTCGGTATACTATTGTCCGAATAAATATGGTAATTATATGTAAGACGTTTGATATTACTTTAATCAAATGGAAAGTAAATGGACGTTTGATATTTTAATAAATGGAAACTACTCGATACAGGTGTACAGAAGAATCAGTATTCGAGCACTTTTAACGTGATAATGTTTTTAGGCTGGGGGTCATTCCACAAAATGCGTGATGCAAAATATGTAACGTCATCGAAAAATGTAACGCTCCAGGTGATGTTAACACTATATTTTTTCCACACTTTCAATTCCCCACAGTCTAGAAATCTTCGGTCTCTGTCGTTTTTAAGAAATCCGTACGAACATCGCTGAACAGGAGAGTCTGCAGTTTATGCACATTATACGTTTCAAAAGCCTAAAAACATTATCATGCTTCGATGTTTCGGTTTCGTCGAAATTCTTCTTTATAGATGGTAAATGACAGTCAAATCTAATGTAGGCAATGTTATGTTGTATGTGGCTTTACGTTGTATTTGTACGTTTGTATGTACCTTATACAAGTTAATTTTCACTATGCTTTCGTGCTTACGTCATAAGGGTAATAGCGCGATCTAGAAAGTTTGTATCGATGTAGTAAACGCAGGCCGTCCTCACAATACGCTAATTGTTATGCTGAGGGTAGTTGCAACTAGATCGATAATGGAGTCTGAATATGAAACCGTAGTAATGGCAGGACGATTACAAAACAAAACAATGTACTACACAAAATCTGATTACAAATCTGTATGACAACAGTTGTGTCTGGAAAATATTTTAAATGGCACTGTACAAACAAGTGGAGTGTGAAACACGAATTAACGTGACGTGTGATATTAGAAATCATTTGAAGAAAAATAACCAAGGTCGTTGTTAACCTTAGAGCGATATATTTTGTAAGGTAATTCAACAGAGAAGTAAATTGTGTTTTTGTTGGGCAAATACGTAGTGATTGCAGTCTTGTTTGCTTTCACAGATTATTTAAAAGCTTCTGAACCTGTTCGTAATGTAATTAAAAAAAAAATGTTTCGAAATACAGAAAATGAATTTCCTTTAACAGAAAAAGTCGTGTACCAGGCGTGTTGCAATTTACAATAGCACATAGCCTAGTCCAAAACAGTGAATTTACGATAATGTGGTTAAACATAGGCATAAAACATAAAGCATAAAACATTAGTTAAGTAACGGACACGTCATGGACAACAAAATCCAAGAAATCCAAGATAATGTGGTGTTTTGACGTGACCTTTAATGTGAATGCATGTTGAGAATATCATAGGCTTATATGATAAAAAACCAACACACGTTGAGGGCAACGGCATATTGTGGTTACATTTGTTCAAGAGTGCATTTAGTTGAGGTAAGTAATAGTTTCAGATTGGTGTTTAGTGTACGTATCTTAGTAAGATCTGCATATTACCAGTTGCTAACAGCGGTTTCCTTAATTTTATTTATTAAATTCTTTTTGGCAATGTGAATGCAACAATTTCAGCGTAAAATGACGTATTACAAAGTTTCAGAGTTTTATTGTTGTTTTGACGACAGATTGCTGGTTGATTTAAGTTTAGTATGTTCATAGTTCACAGGAGTTTGTTAGTGCGCATAAAAATATAGTCAGAGCGCGCATTTCCAAGTAGTAGGATTTAAATAATTTTGAACAAGAAGTACTTGAATGTAAATATGTTCTGTGATAGGATAACGTTTAACCAGTTGATTTTGCTTTAGAAATGACATTAAAGATGTATGTCAAAATGTAAATGAACAAGATAAGAGACATATGACTATGAAGAGAGCGAGGGAGTTGCAAGAACACACATTGTACTTTCCTTTGTAACACAAATATTAATAGTCAAGATTCCAATAATATTTATGTTGGACAGTAAACATCATTTCTAACGTTTCAGTTTTTGTTCATATATGTCAAGCTGTACCGTATTCCATGAATTACAACTCAAAGTTGTTAACATGAGTTGTAATAATTCATATTATATATCGTTTTGTGGTGACATAAATGTGTTTCAGACTTTTATTCCAATTCTTAGATAGCTTATGAATATTTCTTCAGTATAGCAGCTTGTAAACACAAATATTAATAGTTAAGATTCCAGTAATATTTGTGTTGAACAGAAAACATCATTCCTAAAGCTGTTAACATAATAAGAATTTAAATTCATATTATATGTCATTTGCGGTGACATAAATGTGGTACAGACCTATGAATTACAATTCAAAGCTGTTAACATGATAAGAATTTAAATTCATATTATATATCGTTTTATGGTGACATAAATGTGTTACAGACTTTTCTTCCAATTCTCAGATAGCTTATGAATATTTCTTCAGTATAGCAGCTTGTAAACACAATATTAATAGTTAAGATTCCAGTAATATTTGTGTTGGACACAAAACATCATTCCTAACCTTCAGTTTTTGTTCATATATGCCAAGCTGTACCGTATTCCATGAATTACAACTCAAAGCTGTTAACATGATAAGAATTTTAATTCATATTACTGTATATGTTGTTTGTGGTGACATAAATGTGGTACAGACTGTTCATTCAATTCTCAGATAGCTTATGAACATTTCTTCAGTATAGCAGCTTGTAATAATAAGAAGACTCATATGGTTTCATGAAATAGTTGAATAATAATAATTCATGTGATTCATACCAGTTAAATAGTTTTATATGATGTTCATGGTTTATAGATTTAAGAGTAATATATGCCAGTGCATAGCCAAATTTTGTTAAACATAAGTGTTTCTGGACATTTTACTAATTGTCCATTTGCAGGGTCCAACCCCCTGTTATTTCTTGGGAACTGCAGATGTGTAGGAAATTTTGTTCTGTAGGAGAAGTGGTATGTCATGATATGGCAATTCTAGTAATTTGTTAAGTATATGTGCCAAATTATTTACATATAAAGCTTTTACTTTGTTCTTAAATTTGAATAGGCAGATTCATCTATTATGTCCTTGAACTCCATTTTTATTTTAACATTATTTTCTGTGCATTACATCATAAGGCAGCTCAGTAGTTTTCTTTTGTCACTGAAACAAAGCCTCTTACATATGATCTGTAACAGACAATGTTGAGTAGATCCTCACTAGAATTGATGCTTTAGAAGTACTTTTCAGAGCTTAGTCTTAATTATAGACTACAAATAAATTTACACGGATCCTTGATTTCAATTCCATGTAGACTCTGGGAAGTACAAACACTCATTCATAAAGTTGTGTTTATGACAAGATTAAGGAAGCTATTTTTCTGAACTCCATAACATATCCAGCAGACCTTGTTTTGCAGGTTCATTAACAGTATGGGCTCATAGCACTCTTTTGTTGAGTTGAGGTGTGAGATTTTTTGTTAGAAAGTTTTGAATTTTTTGTTTTCATGTCCATTTATCATTAAATTCCCATCTGTTTGTCAGCAAGTGCAATTCTTTTTTTCTTGCTCATGCTCCACAGTTTTAACAAAGCTGATTTTGTGATTTCTTTTTTTTTTAAATGTTTGTCAAACAAGTAGTTCAAGTTCTTTTTTACAATGTTTCGTTATTGAAGAAGAAGCTAAGCTACCCTGGCGATGAGCATGCCCGTTGCCCATCAGTGTCGTCTTATAGAGCTCCTGCCACAGGGACTAAAAGATTCCGTTAAATTAGATGTAGCCAGCTACCGGCCGTGGTTTTTTCAGAACTTAGTGTTAATTATAGACTACAAATAAATTTACACGGATCCTTGATTTCAATTCCATGTAGACTCTGGGAAGTACAAACACTCATTCATAAAGTTGTATGAGCTGACACACTAATACACAACACCTCCAACACAAACTAGCTGCCTTCAGAACCATGATACATAGACTTAACAACATCCCCTTAGATGAAAAAGACGACAAAGACGAACTAAACACGATAAAATATCTAGCAGAATCTAATGGATATGACAGAACAATAGTCAGTAAACTCCTATACAAAACACAAAACAAACAACAGACAAAGACAGAAAACAACAAATTTATAACACTAACATACATCAACAAACAAACTGAAAAAATAGCCCACAAATTCAAAAAAAGCAGGATACAGAATCGCTTACAAAACTACTAACAAAACAGAACACACACTATCAAAACACACACACACAAAGCACAAAACAAATTCGATCTACCCAGTGTTTACAAGCTAAATTGCTCAAATTGCAATAAATTCTACATAGGCCAGACAGGACGTAGCTTCAAACAGAGATACATTGAACATACAAAGGCACTCCACTCCACTACAGAATCCACCTTTGCAAACCACCTCATTGAAGCAAACCACACATATAAAAACATCGACAATAACATGAACATTCTACACGTACACACAAAAGGCCGAAAACTAGACACTCTAGAACAATTGGAAATATACAAACACACAAAAACAAATAAAAACGACATCCTAAACGAACAGACGCAATTCAAATCGCACGCATTATTTGAACATATCTCACCCCACACACACAGCATCGATCTTTCAAAATTCGATTCCGTCACCCACAACAAGACGGACAGCGCTACCAGCGGCAGCCTCTGAAGAAGCCTTTTGAAGGAGAAAACCGGTTCAGGCTGTAAGGTAAAACTTTATGCTTTTACTTATAAAAGAACCTAGTGTTCCGAGTCGTTAATGTAATAGTGATATTTAGTTAAGTAACTAAATAAACGTCGTCATGGACAACGAAATCCAAGAACATAAAGTTGTGTTTATGACAAGATTAAGGAAGCTATTTTTCTGAACTCCATAACATATCCAGCAGACCTTGTTTTGCAGGTTCATTAACAGTATGGGCTCATAGCACTCTTTTGTTGAGTTGAGGTGTGAGATTTTTTGTTAGAAAGTTTTGAGTTTTTTTTCATGTCCATTTATGATTAAATTCCCATCTGTTTGTCAGCAAGTGCAGTTCTTTTTTTCTTGCTCATGCTCCACAGTTTTAACAAAGCTGATTTTGTGATTTCTTTTTTTTTTAAGTGTTTGACAAACAAGTAGTTCAAGTTCTTTTTTGCAATGTTTCGTTATTGAAGAAGATGCTAAGCTACCCTGGCGATGAGCATGCCCGTTGCCCATCAGTGTCTTCTTATAGAGCTCCTGCTACAGGGACCAAAAGATTCCATTAATTTAGATGTGGCCAGCTACCGGGCGTGGATAAATGACCCCTCTGTGGCTAAATGTTTTTGAATACTATGAGTGTTTATGAATACCTCTGGTTGGCATATTTTCATTAGTTTTAAGAACATGAGCTGTCATCTTGTAACCTTAAACTGTCTGCCTATCTTGTTTCACACAATGATTTCAGCACTGTAGTGATTATTCGTTTTTTCCCTGTTTTTGTTTGTTGCTCATTTTAATACTTTGTAACCCACCTGGTAAAATACCATAAACCAAGCATTAGTATTTTTTACAATTTTTTTTAGTATGCCTGTAAAACCAATTTTAATGATTCTGATGTTGACAAATAGGAAAAAGTCAAGAATGATAATCACTTGGGAATAGAGTGGAATAGATTTGTCATATAAAGGAGCAAACACAAAAACTTGGGGGTGGTGTCAAGTGTTTACAAATGAACACTTCAGCTGAATATAAAAGACAACTGTTAGAACAGTTTCTCCCTTCAGATCTGAGACAAGGGCTGGTACCATATCATAGTAACAAAACAAGTACTAAGAACAATAAAAATTAATTAATTATGGTGATTATGTTAAACAAAAAATTACAGCATAAAAACCTGAAATTAGAGAAAAATCTGTTAATCGAGATGTTGTATAAAGTTTATAAAACTGGATAAAATATTGGGATGAACACGTTCACAAATTAAGCAATAAAAGGTCAATTAGTATACCAGACATTGGATTGCAGCAGACTCCACATGTAGGTGTATGAAAAAGAAAGCATTTTAAAAAGAAGAACGATAGTGTATGTGTGTTGTTTAATGTATAATTTAATTTTTACAGATTTCAGCTTGTATGCATTATGCAGTTTTATCAAAGGCAATTTTATAGTGAGAGATGTAGCATTTGCATGCTAATAGTTATATTCATTTTCGTTCTTAGTGCTGATATTTCATTTAGGATTCGGATATATACTTTTATCATATTTCACTCGATGGAAGGATGTAAAAATTAATTTTGTTAAGTAAAGAAATGAATAAAAAAATTTGAGCCATAAAAAATAAAAATAAACAATATGAAATTAAAAACAAAGATATTTGAAAGAAAATTGAATTTTCCCATGAAAGTACACAGGTTAAGCTATCTCTTCATTTGTCTATGATGTGATCTTGACAATTATTAAAAATCACTGATTTTGTTTTTGTTATGATCATGAGACAAATTTATGGCCAGATTGGACTAGGGGCATAATATATTGGTATAATTGAGAACGGCTTTGAAAAGAACACAATAAATATAACAAAATTACACACACTTTTATAGTATGACACTTAAAGCAAAAAAAAATTTAATGTTTATAAATACTTTTTGTACAATTCACAGTTTTATAATGAAAATCCAAACTAATAAAACCGTCAAGAATTATATTTATTTGTCCCGAGAAATAATGTAAAGTACTTTAGCAATTAATTGTTCTCTCAACATGTATGAAAGAGATTATTGTAACAAGGAAGTAAGAATTTTTACTACTGTAAATATGTTTGTTAGAGCATAAAGAGGAAGATAGAGCATAAAGAAGAAGAAAAACACTTGGCTCTTATCAGCTGTCTGAATGCTTGAAGCCTTGTATAAAACAGGATAAAATTTTAGATGAAATGCATGTAGCTGAAACACACTCTCCCTCACCCCCCTCTCCCTCCCTCCGCCCCTTGAGGGAGCTGACCTTGGCAGATGCGCGCGCGCGCGCGCGCGCACACACACACACACATGTTATATTCTCTTCTTGCTTTCAATTTCAACAATATCAGTTGTTCCTGTTGCAGTTTGGCTGGTCAGATGTTTCAGAATCATTGTAATTGTGAAGTCAGTGTTTGATTATGATCCTGAGTCATCACAAATTGAAATTTTTCATTTTGTAGTACATTTGACAAGATGATTTTAATTGATTATATTAAAGGTGTTTTGTATCTATTTGGATTGATCTGTTGGTAAATGAATGTTAACAGTAGATTAATAGGTTGATCATATATTTTCATAGCTTAAAACAAATATTTTTCTTTGGCAACATTGTACATACAAGTCGAAGACTGAATTAAGACATTCCAGTAGGTTGTCTTAATTTTATATCTTGATAAACTTTGTTTAGCAATATTTCATGTCCATTCATATTCCAAAGTAACCAACAGTACCACCATAGTTTTGAAGCAATCGTGTCCTTAAAATGGGGTGACCAAACGTCCTGGAAATGCCAGATTTGTCGCCGATTGTAAAAATTTGTTGCAGTATCCTGGGAATGGACTACTACGCAATGGACTGGCAAACGCAACAGCCCCAGCTTGAATCAGCTGAAGCCTCCAATACCCAACATGGAATTCTCTAATTCTGGCCTTGGAGCTTTTTATTCCACACTCATTAGTATTATAAAAAGTAGTGGACTAAGAACATCACCTGGGCGGACTCCTGCCCAAGTTGAAAACTCCTGTGATTTTAAATTGGATGTTTGTACAAAACTTTTATATCAATTGTAGAAGCTTCAAATTTTTGTAATTAGTTCTTCACTCACTCTTATTTCTCTTAAAGCCACCCATATTTATTTTCTGGAAACCCTATCAAAAGCCTTTCGTAAGTCTATTTACCTCTTTATTGTACTCTATTACTTTTTCTGTTATCTGCGTAATAGAAAAGATAAAATATGTAGTACTTCTATTAAGCCTGAAACCACATTACTCCTCCTCCAACTGGTCCTCAACCCCTCTTCTTAATCTTGCTTTCCAATATTCTGCTGTAGATCTTACTGGGTACACTCAACAGTGAGATTCCTCGATGATTTTGACATTCTCTATTGTCTCGTTTTCTGTGTGGTTTTGGACAGTACAAGATGTTTCCAAGGTTTAGGTATTTTCTTTTCTTTCCAGGACAACCTTGAAACTTTCAGCAGAAGTAGAAGATTTACAAAGGTAATTCTGACAGAGTTCAAACACGTTTCAGAAATGTATAAATGGAATACTTGCCATATGCATAAATCATCACTAACCGTAGCAGTTGGTATGCAACACTTCACAATTCAGCTATTAGGTGCGAGTTGTGAGTCCAACGAGTAATCTTGTAACTTTTTTTTTTTTAACAATTGGGTAATTTCCAGTCTTAACAAGCTCGGAACATTCACAGTGGAATTGTATAGGCCACTTTAACTTCTCCAAATAAACTTCAGTTTTTCAGTTGTAGTTGTTCCTTATTGTGTTCTACTGTTCATGAATTATAGTATTGTTTACATTTGTTCTGTACTATATAACATGGCCAGAAATATGAGTTGGCAATAACTGTATAATTTGGCAATATATAAGTATTTGTATTGGAAAATTATATAATCTGGCAGCAACGACAGAGGCAAATCATATACTATGTTTCTCTATTACTACCAGTATATTTTAAATGTCAGTATGGAGAACCATACATGACTTCCATGTTCTAAGATTTATGTTTAAAATCATTTTCGAATTGAAATATTTCCATAGAAACTACTTCTTTCTTCAGGCTTAACCACAGTACTGTGGTCACTAACGTTTACCACCTCACATTAGCGCACTCGATTTTTACTGATGATGGCAGTTGATGGCACTGCCAAAACATCTGGTTTTGCAGAAAACATTGGACCACGGCCAAACATCCCGGGAAGGAATTTTAACAGCAAACTACTTCTTTATTGCCGATAACGTAGTACACATAAAAAATTATCCCCTCCCCCTTCAACTATCATTTTCATTTATAGATATTTCATCTGCCTTTCTACAGTGGATTATTATGACCTTTTTTCAGGATACTTTATTTATCAAAATTAAGTACTTTACTCTTGTTAAAATATAAAATGTTGCAGGTAAACTACCCCTTTCCCCTTAACTGATCTTCACCAAAATCAATAGGCCTTGAGTCCTCTACAACTCAGGCACATATGCAAAACTTTATTTGATTCTGTTTGAACACCCTACTCTCCGAGGGTAGGGTTTATCTCTTTTGTTTGTATGAGCTGTCCGCAAGGTAAACAACAGTTGTTGTCTCTCCAGTAACTCATTTCATGCATTTAGGTTTATGAATTGTCAGAGGAAATCTTCTATAACAAACAAAAATTTTATAAGTTCACAATTAAAAGGTGGTTACAAGAAAAACTCATGTTAGTTTGATATCAGAAAACATGATTAGGTCTTATTTGTGTGAGATTTTTTATAAGGACCGTATTCATTTATACCCATTAATTTTAACTTTTTGTATTTTTCATCTTAAATATATTCCACAGTTCTGGATAATACATATTAGTACTGTATATTTTAAATTGATAATTAAATATTACACCATTTTTTTTTAATAGAGGGGGAAAATGCTTTATGCACCATCAGAGGAGGCCGTGCTTCCTCTGGTGTGTGGGACTCTCTAATTCAGGCATTCATATCGTGCGGGAACCACTTAAGGGTCATTCCAAGTCAAATCATCAAGGGGTGTTCACCCCACCCTCTCAGATTTTCATTAAATGTTTTTTTACAGCATCTATGGACAAATATAACAACCCATATTTTTCGTTTTTGCCAAATTCGCTTTAGTTTTTTTAAAACGATTTTTTGAAAAAGTCCATTTTTAGCCGATTTGTTAGTCGCGGCACGAGATCTAAAGAGCACTTTTCAATAAAAACTCTACTTGTATTAGTGTGTTTCATTTTTCCAAAGATGTGATTTTCATATGACTTTGCTTACGCCCCGAGTCTCAGTGATGTATAAGATATATATGCCAAATTTCAAGAAGATTGGATAATATTTAGAGGTTGCACACTTTGATCAGTTTTGTAAAAGTAGGCAAAAAATACGATTTTTCAATGCTAATTACTTTTATTGGAAAAACTAGAAATCAACTTAAAATAATATTAAAACTAGACACTAAGATTAATAGGTAGTATCATAGGCAAAACGTGTTATATTAATCAACTTTGAACGATGCAATCCCTTCTTTTGTTCGCTTGGTGACGACTTTTCTGTGATGCTCGACTACCCTCAACAAGAATTGTTTTTGTTGTTCGTCCCTGACCGATTCGTTAAACTTTTTTATCAGAGCAATTCCTCTTTCTGCGGTATCATTGACCACCTTAAGAGCGTTCACGTGGCTTCTTAGAGAATCACTGCAGTATTCTGTCACGTTGTGGATCCCAAACAATTCAAAGAACGTCTTTGTTTTATTAGTAATGAAATGGCTCAGGTCTTTTCCTTCAAAAACAAGGTTTTTACCCTCTAATCGTTTCATTTCTTTTTTCTTTGCAGGTTTGGTTTCTAAATTTTTAGTCATATTTTCCTTAACAGCCTGAGTAATACGTTCGTCCAAAAAAGCCAATCCTACGTTTGTTTCTGACAGATACCAAAGGTGTCTCTTAGCAACTGTGAGAGCACTTTTTTTGACGTCTGCATCTGGGTAAGTGCTCAGAAGCTGTAGCATATCCAAATCATTCTTTGGAGCCCATCGACTTACAATTGCCTCGTGCCAAAAGCGAACATATATGAGGCTGACAAAATGTGCAACCCATTTCATTCCTTTCAATTCTCGTTGAGGAATATTCAACTGTTTAGTGAAGAGGACAATTTTAAGTGCATATATTGCCTTTACCATCCACCTTGCTTGATGCAGAGCCCCCTGGGATCCTGAAATTGAAGTCGTTTTTAGACCAACCTCCTAGGTACAGGAGTGAGAGTTGTAATAACTCTTTGTAGTCTTCTCTTGGATGACTTCCGTCTTTTAGGACATTTTGGATGTAGTTAACCATTTTCACTCATTGTTCTTCTAGAAAGCCTTGAACGGGACTTTCTTCATCCAGCATTGTCGTATATTGACGTCTTATCAAGTGAAGCCCATAGACTTTGGAACTTCAGAAAAATCTGGACGTCAGGACCACTTGATGGTATGCCACAACACTCCTCAAACACTCCTTTCAATATTAGTTCATGGGTGTGATGATGGCAACCCAACCACAACAATGTTCGTCCGAATTCCCTTTCAATTCTGCTACATGCCCCTTGGATCAGTCCTGTATTAGATGCTGTAGTATCAAAAGATATACCGGTGATATTGTCACGTAGCCCAAATCGGTCCACTTCCCGAATAACTACTTTAGCCATCTGCTCACCAGTGCCTTTCAGGACAACAGGTATGCCAAGCAAATGCTCAAAATCTTTTCCAGTCACTAGAACTGCAACTCTATCTTCCAAAGTTCCAAAGGTCAGGGACGAACAACAAAAACAGTTCTTGTTGAGGGTAGTCGAGCATCACAGAAAAGTCGTCACCAAGCGAACAAAAGAAGGGATTGCATCGTTCAAAGTTGATTAATATAACACATGTTTTGCCTATGATACTACCTATTAATCTTAGTGTCTAGTTTTAATATTATTTTAAGTTTGTGATTTCTAGTTTTTCCAATAAAAGTAATTAACGTTGAAAAATCGTATTTTTTGCCTACTTTTACAAAACTGATCAAAGTGTGCAACCTCTAAATATTATCCAATCTTCTTGAAATTTTGCATATATATCTTTTACATCACTGAGACTCGGGGCGTAAGCAAAGTCTGCAAAAATTTTACATTTTATTTTTTGCCTTACAAAATGAAACACCCTAACTTGTATGGTTATTATTTAATATTAAGTTATCAAACTCACAATACTTACTTTAAATTTCACAAGGATTCCAAATATAAAGTAAAAAATAATATTTAGACTCATATAAACTTGTTTTTCACTTCAAAGTTGGCAATTGTGACTTTTTTTCTCCGTGCAGGCTTTTATGTAAATGTTTATAACTTTTTTCTGTCTGGTCCTATGAGGCTGAAAAATGTCTCATTTGAAAGAGGATGAAAAGTAATATAATAGCATAAAATAAAAGTCATGGGTATTTAATGACATTATTTTATAATTTAAGTACAAATTTGATATTTTATATTTCATTGAAATATTTTGCATAGTATCTTATCGTGTGTGGCCAATGAGGATTTTTTTTACGTAAGGTATGCTTATATTTTTCTGTACTAAAACCTTCAGTTAAAATTAGGCTTATCAGTGTAACAAGGCCTAACTACCTGTCAAAACTAAAAAAATATAGATTTTAAAGAAGATTTGTCCGTATTTTAAAAATAATAACTTGCTTAGTTATTTACTTGTTGAGTTAGCTTACCTTTTAAGTCTTAAATGGTATTACAGGATATTTATAGTATATACAGGTGCTTCTTGATTGATATGAAACTTAAGTTTTCCTTGGCCAGGCAGCATTAATATTTTGAATAATTTTTTTGGATAGTCTGAAAAGCATTCGGCCCACCTAAGCACTTAATTCAGGTGCATCCAGTGGCGGCTGGTGATTGAAAAATTTGGGGGTTGCAGTTGGGTTGGATGGTATTAAATTGTTTTATTCTCTGAATAGAAAATGTCCAAGTCTCCTCGCCTTCAAACAATACACAAGGAAAGCAAAATAATGCAATTTTAGTGTCACACCCACGTAACCACGAATATTATTTATTGTATGAATCTTTTTTAAATTTACGATTAAATATTCTGTTACTTGATTTTACACTTTGATTATAATTTGAAAGGTTTGGTGTAGGCCTACCCACTCTCTTTAATTTCAATTTTTTCTATAATAGGACGTAAACTGAACAGCGTTTTTGTTAAGTTTACAACAGAATTAGTTGAGTCCTACCAGTTAAATATAATAAATATCTTAGACTATGACACCTTAATTCTATATATGTACTATTATTTACATTTAACGATGAACTGGACTGACACTTAACTCACACTAATAACGAACTTCCAACCCGTGCGCACCGCGTGTTATTTATACTTGAGTCTGCAGTCTGACGTGTTACGGTCTTATTCCTTACCCCCCCCTTATATTAAACTTTTACTTACCTTTTCTTTCACTTGCCCTGACTTACGAAAAAAACAGAAGATTCCCAACTTATAGGTCGCCACCAATATTTTTAAACAAAAGGACAAATATGGAAACCTTAATACATTTTCCCCTATTTACTTTGAATTACTTACCAGGTCCGTTTAGGCGAGATTTTCCATACAGGACAGGTTATGTTAAACAGGCGTAATAACTTACTCTCTACACATGGTTTATATGAAATAAAGTCTGAATTTTATTGAAATTTTGTACTTGCGAATTAACAACTAATAAACAGTGAATGATCAACTAGACTATGCCAAGTTATTATGAACCAGTATGTAGATTTTAATTCCCTTTTCCCCTTGCTATTTACTTTTACAAAAATCCTTTCCCTTAGAGATCTCGATTATTTATATTATATTAAATAAGTTATCATCATTTGTTTTGAACTGATTTAAATAGGTATATTTAGGGTTGTTAGTTACCCATTCACCGTGTATGTCCGTATAGTTTGTTGCCCTGTCTCGTTGACCACTTTCTTGTTTCTGGTGCACTCACGCCCCCGTTTGCACTGAGTTTACTGTGTTGTATTAGATTTTCACTGATTTTAATTCATTCAAAACTGAAAACTGAAGGAAATGTTTGGGATAAGATAGTTATCAGGGGGGTAGTAGAAAAAAAAATTTGTTTTCTATATATATAGTAGTTAAGGATATAACTTGTATAATTGATGTGTTATTTTGGTTGGGGAATATTGTACGGGGAACATTATTTAATTTGTCTGGAACGCATATGTACTACTGTAAACTTATATTGTTTTGTTAACATTGTATCTTCTAGGGTTAAGCTATATTGTTGGACCATGTAACTTGTTGAGGAAGAACCGATGACAATTTAGAAGCTATATTACAATGCAATCAAATGCATATTATATTTTATAATAAAAAATGAACCAGTACTTTGTCAATGAACCAGTACGGCTAAGAGGGAACCAATCAGTTGTGGATACGGTATATTGGAAGGCCTTTTGTTAAATTTTAATCGAATGTTTAGAGTTGGGTGATACTGTGGCGGATATCTGTCCGAGCTTATGGTGTTGGGATCTCGAGTAGAGAAGTCCAGTAAGAGCGGATGGGTGCTGCCGCAGCCACCAGACTAGGGGGGTAAGGACCCATGATTTTAGTAGAGAGTTCAGGGGGGTTGCGGCGCCATATCCTCACTGATCCTCTTAGGTTTTAGGCAATAAGAGTTTGTATGCTTCGGCATCCAATCTCTTATTGGGGGGGTATTGTAACGGTACGGAATTGTAGGGCCAAGGTAAAATCTTGAAAATTTGTATTCTCCATGTAGTCATTGTTCACCTTTTTAGAACCTCGAGTTAGTCAACCAAGTATGCAGTGCTTATTATAAAACAAAACGTCTATGTTTTGTCTCCGGACTCAAGCAGCCCAGACAGATTATGAAATACAACACAATTTTGCATCAGCCGTGAATCACGGAGGAAATAACGCCAAGTTATGAATTGCACCAGACGACTAAATGTTGCTAAACATTACACCTGCGTTATAGCGCTCTTTTAAACAGCACCAATGGGAGCGCAGACTGACGATCACGTGACCAGAAAACCTCCGTGTGCTTGGTTTTAGTGCAATACTGAGTTCAGTTCCATTGCACCTTATGGCCGTGCGGCCAGCCTGCAACATATTAGTGCGAATAAAATTACGTCGGCCGACTTTATCATATTGTATAATGTGGAACCAATAAAATAGTAAGAACCTTTAAACACAAACAGCAACCACAATAAACTAGTGCCGGAGTGTGTGAGATCGAAGCAAGTATTCAAAACCAGTTCGTGCAACCAACACTAAAAGCATGCAGCGTATGGGTAACTAGAAACACTTAATATGCATATTAAAACCAATTCCAACTAACCGGTGATTGTTCGCTATATAAGAAAAATATAAAATACTTTGTACGATAGAGCTCTCTAAGGGGTGGAGTTTATTTAAAGATCAGTGTAACAGAATGAGTGTGTGTGTGTGTGTGGTAATATAGAGGTTACACACTGGTTCATTTTCAATGTTTTATTTATTTAGTAATATCTCTCATAGTAGTAGCCAAAACAAAACTCAATAGAGATAAGAAATAATTTCAACCAGTTGTACTATTGTTTGTAAAACGTAAAAGAAAGGCGTGAATTTTTGATCAATAAAAATAATTATGTGATTTAGACCGTATCAAATGTGTTAACGTAATTATTGCACATATCAAATCCAAATAATCCTTTCTGCAGCTGTGTTCGTCTGTACGACTCTGGAATAGAACCCTCAGGTAAGAGTCTTAATATAAATTGAATTATAATATATTGTTTCATTGGCCCCGAACTAGGGACTCGAAGAGTATTTTATTATTTGCACTAAGATATATTGTTTCATTGGCGCCCGAACTGGGATGGCGAGTGTAAGTTTTTATTACATTCGCCAGACCTAATTAAGCTGCAGAACGGGTTATTTGAGAGGGAGGACGGTTTTGTAAATTACATAAACATAATGAAATATTATGAAAAATAGATAGTAAGAGGGTCATAATTGCGTAGAGGTAATACTGAATAAATACAAGGTTAAAATTTCTATGTAACATTTTATAAACAAGACAAAAATGGCAGGAAACGATGAAAGTATTGTAAGCGAAATGATTAATTTTGACGAATCAGCTGTTATAAACAGCCCCGAAGTACATTCAACACCCAGTGTAGGTAAAGACGATAAAAAAATAAATATAAATGGTACAAGTGAAACAAATATTACAGATGATTCGGGGATTCAGATGACCCCAAAATTAATTAAGGAAAGTAATCAACCTGAAAATAATATGATGAAATATTTATGTAGCACGCTGTGCAGTTTGAATAATTTTATAGTTCGAGTCCCTGTTCGGGCGCCAATGAAACAATATATTATAATTCAAATTTATATTAAGACTCTTACCTTAGGGTTCTATTCCAGAGTCGTACAGACGAACACAGCTGCAGAAAGGATTATTTGGATTTGATATGTGCAATAATTACGTTAACACATGTTAATGATGCGGCCCGTGGGACCAAATAAAATGTTAAGTATGAACTGATCGTGAATTGTAGATTTACTGTAGTAATTAATTCGCTAGGATGCAGAAATGATGAAGAGAGAGTGGACTGTAGTTAATACATTTATTGAAAATTGTGTGTAACCTCTATACCACACACACACACACACACACACACACACACACACACACACACACACACACACACACACACACACACACACACACACACACACACACACACACACACACACACACACACACACACACACACACACACACACACACACACACACACACACACACACACACACACACACACACACACACACACACACACACACAGCGTTACGTCTGACGGCGACAGTGTAGGTGTTTACCGTACACTAGTGCCGAGAGTAGTTCAGAACAAATTTAGAGAGCTCTATCGTCGAAAGTATTTTATATTTTTCTTTTATAGCGAACAATCACCGGTTAGTTGGAATTGGTTTTAATATTTATATTAAGTGTTTCTAGTTACCCATACGCTGCGTGCTTCTAGTGTTGGTTGCACGAACTGGTTTTGAATACTTGCTTCGATCTCACGCACTCCGGCACTAGTTTATTGCGGTTGCTGTTTGTGTTTAAAGGTTCTTACTATTTTATTGGTTCCACATTATACAATATGATAAAGTCGGCCGACGTAATTTTATTCGCACTAATATGTTGTAGGCTGGCCGCACGGCCATAAGGTGCAATGGAACTGCACTCAGTACTGCGCTAAAACGAAGCACACGGAGGTTTTCTGGTCACGTGATCGTCAGTCTGCGCTCCCATTGGTGCTGTTTAAATGAGCGCTATAACGCAGGTGTAATGTTTAGCAACATTTAGTCGTCTGGTGCAATTCATAACTTGGCGTTATTTCCTCCGTGATTCACGGCTGATGCAAAATTGTGTTGTATTTCATAATCTGTCTGGGCTGCTTGAGTGTGGAGACAAAACATAGACGTTTTGTTTTGTAATAAGCACTGGATACTTGGTTGATTAACTCGAGGTTCAAAAAGGGTGAACAATGACTACATGGAGAATACAAATTTTCAAGATTTTACCTTGGCCTTACAATTCCGTACCGTTACAGACGATTATGAAACCGCTCGGATAACTTCGGCTACCTTCGTTCTCAGCAAACAGACTGGTGGCGCCGTGAGGAACAAGCGGGGTTTGCAGTCCCTAATCACACCAAGCGAGCGTATACTGATGCAATAGGAACAACCGAGTCTAACCAGCCAGAGCACTACACCATTGTATTTCTCCATATATAAAGCGCGTCACAGTTGGTGCACACTTGCCATGTACACTGCGGCAAGAGCGTGTACGGTTTTTAGTAATTGCTCTGCGCTTTTCAATCGGCAAATGATTAATTACGATGATTTAGCTTGCAAACACTATTATTACGTAGTCTTATTCATAATTCTATAATTTAAAATACAATTCGGGATTTAATGGGGGTTGTGCAACCGTGCAACCTAAGCACGTGCCGCCACTGGGTACATCTATGCAGAAAATTATGTTTTAAAAGGGACCCAGCACTTCTCCTCTCTCCCAACATTTCTGTGTTCTGGCAAAAAAAAAGTTTTTGATGGCCAGTGAGGATGCTTAAAATTGATGTAAGCATCTTGGTTGTCATCATCTAGCTCCAAAATTAGGCCAATATAACATTTTCTTCATAGACACAGCCTACATAGGTATTTGGTTGGAGATTTGGAAGTTGGAGTTCTTGTGAAAAGCTATATCTTATGGAAAATCTTTGTCACTGCTGATACGTTTTGCTGCTATTTCGGTTTTGGGTAATGGTTGGAAATAATGGAAGGACCTCGTGCCAATAACAGTTCTATGATCACTAAAATGCAAAGTTAACATAGGTTCTACATTTTTTACATTGTCTGTATTGATGAATTGAAATGTTATTTTTGAAAAAATGTTGGTCACAAATCTTGCACAGTTCTTCTGGTGTACAAATCTGATCTTTATACAGCAACTTTTTCTACAGTTGTTACAAATCTTTGTTCCAGGAATTAATATTATTCCTATTTTTCTTTTTACTTTTTTAGCATATTTAAGAGATATTGGTCTTAAACCTGCTTTGATGACCTTTTTGTGGACATTCTTGGGTCGCAAACACTTTTTTGGTTATTTTCATAATATTCAGTACTTAAGTAGAGATAATAATATAAACATAAATTGTAACTAGGTGTCAATGTTTTTCCTAACCTCCATAAGAATTGCTTTAACTTCATCTGTTAAATTTGAAACCACAGTATTTCTTTCTCATCTGTAAAATTTGTGTTGTGACAAACAGAATGAGTGAACAGCACCACATTACACTGTTCTTTAGGTACTAACAACTAGTCACCTGAACTCATGATTATACATAGATAATACAGTAATAAAGAAATAAAAATGCCAATCTTTGTTTTAAACTGCACACTAATGGTTATCAATGAAACTTAATAGTACAGTCATACCCCGCTTAACGTGAGTGATACGTTCCTCGGCGATTCGCGTAAAACAAAAATCGCGCTAAGCGGGGTTTCCTATTTTTTACCGACCAGTACCTCATTGTTTTAGTTTTTATTGCTTTTATATGATTTTCCTTGTCAAAATGTGTTATAAACATAATAAAATACGTATGTACATACAAAGGTTTTGATAAATAAATATTCATAATACGAAATCTCAAAAAAGGCATTTTAATTTAAAAGATATACATACGTACATACAAACGAATATGTACAAAAATAATTTATACAGACATCTACCTAATTCATGTACAATTGATCACAAAGAAGATCCTTTGAGAAGTTCCGGGTTGAGGTTCCTCATGTGGCTTCTCAGTCGCAGCCTTTTTGAAAAATGTGTGTAGAGTTGGTTGTGATGCTTTTCGCTTCCTCTCATTTAATAGTTGTTGATAACAACCTATTCCATCATTGACAACTTTTTTGACTTTCGCGATTCTCTCCCAATCAACTTCATTTTGCTCTATGAGGTTTAATCCTGTTTGAATTAACATTAAACCTTCCTGCAAAATTTTAGTTGACAAAATTCGCGATGTTTCTTCAGGAATGATCTGTTCTTTTTCCGCTTCATCTTGAGATTGTAGATCCAGAAGTTCTTCATTTGTCAAAGGCTGCGCGTCGGATTCAATCAATTCCATAATGTCTTGTTTTTCTATGGATTCTTCACTTAGCCTCCCTGTGTTGGCTAGCTGTGTGATGTCATTTACTAAATTTGAAAAAACTTTATTTTCTTCATTTTTGGCCACGTCCGGCCACAGTTTTTTCCAACAACCATTCATGTAATGTTGTGTAACTTCTTTCCATGAAAGATCAATATTTTCAATGGCTTTCATAATGTTAAACGATTTACAACATTCTTTCCTTGACTGCTTGTCTGCTGAATCTGTTTCATGAATTAATTGGCCGAATGTGCGGCGCAAATAATACGCTTTAAAAGCAGCAATTGCTCCTTGATCCATAGGCTGCAATAATGAAGTTGTATTGGGAGGAAGAAACACAACATCAACAGGAAAATCAGTTTGGAGGCTTTCCAAGGTAACAGAATGACCGGGCACGTTATCCAGAACTAACGGGGCTTTATGTTCTAAGTCGTTCTCCTTACAATATTTCTTTACTTCGGGGATGAAATGGTTAAGATAGCAATCATTAAACACAGCCATTGTCACCCAAGCCTTCTTGTTTGATGTCCATATGACAGGCAAATTTTCTTTTTTATAAAATTTCATCGCTCGTGGATTTTCTGAGTGGTACACCAAAAGAGGTTTTAATTTCAAATCTCCACTTGCATACCCCCCCCCCCCCCAATAGAAGTGTAAGCCGATCCTTGGCCGCTTTGAAGCCGGGGGCCTGTCGCTCACTTTTAGAAATGAATGTGCGTGAAGGTAACTTTTTAGAAAACACCCCTGTCTCATCCACATTGAAAACAAGGTTAGGGGGATAGCTTCGACTGTTCACCAAATCCTTAAATGTGGAAGGATATTTATCAGCTGATTCCATGTCGGCACTTGCTGATTCACCTTGAAGTCGAAGGCTGTGAAGGTTTGAGCGACGTTTGAATTGATCAAACCAACCTCGACTTGCTTTAAATTCAATGGTCGAAAATTCTTCCTCCTTCTTTTTTAATGTCGTCAAACAGGGACTTAGCTTTAGCCATGATAGCAGCCTGGCTTAAAGGCATTCGCCGCTGGTTCATGTCTTCAACCCAAACTGACAGTAGGTGTTCCATTTTTTCCATAATAGAGGATCTAGACCGATTCACTTTTGTAGCAGCAATAGATGTACCCGCGGACTGACTGGATAGCACAATTTTTTCTTTATTTCTTACAATTGTACGTATGGTTGACTCTGATATGTCAAACTCATGACCGACTTCTGTGGCACCAACACCCGACTCCATACGATTTAAAATTTTCATTTTAACTTCAAGAGTCAACGATTTACGTTTAACTGCTAATTTCGACATTTTATCAGCGCACATTGTTAATCCGTTCTAATTGAATGTTCAAACTAAACTGAAAAGAAAACGTACAGTATTCCCAATGTTTAGAAATAATAACGGGGAGGAAGAGTGAATGGTTTTCCAGGAAATTTGGCCTAGACTTAAGTTCAACAAGGGGCCCTAAAAAGGATGGATTAACCCGAACTACAATTCCAAGAATGTAAATTAGTACGTATACACAGTGGTGGCTCGTACAGGGAGGGCGAAAGGGCTCAGCCCTCCCACTAAATTTGCAAATTAAACTTGTCAATAATATAACTATAATGTGTAGTATCCTTATTGAAAGATATTTTTGGGGCGACTAATAGTGATCACCCGATGTTTTCGGCATGGACACGCAGCCGGACGTTTTCGCTGTCATCCTCCCTGCATAGGCCGGTCTTGCGGGGAGCGGGGAAAGAGACGTGTACACATGTCTATGCATTTAAATCACCATCAGCCATTACAGGTGGGGCTCTGCCCGCTTTCTGATTTCGCAGCTATTTTTATAGAGAACCGGAAGTTGTTCAAAACTTCTCTGTTGATGTTCAAAGTGCATATATTTTCTCTTGTGTTTTATATAGTTTTGATTGTGTTCTTGTTGTACTTTTTGTGTAAACGTAATGTTCTAATAATTTATTCTTTATTAGGCAGTGTATTCTGTGTATGATAGTGTTTTTGTCGAACCTTGTGTAGGCCTACATAAACGTGTAACTTATTCTGTGTAGGCCTGAGCCTGTGTGTTCTGTGCGTATTTGTTAGAAACGATTAAAATGGCTATGAATTCGGTAAGTAATATTAAATGTTTGATTATTTCAAATTCACTCACTTACGAAAAGAAAATAGAACTAAAAAAATTAGGGCCACCAAAACCGAATTTAGATATTACACAACAAAATTATAAAACGGAGAGACCAGCATCAAGTAAAAAAAACTACACAAGAAAATTTAATAGAAACTGTTACTTACATGCTAATTGGATATGTGGATGTGAGGTGATGAATTCCTTTTTTTGTTATGTATGTTTGATGATGAACCTAAACAGTGATTCAGTCTGGACTGAAAATGGAATTAAGGACTTGAAACATTTGGGAGAAAAAATTAAAAAACATAAAATTAGTGAAACTCATATGAACAATTGTATTGAAAATTCATTGTTAGGAAAAGTCAATATTAGTTGCCAGTTAGACAGTGCATATAGATTAAAAATTAAACAGCATAATGAAGAAATCTCTAAGAACAGATACATACTAAGTAAGTTAAGTGACTGTGTAAAGTTTTGTGGAATATTTGAACTAGCTTTAAGGGGACATGATGAAACAAACACATCTGAGAATCCAGGTATTTTTAGGGGCTTAGTAAATTTAATGGCAGGCCTAGATAGCACCTTAAGAGAGCATATTGAAAAAACAAACAATAGGGTTTTCGTTGGTCTTTCTAAAACAATTCAAAATGAAATTTTGGATTCTATTTATGCAGTGTGCATTGGACTAATAAAAAAAGAAATAAATGAAACTGACTACATTTCAATTGAAGCAGATGAAACCACGGATTGTGCCACTCTGTCACAAATTGTGTTAGTTGTGAGGTATGAATTGAATGGAAAATTACATGAGAGATTTATCAGTTTTGTCAGTCCACAAGATCACTCCGCTGAAGGTATTAGTAATACTATTTTTGAAGAATTAGCAAAATTAGAACTTGATAAGATGGCTAGTAAAATTATTGCACAAAGTTACGATGGGGCAGCAGTAATGAGTGGAAAACATAACGGTGTTCAAGCAAAAGTTAAAGCTGTGTACAAGAATTCCCAGTATATACACTGCTATGCCCATCAACTAAACTTAATTATTGAGCGCGCTGCATCACAAAACAAGCAAGTAAAAATATTTTTCTGTAATTTAGATGGCTTTACAACATTTTTTTCAAGATCTTCCAAGCGAACTGCCATACTTGATGAAGTAGTAAAGAAACGTCTCCAAAAATGTTCTAATACCAGGTGGAATTTTAAATCCCGTTGTGTGACAACAGTAATTTATTCATAAAAATGACATTTCCGCTGTTCTTGAAAAAATCATAGATGATGACGAGAGTGACAAGTCCACTGTTCGGAAAGCACTAGGACTGAAAAACACATTAAATAATGATGATTTTAATTTTTGGTTAACATTTTTCAACAAAATTATGCCAGCCTGTGACATTTTGTTCAATCAATTACAGCAAGTAGAAATTGACAGTATTAAAACACACCAGTATGTTGCCTCATTCAAGTCACACATTCAAAATGTCAGAGATTATATTGATTTTGATGCCAGTCTGTCTACAACAAATGATTTTGGAGAATCATCACAAAATCCAAAAAGGTCACGTTTTGATGAAAGCAAGAAGACTGCAGCTAAAGAAGTTTGTGACATAATAGTTACCAACATAGACGACAGATTTTTATTTTCAGACCATTTAGCAATAGCAGTTTTGTTGCAACCAACCCTGTTTTCTAAACATCAGCTTATCTTTCCAGAAACACAGTTACAAATTGCTGCTAAACAATTTAATTTAAATGAAACTGCATTAAGACATGAACTGGTAGTTCTATACAGCAGGCCTGACTTCACAAAGGCAACTGGCGCATTGGTTCTACTCAATTTTGTATATGAAAACAATCTAGTTACTGTTTTTCCCGAACTGGTAAAACTATTAAAAATTATTTGTACAATCCCTATGACTACAGCAGAAAGTGAACGATGTTTCTCAACTCTCAAACGCATTAAAACATTTACACGTAATACAATGAAAAAGGACAGACTAAGTGCTCTGGGAATGTGTTCAATAGAAAAAAAAATGTTAGAAATAACTCCTAACATCAATGAATTAGTTATTGAGCATTTTGCCAAACAAAAGGAGAGGAGAATGGATTTCATGTTTAAGCAAATAAACTAATCCAAGGTAGGGAACAAATATATTTTATTTAGTAATGCATGCATTTAATAATATAATTTATTAAATATTTAAGTTTATGAACATGAACTGCTTAGGGTTATAAATAATTTCAGTTTCAAACACTGTTTAAATATTGGTAGTTTGCAAGGTAGGTTTTTGATATTAACAATAATTTTAGTAGTGAAGCAAAAGATTCAATTTTACAATTATTTGGTGATAATAGCAATAATTTAGTTTCTACTGGTGACTTTTTTTTTACATAATATATGGGTACAACTAAAATTTTGCCCCCCCCAGTCAAAAACATTACCAGCCGCCACTGCGTATACAGTACAATAATGTTTATTTGGCTGAGACAAGATAAACAAGAACGTGAATACATTTCTGGCGGGAATGGTAGATGCATTTTGCAAACTAACGCCTACGTCACACACGTCCGCCTTTTCTACAAACATTGTGCACAGTTTAATCTGAGTTGTGGCATCGGGAACTCAGAAATGGTTAATAAACGTCAGCCACTGCTGTGTGTAGTGAAAATGTGTTGTGTCTATTCAGCGTCACCACGGGTCTCCAGCACAGAGATACGATTTCTCATTCGTCAGAATCCCGCCAACAAGAGTATTCAAGGTCAAATAACATTTATAATGTGTAATGGCACAGCCATGTATGTTTACAAAACGTACTACTGTTTTGGGTGACACTTATATACAGATCTACGTATGACCTAATGCAACCTCTTATTTATCTGTACAAATCAGGTGTCTGTTTTTATGTTTCCACCAAACGTGTTGGTAGGCTGACGTGTTCGTACTCCTTAAAAAATAATACAGTAATGTAATTATGTGTTTGTCATTTTCAAAATAAAATACGCAAACTTTAGTTGTTAAATTCAAAATTTACATATTCATTACATTTACGATGATACGTATACAGTATATACAATATTATTGGTACTGTATATGTAATTGTTAATATGTATAATAAGTATTTTCGTAGAAAAAAAACGCGTTATAGCGAATTCGCGTTATGTGGGGTCGCGCAAAGCGGGGTATGACTGTACTAAAATCAGACAAAATGATTGTTGAACCAGAATCAGATGAATCAGACTACTCACTGTAGTTTGTATGTTTGGTCCAAACACTACTGTCCCCTATTACACTGTATAAATTTATAGATTTAAAAAAAAAAACTTACACAAAATCGCTTCAAACAGTGTATACACTTTTTTACAATGAACTAATTATGCACTGTTTGTATGCTACTGCAACTGTCACAACAGTGTCACAGAGCAAACGGAGGCTCAGTGTACCTCTGACTGGCTGCCTGTATATGTAGACACGTAGCATTCATGTTGTAACTTGTAGCCCTGCCCTGTTGTGGGTCACTCATGCAAAATATTTCAATGAAATATCAAATATAAACTTTGTACTTAAATTATAAAATGATGACATAAAATACTCCATGACTTTTATTTTATGCTATTATAGTACATTTTATCCTATGCCTATAAAGAAAAGTGTTATATTGAACTAATTTTGGAGCTAGAAGATAAGAACCAAGATGCTTACATCAATTTTATGCCTCGTCACTGGCCATCAAAAACATTTTTTTGGCCAGAACACAGAAATGTTGGGAGAGAGGATAAGTGCTGGGTCCCTTTTACAAACATAATTTGCAGCATAGATGTACCTGAAATTAAGTGCTCAGGTGGGCCGAATGCTTTTCAGACTATCCAAAAAAAGTATTCAAAATATTAATGCTGCCTGGCCAAGGAAAACTTAAGTTTCATATCAGTCAAGAAGCACCTGTATATATTATAAATATCCTGTAATACCATTTAAGACTGAAAAGGTAAGCTAACTCAACAAGTAAATACCTAAGCAAGTTATTATTTTTAAAATACGGACAAAACTTCTTTAAAATCTATTTTTTTAGTTTTGACAGGTAGTTAGGCCTTGTTACACTGATAAGCCTAATTTTAACTGAAGGTTTTAGTACAGAAAAATATAAGCATACCTTAAGTAAAAAAATCCTCATTGGCCACACAAGATAGGGTACTATGCAAAATATTTCAATGAAATATCGAATATAAACTTTGTACTTAAATTATAAAATGATGTCATTAAATACCCATGACTTTTATTTTATGCTATTATATTACATTTCATCCTCTTTCAAATGAGACATTTTTCAGCCTCATAGGACCAGACAGAAAAAAGTTATAAACATTTACATAAAAGCCTGCACGGAGAAAAAAAATTCACAATTGCCAACTTTGAAGTGGAAAAACAAGTTTATATGAGTCTAAATGTTATTTTTTACTTTATATTTGGAATCCTTGTGAAATTTAAAGTAATTATTGTGAGTTTGATAACTTAATATTAAATAATAACCGTACAAGTAGAGTTTTTATTGAAAAGTGCCCTTTAGATCTCGCGCCGCAACTAACAAATCGGCTAAAAATGGACTTTTTTTTTTCAAAAAATCATTTAAAAAAACTAAAGCGAATTTGGCAAAAATGAAAAATACAGGTTGTTATATTTGTCCATAGATGCTGTAAAAAAATTCATGAAAATCTGAGAGGGTGGGGTGAAAAATTTTGTTCTGGCTGGATGATTTGATTTGGAATGACCCTTAATGTATTATTTCAGGATGAAGCCTATTGTGTCCTTATTTGGCTCCTTCTAGTTGTTCCTCATCTTCTACTGCCCATTGGGTGCCAGTTGGGCCTGTATTTTTTTCTAGTAGGACCTAGTGAATAAATGCATTGATGCGGTCCCATTCTGCCTTACCATGAAGGATAAGCACAACTACGCTCTCAGGCATGAACCCCAAGCTCCATTTCCAGTACCGTCCTCTGTCCTGCGAATCTGCAGCACTTGAAAAACGTGTGCCAGCCATGTTCATGGGAGAGTCTCCATATTGGCACGCTGGGCTTTGCATTTTTCCCATTCTATGGAAGCATTAAAACTGCTGTGGCCACTGAGCAGTGGCTAGTATAGTAATAATATATTACCGATATTGTTAATAATGTGTATAAATGTGTTTCCACACATACGAGGGCTGTCCAGAAAGTAACTTACGTTTCAGTTTGGGCAGCAATGGGGAGGGGCTAGCGCCGCCATCTTGGTGACACGGGAGGCATGACTCAGTACGCATCCAGCTCAGGCCTGTATAGGTCTGTGTTGTGTTTCTGTGCTTCAATAATAATTTGTAAAATGAGTGCTGCGATTGAAAATCCTGCGAGCTGTGAAGTGCGCTCAGTAATACGATTTCTGCAAGCAGAAAACTGCAGACCGGTGGACATTCATCGGCGACTGTGTGAGGTGTATGGGAAGAATGTAATGAGTGAGGGAGGAGTAAGGCAGTGGTGTGTTCTGTTTAAAAACGGCCGCACCAATGTGCACGATGATGAGCGGAGTGGCCGGCCGAGTGTTCTTACTGACAAATTGATGGAGAAAATCAATAGAAAAATACGTGAAAATCGCCTGCTTTACGATTACTGAGTTTCTTCAAATTTCACGTAGTTTGCTTCATGAAGTTGTCATGATAAAGCTTGATTACCATAAGTTTTGTGCACGATGGGTCCCGAAAATGCTTACGGAAATGCACAAAAACCAGCGGATGACATCAGCATTGTCATTTCTTCATGCCTACGACAAGGATGATGATTCTCTACTGGACCGTATTGTAACGGGGGATGAAACCTGGGTTAGGTACGTTAATTGTGAAACAAAAAAATCAATCCATGGAATGGGGCCATACTCGCTCGCCCAAAAAACCGAGGAAGTGTGTGCAGACCTTGTGAGCAAGGAAAATGATGGTGACAATTTTTTGGGACAGAAAAGGGGTTCTCCTGGTAGAGTTTATGGAACGGGGTACCACAATCAACTCCGAGGTTTACTGTGAAACCTTAAAAAATTTGCGGAGAGCAATCCAAAACAAGCGACGAGGTAAGTTGAGCTCCGGGGTATTGTTCTTCCATGACAACGCCCGACCGCATACAGCATCACGAACGCAAGAACTTCTGGGAAAGTTTGGATGGGAGCTTTTCAATCATCTCCCATACAGCCCTGATCTGGCACCAAGCGATTATCACCTGTTCATGCGTATGAAAAAGTGGCTGGCAACACAGCGCTTTGAAGACGACGAAGAGCTGAAGGCGGGCGTTAATCACAGACAGCAGATTTTTACGATGAGGGCTTTCAAAAACTCGTAAATCATTACGATAAGTGGTTTAACTTGAATAGCGACTATGTGGAAAAATAGTCTAAGAATGTAATTTTCAACTGTGTAAATAAAAAATTTTTCTTTAGTTTTTTTATTTATTTATTCTAAAACGTAAGTTACTTTCTGGTCAGCCCTCGTATGTGCACTCCGTGTGTAGTGATATTTAGAGAAAATGTCAGTCAGTTGTACGGTATGTGTGCACTCCGTGTGTTGTGATATTTAGAGAAAATGTCAGTCAGTTGTATGTGTGCACTCCGTGTGTTATGATATTTAGAGAAAATGTCAGTCAGTTCCATATGTGCACTCCGTGTGTAGTGATATTTAGAGAAAATGTCAGTCAGTTGTATGTGGTTTAGGTTAATTGATGTTAGCGTGTATGTTCATACATATATGCAGCTTCCAGTGGCCATATTTTAGTTATTCTGTATAATAATGAAAACAGAAAATAATTAAAAACAAAAACAGTCAGCATCTACAGATATTATAGCAGCAGTGAATGTGTTAAACACTTAGTTCTATCATATTATATGTTAAAACTGTCGTGTTTTTATACGAAAACCCATGTCTCCCTTACTGCTGATGTTTCATTGGCTCTGTGGGACCTGCCTTTGTTGCCAGTATTTTTTTTTGGATGTCTGTACCATCCTGCTGTTGGTCTGTGCTCTGGTAATGATGAACACTCAAGCTGTCTAAATGTCGGGCAGTAACTAACACATTGTATTTAACATCAGACCTTGGTTGAAAAATGCGACAGTTTTCACAAACAGTATGATGTGCTGAGGCAATGAAAGCCCACCAAATTATAATGACTTCATTGTGTAATTTATAGTTTTGTTTATGTGCCACTGGCAGTTGTTTCCAGGGGTGCAGAAAATGTTCAGACCCCTGAAATTTCCCCCGAACACAATTTTCTTGGTAGGAAATTTCCCCAAAACTAACGCAATGGTTTATTATATTTTACCAACCAATTTATTGTATCTGATGAATGATAAAAAGTAAAGTAATAAAAATATAGGTTGAAGACACATTTACTCAAAAAAATTATCTTATGAACAAGAAATACATTAATAAAAAAGAAACGTAATAAAAATATAGGTTGAAGACAATTTACTCAAAAAATTATGAACAAGAAATACATTAATAATCACAACACAACAAACATAGTAGGCTAATGTTGGCTGGCTGTAATGTGATGGCTGCAAGGGAAGATGATTACTAAAGAGGGCACTGTAATAAAATAAATGTTATCAGTTATTTTCTCTATGTTAGCAGTCTTCATAACAACTTTGTCAAATTTTGTTGCTTCCCTGCTATATACACTTTTTCCTCAAACGAGCCCTTTCGGTTTCGCAATCATTATCAAGTTCTTCCTACAACAACATTAAAATACCTACTTCCCTTATATATAGACTATACTAACCCTCCCACGCATCACCGGTTACATACAACCAATAGGAGGCAGTACTTACCGCCCAGTCCTTGCTAGCCCCGCCCCTTACTCAGTCAACCTGACCTCGTCATATACATTTCCTCTAGAAATCTCCTACAGCTTTCTACCTTGTGAACCTATCCTGTAACCGTATTACACCTTTTATACACTACTCTTTCAAAATACAGTAAAATATATCCTCATTACTAAATTCAGTCTTTATGTTCATCAGCGCATTACTATTCTTTTTCCTTACTTTGAATATTTCTAATTCTTCATACAATTTGCGTTTACTTATGTTATTCTCTAACCTTACTATTTCTACATTCTCTGTTGGGTCTAAAAACCTATGCCCTGTTTCATTAAAATGTCTCGCATAGAGCGAATTCGTAGTTCTGTCTCCTTCTCCTCTCTCATGCTCTCTCAATCTACTTTCGAACTTGGGTCCTGTTTCACCCAGGTAAACCTTATCACACTGTTTACAGTTCAACTTATAAACACCGCGTTTCTGTAATTCAGGTGTTATTTCAGTACTACTATTCTTTATATAATCAAAAACTGTCTTTGTCTTTTTTACCGCTACATCTATATTGTGTTTTTCAAAGCACTTGATTATGTTCCTCGTTTGAAATCCCAGATACGTTATTGATCCTATGTATTTCTTTTCTTTCTTCTCTTCTTGTCTACTATTTCCTTCTATTATTTTTAAAATTTTCTCTACAATCCCCGGTTTATAATTATTATTTTTTGCTATTTCTTCTATTCTTTTTAACTCTTCTGTTTTACATGAACCATTTTCTAAGTATTTTATTGCTTTATAACAAAATGAGTTTAGTGCAGCCATCTTATGACTTACGGGATGGTATGATTCCTGAGGTATAATTAAGTCTGTATACATTTCTTTCCTAAATACATCAAATTTAAAAACACCACACTCTATCTTTATATTTAGATCTAGGTAATTTATTTGCACTCCACCTATTTCCTCTTTGAACTTAATTTTATTTTCAAGTTGATTAATTTCATTCGTTAGTTCTGCGAATTCTTCATTTGTTACCTCCCATACCACCAAAATGTCGTCTACGTACCTTATCCGTTCCTTTATTTTATCCTTATATTTTGATTCCATTAGGACACGCCTCTCAAAACAATTCATATATATTTCCGCCATTACTGGTGACAACGGACAACCCATTGGTAGCCCCTCCTTTTGAATGTAATACTTATTATTAAACCTAAAGTAGTTTTGGTGTACGCGCACTGTCAGAACTTTTATTAAATCACTTTTGTACTGATACTGTCCTAAATTGTTATTTTTAATAATTTCTACAGTATGTTCAACCGATATATTCGTAAACATATCTGACACGTCTGACGACATAAGTTTCGTATTTTCACTTATTTTTACTAACTTCAACCGTTCTATTACATTTCTACTATTTTCTACACTATATGTTACCTCAAAATCGTATAACCTCCTAAGCAACTTGCTCACTTCTTTAGATATCTTATAACTAGGCGAATTAATAAACGAAACTATTGGCCTAAACGGCATACCTTCTTTATGTGATTTTGGTTGACACCTCAACCTTGGCGCTTCCGGGTTTGATTCTATAAGTAATTTCTTCTTCTTATCGCTTAGGAATGTTATTTCTTTTAACACTTTTAATTTGAGCTTGGTATTTGCTTGTGTAATCATATTTTATACCTTGATATGGGCCTTCTTTTATAAAGTTTTCTGTCTTGTTTATGTACCAGTCTTTCTTCATTACAACCGAAGTATTTATTATTCGTAACATAAATGTGTTAGGCTTAATCTAAGAGACATAGTAAAAATATTACTTACTAAATACGTTAATTATTAAAATAAAATTTTATCCTGTTTTATTTTGAGAGCATACATAAATATTGTAGGGCTAATAAAAAATTTGTCGATTCAATGTCTGTAGGACTGTTTAACTATTTTTGTTGAAGATACAGTAATGAAAAATTGTTTTATTATTATGATAAAATTAATAATACTTCATAAAGGCAGTTACCTGTCATGAGTGCAGTTATGATTACGAGTTCAAGTCATTAAGAAAAGGCAGCCTTCCTTTTATCTTTGTGGAGACTGTCAATGACTTTTGATGTTTTGAATATTTTTATACGATTGGTTGATGAAAGTCTTGTAAAATGGTATTTTCCACCATTAAAGTGTCTGATTCCATGAGTCATTGCTTGTGCCGAATGATGTTGCTATCTTTGTTCTTATTAGAATGAATGTTTCTTTTCAAAACGTAATCTAAAGATCAATTATTCTAGTCAATAATTGTAAAAATGATGTGAATACAATATCAGTTAATATTTTAGTTGTGATTTCTATTTTTCGTTACTGATAAAAATTTCCCCTTGCAGCCCAAATTTTCCCCGAACCACGTTCGCGCGTTCGGACATAGTGTGCACCCTTGATTATTTCATGCTTATAACATTGATGTACACAGTGTTTTAAACTGAAGCAGTTTGTGACAATTAAATAAAATTGTAAAAACAGCCGGACATTTAATTTCAGTTTTGTTCACTGTTGATTTTTAAGTGAGAAACACAAATTAATTGTATACTTACTGTGGTTGCTACAGAGCTTTCAACAGCTTATGCCATTGTTTTCAAATTCATAATTTTTAATCTGTGCGGTATTGTTGATTTTTTCTTTAACGTCTGTATGGTTTTTATTGATACCAGGTGATGAGCTAAATCGTTCAAAACCAATTGTCAGTGGTTACTAGGCTGTGGAGTATTTAAATAATAATAAAATTTAAATATTATTTAAATTATATGATTTTTATACATTTATTTAATGTATTTATTATAATATTTATTATATTTTAATTTTTTATCTGAATTTATTCATTCCTTGTAACTAGTATTTCGGTATTGTTATATTTTTATTGGGATAAGTAAGTGGATTACTTACTTACTTCTTAATACGAGCATCCAAGGCTGGCTGCTCCGATGGCTCTATGTCTCCTGTAAATGTCTGCTGCTAGCGGCCACCAACAACTCTCGGATAGTATTTTATCCAGAGTTTTTTCTCCGGCCATTTTGCGTTTAAAATTTTCCCTCGCTGGTAGCGTTGCCAGGCAATCCAAGAGAATGTGATTTAGGGTTTCGTCCTGCTCCTTGCACATTCCACAAAGAGGACTGTCTTTTAGGTGAAACCTATGCAGGTACCTGTTTGTCACGATGTGACCCATTCGTGCTCTTGCTGCAAATGATGCCACAGATCGAGGCATCCCTTTATAGATTTTTGGGCGGTTTGGGGAACTTTGGATGGCGAAGTACTCGCGTCCGGTGCTACAATTCTCCCATCTCCGTTTCCAGGAGTCAATGAAGAACTTCCTGGCTGCTTCTTTACACTGTGTCAGAGAATAATGCTGTGCCTGTACAGGGCCCATGCAGCAAGCTTTACTGGCAAGAGTATCTGCTACTTCATTTCCATGAATCCCACAGTGACTTGGAATCCATTGAAAAACAACATTCTTACCTTTTAAACTATTAAGTTGTTGCAGGATTTCCGATGTTCGAAGGTAATAATCTGTGGTGTTCTGCGCTTGTAAGGCCTGTATAGAAGACATGGAGTCCATGAGAATGCAGATGTCACGCACATCGATGGCATTGCAAAACTCCAGTGCAGCATTCAGGGCCAATAATTCAGCGTTCATACTTGAGGACACGTCGCAGGGCAATGAAAAAGAGTCACCTGTTTCTGGGCAATAATAAGCAGCTCCTCCTTTATTGTTGACTTTGTCAACAGAACCATCAGTGTATATTTTGGCGAATCCATGATATTTTTCCTGAATCAATGTGATTGACACTTCCCTTAGAAGTGCTGGCAAGTTTTGTCCTTTGGTCAGTGAACCAGGAATTTTTGTACATGCCTTTAGTTGGTCACGTAGCCAGGGCAGGATATCAAAAACAGCCGGGATCAACTCAGGCTGAATGAATTCTAAAACTCCGCCTGGCCTATTTCGGTGGTTGAATAGAGATTGCCGGATGTTAACCTTGTTAAAGCCTTTTACTGGCTGGATAGCTTGCAATTGGAAGTGCTTCCTCCACTTTCTGGTTTAGATGTAAAGATCCAGTGGTTCGATTGGCAGCTCGATTTCCATTGCTTGAACACTTGTTGTTTTTGGGCAGCCCAAACAAATTCTAAGCGCAACATTCTGGAACGTTTGAAATTTCTTGATGTGTGTTTCAGCCGCTCCTCCACACACTTCACACGAATATAGGATTTTGGATCTTACAAAAGACTGATAAAATTGTCTTAAAATGTACGTGTCTGCACCCCATTCTCCACTAGCAATCACTTTTAGAGCATTCAGTCTGCTGATACACTTTTCAATAGTGTAGCTTACCTGATCCCTCCATAGGAGTTTGGGATCCAGCTTTATTCCTAAAAGTATAGGGTTCGCGTTATAGGGGAGGGCATTTTTATTGAGTTTCAGCAATGGCTTATAATGTTTGTTTGTGTAGCGCCTAGAGAAAAAACACACTTCTGTTTTTGCCGTGGCGATGACTAAACCCCATTTTTCGGACCATTGGTAAATTTTATCGAGAGCTTCTTGAACTCTGCTTGTCGCAATTTCTGGTTCCTTATGTGTTGACCAGATCGTAATATCATCTGCAAAAATCGCCACAGACACGTTTGTTGGGATTACATTTACCAAGTCTTGAAGAACAATATTAAAAAGTGTTGGGCTGATGACGGAACCTTGCGGTATTCCATTAAGAGTAGTTACTTCGGTGGAGAGGGTTTCATTTATTTTGGTTTTGATAGTCCTGTCTCTGAGGAAATGGGCAATGTATTATAAAATATTACCTTTCAACCCAATTTTCATGCATTGTGCGATGATCGATATCCTTGAAACTCTGTCGAATGCGGCTTCGAAGTCAATCAACACTGCTGTCGTACATTCATTGTTTGAGAACCCTGAATAGATACTTTCGGAGAAATATAGAAGGGCATCGCACGTACTTCTTTTCGGCCTGAACCCAAATTGGTGCGGGCTGAGAATAGCACGTTTTTCAAGCCTCCACGTTAGACGATTGTTGACCAACCTCTCCAGAAGTTTGTCAGGGCATGATGTCAGGGCTATTGGTCTGTAAGACGAAGCCAGTTCCGGAGGTTTCCCGGTTTTTAACAGAGGAATTATAATGGCCTGTTTCCATTTCTGCGGTATTTCCCCAGACACCCAGATACGGTTCAGACAGAGCAGTAGTTCATGCAACAGGTCTTCCCAGCAATTTTGAATCATTAAATTGTGCACATTGTCCCCACCGGGAGTAGACGGTTTGAGTTGATCTATTGCAGCTCTCATTTCAGAGCTTGTAAACGGTGGGTCGCAGTCATCCTTTTGTGATATGCTGCGTCCAACTCCACCGAGAATCTGTGCTTCCGAAGTTTAAGATGGGAAGGCCAAATCGCTTTGTCACCTATTTTCCCATGTACATCTTGTTAAAAACTTCAGCAATTTCCCTCTCGCTGGTGACCGTGAGACCAGTGGCTGTTTGAATTTGAAAAACTTTTTGGTCCGCTTTACCTTGGATTGCCCTGAAACGCTTCCACACGGCCGAACATGGAGTGTTTGAGTTTATCCCATTAACAAACTTACGCCAAGATGTTCTTTTTGCTGCTTTCACCGCTCTTTTACATTTAGCAGAGGCTTTGTTGTACTCACTCCTGAACGCGGGTGTCCGGAATTTCTTCCACTGCTTCCTAGCCCTTTGTCTTGCCTTTCTTAATGCTGTGATTTCCTTTGTCCACCAAATATTAGAAGGCTTTTGCCGTCTGTTTGGTTTTGAAGTTGGGATGCACTTTGAGGTGGCGGTTATTATACTATTTTCGATTTCATCAATACTGTTTGCGTTACAGTTGCTCGTGTGGAGCTTTAAGAGAGTCCAGTTTGCTTCTTTCACTTTGAACTTAGTGGTGATGGCGGTGCTTGATCATTCTTTCCTGAATCGACTCTGAAAAAAATAGGAAAATGGTCGCTAGTGAGGTCACTTTCTATACGCCAATCTTTGATTATATCGATCATATCTGGTGAGATGAGGGTCAGGTCCAGTGTGCTGAGAGATCTTGAACTGGGTGATTGGTACGTTGGCTCTTTGTTCTGGTTTAGGAGTATAAGATTAGAGGAGAGAATCCAGTTGTACACCAGTGGGCTGTTTCTATTCTCGGCTCCTTCATTCCGTGCCGCATGTTTGGCATTGAAATCCCCCATAATGAGTAGGTACTTGGTGGAGCAATCCAATTTTAATAACTCGTCCAGCGTTACGTTTTGATTAAAAATTTTGTTTATTAACTTTACCACGACATCCTGACTTAATGTTATATCACAGGTTAGCACTACCATATTAGTTGTGATAATTTACTTATGATTGCTCACCACCAGCGATCTGTGGAAAATGGAGGCTACACCCCTCCTCTGTTATTTGGTCGAGAGAAATTGAAAATTCTAAAATCCTTAAAGCGAGGGTGTCGCTTTTCATCCAGAGGTAAACAGGCTTCTTGTACACAGATAACTTTAACTTGAGTATCGTCGATGACTTGAGTCATCTATCCAGGGGTCAAGCTGATACCTCCCCGTGATGACCCTGGATAGCAACACAGTTGTGAACCAAATCAGCAGTCGCTTCTTTTATAAGTCCTCCGTCGTATTTGTGTGATGCAAACAGACGCATCCAACAGTTCTTCTCAGAACTATTTTAGACAGCCTTCCCGTAGGAAGCGCAATCATCCTGATAGAGTAAAAGTAAACATTTGGAATATTGATGACGAACACATTAAAAATGTGCGAAAATCTTATAGCATTGACAAGAACATTATTATGAGACATCGAGGAATAGGAAAACTTAAAAGGATAGAGTTGTGGTGCCGCAACAGGAAAAGTGCAGAAGAACTGTACACGCACATCAAAAGTATAAAACGTAATGTTGTAAAGAAGCGACACGTCTCTATAGGAACTACTTACAAAGATCGGAAAAGGAGGACCAAACAAGCAATCACTCCGATCATAGAAAAACGATTGACATTTACGCATTGGAATGCGCGTTCTCTAATGAACAAAGTAGAGGAGTTGAAGCAAGTCATCGACGATGGAGAGGTCCGAAACTACTAGGTGTCCAAAAGGCAGAGGCCTAGGTACGGGATTGTGTACAGTGACCAGAGCTTGAGTATGTAATAAGTAAGTGGATAAAATAAGAACGACAGGATTAAAGCAAAAATCAGCAGTACTTAAACTAAAGGAAAAAATTAATTAATAAAGTTGTGTCAGTGGTTGTAATCACAAACAGAAATTACACTGTTGCACACCACTATAGAAAAAATTCCTAATTAGCACTATCAAGCTTCACAGCTCATCATCAGATAGGAAATATCTAACTGAGAAAGTGCTAACTGGGAATTTTTTCTGTAGTAGCGTGTAACAATGTGATTTCTGTAAAGGAAAGAAGTTTAGTCCACTGGTGCTTAAAAGGTGAAGCAAACATGAAGTTTTGAAACACTTGGTCATAATAATATTGGTCTGGACAGGCAGCGATACTGGAGACGTTGCCGATAGTAGAAGATGCTTTAAAGTAATGCTGAAGATGAATCACTTCTAATTATCAAATAACATTTATCTGTTATTTGTTTTACAAAATAAATAATTTATTTATATTGTCTCGTAAATATATTTCTTATTTTTAAATTGGTACAAAAAATGTATATTAATACAAGAAAAAAAACTGAATTTAATCCAAAAAATTTCATTTGTTATCTATAGTTAAAATATTTTCCCATGATCCAGTTGAACAGTAAGATACAGATTAATATTCTTTTAGATATCGAAATTAATTAATATTACCTTTTATAAATGTGTGTGTGTGTGTGTGTGTGTGTGTGTGTGTGTGTGTGTGTGTGTGTGTGTGTGTGTGTGTGTGTGTGTGTGTGTGTGTGTGTGTACATATATACAAGTATGAAATTAATGTTATGTAGACCTAATTAAAGGCCTAACAACAGCTGACATAGAATTAGGTTTCTATATGAGACAAAGGTGAAAAACATAAATGCAATTTGGGAACTTTCCAGCACTAGGCTATAAAAAAAATATAGTTTATTTCCGTTTGTAAAATTGCAGCGAAATTCTAAGGGTCCATAGAAAATGAGAAACAATTGTTTCTTGTTACGTTAAACATAGACAGCCACGTGTGGTGTAGAAATTACTCGATAGCAGTACATATTGCACAATACCCTTCAGCATTTCTGTCAGTTTCAAAAATAATTTTGGACTTCTGAGGTTTTAGACTATTTAAACTGGGCCTATATCTTGGTTAGCAGCTTTTGTTTCTGGTACTTTTGTGCATATGTTTTTGTATTTTGATTTCAAAACTATTAAATCATTTGTAATGAATTATTTTTAATCCTGTGTACATTTCTTGACCACCTCTTGTTTCTTACATTGTCCAATAAAAAAATTATGAAGGGGATAAAATCTATAAGCTAGGTTTTATATATTTTTTTTAAAAACATTCAAAAGTGTGATTTGAAACAAATGATTCAAAATTTTTTAGAATCATAAATGTAAATAAATTAAAAACTGTAAATAGTTTTTAGTAAAAATTAAATATTTCTAAAACAGAATTATCACTGTTGCACACCACTATAGAAAAATTATTCCGATTAGTGCTTTCAAGCTTCTCAGCTTTTCGTCAGATTTTCCGATCTGACGATGAGCTGAGAAGCTTGAAAGCGCTAATCAGAATAATTTTTCTATAGTGGTGTGCAGCAGTGATAATTCTGTTTGTGATTATAACCATTAACACAACTTTCTTAATTAAACTTTAAATATTTCTGTAGTTTTGGGTAGTCACACCCTACAGAACTGTGCTGAGTTGCCCTTCCGGTATGTAGCAAATAATCTTTGGAAGCAGTGTTTGCTTTTTTAAACATCTGTAATTTCTGTTACTGTGTATCATCCTCATATCATTTGTTGTAATAATTGAAATACAATTCTGTATGGAAATTATTAAAAGTAACGTTTCAACTTAATTATTCTAACAACAATTGTAGTAATTACAGAGGTGGTTATTTTTTTTTTTTTAAGTATTGCCATGTTAGTGTGTTGTGCCGGGACTAGAAGGTTTGATTGTTTCTTATAATGCTTTGTAATTGTTTGGAGTTATTTCCTGAAATTAATTTTTAACCGTTGTTGAACAGCATCCCACTACCTTGTTCTGCATTTACTTCTTCTTTTACTTCAGAACAATCCATGTTATATTTTTAACTGACCTCCTTGTTCTTGATACCTTCTTAACTTTGTTCCCTTGCCCTCTTGTTCAGAGTCTTATGTTTCAAGGTATAAACTGCTTTAGCCTGACTATTGTTTTGTGTATACAAGATTTTGTTTTCAGTGACTCATCCCTCCTGTTCTCTTTGCTTGTTAACTCAGCGTCTTTCTCTGTTTCACATTTGTTGTTCAACCTCCCTTGAAATAAACATCAACTAAAATTCCAGCCCTCCTCGTGTAACACAATACTGTATACGAATGTATATTATATTTGTTTGTAATTTGAGGGGGGGTTTCAAAAAAATTCATAAGTATTAATATGGAACATTTGATAAAAATGTTGTTTTTAGTCATAAGTATGTTGTAGTTCTTAACACAAATACATAAGGTTAACAGTTTGTTTACAACATTTACAAATTTTTTTAAATGAAAGAACACAAGAATATGTTGATTTACAGTTTTCCTAGTATTTATTATACATGAGTGTAGTGGATTACATATAAGTTAAAATGACATATATGTGAATATCTCATTTCTCCCATTCCTCATTCCTATGGGCAAGCAACAAAAATCTTCTTATGCAGATTATCAAGGGGGCCAATGCTCTGCATGAAGATGTATGTTTAGAGACCAAATAAAAAATCTGCTGTTACTGCAAACTCTTAGACCAGCTGAATTTGAATTTGACTGATGGACTTTTGCTGCAGCTGTCTTCTGCTATTTGTTTGGGTGGCTGAAACGTTGAATTTATATATTTTTCTGTGATGGCAAAAGCCGGCAGTCAAATTCAGATTCAGACACGTACAATCCATCACAGTCATCATTTAAAGAAGTTGTCTTAAACCAGTCTTAATCAATAAGGTTATCGGTGATTACACTTGTATCAGTTTTTATAAAATGCTGTGTCTAAAGAATTTCTGTTTGTTAGGAAAATTCTCTTTACTTCATAACTGTCCCCCCCCCTCAGAGATCCGATTGGGGAACTTGAAGCTCCGGATTATTTTGCCTCGAACATAGCCATGATGATATTACTAGAGATACCTAAATGATCTTTAATGTATTGGTTTCTCGTTGCCTTCTACATCCCATTGTCGTTGACTATTACTAGTTCATCCACCTTCAGAGCTGATTTCTCAACCCCAGGACAATGAGGTGCCCTCCCGCTTGCCAGTTCGTCCACCCAAAGCTGTTGACTAGTAAGCGGGAGACTACTTATTCTGGTAGTCACTCGGTCGCCATTTCCTCGTCAGTTAAAACAGGGTGCACCATACAACCGAGGCTGGTGCACATGAGAACTGAACCGAGATTTTACTTATTTTACTTATTGCAGTCCGTACTACAGGATAAAGTACTTGGAAAGAGAGGAGTTGGGCGACCAAGAATCTCATGGCTGAGAAATTTTAAGGACCTGGTTTGGAATGAATACAACTGACTTATTCCGTGCAGCAGTACAGAGAGTTAACATAGTCTGTATGATATCCAACATCCGAAACGGATAGGAACTTTCAGAAGAAGAAGAAGAAGAAGAAGAAGAAAAATTCAGTTACAACAAGTGGAATGCAGTATTATAAGATAGAAATTTGTTTTATATACCTAGGTACTAACATTTTCCTTCACGGTTTGGTAGTATTCTGGTTTCATGGTTTTGAAGTGTGAAGTGTCCAGCTACAGGAAGTTATGTATGTAAGTTTTCATGCCATTTAAGTTAGTTAATAACGTTGTGAATAATGTAAACACAAGAGTAAATTATTCAGGACACAAAGCCGATTATTATAATACAATTAATGGGTTCATATCATAAACGAACCCTCATGTTATCAGTTTTATGTATGGTGTAGTGAAAATGAGTAAACATCGTTCATTGGGAGAGAATTTTCAATTTGTGAATATTCCTTATCAGTGGAAGGGACAAAGGGACAAAACCTTATCTCATCATGTCATAAGATAAATACTGGACCTGCAAGTATTGAAATTTGTGATCAGCAATTCTGCTTACAGAACCGATTTGCATATTTTAATCGTACTTGTATGATAAATGAATGCATGTCTGTGCCACTGCATGCGCGTGTGAACACATGCCTTTGTTATTATTATAGTTTACCAAGTGAATACTGTGTGTTAGTATAATTTTCTGTGTACTGAGGAAGACGGCGGTTAGTGTTGTATACATTTAATTTTATTTCTAGCTATATGAGTCGACTGTATAGACAACAGATATTGTTTTAATATGTGTTAATAATTGATTTAATGTTAATTGTTTTAAATATATATTAAGAGTATGGAAACATTAGCATATGAATGTTTTACTAAGTGTTCAGATATGAAGATCGGATTTTTGAGTGTAGGAGTAGTTCTGGTTATGATTAAAAACCAGATACCTGTTTGTGTGTAAGTGTAAGCTGTTTGTTAAATAGCTAATTGTGTCTTTCTTATTTGATTTGATGACTGTCTATCCTTCAGCGTGTGAGAGAGGTTTTATTGTATATATGATTATACTTATGAAGATAGTTTTGTTGCCATTTATTTATACAGTGGAACCCCGCAGGTCCGAACCCTGCTAGTCCAAAAACCCACTTAATCCGAACCGGTAGTTTGAAAAAGGGTATAAAAATTGGACAAAGAAATAAAAAAATACGACAAAATAACTGGAACATATCAATATAATTTGTACATAAAAAGCTTAGATAAATACACACTAATGCACTTTTAGTGAAATTTTTATTGAAAATAAGTACTTTAGATTGTTTTAAATATATGGCAAAATAAAGTTTTGAATTACGTTATCAAGAAATTAGCGTCTTTAAAATGAATGGAAAAACATATTGGTACTTAGTTTAGTGCCAGTAAAAGTACATAAGACACAAAAAACTACAATAAATACACACTATATAACTAGACACTACTTAAGGTGTTGCACAAAGTCAGTAATTTTTCTCTGATGCAAAGCTGTAAATCCAGCATCAAAAAGTAGTACAGTAGTTTGATTGTAGGCACGAATGTGGTACTGTTTATACACGTTATACAATTTATATTTATAATATACAGTACTGTATAACCCGGTTAATCCGAATTTACGCCAATCCGAACAGGACTTGGTCCCAATTAGTTCGGACCAGCGGGGTTCCACTGTATTTTTTTTTTTTTATGATGTTAATGATAACAGTGAATTGATCAATGTCACAGATCGGTTAACTATGTTCTCAAATGGTTTCCAGTGTATGCCCTCTCTCAAGATTTTTCTTTTGTCTGGTTGCCAAATATTTCTCTCGCTGTCTATGACTGAATGTGTAGTTTTCATTATTTCTCTTATCTAGTCGTGGTCTACTGGTTGCTTGGCTCCAAACGTCCGTTTCAGATGCTCTTAATGATTTCTCTAAACTACCATTCAATACCCATGTATCTGAACTGTTGGTTATTGTACTATTTAACTGTTTCATTATATGTTTGCTTTTTATTTTTCTTTGTGACGTACTGTTTTGTTCTTTGATTGCAGTATCCATTGTCCCTCCCTTGCAACTTTCACTTACCCCTAGAACTTTTATGCTTTGCATGCACTGCTGTTTCTTCCTTTCAACAGATTTCTCTATTTTATCTTCATGTATTCTTTTACAAGTTTTTGCCTCAAGTTACGATGTGGACAGTAACTACATTAGAGATAACCCCATTGTTATCCAGTTTCTTACAACTTCTTTGATAAACATTATAAAAAGACAGTTGGTGATACATAACGCCTTGTTTTTGTTCTCGAGCACTACAGATTCTATCGTTATTTGCTTTCCTATTTTGACAGGTTTTATTAATTCAACATTAGTGCTGGTTTTTCCAAATCTGCCAAAGCGTGATTTTAGCAACAGTGCTATATAATGATAAAAAAATATTCTTTACTATAAGTCATCTTTTTTTTTTACTTTAGTTAGGTACAATATATTGTGTTGTTAATCTTTTCATCTCCCTTCTTGGAAAACCTGTTTGCTTTTGAGCTTCCAAATATTTTGGTATTCGTGGACTATTCTATTTTTAATGAAGAAATTTGTGTTAGTGGTTGAAATCACAATTAGAATGATCACAGTTGCACACCACTATATACAAATTATCCTGATTAGCGCTTTCAAGCCTTACAGCCCATCGTCAGATCGGAATAGGCAGAAATTATTTTAAAACAAACCCTTCACCCCTCTCCCCCACCCTGCTCACACACAACAAGCTATAATATAAATGACCCTTCCCCACCCCCTAAACCCTGTCCCACCATCTGTCTAGCAAATTCCTTGTGTTTCAGTGTTGTGTGTGTGTGTGTGTGTGTGTGTGTGTGTGTGTGTGTGTGTGTGTGGAGGAAGAGGGTACGTTTAAAAGGATGCACACACACACACACACACACACACACACACACACACACACACACCACTGAAACACAAGGAATTTGCTAAACAGATGGTGGGACAGGGTTTAGGGGGTGGGGAAGGGTCATTTATATTATAGCTTGTTGTGTGTGAGCAGGGTGGGGGAGAGGGGTGAAGGGTTTGTTTTAAAATAATTTCTGCCTATTCCGATCTGATGATGGGCTGTGAGGCTTGAAAGCGCTAATCGGGATAATTTTTATATAGTGGTGTGCAACTGTGATCATTCTGATTATTCTATTTTTAATAAAGATAGTTGTGTTAGTGGTTAAAATCACAAGCAGAATGATCACTGTTGCACACCACTATATAAAAATTATTCCGATTAGCGCTTTCAAGCTTCGCAGCTCATCGTCAGATCCAGCGCTAATCGGAATAATTTTTATATAGTGGTGTGCAACAGTGATCATTCTGCTTGTTATTCTATTTTTGAGTAGATATACCCATGAACTCTACTCACAGAAGTAGTAGCTACTGTTCTGTGACAGTTTCACATTTTGTGAACTTAGGTCATATGCTTTATTTTCTGCTTATCAGGAGTTTCAGCTTTTGAAACATTGCCAAAGATGTTCAAACATAACATCTGTGTAATATTTTAATAGTTAATTAATTAGTAATTAATCACTGTGATAAATATATCAGTCGTTTAGTTAGTGTATTTTCAGTGTTTTTTATGAGAACTCATGTGTGTATGGTTTGTTACAATATTGTTTTCCTAGTCGTTGGATTTTGTAGGTGTTGTTTTGTCATTTTTCTTCTTTTTTATGTAAAAATTATGAGTGTTCATATAAGACTTTTTATTTTTGTGTACTTTGTGTGCGTGCATGTGTGCGCGAAATTAAGCGGTCAAACTTTTACTCTTAATAAAAAAAAAAGACCTTCAGATGTTTCTGTATTCTGTTTAAAAAATTTGAAATGTCTGGGAAATATAACAAATTAACTGGTGTTTATTAACATAACATAATTTACACGTGATGATAAGTGTGACTGAGTTTTCTTGGCTTAAATAGAAACTTGGTTAGAAAGTTGTACTAACTTGTGTAAGCAGTGGGGGATTAGCAACTCTTGGACCCCTGGGCCCTATTTTCTCAGCCCCCCTTCCGCACCCCTCCACCCGCTCCCCATAAATTATAAACTACAACCATTACAAAACAGGCCTCATTCAAGGAAATGGAGATATCTGTGATAAGATTTAAATCTTCTATGGGCTAATATCCACCCTAATCCTAAATAATCATTATTTTTTAATATTTGCTTTGAGGCATTTTTACAACTTAAAAACTTTTTTACAGCAATTTTTGGGACAGAAAAGATAACCGTTATTTTTTTAAGAATATTTATTTCCCAATAAAACAAAACACAACTCAATTTCATTCATATATAAACGATCACATAGAAAATCAAAAACACATTGCAAAAGTTAAAATAAATATAAACAAACAAAAATATTAAATTAGTAACCTTCTGAAGTTTTATATACTGACTGAACACAATCTATTTAATAAAAAAACTACAAATCAACTTTGCGAGCTTTCATTGCAGAAAAATCTTTTATAATGTCACTGAAATCAATTTCGTTGAGCAGTTCAGCATTTGCCACAAAACTTGTTAAACTTGACAACCTCAAGTCAGCAGATGAATTACGCAGGTAGTTTTTAACTCTTTTTAGAATGCTAAAGGACCGTTCGCCAGATGCATTTGTGGTCATCATGCACAACAAAATTCTCAACGATGTTTCAACGTTAGGGAAAAGAGTTGTCAATTGCTTTTCTCGTATAAATCTTAAAAACTCAGCAGGAAGATGATGGTCCTTTACATTTAAGTCGAGAGCCTCAACAAATGCCTTAAAATGTACAAATTCTTCAATAAGTTCTGAAGAAAGGTCTGTAGGATATTTCTGAACTAAGAGAGAAGATTTTTCCCGAATTTCGTCATCTTTCAAGGTAAGCAATTTATAAATGAATCCAAAAACTTTGTTCTGATTGAAGTAAATTCTTGATCTGTTATCTAGTTCACTCAAAATTCTGTCGATTATAACATAAAATGTATTAATAATCATGTCTTGTCTGCCATCTACGTCATCCAATACCATTTTGGAGGCATCTTCATCATTGTTCTAATCAGAAAATTGTTTTTTCTTTCTTCTCCTCTTGAAATCTAAAACATAGTCAGCAGTCTCTGATTTACGCAGTTTCATACCTTTCATCTCATAATAATTGAATCGTTCTCGTAAGCTCTGCACATAATCTTTGAGAGATTTGTAAATATTGCAAATGACTCCTAAGTCAGTGTTAGTGCTTTGCAATGTTTTACTTGCAGCATTAAAGCATTCAAGAACATCATTCCATAAAACAAGTAATATTGCTGTTTCTATCCTAGTAAATACTGCACATAATCCCTCAGCTGTAGCTCTTTTTTCTGGTTTTTCTTGGGGGTTTCCAGAGATGACTTGAAGTGCTTTATGAAACTCCCAATAATGAAGGGGTAAAGCCCTTGAAGCATGTCATTTAGTTGACCACCTGGTCGTATTTAGCCTTTTAGGCAACAGTTTTTTCTTGATTTCACTGTCTTTTATTATGTTTTCAAGTAAAGTCCACCTTGCAGTTGACGTGCTAAAAAACACAGAGTTCTTGTATGAACATAAAATGCTTGGTTGCTTGAAGGCAGCAGTTAGCTGCATGGGTCCCTACCAGATTTAAGGAGTGGGCCGAAAAAGGAATGAATTCTGCCAGAGGATTGTGACTCTTAATTCGGGATTGAAGTCCTTCATATTGCCCCGACATATTCGATGCATTATCGTATGACTGGCCTCTCATATCGTTTATCGAAATATCTAGTAATGAAAGTGTGTTCAAAATTAATTCTTCCATTTGAGCACCCGTGTGGTTTTCCATTCTGATAAATTTAATAAATATTTCCGTTGGGCAGCCATTATTTAAGATATAGTGAACAATCAAAGTCAGTTGGTCATGATGAGAAATATCAGGTGTTGAATCTACAGTAATGGAATAGTATTTGCTTGATTTTAACTCCTCAACAATTGTTGAAACTATTTTATTGTACATTATTTCTATAAACTCATTACAGATAGTCTTTGAGAGATAACCTACCTTTCCTTGACCAGGATTGCCATAATTTTGAATGTGAACTTTTAAAAATCATCGTATTCAGCTAGCAATTCTAGAATTCCTAGAAAATTGCCATTTGTCCGAGATCCAAAAATTTCATGATTTTCTGAGCCTTGAAAGGCTAACCCGCGAGTACCAAGAAATTTAATAACATGTAATACATGAATCAAAACGTTCTGCCAATAGGCTACTTCTTTTAAGTGCTGTTGATGAAGAGCAGAGTCAATCTTACCAAGTAAATTGCCTCTGATGACGTAGGATTGTGTGTTAATCCTATGCTCAGAACTCCTCTCATGCTGTGACAATCTGGAAATATGTTTCCAGTCGTTAAAGCCATGAATAAAAGAATTTTCAGTCTTGTCTGAATGGAAAAGTTTGCATGGAACACAATAAAAAGATCCCTTTGAATTAGAATACATCAGCCATTCTCTTTTCTTCAACTGTCCATTTTGCAAACGAGTAAACAACATACTCTTGTTAGCATACCTTGTCTTATCAGGATAAATACGCCTAGATTTTGAAAAATCACAATCACAATCAGTTATTTTTGACAAGTGTTCTGGAATATTTTTAATTATATGATCTTTAAGCTCGTTCGTCAGTGGTTCCCAAAAATTTGGGTCCATTAAATCAAATTTAACAATTTCTTTTTGCACGTTACAGTTAACTTTTAAATTATCTGAATCTAAGCATTGAATGTCGAGAACAGTATCTGCTACTTCCGGATCATTAACTTCACCACTTTCATATAAAACAGTATTTACACTATTAAAGTCAATATTTACTTGGTACAATATGGGCGTTGTTGCAGACCTACATTAAAGTCTGCTGCATTTACAAGTTCATTATTTACTTCACAATAATTTGGATATTGTTTTTGATCAGAATCCGAATCTATTGTTAAATTAGTTGGGGCAGGATCTGTAAACTTATCAAAATCGGTAGAATTTGAACCAGTATTTTGTGAAACTGTTGAAGCTTTCTACAAATCTTTACCGATGTATATACCGATCCGCTTGCAAATCTTTAGTGTTCACCAGATGGATACTCAAAAAATTACATGTTACACATTTACTTGTTAGAATTTAAACTCTTTAATGTATGTTATTGAATTGTTTTAATATGTTATCTGCATTTGTATTTTTGTTACTTGATATATATAGCTCATCATCTACATATCTTATCCAAAATACAATTCACAGAAGAAAAAGAAAATCACAACAAAATCAACTATTTAGACATAACCATCACAAGATACAATAACCACCTACAATATGCAATATACAGAAAACCAACTTCCACTGACATCATTATACCTAACCAGTCTGACCACCCACCACAACATAAAATGGCAGCATTCTATTCAATATTTAACAGAATGTACAAAATACCCCTAAACAAACAAGAAACAGACAAAGAAAGAAATATAATATACCAAATTGCTTGTAAAAATGGATATAATAAAAAATCTGTAAACAAAATAGAAAATAAAATCAAATATAAAATAAAAACTGAACAATTAAGAATTAATCAAAATGAACAAAACAAAAATAATAACAACAATAAAAAATGGGCCACATTCTCAGACGTAAATAATAAAATGACAAAGCTAACAAAACTGTTTAAGAACACAGACATTAAAATAGCATACAAAACTAACAAAAATAATCTACAAAAACTAAATAACCCACACAACAAAGATAATACAACAACCAATGGTATATGCAAAATTGAATGCCAAGATTGCAATAAATGTTACATAGGACAAACAAAAAAACAACTGAAAAAACGTTATTTTAAACTATAAAACAGGTTAATTACTTTCTGTCACACTTCTTAAAATCCAAATACAGGATTACTCGAGTTTCGACACAAATAGTGTCATCATCAGATCCACATGAATATAGTTAAAAACTACATTTGTCGATGTTTGCACATCTCGTCAAATAATAAAAACAACACATACATAGTACAAAAATATATAAATAATTTGACACACATTAAAAACAAAACAAAACAGAACGAAACACAATACACGCGGTTGCCGCGGACCTGCGCAGGAACATGGTATATAGTAAAATTAATCGATACCGATTTGACCTTTGATAAACTTTATCGATCTGACACAGCTAATATCACGAGCTATTGTACAGCTCGAGTAATCCTGTATTTGGATTTTAAGAAGCGTGACAGAAAGTAATTAACCTGTGTTATAGTCTTAACCTCTTCTGGAGGCAAATAAAATGTTTAAAAAAGTTATTTTGAACACCTAAACGCATACAAAAAACCAGAAATATACAAATCTAATATGGCCACACATGCAATAAACACTGGACATAAATTCCCAAACATGACACTAATAAAACACATACCACACAAAGGCACCATAATGAACATTTGGGAAAATTTACAAATATACAAACATAAAACACAAAACAAACTAATACCTGAACAAATACAAATCAATACAAACCGTGACACAATTTTCAAAGCACTCGACATCGAAAATACACAAAATACTAATACATACACCACAATCACACACAATAATACCAATTTAAAGTACCAGAAGCCAACAGGAAGCCACAAAAACAACCAACCAACACACATGTACTTCACCAGACACAAAATCCGGAAGGCTGAGGATGGGTACACAATGGTACCCGAAACATGTTCCTAATAAGGAAAAAAAATATCTTGAGGTAAATTCATTATAAAAGTTAAATATAATAATTTATTTAATATTTATAAATTCTTTACCTCAAGATGTTTTTTCCCATATTTGGCACATGTTTCAGGAATCATATTGTTCCCATCCTCAGTTTTCCTGATTTTATATCTTGTGGAGTATTTGTGTTTTGGTTGGTTGTTGTTATAGTTTCCTGTTGGTTTTTGGTATTTTACACTAGTGTTATTGTGTGTGATTGTGGTGTATATATTCGATTTTTGAGTATTTTCAATGTTGAGTGCTTTGAATATTGTGTCATGTTTTTTATTGCTTTGTATTTGTTCAGGTATTAGTTTGTGTTGTGTTTTGTGTTTGTATATTTGTAAATTTTCCCATATGTTCATTATGGTCCCTTTGTGTGGTACGTGTTTTATTAGTGTCATGTTGGTTCTGTCTGGGAATTCGTGTCCTGTGTTTATTGCATGTGTGGTCAAATTAGATTTATATATTTCTGTTTTTTTGTAGGCATTTATATGTTCAAAATAACGCTTTTTTAGTTTTGTTTGTTTGTTTGTCCTATAACACATTGCAATCTTGGCATTCAATTTTGTATGTACCATTGGTTGTTGTATTATCTTTGTTATGTGGGGTATTTAGGTTTTGTAAATTATTTTTATCAGTTTTGTATGCTATTTTAAATATATGAAGATTTTATTCAGGATCATCTTAATTTGTAGCTTTGTTATCATATTTGATGTGTCGTAATAAAGAAATATATACATGACTTTCAGTGGCGTACGCAGGGGGGGGGGCTCAAGGGGCTCAAGCCCCCCCCGCAAAAATGTAACGTGCCTTCCTGAATTTACTTAGGCATCTTCTAAAATTACAAAATTGCATATTTCGGCCGATTTGGACGGGGATATAAATACTAACAAAATAAGTAGTTTATAATAACAATTATTACTTCAGTTATAATTTATAAGTTCATTGAGCAGTGTATTACGCTGAGTGTAACATTCAGTAAGCTACCTGTTTATCTGTCTCTCTCTCTCTCGCTCTCATTTGACGGCGCGGCCACACGCACACCACTACCAGTGAACCCTAAGAATTTTTACTTAAGTATTGAATAATGTTTTTATGAAACTTAAATAAGTACATAAACCTTTTTCATAAAAATATTATTTAATACTTAAGTTAAATTCAGCATTTTTTTATATCAGTCGATCAATAAAACGAAAATTTTAATAATGTTCGTAATTTCATATCTTGAATAATGCTGCTGTAATAATGAAAAAAAATTACTTTAAAAACACTTTACATGAAATTTTGGGTTTTTTTTACTTAAAAAGAAAAATAGAATTGTTATATATATTATTATAAAATAATTAATTTATAGAAATATTAATAATATTTTATTTAAAATATATCGTATTTTCCGAACCTATAAACATAACCTACCTACCAAATCCTGCACACCACGCATGCACGCACAGCCTGCGTGCAAAATTTCGAGTTTTCATGCATGCCTGTGGTGTGCGAACAGAAATAATATATCCTCTACAAGATTCCATATATTCGTCATTTTCGGCAGTGATAGGAGGTAGTCGTTCAGGCGATACTTACACCACCCGTACACACGTTGCTGGGTCATTCCATCGGAAATCATCCAGAAAGAAATAAAGCGGTAGCTTCACAATTTCAAACAATTTTTATTTTTTTATATATTATTCCCATACATAAGTGTTTGATGAAATCAGATGAAAAATATTTTTTGGACCTCCCGTTTGTCCTTGGCGGCCTTTTTTCTGTCTTGGTCGACACTTGAATCCTGAAAAATAAGCATTTACAGAAAAACTTAGAACTTAAGAACTAAAAAAGTTAGAGATGTGAATCAAAAATCACATTGTAGATATTAAATGGGGCTTTTTTCATATGTAACGCACATTAAGCTATTTTTAATAAAAGATGTTATGATTAAATCATAACGTTAGACGCAAATTATTCAAAAATGCCATTTTGACAATTTTATTTTGCAATGAAGGAGTGATTTCTAAGAGCTCAAATTTATACCAGATGTTACCCTACACCAAGGGAGTTTGCACAGTAAAATTCATTCCCCAGAGATTTACCCTTCTCTTCTGACCTAAGCATGAATATTGTAAATTTGTGAAAATAACCTCACAAATAACCTGTAAGTTCGAAGCTCTGTATCTCTGGTGGGGGACCTCCAAAAAATATGAAACTGTCAGAAAACAAAGTTCATTTGGTAAGCTATTAATTGTATTAATTTGAATCACTAGACTTTTATTGTGTATGTGCTAAGAATTTTTTAAAATGCTCAAAAAATGTGCTAGCGAAATGCATTAATATTTGTTTTTAAAAAGAAAAAATAACAATTTTGCTGTAACTTGGTAATTTATCATGACAGAAACAACTATGATTGTATATAGTTTACATAATAATCTAAGTTTTAGGACTTCTCAAACATGCTACTTAATTTTTCTAAACACTAATGTCCCTATAGTAATACGAAAAAAATTATTGAATTATTTTTACTTACATAGGTTGTTTTCACTGCTTGTATCTATTGAATAATTTTGAGATATCATCATACAGTTTGTACGAAATTTGATAGGTATTCCTCGCACTTGATTTGCTTAACTGAAGTGGTGTAATATTTTGCAGTACATTGGCAAGGGACACCCAGCATTGCTCGGAAGACTTCTTGAACGAGGTTCTTGGTCCGGGAGGTGAAAAAAATGTGATATAGACATCATTATGTTCTTTATTTATGTCTTGAATCTCAGCTGGGTACCATTCATTATCATACACACAAATAATGAAATCATTTTTCTTGAGTTCAGAAGTGGTGCAGAGTGGTCTATTTGTGATTACAATGTCTTCGTAGGTTTTGGAGGCAGATGTACGGTAGCATCTCATTGTATTCCTGTCGATGGGTACAAGGCGGTGTCTTTCTCTAGTATCAGGGATGGCACAGCATTCATCTAACCTCTTTTTAAAATGTATTTCATTTTGTTTTACTTCTTCTGCTCCTACAAACATGTACTTAATACCTGAGAGATTTTTGTCACAAAACTCAAGAAATTGCTGAGGAGTGAGGATTTGTTCTTTATATGGCCTTTGCAAACTAGCCCTTGCTGTCTCCCTTTTTGTGGTCCCTCCAACCCCACACAATCATTCTTTCCATGTGCAGTGGCAAAAAATTCCATTCTGCATCCACATTGAAGTCACTTTTATGGTTGCACCGATTTGAAAAGATTTTCCTATTATTATACTGGCTTGAGGCAGCATCGCTGAAGTAAATACTCTTTTCAATATTAGGTATCTTTTCTTTAATCTGATTTATTAAATGTTTTTGAAATGTATGGACAACAACTGTATTGTGTTCTAGATAGTTACTGATTACACAAAAGCTTTTGGGTATTACTTTACCATTTTCCTTGAAATAAACCACAAATGGATGTAAAGTGGCTTGAGATTTGGTCCAATGAAATCCCTGAGACTCATGTTGGACAACAAAAGAATAATTCTCCGCAAAGTCTGCCAACACTATACATTCAGTATCTTTTAAATTTTCCTTTTGGTTTTTTAAAAACAAAGCCTGAACTTTGGCAATGTAATGGTGCTTTTTGAGTCCAACAAGTTTATCCAAAAGGGTTTCAATAAAGTCTTCAGTATTTTGCACCACATCAATCAAGTTTGACCTGTCTGTGCTGGTCCATTGTTTGTATAAAAGATCTTCTTCCATGTCTTCTAATTCATCCTGTAGAAATTCTTTTGACATATCAGTATTAGAGCAATCTAGAAAAACCCCATCATACAATCGTACTTTTGTAGATCACAAGCTATCATGTCTAATAAAGCTTGGAAGAGAACGCACACTTTCTTTAAACTTGGCATGAAGTCTTGCTTGATAAAATTAATTAACTTTCTTTGGAAAATGTGAACTAGACCTGTATTATGGGTCAAACAGTCTGAGATGAACACAAAGCTTTTGTAAGACAAAACATCAAAGTTGTCATTCTCCTCATTTTTCTTCTTAAAATAAACTATGCATGGATGGACTGTAGCCATTGAGTTTTTCCAATGAAAGCCTTGTGCTTCATCCTGAAGCACAAATGAGAAATTTTCAGAAAAGTCACACTGTACAATAATTGCGTTCTCTTCCAAACAGATCCTGTCTAATATCACAAAACAAAACTACTTTACTTATAACAATAAATACTACACACAGAACGATGGCCTACCCATGGGCTCCCCCATATCCAGCATTCTAGCAGAAGTCTTCCTCCAACACTTAGAAAAAACAAAAATACTCACAAACAATGACAGACACTCACATAAAATACTATATTGGCACAGATACGTTGATGACATTCTAATACTATACAGGGGAAACAAAAGACAATGTGAACAGTTACTAACGCACATAAACAAAATACATAAAAACATAACCTTCACTGCCGAATACGAACACAACAATACCATAAACTTCTTAGACCTCTCCATCACAAAACTAGAACACAGGCACAAATTCAGTATATACAGAAAACCAACTACAACTGACACACTAATACACAACACCTCCAATCACCCAATACAACACAAACTAGCTGCTTTTAGAACCATGATACATAGACTTAACAACATCCCCTTAGATGAAATAGACTACAAAGACGAACTAAACACGATAAAATATCTAGCAGAATCTAACGGTTATGACAGAACAATAGTCAGTAAACTCCTACACAAAACACAAAACAAACAACAGACAAAGACAGAAAACAACAAATTCATAACACTAACATACATCAACAAACAAACAGAAAAAATTGCCCACAAATTCAAAAAAGCAGGATACAGAATCGCTTACAAAACCACTAACAAAACAGAACACACACTATCAAAACGCATGCCCAAAGCACAAAACAAATTCGATCTACCCGGTGTATATAAACTAAATTGTTCAAATTGCAGTAAATTCTACATAGGCCAGACAGGACGTAGCTTCAAACAGAGATACATTGAACACACAAAAGCACTCCACACCACTACAGAATCTACCTTCGCAAACCACCTCATTGAAGCAAACCACACATATAAAAACATCGACAATAACATGAACATACTACACGTACACACAAAAGGCCGAAAACTAGACACTCTAGAACAATTAGAAATATACAAACACACAAAAACAAATAAAAACGACATCCTAAACGAACAGACACAATTCAAATCGCACGCATTATTCGAACACATCTCACCACACACACACAGCTTCAATCTTTCGAAACACTATCTCGTTGCCAACAACAAGACGAGCAGCGCTACTAATGACAGCCTCTGATGAAGCCTTCTATAGGTGAAAGCCGGTTTAGGCTGTAAGGTAAAACTTTACGTTTTTACTTATAAAAAACTTAGTGTTCCGAGTCGTCAATATTATAGTGATATTTAGTCTAATAAATCTTTATAATCTACATTCATACCAGTCCCCTCAAGCATTAATTTTATGTTCTGATGGTATAAACAAAGGCACAGTGTGCATTCCAGATGAGCCAGCAAGTATGCACCATTTAGGCCGCAGAGATGAAAATGTTGAAAGTCCGACTTTCACATCAGGTTTTGCCTCTTTGAAATGTAAGTACATTTCTCTTAAATTGCATCAAATCAACCTTTTTTGTATATTTTGCTTCTTCCCATTTATTCTAACAGACACACAGTCTTTTTTCCCAGGTAGAATCCTACTGTTTTCATCAGACTGATAACAATCTTGAATCATTGTAACAGTCACCTGACTTAATTGTTGACACGTTTCTTTTCTTTTTGGAAGGAATTGTAGTATATATACCTTGTTGGTTCATTAGCTCTTTGGTTGTTCGTACAAGGTAGTCAGAAACTTGCAATTCCTTCCATATTTTCGATCTGGACCAATTTGAAGGCTTTAGACTGATTACATTTACTTTTACTTGATTATTTGATGTTAGTTTACACTTATCTATTAATTTTTCAATTAATTCTGTGTATTCCTCACAAAGAGGGGGTTTACTCTCTTCATCCTGTTCCATTGGTTGCTCAAATGAGTCTTCCAGCCTTCGTTTTAATGCCACAGATATTCGTTCAGTTTTGCTCTTAAGAGCAGACTTCCGTTTCTCTATGCTCACTTTTTTAATCTTTGATACTGAAGACATATCCAGAACGGAGCATACTGCATCTAGTTTCTGCAAACTCTCTTCAGGGGGGATAAACACATCAGTGTCAGTAACTTTATTTTTGTGGGTCATGTGACAGGAAGGCTGATGTGACTTGTTCGCAGAAAACATTTTTATAGTAAGTGGGATATAATGATTTCCCTGGTACAAGGTTTATTTTCTTATTTTTTATTTCTGCCAAATGTTTTAGTTTTATTTCTAAACAGCCTTTAGAGCCCTTCTTTTTAAGATCAGTATGGTACTTTAAAGGGTCACAACAACTTTGTCCAAATAGGTGATTAAATTTAACTAAAAACTTTTTCTCATGATACACAAAGTTTCTATATTATCATTGTTTAATCTTAGCGTAAGCAATGTTTGGTTATCTAAACTTAATTCATTAAAAGTAATTAATTTTCTACTAACTTTACCATAACTTTCTTTATGGCATTCCTCTTGAATAAGGGAACCAATGCTACACGCCATACTTTTTAAATACACTATCAGTTAAAATACAGTAATAAATTCAATAATTAGGGATAGTTCAATTATTAACTAAAATAAAACACTGCAATAAACAACAACTTTTAAATAATAAAATTGCTTAATCACATCACAGTAGATCCTCACTCAGAGTTGGAAAGAAATTAACATGGAGTTGGAGGAGGGGGAAAGGAAATGCTGACAAAATGGAACATGAAAATGACAAGTTGCTGTTTGTCAGTGAGTCATGACTCACTACACTCAGGTTGAGGCCTGAGACTTGGCACTTCCTGTCTTTGTCTTTCAACATTCCAGTCCTTATCTTAACTTCATTTTATTCCAAGATTTGCCTTCCTTATCTCCTGTATTAATAGACAATGACACTATCTCTTTATAGATACAGGCCTATAATTTTTGTCGTTTTAGGAATAATTACTGAGGATATACTAAATTTAAAAAGATAATAATTGAGACTATATTTTTAAACATGAATAAATTACCTTATACAAATATAATTATAACTTCTATCATAATGCATTACCAAGTTATAATAAAAATATATAATTTTTGCCTATTTAAATACAAATATGCATTGCGCTAGCACATTTTTTGAGCATATAAAAAATGCATAGCACATACACAATAAAAGTCTAGTAATTCAAATTAATACAGTTAATACCTTACCAAATGAACTTTGTTTTTTGAAAGTTTCATATTTTTTGGAGGTCCCCCACCAGAGATACAGAGCTTTAAACTTCGGTTATTTTCACAAATTTACGATATTCATGCTTAGGTCAGAAGAGAAGGGTAAATCTCTGGGGGATGAATTTTACTGTAACTCCCTTGGGGTAGGGTAACATCTGGTATAAATTTGAGCTCTTAGAAATTACTCCTTCATTGCAAAATAAAATTGTCAAAATGGCGTTTTTGAATAATTTGCGTCTAAAAGTTATGATTTTATCTAAGCATCTTTTATTAAAAATAGCTTAACGTGAGTTACATATGAAAAAAGCCCTATTCAATATCTATGCCATTCTATTCTCCGCCATTCTCTGCACATGTCCAGCCCAACGCAATCTGTTAATTTGTATGAGTTGCACGATCGGAAGATCTTTAAACCTTTCTTACAACTCTCGATTATGCAGTCGCCTCCAAATGTCGTTTTCCTTCACAGGGCCATAGATTCTCCTCAGTACCCTTCTCTCAAACACGGATAGTTTTTGCTCATCTAGTTTTTTTAGCACCCAGCATTCTGAGCCATACATCAGGACTGGTCTGATCAAGGTCTTGTATAGGGTGGCTTTTGTCTCTTTACTTATTAATTTTGACTTAAAATGTTTCATCAGTCCGTAGTAACACTTATTAGATAATATCCGTTTTTCATTGTCTCTAGAGGAGTCATTTCCAGAGTCCACATATGACCCGAGATATGGAAAACCCTGAACCTTTTCAAATTCATAATCAGTAATGCGCAGGGACAGGGCACGAGTGTTGGCACCTCATGTAACCCCTCTTTCTATTTTTTTATGCTTTATAAAAATCTCAAATTTTTTTTTAGAAAGAGGGGCTACTAGTTATTTAAAACTAGGTGGAAGGCCTAGAGAAGCAAAAAATGTGCTGGGTCCAGTGAGGACGGGACTTGCAATTAAAACTCGGTTGTTAAACAGCAATAACAATCTATTATTTCCAATTTTTTTTAGCCAAATTCTTTAACCCCAATAGAAATTTAATATAATTTAAAAATTTCATTAAAAAACTTCCAATCCACTCCTTGGCATTATAACATTCTATACATTTATATATATATATATATATATATTACTTTAATATTTATACTAAATTTACCTCAAGATGTTTTTCTATTTGGAACATGTTTCGAGAGTTCCTGTTCTCTCATCTTCAGAGAACTGAAGAAACTCTCGAAACATGTTTCAAATAGAAAAAACATCTTGAGGTAAATTTAGTATAAATATTAAAGTATTATATACATCAAGAAACGGACTGTAGCAGAAAGTGATTGAAAAAATATATATATATATATATATTACTATAATACTTATAACTATTTTACCTCAAGATGTATTTTTTCTTTAGGGACATGTTTCGGGAGATCCTGTTCTCCCATCTTCAACCTTCGCCATTTTGCTTCTGGTGCAGTATTTGTGTGTTGGCTTCTGGATGTTATTATGGTGGTTTGTTGGTCTTTGGTCCTTCAATGTTGCATTATTGTGTGTGGTTGTGGTATCTGTTTTTGTATTTTGTGTATTTTCGATGTTGAGTGCTTTGAATATTGTGTCATGTTTTGTATTGATTTGTATTTGTTCTGGTATTAATTTGTTTTGTGTTTTATGTTTGTAAATCTGTAAATTTTCCCAAATGTTCATTATGGTGCCTTTGTGTGGTATATGTTTTATTAGTGTTACATTGGTTATGTCTGGGAATTCATGTCCTGTGTTTATTGCATGTGTGGCTAAATTGGATTTATATATGTTTGGTTTTTTGTATGCATTTAGGTGTTCAAAATAACGTTTTTTCAGCTGTTTTTTTGTTTGTCCTATATAACATTTATTGCAATCTTGGCATTCAATTTTGTATATACCGTTGGTTGTCGTATTATCTTTGTTGTGTGAGTTATTTATATATTTATTTATATAAATAACTTAGTTATTTATATAAATAATTATTTATTTATATAAATATATTTAGTTATTATTTATATTTTGCAATTTATTTTTATTAGTTTTGTATGCTATTTTTATATCTGTGTTTTTAAATAGTTTTGTTAGTTTTGACATTTTATTATTTATATATGTGAATGTGGCCCATTTTTTGTTGTTGTTATTATTTATGTGTTGTTCAGTTTGATTAATTCTTAATTGTTCAGTTTTTATTTTGTATTTGATTTTATTTTCTATTTTGATCATAGTATTTTTATTGTATCCATTTGCATAACCAATTTGGTGTATTATATTTCTTTCTTTGTCAGTTTCTTGTTTGTTTAGGGGTATTTTGTACATTCTGTTAAATAACGAATAAAATGCTGCCATTTTATGTTGTGGTGGGTGGTCAGAATGGTTAGGTATAATGATGTTAGTGGAAGTTGGTTTTCTATATATTGCATATTGTATGTGTTTGTTGTATCTTGTGATGGTTATGTCTAAATAGTTGATTTTGTTATGTTTTTCTTTTTCTTCTGTGAATTGTATTTTGGGATGTATGTTATTGATTTGTTTCAGTATGTTCTCTGCATTTGTGTTTTTGTTATTTGATACATATAGTCCATCATCTACATATCTTATCCATATGCCATCTGGGTCATGTGTTTTTATGATATTTTGTATTTTGGTGTCTATATGTTGTAGGAATATTTCTGCTATTATGCTTGATAATGGTGATCCCATTGCTAAACCTTCTTTCTGTTGATAAATTTTGCTATTAAATTCAAAGTAATTTTGTTTTAGTATTAGTTGGAGACTATTTTTTATTTCGGTTATATATTGTTTGTTTTCATTTTGTTCTATAAGTTTGTTTATTATTATGTCAATTGTTTCTTCTACTGGGATATTAGTGTACATGTTTGTTATGTCATATGATGTGAAAAATGTATTTTCATTTATATTTATTATTTTTAGTTTGTCTATTAATTCGTATGTATTTTTTATGTTATGATGGTTATTTGTTAGTTGGTTATTTTTTAGTTTTTGTGCTATTATTCTTGCTATTTTGTATGTAGGAGCTTTTTTGAAATTGATTAATGGACGTATTGGGTTGTTTAATTTGTGTATTTTTATTAGGCTGTTCATTTTAGGTGGTTCTGGATTATTGTTTATATATATGTCTATGTTTTTATTGTTGAAAATGTTTTTATTTGTTTTTATTAGTTTTATTGTTTGTTTAAGATAGTTTTCTGTTGGGTTTTTATCTAGTTGTACGCATTTATTATTGTTGATGAAGTCTTCGGTTTTTTTGATGTAGTCTGTTTTATCAATGATTACTGTTGCTTGACTTTTGTCTGCTTTAGTTATTATTAAATTATTGTTCTTTACTTTATTTTTAATTTCTTTTATTGTTTTATTGTTTTTCTTTTGTTTATCTTTGTTTTTCATTTCGCTAGTGATTATTTTTTTAATTATATGTGCTGCTTCTGTTCTTTTTTCTTCTTGTATATTGTCTTTTATTAGGTTAATGGCAAATTCTGTTTCTACTATTAAATTTTCTAGATTTTTGTTTGCATTTTGGGTTATGTTAGTTTTTGACATATTGTTTAAATATTCTGTTTCTTTTTTGTTAAATTCTGTATTGCTGAGGTTAATGGTTCGAGGGTAAAATGTGTGTTTATTTTTGTTTTTTTGTTCTTGATTTTTGTTTTGTTGTTTTAATGTGTTAAGTTTTTTGTTGATTGTATAAGTCTTTTTGTTTTTCTCAAATCTTATTTTATTTTCTATGTTATTGTATTTATTGTTCCAAGTGATTGGATGTAATAAATTTGTTAGCTCTAAGTGTAGTTTGTATATGTCTAGTGTTATGCTATTTTTCTTACTGTATAATTGATTAATTTCTTTTTGTATCCATAGCCTTTGTGCTTGTTTTATAGTTTTTTGTGCAGTCATATTTTTGTTGTTTGTGTTTATGTTGATGTATTTAGGTGTTAAATTATGTTTTTGGCATTGTCTATTGAAGTATATGTTTATGTTTGTGTTCATTAGTTGTTTTTTTCGTGTTTGGAATTTGTTTAACAATTTGGTAATGTGGTTATATGGAATTGTGGTTATGTTGTTTGTGTACATGTTAATGTATATTTATGTGAGAGATGATTTGTTATCTGTTATTTGGTAGTTGATTTCACTTATTTGCTATTCACTTCACTATTTTTTCTTCACTATACACTTTTGTTTTTGCTTTGTTTTATAACCTCACTTTTCGTTTTTTCACAATAGGCTTATTTACCTTGTATGGTTATATTATTTCATTCACTTTCTGCTACAGTCCGTTTCTTGATGTATATAATACTATAATACTTATAACTATTTTACCTCAAGATGTATTTTTTCTTTAGGGACATGTTTCGGGAGATCCTGTTCTCCCATCTTCAACCTTCGCCATCTTGCTTCTGGTGCAGTATTTGTGTGTTGGCTTCTGGATGTTATTATGGTGGTTTGTTGGTCTTTGGTCCTTCAATGTTGCATTATTGTGTGTGGTTGTGGTATCTGTTTTTGTATTTTGTGTATTTTCGATGTTGAGTGCTTTGAATATTGTGTCATGTTTTGTATTGATTTGTATTTGTTCTGGTATTAATTTGTTTTGTGTTTTATGTTTGTAAATCTGTAAATTTTCCCAAATGTTCTAAATATCACTATAATATTGACGACTCGGAACACAAAGTTTTTTATAAGCAAAAACGTAAAGTTTTACCTTACAGCCTAAACCGGCTTTCACCTATAGAAGGCTTCATCAGAGGCTGTCGTTAGTAGCGCTGCTCGTCTTGTTGTTGGCGACGAGAAAGTGTTTCGAAAGATTGAAGCTGTGTGTGTGTGTGGTGAGATGTGTTCGAATAATGCGTGCGATTTGAATTGTGTCTGTTCGTTTAGGATGTCGTTTTTATTTGTTTTTGTGTGTTTGTATATTTCTAATTGTTCTAGAGTGTCTAGTTTTCGGCCTTTTGTGTGTACGTGTAGTATGTTCATGTTATTGTCGATGTTTTTATATGTGTGGTTTGCTTCAATGAGGTGGTTTGCGAAGGTAGATTCTGTAGTGGTGTGGAGTGCTTTTGTGTGTTCAATGTATCTCTGTTTGAAGCTACGTCCTGTCTGGCCTATGTAGAATTTACTGCAATTTGAACAATTTAGTTTATATACACCGGGTAGATCGAATTTGTTTTGTGCTTTGGGCATGCGTTTTGATAGTGTGTGTTCTGTTTTGTTAGTAGTTTTGTAAGCGATTCTGTATCCTGCTTTTTTGAATTTGTGGGCAATTTTTTCTGTTTGTTTGTTGATGTATGTTAGTGTTATGAATTTGTTGTTTTCTGTCTTTGTCTGTTGTTTGTTTTGTGTTTTGTGTAGGAGTTTACTGACTATTGTTCTGTCATAACCATTAGATTCTGCTAGATATTTTATCGTGTTTAGTTCGTCTTTGTAGTCTATTTCATCTAAGGGGATGTTGTTAAGTCTATGTATCATGGTTCTAAAAGCAGCTAGTTTGTGTTGTATTGGGTGATTGGAGGTGTTGTGTATTAGTGTGTCAGTTGTAGTTGGTTTTCTGTATATACTGAATTTGTGCCTGTGTTCTAGTTTTGTGATGGAGAGGTCTAAGAAGTTTATGGTATTGTTGTGTTCGTATTCGGCAGTGAAGGTTATGTTTTTATGTATTTTGTTTATGTGCGTTAGTAACTGTTCACATTGTCTTTTGTTTCCCCTGTATAGTATTAGAATGTCATCAACGTATCTATGCCAATATAGTATTTTATGTGAGTGTCTGTCATTGTTTGTGAGTATTTTTGTTTTTTCTAAGTGTTGGAGGAAGACTTCTGCTAGAATGCTGGATATGGGGGAGCCCATGGGTAGGCCGTCGTTCTGTGTGTAGTATTTATTGTTGTAAGTAAAGTAGTTTTGTTTTGTGATAATGTTCAGAGTTTCTGTTATTTCATTGATAAGTTCGTCTGGTGTGTTGTTCTGTTTGAGTTTGTTTTGTAGGATGGTGATTGTTTCAGGTATGGGGATGTTTGTGTACAGGTTTTTAATGTCAAAGGAGGCTAATGTGGCGTTATGGGGGATGTGTATGTCTTTTATTTTTGTTACTAGGTCAGTGTTGTTTTTTACTGCAATGTTGTTGTCTATTTGTGTGTGTTGTCTAATAATTTTGTCTAGATATTTTGCCAGTTTGTGTGCAGGGGCATTATGGTAGTTGATAATGGGGCGGATCGGAATGTCTTCTTTTTGGATTTTGGGAAGCGCTTGGAGTGTAGGTGCTGATGGTCGGATTTGTTTCATGTAGGGCTTTTGTTTATGTGTCATAATGTGTTTGGCTTTGTTGACTATTTGTTTTACTGAGTTTTGGTATCTGTCGGTGGGGTCGTGTTTTAGTTCTGTGATGTTGTTCTGTTCTATGAAGTCTTGTACTTTTTTGTGTAGGTTGTCTGTGGGGATAATTACAGTCGTGTTGCCTTTGTCAGCTTTTACAAATGTGATGTTGTGTTTGTGTGCCTTTTCCCTCAGTTTGATGGCTGTGTGTATTTCTGAGTTGTGGTTGTTGTTGTCTGGTGTCTTATGTACTCCTATTGTGTTGTTTATATTATGTCTTAATGTGTCTTGATGTTCTGGTGCTGTGTTTTGTATATTTGTTTCTGTGTCAATTATGAGCTTTGTTAGTGTTTGGTTGTTATGTTTGTAATGTATGTTATGTTTTAGGCCTTTATCAAGGAGTGTTTGTTCGTTTTTTGTGAGTGTGACGTTCGTGAGGTTTACTGTACGTGGGTAGAATTTGTGCGAGGGAATTATATCTGTTTTGATTGGTGTCAGGTTTTTTATTTTTCTGTCGTGTTTTGTCTGTATGATATGTATTTGTTTTTTTTGTCCATTCATTTGTGTGATGTATTAGTTCAGTCATGTAATTGTGTCCATATGTGTTGGCGATATGTAGGTGTAGTGTTAATGCTTTGCGGTTAAGAGCGTCTTTTTTCTTATATAGTTGTTTAATTGATTCTTTTATGTATGTTCTTTGTGCGATGTTTTGTGTTATTCGGGCGGCCTGGTTGTTATGTTTAATTTTAATTTGGGCATATTTAGGTGTTAGTGAATTGTTTATGCATGTTTTGTTGAAATTTATGTGAGCTACAATCTTTCTAACCTTCAAAGTTGTGAACTTGTACGCTTGGACGTTGGCTCGTCTTGCTGAGTTAAATTCTTGGATTTCGTTGTCCATGACGTGTCCGTTACTTAACTAAATATCACTATAATATTGACGACTCGGAACACAAAGTTTTTTATAAGCAAAAACGTAAAGTTTTACGTAAAATTTTAAGCACAAATTCTACCCACGTACAGTAAACCTCACGAACGTCACACTCACAAAAAACGAACAAACACTCCTTGATAAAGGCCTAAAACATAACATACATTACAAACATAACAACCAAACACTAACAAAGCTCATAATTGACACAGAAACAAATATACAAAACACAGCACCAGAACATCAAGACACATTAAGACATAATATAAACAACACAATAGGAGTACATAAGACACCAGACAACAACAACCACAACTCAGAAATACACACAGCCATCAAACTGAGGGAAAAGGCACACAAACACAACATCACATTTGTAAAAGCTGACAAAGGCAACACGACTGTAATTATCCCCACAGACAACCTACACAAAAAAGTACAAGACTTCATAGAACAGAACAACATCACAGAACTAAAACACGACCCCACCGACAGATACCAAAACTCAGTAAAACAAATAGTCAACAAAGCCAAACACATTATGACACATAAACAAAAGCCCTACATGAAACAAATCCGACCATCAGCACCTACACTCCAAGCGCTTCCCAAAATCCATAAAGAAGACATTCCGATCCGCCCCATTATCAACTACCATAATGCCCCTGCACACAAACTGGCAAAATATCTAGACAAAATTATTAGACAACACACACAAATAGACAACAACATTGCAGTAAAAAACAACACTGACCTAGTAACAAAAATAAAAGACATACACATCCCCCATAACGCCACATTAGCCTCCTTTGACATTAAAAACCTGTACACAAACATCCCCATACCTGAAACAATCACCATCCTACAAAACAAACTCAAACAGAACAACACACCAGACGAACTTATCAATGAAATAACAGAAACTCTGAACATTATCACAAAACAAAACTACTTTACTTACAACAATAAATACTACACACAGAACGACGGCCTACCCATGGGCTCCCCCATATCCAGCATTCTAGCAGAAGTCTTCCTCCAACACTTAGAAAAAACAAAAATACTCACAAACAATGACAGACACTCACATAAAATACTATATTGGCATAGATACGTTGATGACATTCTAATACTATACAGGGGAAACAAAAGACAATGTGAACAGTTACTAACGCACATAAACAAAATACATAAAAACATAACCTTCACTGCCGAATACGAACACAACAATACCATAAACTTCTTAGACCTCTCCATCACAAAACTAGAACACAGGCACAAATTCAGTATATACAGAAAACCAACTACAACTGACACACTAATACACAACACCTCCAATCACCCAATACAACACAAACTAGCTGCTTTTAGAACCATGATACATAGACTTAACAACATCCCCTTAGATGAAATAGACTACAAAGACGAACTAAACACGATAAAATATCTAGCAGAATCTAATGGTTATGACAGAACAATAGTCAGTAAACTCCTACACAAAACACAAAACAAACAACAGACAAAGACAGAAAACAACAAATTCATAACACTAACATACATCAACAAACAAACAGAAAAAATTGCCCACAAATTCAAAAAAGCAGGATACAGAATCGCTTACAAAACTACTAACAAAACAGAACACACACTATCAAAACGCATGCCCAAAGCACAAAACAAATTCGATCTACCCGGTGTATATAAACTAAATTGTTCAAATTGCAGTAAATTCTACATAGGCCAGACAGGACGTAGCTTCAAACAGAGATACATTGAACACACTAAAGCACTCCACACCACTACAGAATCTACCTTCGCAAACCACCTCATTGAAGCAAACCACACATATAAAAACATCGACAATAACATGAACATACTACACGTACACACAAAAGGCCGAAAACTAGACACTCTAGAACAATTAGAAATATACAAACACACAAAAACAAATAAAAACGACATCCTAAACGAACAGACACAATTCAAATCGCACGCATTATTCGAACACATCTCACCACACACACACACAGCTTCAATCTTTCGAAACACTTTCTCGTCGCCAACAACAAGACGAGCAGCGCTACTAACGACAGCCTCTGATGAAGCCTTCTATAGGTGAAAGCCGGTTTAGGCTGTAAGGTAAAACTTTACGTTTTTGCTTATAAAAAACTTTGTGTTCCGAGTCGTCAATATTATAGTGATATTTAGAACATTTGGGAAAATTTACAGATTTACAAACATAAAACACAAAACAAATTAATACCAGAACAAATACAAATCAATACAAAACATGACACAATATTCAAAGCACTCAACATCGAAAATACACAAAATACAAAAACAGATACCACAACCACACACAATAATGCAACATTGAAGGACCAAAGACCAACAAACCACCATAATAACATCCAGAAGCCAACACACAAATACTGCACCAGAAGCAAGATGGCGAAGGTTGAAGATGGGAGAACAGGATCTCCCGAAACATGTCCCTAAAGAAAAAATACATCTTGAGGTAAAATAGTTATAAGTATTATAGTATTATATACATCAAGAAACGGACTGTAGCAGAAAGTGAATGAAATAATATAACCATACAAGGTAAATAAGCCTATTGTGAAAAAACGAAAAGTGAGGTTATAAAACAAAGCAAAAACAAAAGTGTATAGTGAAGAAAAAATAGTGAAGTGAATAGCAAATAAGTGAAATCAACTACCAAATAACAGATAACAAATCATCTCTCACATAAATATACATTAACATGTACACAAACAACATAACCACAATTCCATATAACCACATTACCAAATTGTTAAACAAATTCCAAACACGAAAAAAACAACTAATGAACACAAACATAAACATATACTTCAATAGACAATGCCAAAAACATAATTTAACACCTAAATACATCAACATAAACACAAACAACAAAAATATGACTGCACAAAAAACTATAAAACAAGCACAAAGGCTATGGATACAAAAAGAAATTAATCAATTATACAGTAAGAAAAATAGCATAACACTAGACATATACAAACTACACTTAGAGCTAACAAATTTATTACATCCAATCACTTGGAACAATAAATACAATAACATAGAAAATAAAATAAGATTTGAGAAAAACAAAAAGACTTATACAATCAACAAAAAACTTAACACATTAAAACAACAAAACAAAAATCAAGAACAAAAAAACAAAAATAAACACACATTTTACCCTCGAACCATTAACCTCAGCAATACAGAATTTAACAAAAAAGAAACAGAATATTTAAACAATATGTCAAAAACTAACATAACCCAAAATGCAAACAAAAATCTAGAAAATTTAATAGTAGAAACAGAATTTGCCATTAACCTAATAAAAGACAATATACAAGAAGAAAAAAGAACAGAAGCAGCACATATAATTAAAAAAATAATCACTAGCGAAATGAAAAACAAAGATAAACAAAAGAAAAACAATAAAACAATAAAAGAAATTAAAAATAAAGTAAAGAACAATAATTTAATAATAACTAAAGCAGACAAAAGTCAAGCAACAGTAATCATTGATAAAACAGACTACATCAAAAAAACCGAAGACTTCATCAACAATAATAAATGCGTACAACTAGATAAAAACCCAACAGAAAACTATCTTAAACAAACAATAAAACTAATAAAAACAAATAAAAACATTTTCAACAATAAAAACATAGACATATATATAAACAATAATCCAGAACCACCTAAAATGAACAGCCTAATAAAAATACACAAATTAAACAACCCAATACGTCCATTAATCAATTTCAAAAAAGCTCCTACATACAAAATAGCAAGAATAATAGCACAAAAACTAAAAAATAACCAACTAACAAATAACCATCATAACATAAAAAATACATACGAATTAATAGACAAACTAAAAATAATAAATATAAATGAAAATACATTTTTCACATCATATGACATAACAAACATGTACACTAATATCCCAGTAGAAGAAACAATTGACATAATAATAAACAAACTTATAGAACAAAATGAAAACAAACAATATATAACCGAAATAAAAAATAGTCTCCAACTAATACTAAAACAAAATTACTTTGAATTTAATAGCAAAATTTATCAACAGAAAGAAGGTTTAGCAATGGGATCACCATTATCAAGCATAATAGCAGAAATATTCCTACAACATATAGACACCAAAATACAAAATATCATAAAAACACATGACCCAGATGGCATATGGATAAGATATGTAGATGATGGACTATATGTATCAAATAACAAAAACACAAATGCAGAGAACATACTGAAACAAATCAATAACATACATCCCAAAATACAATTCACAGAAGAAAAAGAAAAACATAACAAAATCAACTATTTAGACATAACCATCACAAGATACAACAAACACATACAATATGCAATATATAGAAAACCAACTTCCACTAACATCATTATACCTAACCATTCTGACCACCCACCACAACATAAAATGGCAGCATTTTATTCGTTATTTAACAGAATGTACAAAATACCCCTAAACAAACAAGAAACTGACAAAGAAAGAAATATAATACACCAAATTGGTTATGCAAATGGATACAATAAAAATACTATGATCAAAATAGAAAATAAAATCAAATACAAAATAAAAACTGAACAATTAAGAATTAATCAAACTGAACAACACATAAATAATAACAACAACAAAAAATGGGCCACATTCACATATATAAATAATAAAATGTCAAAACTAACAAAACTATTTAAAAACACAGATATAAAAATAGCATACAAAACTAATAAAAATAAATTGCAAAATATAAATAACTCACACAACAAAGATAATACGACAACCAACGGTATATACAAAATTGAATGCCAAGATTGCAATAAATGTTATATAGGACAAACAAAAAAACAGCTGAAAAAACGTTATTTTGAACACCTAAATGCATACAAAAAACCAAACATATATAAATCCAATTTAGCCACACATGCAATAAACACAGGACATGAATTCCCAGACATAACCAATGTAACACTAATAAAACATATACCACACAAAGGCACCATAATGAACATTTGGGAAAATTTACAGATTTACAAACATAAAACACAAAACAAATTAATACCAGAACAAATACAAATCAATACAAAACATGACACAATATTCAAAGCACTCAACATCGAAAATACACAAAATACAAAAACAGATACCACAACCACACACAATAATGCAACATTGAAGGACCAAAGACCAACAAACCACCATAATAACATCCAGAAGCCAACACACAAATACTGCACCAGAAGCAAGATGGCGAAGGTTGAAGATGGGAGAACAGGATCTCCCGAAACATGTCCCTAAAGAAAAAATACATCTTGAGGTAAAATAGTTATAAGTATTATAGTATTATATACATCAAGAAACGGACTGTAGCAGAAAGTGAATGAAATAATATAACCATACAAGGTAAATAAGCCTATTGTGAAAAAACGAAAAGTGAGGTTATAAAACAAAGCAAAAACAAAAGTGTATAGTGAAGAAAAAATAGTGAAGTGAATAGCAAATAAGTGAAATCAACTACCAAATAACAGATAACAAATCATCTCTCACATAAATATACATTAACATGTACACAAACAACATAACCACAATTCCATATAACCACATTACCAAATTGTTAAACAAATTCCAAACACGAAAAAAACAACTAATGAACACAAACATAAACATATACTTCAATAGACAATGCCAAAAACATAATTTAACACCTAAATACATCAACATAAACACAAACAACAAAAATATGACTGCACAAAAAACTATAAAACAAGCACAAAGGCTATGGATACAAAAAGAAATTAATCAATTATACAGTAAGAAAAATAGCATAACACTAGACATATACAAACTACACTTAGAGCTAACAAATTTATTACATCCAATCACTTGGAACAATAAATACAATAACATAGAAAATAAAATAAGATTTGAGAAAAACAAAAAGACTTATACAATCAACAAAAAACTTAACACATTAAAACAACAAAACAAAAATCAAGAACAAAAAAACAAAAATAAACACACATTTTACCCTCGAACCATTAACCTCAGCAATACAGAATTTAACAAAAAAGAAACAGAATATTTAAACAATATGTCAAAAACTAACATAACCCAAAATGCAAACAAAAATCTAGAAAATTTAATAGTAGAAACAGAATTTGCCATTAACCTAATAAAAGACAATATACAAGAAGAAAAAAGAACAGAAGCAGCACATATAATTAAAAAAATAATCACTAGCGAAATGAAAAACAAAGATAAACAAAAGAAAAACAATAAAACAATAAAAGAAATTAAAAATAAAGTAAAGAACAATAATTTAATAATAACTAAAGCAGACAAAAGTCAAGCAACAGTAATCATTGATAAAACAGACTACATCAAAAAAACCGAAGACTTCATCAACAATAATAAATGCGTACAACTAGATAAAAACCCAACAGAAAACTATCTTAAACAAACAATAAAACTAATAAAAACAAATAAAAACATTTTCAACAATAAAAACATAGACATATATATAAACAATAATCCAGAACCACCTAAAATGAACAGCCTAATAAAAATACACAAATTAAACAACCCAATACGTCCATTAATCAATTTCAAAAAAGCTCCTACATACAAAATAGCAAGAATAATAGCACAAAAACTAAAAAATAACCAACTAACAAATAACCATCATAACATAAAAAATACATACGAATTAATAGACAAACTAAAAATAATAAATATAAATGAAAATACATTTTTCACATCATATGACATAACAAACATGTACACTAATATCCCAGTAGAAGAAACAATTGACATAATAATAAACAAACTTATAGAACAAAATGAAAACAAACAATATATAACCGAAATAAAAAATAGTCTCCAACTAATACTAAAACAAAATTACTTTGAATTTAATAGCAAAATTTATCAACAGAAAGAAGGTTTAGCAATGGGATCACCATTATCAAGCATAATAGCAGAAATATTCCTACAACATATAGACACCAAAATACAAAATATCATAAAAACACATGACCCAGATGGCATATGGATAAGATATGTAGATGATGGACTATATGTATCAAATAACAAAAACACAAATGCAGAGAACATACTGAAACAAATCAATAACATACATCCCAAAATACAATTCACAGAAGAAAAAGAAAAACATAACAAAATCAACTATTTAGACATAACCATCACAAGATACAACAAACACATACAATATGCAATATATAGAAAACCAACTTCCACTAACATCATTATACCTAACCATTCTGACCACCCACCACAACATAAAATGGCAGCATTTTATTCGTTATTTAACAGAATGTACAAAATACCCCTAAACAAACAAGAAACTGACAAAGAAAGAAATATAATACACCAAATTGGTTATGCAAATGGATACAATAAAAATACTATGATCAAAATAGAAAATAAAATCAAATACAAAATAAAAACTGAACAATTAAGAATTAATCAAACTGAACAACACATAAATAATAACAACAACAAAAAATGGGCCACATTCACATATATAAATAATAAAATGTCAAAACTAACAAAACTATTTAAAAACACAGATATAAAAATAGCATACAAAACTAATAAAAATAAATTGCAAAATATAAATAACTCACACAACAAAGATAATACGACAACCAACGGTATATACAAAATTGAATGCCAAGATTGCAATAAATGTTATATAGGACAAACAAAAAAACAGCTGAAAAAACGTTATTTTGAACACCTAAATGCATACAAAAAACCAAACATATATAAATCCAATTTAGCCACACATGCAATAAACACAGGACATGAATTCCCAGACATAACCAATGTAACACTAATAAAACATATACCACACAAAGGCACCATAATGAACATTTGGGAAAATTTACAGATTTACAAACATAAAACACAAAACAAATTAATACCAGAACAAATACAAATCAATACAAAACATGACACAATATTCAAAGCACTCAACATCGAAAATACACAAAATACAAAAACAGATACCACAACCACACACAATAATGCAACATTGAAGGACCAAAGACCAACAAACCACCATAATAACATCCAGAAGCCAACACACAAATACTGCACCAGAAGCAAGATGGCGAAGGTTGAAGATGGGAGAACAGGATCTCCCGAAACATGTCCCTAAAGAAAAAATTCATCTTGAGGTAAAATAGTTATAAGTATTATAGTATTATATACATCAAGAAACGGACTGTAGCAGAAAGTGAATGAAATATATATATATATAACATACAAAGTATCATTCAAAAAAAAAATTTGTAATATCCCCTTCCCCCTCAAAATGGCATAACAATGTAAAGTCAAACTCCCTTTTTCAATCTTTAAACATTCTTAAAATGTACATATGTAACATCATAAATTCAATAAATTCATCATAAACACACATAAATTCAACATCATATAAATCATTCTAATACCCCCTTTATAATCCAACATTTAGTATCAAAAGACATAATTAACATGCACATAAAATACGAATACAATCACTGTACATACATGAATACACATAGAAAACATATATATATATATATATATATATACACACACCACACACACATGTTCACCTGGCAGACAGCCTATATGTTTTCATCATATCGCACGGGAATGTGGAAACCCCAGTATCTGTCATCAAGACCCCCACCAAACTACATTAATCAGATCAAGTGTCCCGCAAGCCTTAAAAACTTCTCATTTAAGAATAACAAAAAGTTAAACTGATAAGGTTTATAATCCTAATGTCGCGCTGGACTTGTGCACAAACGAAACTTTAACTGGAGCCATTCCGGGAATAATGTCACATGGTATAGCCCTTGTCACGTCACGATCAGGTCACGATCAAGCCCTTGTCACTAAGGCGGATAAGGGTAACACCCTGGTTATTATAAATAAGAATGATTATGACGATAAAATACGCGATTTCATTGCAAATAATAATATCACCCTGCTAACCTCTGACCCCACGGATTTATATGTAAAACGTCTTAATCGTCGCTTAAACATGTGTACACATCTCTTTGATGAACGTACTAGACATTCTTTAAAACCAATTAATTCTAAAGCGCCTGTTTTATCAGGTCTGCCAAAGCTTCACAAGGAGGGGATTCCTATTAGACCACTAGTAAAATTTTACCACTGCACCCGGTTACAAAGCAGCTAGAAAATTAGTGAGTATATTAAAACACAATTTACATTTGATTAATAATCGAAGTTTGATTAATAGTTGTGATTTCGTTGGAAAAGTGAAAAACCTGATGATTGAACCCCACTATAAACTTATTTCTTTTGACATTGTGAACTTGTATACAAATGTACCGGTGAGTGAAACCTTACGCCTATTAAGAACTAACCTTGTTAACACCAATAAACTGGATGCTAATTGCATAAATGAAATTTAGAATTGGTGGGAGTGATTTTGGACCAGAATTATTTCACACATAACAAACAGTTTTTCAGACAGCTGGAGGGGTTGGCAATGGGTTCCCCACTCTCTAGTATTCTAGCGGAGGTGTACTTAAATTACTTTGAAAATTCTTTCTTGTTTGCAAACCCTACACATAATTACAATGTGGTGTTCTATGGTAGATATGTCGACGACGCTTTTATGGTGTATAAAGGCACAAATCGTCAAATTGACAAGCTCCACAATTACTTGAATGGCATTAATAACAAAATACAGTTTACTTTGGAGAATGAAGTTAGAGGTCAATTACATTTTCTGGATTTGACAGTAACTAAGGACTTTGTTACTAAAAAACTATGTTTTAATATATTTAGGAAGCCCACGATGACTGACGCTGTCATACATGCCCCATCGTTCCACCCCATTTCACAGAAATTAGCTGCATTCCATAGCATGATACATCGCCTATTGTCTATACCCCTTGGCATCGAGGATTACATCGAAGAATTAAACACCATTAAAGTCATTGCGTTTAACAACGGGTACAACGAAAAAATAATAGATAATATTTTAAAAAAACAAAAGAAAAAGAAGAGTAACACTATTAAAAATAAAACTAAAGATATAAATAATAGAAATGAGAACCTCGAAACAAAGGCACGCAAGTACATTGCGGCACCTTATACGCATTTCATGCCAGGAATTTTTAAGTCAACCAGTAATAAAGTCAACAACATAGTTGTTTCCTATAAGACTAGTAATAACATCTTAAATAATCTCCGCAGCCGTGAACATACCAGTCTTGAAAATAAAACAGGAGTTTATAAGCTAGTCTGCAACGACTGTGAGGCTTTTTATGTGGGCCAGACGGGTCGAGGTTTTTTGAAAAGATTTTCTGAACATAGACCCCCTACACGAGTTTACAACTTTGACAACATCAAGTCAAATTTCGCCAGGCACCTTATAGACAACAATCACAGTTACACGGATTTTAGCTCGAATCTAATACCCCTTCATTTCTGCAATAAAGGGGGTTATTTGAACGCCCTTGAAGAATATGAGATTTATAAAGCATATAACGACGCCAGTACCAAGCGACACGTGTTGAACGACCAATTACAATATAAATCAAATATACTGTACGATACTGCTATGCGATATGGTCAAGATAAAACTTAGATTTCATCAGTACGGCGCGTGTTGTCTTGCAAGGCACACCTAACATTGACGTGCTCATTTTTGAAGCAAGTTCTGTACATAGTTTAATTGCCGTATTGTGTTTTAGTATTTTGACACATGTCATCATTAATGACATAGATTAGTTTTTATAAAGTTCTGATGATGAGGCAAGTGCCTCGAAACATGTAAACACGAAATAACATCACGGAAAGGCCATAGACGGTGAGTAACAGTGTATTTGGTTAACACATGGTATAAAATGTAGCGGCCAAAATATTTTTTTTTTAAGGCATAAATGTCACCTGGTTATAGTCCGGCACCGAGCATGAGGGTTTTGTGGCGTGTCGACCATCTCTTCCTCCCGGCAGCCAAGACGGAAAGTTGCTAGGTTAATGGCATGGGTAGCAGTTGTTCAGCCACCTCCTGGAGCGAATCAGGTCGTTGTCTTAATCAGGAACCCTGGACATTTATATTGGTAATTACTCAAGTGTTCAATAATTCACAATACCCCTTTCCCCCAGCATAACTCACACACCACAACATGCCTCGTTTAAAAAATTTTTGAAATTTAAGTATACTTTGAAACAACCATGACACCTTCCCAAGGCCTTAATACGTGATAATCTACCTTCTGAATGGAATTTAGTATTAAATAAATAGTTATTCCCAAACTGTTCGTCAACTAATTAACCATCGTACTACAACTTCAATATGGGTTAACAAACTTGAACAGGTTCGTAAAGCATGTTCGTTTCAACAAATATTACAAAATAATTTTCTTACACCCCTTTTGATATAATTAGAATAATATACAGACATATAAAACTGTAAAATACTGTACTTCAGCCAGTGTTAACATTCAAAGACGTGAATAATCAGTAATTAACCTGTGTCCACCACGTGGTAACTTAACGCATATATCCACGCGCATCGGCATTAATTTTAAGTTAAATACAATTCTTTTTATCAAACAATAAGTAAAATACATTAAACACACTTACCGGAGTGTCACGTAGTGATTATCTATGCATAGTGATAGATAATTTACAAAGATCCAAAATCTCAAAGCAGCCGGGAGAAGCAAGGACAGTCGATGTCAAGCGCCGGACGTGAACTTGACTGAGCAGCGACGGAAAAAACATTACGCCGCGCCGACCCCAGAGCGTGCGCGGATCAGCATAGCGAATGTATTGCCAACATTATACATACCGTCACTCTAATTAAATAACGAAATCAGTGCTTAAGCCGTTCGTAACTTTTCATTTAATTAACCGAGCCGGGTTCTTGCCCAAACATGGCACACTACAACCATATATTTGTTTTTGCTTTGGTTTATAACCAAGCCCATAGCCTTAGCGGAAAACTCCAGTTCCTGAAAGGCTTCCTTTAAGCCAGATTCAGACCTACTTATGACGTCAATGTCATCGGCATATGCCAGAAGCTGTACCTTCTTGTGAAATATGTGTCCGCTAGTGTGAATTCCTGAATCCCTGATGACCTTTTCTAGAGCTATGTGGAACAACAGACACGCTAAGGCATCTCCTTGTTTCAGCCCATTCAATGTTTTTAAGGAGTTAGATAGATTTGATTGTATTCTGATTTGGCACTGAGAATTAGACATAACTACTCCAACCATACGCACCAACGTAGATGGTATATTCAACTCCTTTATAGCTCTATATAGCATTTTCCGGTTGATTGAATCATATGCCGACTGGAAATCCACAAAGAGATGGTGAGTGGCTACTCCATATTCCAACGTTTTTTCCAGGATTTGCCTTAGTATAAATATTTGGTCTGTTGTTGACCTATTCCTAGTAAATCCACATTGATATTCTTTTATGTTTTCCTCAGCGTAGGGAAGCAGCCTAGAAAATATGATGTTGGACAATACCTTATATGCTGTATTAAGTAGAGAGATGCCCCTATAATTTTTACATATGAGCGGATCACCCTTTTTATGTATTAAACACACCACCCCATTGTTCCACTCATCAGGCATTACCTCCTCCAGCCATATTCGCTCTATGAGATGGGCAGATTCCTTTATGAAATCTCCTCCTGCACTCTTTAATAGTTCCCCTGGTAAACCATCGGAACCTGCTGCCTTGCTATTTTTAAGCTTTTCTAGAGCTTCATACACCTCGTCATAGGATGGCACCAACTCCTCTCTATCATCCTCGAATTCTCCTGCTTCCTCTTCATCCTCAGATGCTTCCATCGAAGCCTCCCCAACTGAGCCCAGCAACTCTTCGAAGTGTTCTGTTCATCTCCTGATTACGCCAGCAGTATCACTCACAAGGCCACCATTTTTATCCCTACAGGCATTTGTTCTAGGCTGAAATTCCTGTCTCATATCATTCACCTTCCTGTACATATCTCGGCTCAGCCTTTTACTCTTATATTCCTCTATCTTTTTCATCTGTCTCATCATATACTCCCTCTTTTTTCCTCTATGAATCTTCTTTTCCATCCGCCTGGCTTTCCTGTATTCCTCTTGAACAGCCCTAGTGCATTTCTTTTGGATCATTAATTTGTATGTCTTGTTTTTGAATTCAGTTGCCTCTTCACACTCCTTATCAAACCACTCATCTCGCTCATGTCTCTTCTTCAGACCAATGATTTCTTCTCCCGTGGTCACTAGTATGTTTTTTTAGATTAAGCCAGTGGTTTTCTATATCTTGTTCCTCACGGCATTCAATTCTCCACTGTCTAATTTTCTCATTAGTAACTTCCTCGAACCTCCGTTTTATTTCTCCTTCCTTTAGTATTTCTGTATTGTATCTAACAGTCTTTATTCCTTTTCCATTTCTATTATTGGAGATTCTAGCTCTCAGTTTTGCAACTACGAGATAGTGATCGCTATCCATGTTGGCACTTCTGTAAACTCTAACATCTTGTAAGTCTGACTATTTAATAGGACATGATCTAATTAATTGACCGTTCTCCCGTCTGGAGAGGTCCATGTGCCCTTATGTATGTCTTTGTGATCGAAGAAAGTCACTCCTTTGATCATATTTTGACCAACTGCGAAGTTCAACAGTCTGAAACCATTGTCTGAGTGTTCAGAGTGTAAACTATACTTTCCTGTATTACTGCAAGCATGGCTGCTTCCTACTTTGGCATTTAAGTCACCTATGATTATTTTTATGTCATGTCTAGGGCTGCTGGACACGCATTCTCCAGCAAGTCATAAAAGTCATCTTTCTCCTCCTCAGGCTTATCATCAGTTGGGGCATGCACGTTTATTATAGTATAATTAAAGAAGATTCCCCTGAGTCTTATTTTACACATTCTAGGTGTAAGGGGTTTAAAATCAATGATGTTTTCATTCATTCTACGGCTTACCAAGAAGCCAGTTCCAAGCACATGGTTCCTGTTCTGACAGCTATAATACACCAAGTAGTCCCTTCGATCCATGATTCCAGCGCCAGTCCACCTCATCTCCTGCATAGCCAAAACATCTGTCTTATATTTGAGAACCTCTCCTGTTAATATGTTCAAGGCTCCAGGTCTGTATAAGGAACGCAAGTTCCACGTCGCAAGTGTAAAATCTTTGTCCCTTTTCCACGATCCGGTCCCAATTCCATTAATCTGTCCGGCTTTTCCTTTTTCTCTTGGTTTCATAACAATATTTTTTTATGGGGTGGGTTGTTAACCCTACGCCCAACCCCCAACCAGGAGGACCAGGGGTTTTATGTTTAGAGTTCCCGTCTCTTAGATGAGTTGCCTTCACTGAGCTAACGAGTCTCATCCACCCGTCCGCAGTAGATCATACTCACTAGATCTATGGGCGCCGCCGTTGACATTTTTATGTTCTTCCGCCGCCATGCATCCTGCTGCCGACACACTACATCTTGGAAAGCCGGGTCCCTGATTACCTCAGGGCTGCTTCACCCAGACCCCCAGCTCTCATTGGCTTGCCGACCCAAGCAGCCGAAGGGGTTGGTTACCACAACCTTAGCATGGGTTGCTCAACTTAACAGGGCCCACCGCTTGTAGGTGAGAGTTGGGGTTTGTAGAGGAGGGGCTAGTGACCAGCTCTTGCATCCAGGCCATATATTACGCATCACTCCCTCATTTGAGGCCTTCCCTACGAATATTGTTCAGATTTCAGATTATTCAATAACTAAAGTACTTATTCTGTGATATAATTAATATTATTTTCTCTTATTTCCAGTACTGTTGCCGCCAGCAACAGCGATTACATGGACGCCACACTGCTGGTCGTACCTTTTTGAGCAAAACAGATAATTGTACAGAAGGACAATTTTCCCAACAGATAAGATGAAGGAAAGATAATAATAAAACCTATAATAATGAAACCTAAATGCTCGTTTGGTCCAGTATTTAAAACTGTTTTCCTAATAGTACTAATTTCTAATTTCATTTATGCATAAAAAAACTTTTTAAAGTTTAGATAATGCGCAAATGTTGGCAAACCACTGCGAAGATCATACAAAACAGTTCAGTGCCTAAACTATGTGCGCACATGCATGCACTTCACACACACACACACACACACACACACACACACACACACACACACATGCACACACATATTGGACATATATGCAAATAGGCGTTCACCAATTTGATAAATATATGGGCTAATTACAGTTGAAAGACAGACCAGAAGAAATGTAGCAGAATAAGGTAGAGAAAAGGCAGAGATTTGAAGAATTTATAAACACTATTCTGATGAGCAACATGTGTAATTTAGATAAAAAATTTTACCTTACTGCCTGAGCTAGCTTTTGTTCAATGCGAGCTTCATCACAGGCTGCCACTAGGAGTACTGTCCGAATGTTTTTGCAGATGGTGCTGTTGTTTGGAAGATTTGTGTGTGTGTGTGTAACTTAAATTGTGTCTGTTTAGGTTGTTGTTTCTATATTTTTTTGTGGGTTTGTATATTTCCAGTTGTTATATAATATAATACATAAAAGCATTGCACTCCACCACTGAACCCACCTTTGCAACCCATCTCATTGAAGCAGACCTCACATGCACAAATATCAACAGAAATATGGAAATTCTACAAATACACATGAAAGGCTGAAAACTAAACACACTCAACAACTGGAAATATAAAAACACACAAAAATGGAAGGAAACAACATCCTAAATGAATAGATACATTTTAAATCACACACACACACACACACACACACACACACACACACACACACACACACACACACACACACACACACACACACACACACACACACACACACACACACACACACACACACACACACACACAAAATGTAATGATCTACAAACGACACTCCATCTCTAAAAACACTGGACAGTACTTCTAGTGGTACTCTCTGATGACGCTTGCATTAAGTGAAAGTTAGCTCAGACAATAAGGTGAAATTTTTAAACAATTTTAGCTCACAATTCTTGTGTTCAGCATCAGAATAGTGTTTACAAGTTCTTAGTAAAATTGAGAGATGCCATGGACAACAAAATCCAAAAATTCGATTATGTAAGGTTGCCATCTGCTGATGTAAATTCGTAGGACAATTGTGTTCAAAGCTTGGACAATCCCACACATGAAACTTGTATGTTTAAAACACATTTAACGTGCCATTTATAATAAAGTATTACGTTGTTGGAAAAATGTCTGTTATTGCTACAAAACAGGTTACTCCTTAACAGAAATTATATTTCTCCCAATAGGAAACAGTTACAATTTCAAAAATAAAATAAACATAATTGGAGAAAAATAAATTAAAATACACAGTTGCTTTTCTTGCATATGCGGAAAATTCACAAAACCATACTGACTTTAAGGGCAAGTCAGATGTACCACTGACTTTAAGGGCAAGTCAGATGTACCATTTAAAACAATTTTAAATTTCCAAGTACCATTTTCTTGGACACTATATGAGATAACGTATTCAGATTTTCACAGCTAATAGACAGAATCCTTACTTTTATTGAAGACCACATTTTAACTGATTTTGAAGAATATACGTTTACTTATTATTTTTTAAAACGATCCTTATACAGAATTTTGTAATAGGTTTTTTGTAATAATATTTTTATTGTACTTTCAAACTCCATAAAAAATGGTTAACATTACCCAAAGTAGTGTAACATATTCGTGTACAAAGTTTCAAATCTTTATCTTGAATGCTTTTGGAGAAACGTGCAGCTAAAATATGGAAAAAGTTAATTCTGAAAAAACAGCATTATAGTTTGGTCACCATTTACTTCAGACAAACTCATCAATTCCAGGCCCATAAACTTCCTCTCTATTTTCTCATTTTTGTGATCTCTTTCCAGCTTCTTTTTCTATTTCTTTGAACCGTTTTTGCCTTTTTCACTAATTCTTCAGCTTGTCTATCTACTCTTCGGAGCCATTGCTTGTCAAGAACTTTCAGTCCAACAACACGTTTTGGACCTGTGTCACCAGTAAGATCTTGTAGAACTTTGACTCTTCCTAAGTAACCAGATTTATGTTATTGTTTGGAATATGTGACCAGAATTTATTGTTGAAGGATTCATTAGGGTTCTGTGTCTTACCGTGAAGACACCTGCCCAGCAACACTTAATTAGACCTAAATACTGGTTTCATTTTATTCGTGACTGTGGCTGGATGATTTTTTCTGTAGTAATACGTGAACGTTTATATTTGCATCAGGAATCAACACCATAAGAGTAAAGGAATGTTGATGATCTAAGCATGGCTTCAAGGGCATTACACTGGGAGTGCATTGTCAATTAAAATAATTGATTTCAAATCAAAACACATTCCAATTTCCATGTATTGTATATCCAAATGTTCAGAATGAACCACAGAATAATTTAAAGAAAAGAACAAAAAATCATAATTTTGTCAGGAAACCGACACTGACCGTGAAGTATTATCACAATTAAAGAAAACCGGATTAACAGTAAACCCAAGTAAAGTAAATTTTGCCGTTAAACAATTTTCATTTTTAGGTCACATAGTAAAGGCCGACGGAAAAGTAAGTATAGACCCAGAACGCACCCGTGCTATCAAGAGAATTTTTACCACCACAGGATACGAAAGGAATAGCCCGATTTTTTGGAATGATAAATTACTTCCACAAGTATATCCCTCACCTAGCTGATATAGCAGCTTCGTTGAACGCATTAAGAAAAAAAGGAGCGAAATTTGAATGGACTCCACAACACCAATCTGCATTTGAAAAACTGAAAGAAAGCATAATATCACCCCCGGTATTACAATTAGCTGATTTTACTAAACCATTTGTAGTACAGACAGACAGTTCAAGTGTAGCACTAGGAGCAGTAATATATCAGGAAGTAGATAATTCTAGATTACCGATCAGTTATGCCTCACGAACTCTAACCGACCAGGAAAAGAAATTCTCCGCATACGAATTAGAATGTTTAGCTGTAGTATTCGCATTTGAGAAATTCAAACCCTTTTTAGAACATAAAGAATTTCTGTTAGAAACGGATAATCAAGCCTTATCTTTGTTATTAAATCACCCTAAACAGTTAGGTCGTATCGGACGATGGGTATTGAGATTAAATTGTTACAAGTTTAAGGTACAACACATTCGTGGCACCCAAAATGTAGTTGCCGATACGCTGTCCCGTATGTTCCAGCCGCCTAATAAAATATCCGAAAATAAGGAAAGTGGTGAAACATCGTTTATCAATACGCTAATTACTGAATTCCCTCTTGCATTTACTGATATAGCTCAGTATCAACAACAAGACCCGTATTTAAATACAATAGTAGAACAGCTAGATAAAGGAAATAATTCAGAAAAATATATATTGAGTAAGAGAGTATTATGCTATAGAGTAGCTAGTGGAAAATCCTTGAGAATAATTGCCCCGGATATTATTAAACCTATGCTTATGGAATACTACCACTCATCCACCATTGGAGCACATATGGGAATAAATAAAACAATACATCACATTCGAAAAGAATATCATTGGGAAAATATGAACAGCGAGATAGCTAAATTCGTAAAACAGTGTAAGTTGTGTGCACTGAGCAAGCCAGCAAGAAACAGCCACGTAGGTAAATTAATCTCGGAGACTCCCACGACACCCTTTTCAAAAATTTACTTGGACTTTTCTGGCCCCTACCCACGTTCAAAATCAGGTAATATCATGCTACTCATTTGTGTAGACTCATTTACCAAATTCGTCTGGACGTATCCCATGCGACGAGCGTTAGCATCTACCACTGTGAAGATTTTGCAAGATAGATTATTTAAAGACTTCGGTACACCAGTACATCTAGTGTCAGATAACGGACCCCAGTTTAAGTCCAAAGAATTCAAGGACATATGTTTCAGACTAGGCATAGACCACATTACCGTTACAGAGTATCGTCCACAAGGTAATATAGCTGAGAGGTATTTGCGAAACCTAAAATCTGCTTTAATAGCCTACCATGCAAACGACCATACCTCTTGGGACCAGAACCTATCCTGGATACAATTTGCCTTCAACTCAGCATATCATGAAGGACATAAATCGACACCTTTTGATTTGATGTATAAATATAAACCGAATCACCCATTATCCACAAAGTGGAAAATACATGAATTACTACCCCACGAAATTAGTGGTAAAAATATAAAAAAGATATGGAACGAAGCTCGCGCTAACTCAACAGTGAACTTGAGAAAATCGCGAAAATATCATGAGCGGGATAGTAAAGAAGTAAAGTATCAAGTCGGAGACTTAGTGATGTACAAAACTCACCCTACGAGTAGTGCAGTTGATAAGACCACCTCCAAACTATCTTACCGATGGTGTGGCCCTTACAAAATTTACAGATACTTAACTCCCGTAATCGTAGCATTGTATGAACCCACTACGAATAAATATGTACGTAGAAATCATGTTTCCCAGATAAAATATTATCACGGAAAGAAAAATGCTAGTGAGCAAGAAAATAAAGGAAGTAGAAAAGGATAGATGTATTAAGACGTATATTTGCTATATTGTAATTGAGTCACTACTTAATTACCAAATCGTATAAATAGGAATGAGGCCTGATCAACCTTAGATCCTGTTCATCGAGATGTTCATCGAGAATAAGAAAAGTGAGAAGTCAGCTGACACAGCATATAAGTAACGTTACTTAACAGTTACTTTACAATTACTTTACAAGTATTTTAATAAAATGATTCGTCAACCGCGATTCGACGAAATCCTTGAAAGAGAAAAGGAAACGCAGTAAGGATGTGAAACCTACTCTGTGAAGAGTAACTCCATAACAAGAGTAAGAAAAAGCTAAAGAAAAAACCGGTAGTAGTCTTAAGTAATAGAATTAAGATGAATTTTGTGTATTTTATATATTTTATGACCTTTGAATTTTATGTATTTTAAGTATTAGTTAATAAGGTATTGTATTTCTTGCTAATAGTAAATAGTGAATTGAGAGTGATTCATGTACCTCATGAGGAAGTTGTTAAAAGAGAGAAAGGAATTTCACACAGAAATTCCGAGCATACTCCCAGTGCAATTCTAATCTATTTCCCCGTTGAAAACACATCGGTCCCTGACCCTGTGTCTTCTTTAAGTGGTGGAGTATGTGACGATTTAATAAGCCTAAATCCCACAAAAATTAAAAAAAAATTTATAATACTAATATTAGCTTTAATAAGGTACGCATCAACCCTTCTCCATGCCCCAAACTGGTAGTAACCTGCCAATTTGCCAATGTAGCAGTTAATAAAATTAGATTTGAGAAACTAAATAAATCCGTAACTACCCCTAGTCACATAAAAGAGTAAGCAATGTAAAAAGCGATGTCATTAAGTTGTAAGCGAATTAAAGGAAAATAATTAATAATAAGTGAGAACTACTTTTTGCGCTGAGAAGCTACCCGCGCGTGGACAGCCTCTTCACCCCTATAGTTAGCCAGTTCAGTTGTATCTCAGACTCCGCTGCTGATACAGCGTACAAAAGTATGTAGTCAATATAAAAACCTGTAAACGAGGAGAAGCTTATGTGAGATAGCCGGATGATGTAAAAATGTCGAAAATGACGTGAGTGTATGACAATGACATCTCTGTAACAAACTAACATCACCTAAATGTGATGTTAAACTTTTAACATGTAACTGTTAACCGTGAGTAATATGTGCGGTACAACAATGTGAATACCAGTGAAAGTTACAACCCAAAACCTACCACAAGAATCTACAGACCGAACAGACGACTCATCTTTAGGAATGACAGCAGATTTCACCAAAACACGATAGCCAGAAGATCTCCAAGACACCCTGCACAACCGATAGAAGCGCTGATTCGCCGACGATGTTACACACAGGTGACATGGAAGTTCAACTTCCGTGGTTCAGAACTTAACTTAAAATAATACATGATAGACACTTAATTAACCAATGAAAGTAAAGTAAAACATGAAAGACTGACTTAATTACCATAAAATTGTAATTTCATGCTTAGTAATAATGTGTTAAGTTTAAGGCTTTTATGAATATAACACATTAAAGTTAAATAAGCCCATTCTTCAGATGGCACAAAATAAAGATTATAATTTTAATATCATATACTGAAACAAACTACTCGGATCCGAGGGCAGTACAAGCTATGTTAACTCATTAATTACTCTAATTCTATTTGTACAAGAGGTGCAAATGTTTTTATTTTTAATATACTCATTACCGGTACTAAATTTCTTCGCAGATGTTAAAACATTATGTAATAAAGAGATGTCATGGTCCAAACAGGTGAGTGAATAAATCTACAAACCCATGTCAATATTCCTCAATTCACGGGATCCTATTTAACATTCATTCCAGTTATTTATGAGTTTGTTAAGATTATGGCAGCCTGTTTAATTGACCTGAACCAATTAACCAGGTTCCCGATATTATAACGACGAGACGTTATACTCAGACTTCCTTAATTAACATTACACCAAGCATTAAACATTATGTTAAAAATTCAAGTTTTATAAGTAACAAATCCAAAATTGGAAAAAATTAAATTTCTATTGTAAAAACCTGTTAATAATTATTACTTTTGTCATTTATCACGTCAGAAGTTATGTGTTACCGGAGTGTATGTTTGCAAGTAGGCCTACAAAAGTAGAATATAGAAGACAAAGATACAGTTGAGTTGCCATTGGCTAAAATGAAATTGTAGGACAGTCAGGTTAAAAAATCCTGCACATAAAACTTATACATTTAATACAAACAAAATTCTAACACGTTCAATGTGTCATTAGCATAATATGTCATGCATAATAAGATTACTGTTTTTGATCTCTTCAATTTTTTAAAATTTAAACTCACCATACTTAAAAGAGTGAAATAACGTGTGTCCGGGGGGGGGGGGGGCTATGACTGACTGACTGTCTCCCCTTTCTCAGGACACACTGGCCACCACTGGTGATAAGTAGAAACTGCCTGAGAGAAGTTTGGAAGATATGGACGAAAGTGAAACAGTTATATTACCAAAATGAAAATAGTATATACCATATACCAGTATATAGTATAGTATATACCATGTGATATATTGTGTGGTATATTGTTACTGCTTGTCTCTGTCAAGTCAGTGTTACCTTTTATGTTTAGTGTGTTAGGACTATACATGTCTACAGATTGTTCTTTACTAATTACAACCACCAATTGTGTACCTTATGTACTAATGATGTATGCTTTCATGGTGTTGTGACCGTTTTTTTAATGTGAATCAGCTTATAAAACACCAGAGAAAGATACTTTTTTAGGTCATTTTGATTTAAAACCAAGAAATATTAATGAAAGATTATCGTGTTTTAAAACCGTGGAAGAAAGATTTGTTTTGATTTAAAACCAAATTTTTGTGTAGGAGAGACACATTCATATGGTTGTGATATATAAAACAAATTAAATACTGACTATACTGATTATAAATGTCATCACAACAGACAGTTATAGTGACTGGTTTTTATACAATGTTTTTATGTGATAACGTCTGCAGCCGGCATTAGGAATAATGTAAATTCATAGATCATAGGTTGGTGTAACAGGAAACTTGTTGCTTGTACAAGAATTCACATTACAAATTGTTGAAAAGTGTATAATAATAATGGTGTCAGCGTAGATTTCACATTTTTGAAAATTTGATTTTGTATTTTGCTTCATTTAATGACACTACTCTGACCGGATGTACAGAACCTTTCATAAAGTCATATTTACTTGTATCTAGAGCCTGATGTACTTGTGCGTTATTGTGCGTACTAATAATTGTGTGTGTGTGTGTGTGTGGGTGCGCTCACGTGTGTTATTGTTGGAAGAAAATATGTGCATTTTGGGGATGTTAGATGAAGTAATAATTATTTTTTTAATCAAATTTTGTTTGTTACAAAGTTAGGTAGATTTTCATTAGGGATTGATGAAATGGTTAATATTACAAATTAGAGCTGAAATTCAGGTCATATTTCTGTAACAAATGTCAAATTTGAATCCAAAACAAGTTGATCGGAAATTTTCATCGACAGTTACACTAGTGAAACCGAATGTAAAAAGTCCTGAATTGTAAGCGATAGTTCCAGTATCTCAGGAATGGACTGCCAGAACACCGTTTTGTCCCAGATTTGAATTATTTAAAGTATGAGTTCGTGTTTTGACAGTGGGGATAAAGAAAAACAAATTCAGTTGTCGATAACAAAAGAGGCTAGAAGTTAATGCATTGGCTGGTAGTTTAAAACTTCTCCATGACTTTCAAACAGCCAGGATATAATTTTATAACTATGCTTTACTGAAAATTCTACAAACCACTGGTGGTACTCTGGCCGGTTGGTCATGGTGAAAGCCTTCAATATCAGACGCATCAAAATTTGATAAAGTGTGCATGTGTGTGTGTGTGTGTGTGCGCACGTGTGTGTGTGAGAGAGAAAGAGAGAACGAGAGAGAGAAACCTAACAATAGACTAATAACAGCAATAGAATACTACCACCACCCCACTACTACTACTAATTATTTTAGTATTTTTTATATATTATGTTACTAGTAATAGTTCTAATATTCAAGTTCTGGGAAACATTTTTTTTTTTTAATTAATAAAGTTGTGTTAGTGGTTATAATCATAAAGAGAAATAACACTGTTGCACACCACTATAGAAACATTATTCCGATTAGCAATTTCAAGCTTCACAGCACATAATCAGATTTTCTTATCTGATGATGAGCTGTGAAGTGGAAAATTTTTCTATAATGGTTTGCAACAGTATTATTTCTGTTCAAAAATGTTTTCTGAAGAATTTTTTTCTAAAACTGTCCTGTATTTTGGCTGGATATTTTTGGTCAGCCTAGTTACAATGATAAGGAAATTTATGTAATAATAATGATAGTGTAATAAATAGTACAGTGTCCAAAGACAGCATTCCAGTTATTGTAACCAGGTTCAAAAAAACAAAAATATTCCTGACAGTCTACATGGGGCTAAGGAGTATTTTATATTACCAAAATATTGTACTATCACATTATACAATAACGCTAAAAATACCACAGTATTTGTCATCTATATTGCAATAAGTGATGCAATAAGTGATACAGAGATGTAGACTAAACAAGACTTACCCAACCAGTAGGAGTCTGGAGACAGTGTGGTCATGCAACAGACAGTTTGTAGTTGTGTCACAGTAACATCTTATCAGGTTATCCTCAGCCTTTTACCATCTGTTATCACACCATTAAAAACCAAATCTTCAAATGTGTTGGAAATGAGTGATAAGAACAGGGGAATAAGGTGTGTTGAAACAGAAATTGTGCTGTCAAAGAGCATTTTGATTAATTTGTGGATGTAAATAACACAAACAAGACTTGCAGCAATTGTGAGTGTTACATTAACATTCTAAGATAAAACAGTGAAAGCATCAATAATAATAATATCCACTTAGTATATTGAAATATTTCGATACAGAAAAGTTGTTAAAAAAATACAGTTGAATGAACTTGCATTTTTTGGATGAAAAATTATCAGTTAAATCAGTGAAGTCTAAATCTCTCAATAAACCCTTCTTGATTTTGAAAAGGCTTAAACTGTTCAAAGAGTCTTCTTTCATAACATTTTCCAGTAGAGTTTCTGTTATAATTTTCAGTTTTGGAAAATGGACCTTTCAGTGAACACATTTGATGCTGTCATTGTTAAAAATGATCTCCATTTTATTTTTGAGCAAATCAGTAAAATAGTACATTATCAGTAAAATGATATGGTAGACCTTTTAAATTCAGTTTTCTTTAATATAATGATTTTTTTGTGTGAGGTTTCTCTGCTTGATTTTCAGTTTAATAAATTTCTTCATTCTCTGAAATCTTCAACTTCTTTGCCATCAGAATTCTTGTATTTAAGTTTGTGAAAAACCTCTTAAATATTCACAAACAGAATTAACACTGTTGCACACCAGTATAGAAAAATTATTCCGATTAGCGCTTTCAGGCTTCACAGCTCGTCATCAGATCGGATTTTGTTTTGTTCTGTGAAAGCTTAAAAGCACTAATCGGAATAATTTTTCTATAGTGGTGTACAACAGTGTTAATTCTGTTTGTATTAATTCTGATTATAACCACTAACACAACTTTCTTAAATTAAATCTCTAAATATTCCATTTTATTCTTGTAACTTTCGAGATAAGGTTTTCTTCAGATAATTGTGATCTACGTTTGCCATTTTTGTAATGAGAAGCAAAGGCAATAATATGCATTTTTTAAAATTATCTTTCAAAACAGTAATTTGAGAACTTTCCTGTTGCAGGACAATAGTGCATTGGTGTACTTCAAGAGTTCGTACAGGTCTGGAAACAAGTAGTGTGTAACTGAATTAGTGTGAGTACTATAATTAATTTACTTATGTTTCAATTCATCTACTTTCTTTTACTATGAAGGTGGCCAGTAGCCAGATTATGTACGGTAATGTTTAGTTCACTTGATTCACACCCCTCATTGCTGTCATCTTGGTCGTTCTAAAAGTCACCAAAAGGAGTACATTTTCAAGTAAAAATTCCCTACATTTAAAAATTATTGCAGCGTTACAAGTATTATAAAAAAATTACACAAATACAATACCATGAACTCAACGCAACTATGAAGTGTATCACACCAGCCAGGTCGCAGGATTTTTTTATTCTCGTTGCGTCAAGTATTATGTAGTTGCACAATAAAAAAATAATTTTCAAAGAGGAGTGAGATGTTGATGACATGAAATAATTAATTAAAATCATTTCAAAATCATTCTATGATTTATTAATATTAATAGAAAATATGCAGATATTAAAATTGTGAATTATAAAAATAAAAAATATTCTCTTTTATATGTTTACAAAAATACAATATAACCTTCTATGCTGTTCATGACATAAAAATAAAAACCATATAATCTTACTAGCTAAACAGACATGTTTAAACAAATTATGTAAACACTTTTTATTTCAGTGTGTCTGACTTTGACTCATATTTTAAATAATAATAGCAACTCATTTACAAACAAAAATAATATTAAATCTCAAGAATAAAACTAATTGTTGCTATAAAAAAAAATAAAAAAATAACATTTACTTCCAACCTATTATTTATTTCTACTGACACACAAAAATTTTAACATACAACAGAAGATTAGTATTTTTAAATTTTCTTGTTAAATTAAATTATTTTGTGTAACTGCCATTTAAATTTATGTACACTGATTATATTTTAAAACTTTAAGTCTTTACTGTTCACATATAAGTTTCTTTTTAAGAGTTCTTTTCACAAACAAAAATGTAATTGTTTATTCATCACCTGCGTACTGCCGACGTTACCGTTGTGTGTGTGTGTGCGTGTGCGCTGAGAATTTGATGATGATGATGATTATGCTGATGCTGTGCTCTCTGTCTCTACGGTTTGTTGTTTGTGATGGTCCACAGTTCCTCCATAAGTCTCATAAGTCTTGGTGTGTGTGGTAAAGATGTTCGATCGGTCGGCAGACCAGCAGCGTGATGTTGTGTGAAGATATCTTGAGTTTGAGATCGCCCCAAAATTGCCAGTTTTATTTATACTGGACGGCGATCTGACAAGTCCAGGACTGTTTTCGACCTGTTAGATATTGTCACTTCGTGCAAAGCATCCTTTTAATTACAAATCACTTTTTGGTTCATTTTCGCGATTTTGTAAACATACTCGTAGCACAAGCGATATCGTTTGCGTAATTTTTTCTGGTCACTCATATTACACACTTATTAATTACTATGTAATTACACTAGTAATTAACATTAAATTATTTAGCGTCTTTATTATTGCACATTTCTGGAATAATTTTTCATCACCATATTCGTTAAAAATCCCTTAATGTAATGGTGTCTTTATAATTGGGGTAAGTCTTTGTTCACAGGCTTAAAACATATTAATTAGTTTATTTTTCGTTATTACATTTTTCAAAATCTCTTATTACAAACTAAGGCGGTGCCAAACAAGCGAGAGGTATTGTGCCTAGTATAAGCCCTGCCCAACTATGCCGTTCGAGTCCAGTGTAAACTGTAAGTCCCATATATCTGGAACTCCACATATATATATATATATATATATATATATATATATATATATATATATATATCCCATAAACTCCATAGCACACTCACCACGGGTATATGCAGGGAGGGTTACAAACAGCCGAAAGACTGATGACTCCAGGAAGTATTGCAAACCATAGAAATAGAGTTATGAAACTAGAATTTGAATCATGTTCCTTTTATAACTTAAATTTTACAAAATATAGAAATATGGAAACTGCTCCTGGAGAATTAATAATATTTTGATTTATTTTGCACAAGCACTGAAGTCTTGTACAGCGATTCATGATGTTTATAGTTGTCTTGATTGTTCATCTCTTCTTTCACAGCACTAACACTTATTTAAAAATGAACTTTTTCTTGTGAAAACTTACTTTTTTTTTCGTCGGACGCGTTTCGGCGTACGTATCCGCCTTCTTCAGCTTTTAGTCAGACTGCCATCATTTCGTAACGGTTTTTGTGTGGGAGGTGTAGTGGGGGTGGTGTGTGGAGGAAGGGGATTGGCGCAGGGATTCAACTTGATGTTTGTTTTTTGTAAAATTGTGTCAAAAAGTGTATGTGATTTATATTGTAATTGATCGTTGAGTATGTTGTTTGGTTGTGTTGTGTGGTGTTTATATATTTCGTATTGTTCAGTTGTGTTGAGTTTTCGACCTTTAGGTAAGTAATGTAAAATTTCGAGATTAGTGATGTGTTGTGTACGACTGACATGGTTATACACAACACATCAAACCACCCAACACAACATAAACATGCGGCCTTCAACCATATGCTCCATAGACTAACTAAAATACCCTTAAATAAACAAGATTACACCGACGAACTCAACACAATAAATACATAGCAATCAAAAACGGTTACAACCCTAATTTAATAAACACACTACACAAACGCATCAAAAACAATAACAACAAAACACAAAATACCATCAACACACAACACAATAAATACATCACACTCACATACCACAACTCCTACACACACAAAATCGCCAACACATTCAGAAAACACAAATACAAAATAGTATACAGAACAATCAATACCATTAAAAAACACATCAATAATACAAACACAGACATAGACAAATATAACAAAACAGGTGTTTACAAATTAAATTGTAATGACTGCAATAGTTTCTACATCGGCCAGACAGGAAGATCTCTTTCATCCCGTTATTCTGAACACTTAAAAGCTCTAACCAACAACAATATACACTCCGCATTTGCCACACACATACACACAGAAAACCACAGTTACACCAACATAGACACTAATCTCGAAATTTTACATTACTTACCTAAAGGTCGAAAACTCAACACAACTGAACAATACGAAATATATAAACACCACACAACACAACCAAACAACATACTCAATGATCAATTACAATATAAATCACATACACTTTTTGACACAATTTTACAAAAAACAAACATCAAGTTGAATCCCTGCGCCAATCCCCTTCCTCCACACACCACCCCCACTACACCTCCCACACAAAAACCGTTACGAAATGATGGCAGTCTGACTAAAAGCTGAAGAAGGCGGATACGTACGCCGAAACGCGTCCGACGAAAAAAGTAAGTTTTCACAAGAAAAAGTTCATTTTTAAATAAATGATGTTTATATTCATTGTGTGTGTGTGTGTGTGTGTGTGTGTGTGTGTGTGTGTGTGTGTGTGTGTGTGTGTGTGTGTGTGTGTGTGTGTGTGTGTGTGTGTGTGAGAGAGAGAGAGAGAGAGAGAGAGAGAGAGAGAGAGAGAGAGAGAGAGAGAGAGAGACAGCAGTTACCCATGTTATCCTCTCTACAGTACTATGTAAGTGGGGGTAATTGTTTTGTTAGCTGTGCAAAAACTTAGTGTACATAAAAGATCGGCCAGTTTTCTAAACTAGTATTCAGTGATGTTTAATACAACATTACTGGTCAGATTATGATTGTAGACAAAACTAACGTTAAAGTGCAAGTCATAATGTTTGTAACAAATTTCATGTTAGTCCACTATATCGAAAAATAGCCCAGATTTCCCCTTAAATTGCCTGAACTGGGCCTCGAAGTCGCTAATACTAATTATAAATTTTTGTCACTAATGTGATCTTCAATTCCACTTGACTTAGCGACTTTTCCTCTAGATTGTCATCATTAACACCCCCTATACCAGTTTGCACAAGTATGAATCAGCCACGTTCCGACAGGTACCATACTCCTTCTGATTTCTTTGATTGTTTAAAGAATGCACAAATTATTTTGTGAAGCGGTAATTTATAATCAGTTAGTAAGGTTTCATGACCAGTATATCGAGGGGTTAGTGGTAAAACTACCAAAGTCCAATATTAAAAAAAAAGACATTCGGGTTTTTTTTTTATTATGTTCTATTTTTCTTTTCATTTTCCAAAAGCTATGTAAGCAATAAAGATCTCTATTAATAATAATAATTAACCTTGAAAATCAGTTTAATAATTTAAGGACATATTAATTCTCTTGAAAAACCTTTGATTTCAGCTTTCTGTAAATTAACCAGTTACCTGCGTGGACTTAAGTAACTTTACCAATAACCCCATGATATGTGAGAGTACTGTTTGCGACAGATTCAGCATTTTGTGTGTGTGTGTGTGTGTGTGTGTGTGTGGCTTATTTGTCGTTTTTAATACTGTAAAACAAGGTTGTTGCATGGTGCATTCATTAGTGCATCATTAGTACATCCAGTATGCTATAAATTGATTAAACTAATTGAACAGATTCATTTCACTGTAGTAACCAATTTAATAATATTTATTGTTGGCACAGAGATGGACGAATAAATTAACTTTCATTTATAAACAGACAGCTGAGTAACGGTTATCAAACAAAACTACTTGTGTAGTGTGAGATTCTTTGTAAAAAGATGTAATAAAAACCATACCCTCACCTGAGAGTATATCAACCTCGTGAGACGTATCATAAGGCCACTGTGGTAATGCGAGTGTTACCAACATACCTCCCCCCGCCTTTGTCTACGCATAACCAAGTGTAACGTGCGACAACGCTGGAGGTCGAGGGGCGGGGAAGAGCTGTTACTATTGCGTAACCTCGAAGCTTATTATGGTACTGTAAAATTAAACAGACATGAAGCAGCGCACAGGTTGTAGTGGGGAGAAGTCGGGAGCAGTGGAAGCCACGAGAGAGGAAAATCTCTACTAACCCAGTTGAAAATATTGGCCTACGATCTGAATTGTGAATGAGACGCACGTCGGGATGCGATGAGTAATCTATTTTGAGACGGATTAACTTTTTATACCTAATGTGCCGAAGTTACGCTTCTTTAATTAAAAATGAAAGAAAATAGTAAAATGTACATTTTCCCCTGTAAAAGTACTAAAATTTAAAAACTGATATCGCTTATAATGACAGCTGAAATTGTAATGGGACAAAATTGGGAGAACCATTTTTATTTAAGAATTTTCAGCAATTCGCAATGTAGGTAGTAATTTTATAAAATCTATTGTTCAAGATGGGTGGGAAGACATAACAAAACATAGGTGAAAGTGAGTCACAGAACACAAGTGGCTTATGGCGTAGAAAGGAACACCACGTGTTTTAAATGTTACAATGAACTTCTGGAGTCGAGAAACGTCTAGAATCTTCCGATACTTGATGGCAGGACACGGGGGGGGGGGACATCCGGTTGAACCTCGTGGCCAATACACAAAGAACGCGGATAGCATCACCACGCCATCTCAGCTCGCGGCAGTCTGCAGCTAACCTTCAGATCGGACAGTCGCAGTGTAATAGTGTCGGGAGGCCTATGTGTGTAAGTACGATAGGCCTGCCCCAAAGTTAAGTAAAAGAGAATAATGAAGTATTAAAAACATTTTTAATAACGCGGCAGTTCAGTACATCCCATCAGACAGTTCAGAACAGTGACGATGGAATAAAAAAAGTTTTAAAACGTTTGGTGTTTGAGTGAAAAAGGGGACTTGCAACGTAATAGTGCGCAGTTGTAATAGTGCATTTGGATACAGAGTACAGATAAGTAACAGTGAAAAAGAAGAAAAATATAATTAAAAATAAATAAGAGCTCAATAAAAAGGGGGTTAATAATATATGTAAAAAGATATGTAAAGAGAGTGAGAGTGTGTGTGAGAGAAAAAAAGGGGAGAAAGAGAAAGTACTGGTTTGTAGATAAAAATTTGTATATGAAAATTTGGTTATGTAATTTTATGTTTTATAATTGTTTAAAGTATAACGTAAAAGAAAGTAAGAAAAACAAAGAATTTAACTTCAGATTACAATAAATAAGATTTATTATTATCATAACCATGTGTTAAGTGTAGTTAGTACGCCAGAACCATATCCCAATTTTCTGTTCCAAAAAACCCGCCTAAACGAACCTGTGAGTTCCTTAATTAAGGGAATTAAATTAGTTAATGAGAAGAGTATTATGGTTTCGATATTTAACCTCAAAATATCGTGGTGACCTTGAATCTTGTTGGTATCTTCTGGTTTTTTAAAATTAGGTAAGTCCGAGTAAGTTTGTCAGAATCAGGGTAAGTAGTCTTTTTGGGTAATGTGTTTTATGTATATATTGTTTTTTACATTTCATTAGCTACATTTTAACTACATATATTACTAAATACTTCACCAAACTAAATTTTACAGCCTTACCACACACACACGCGCGCGCGCGCGCACGCGACTTACTTTTCACTAACTTACCTAACTTTTTACTAACTTTGTTTTGTTATTCTTTTAATTGTTTTTAAGGTTTTTACAGTTTAGTACATTTTATATTTAATTCACTACTTTTTTTAGTAAGTTACTAAATACTAAAAATTTGGTTGTAGGTAAGTATTGATTTCGATTACGACACGACCAGACACGACACGACCAGACAGTAAAGTGGACATTTTTGTTAGAAGAAACAAGGGTCAGACACAACAGAAAGAGACAATGTAATAAAGATTTCGCAGAGTTATAAAATGTTTAACTGTAAACAGTGACTTGGCTGTTGGAATGTTTCTCTGAAATCGAGCCTAGGCATCAACAATTGTTGTATATTTTGCAATGTGTACACTTTGTGTACATGTTAATATTCACCAAAAAACGTACTAATATATGATCCACATTCCTCTGCCATCTTAATTTGTTTGAATAAATAACATTAACAACAGCCTTGCACGTGAAATTGTGTGTGTGTGTGTGTGTGTGTGTGTGTGTGTGTGTGTGTGTGTGTGTGTGTGTGTGTGTGTGTGTGTGTGTGTGTGTGTGTGTGTGTGTGTGTGTGTGTGTGTGTGTGTGTGTGTGTGTGTGAAGAAACAAGCATATGTAAACTATCCATAAAGGACAGGAGAGAATATTAATGCAACAATTATACTGAAACTAGTTAAGTAGTATAGAGCACATTTACTTACATGCAATTACAATTATTTAGGTAAGTTCTTCACCCTACTAATATTTCCGTCACTGTTATCACCGTTAGCCTATTATCACTATCACTCAAATTGCCTTCACTGCTACTATCCAGTCATATATTACTTTCTATACGATCTGGTACAGTATTCATAATTTGGTCCGATCTCACGTCCTCATTTTCAATTTTCATGACGTCACATCTTGATATCCAGTCTGCGGGAGGAATACAATAAAATTCCCTTTTCGCTAAGTTTATGACACTGTCTACAGAAAAATGCACGTTTTTTTTTCTTTTAACATGCTCCTTTATGGTTGCCCAAATCAGTCCTATAGGATTAAAATCCGGCTGATAGGGTGGAAGTCGTAAAACGGAATGTCCACGGTTTGCCAAAATAGCATCTATTTTAAAAGTTTTGTATGTTGATTTATTTTGTTTAATTAGCTCAGGTTTGTTTAATAGAGCTCAAGATTTAATATAGATAGACTACAAGGGATGTCATGGTTCTCTAACCAGTCGTGTGCCTTTTTTGTTAATGATGTTGGAGGTGGATTTATTTGTATATTGTGGTAGAGGGCATTGTATATTACTATTATGCTGTTCTTATTCAAATGAAATGAAACTAAATGCTTCACTTTTGATGAATACTAATGTTTTTTGAAAAGTACTCGCACAATAATCTCCACAGCAACTCGGAGAAAACTGATTTTTGTTTCTCTGTTGACGCATGCGCATTACATAACCTGCACCGTTAGCACGAAAACGGTTGATTCATGTCTTGTGAATCTTACTGTAAGTCGCATACTATAGTAGACATTACTTAATGGAAGGTCAGGTCACTCAGCAAACGCTACTGCTGCTGTCTGGTTATCTTAGGGTACAAACATCCATGCGCATTACATAACCTGCGCCGTTAGCATGAAAACGGTTGATTCATGTCTAGTGAATCTTACTGTTAGTCCCATACTATAGTAGACATTACTTAATGGAAGGTCAGGTCACTCAGCAAACGCTACTGCTGCTGTCTGGTTATCTTAGGGTACAAACATCCATGCGCATTACATAACCTGCGCCGTTAGCATGAAAACGGTTGATTCATGTCTAGTGAATCTTACTGTAAGTCGCATACTATAGTAGACATTACTTAATGGAAGGTCAGGTCACTCAGCAAACGCTACTGCTGCTGTCTGGTTATCTTAGGGTACAAACATCCATGCGCATTACATAACCTGCGCCGTTAGCATGAAAACGGTTGATTCATGTCTAGTGAATCTTACTGTAAGTCGCATACTATAGTAGACATTACTTAATGGAAGGTCAGGTCACTCAGCAAACGCTACTGCTGCTGTCTGGTTATCTTAGGGTACAAACATCCATGCGCATTACATAACCTGCGCCGTTAGCATGAAAACGGTTGATTCATGTCTAGTGAATCTTACTGTAAGTCCCATACTATAGTAGACATTACTTAATGGAAGGTCAGGTCACTCAGCAGCTACTGCTGCTGTCTGGTTATCTTAGGGTACAAACATCCATGCGCATTACATAACCTGCGCCGTTAGCATGAAAACGGTTGATTCATGTCTAGTGAATCTTACTGTAAGTCCCATACTATAGTAGACATTACTTAATGGAAGGTCAGGTCACTCAGCAGCTACTGCTGCTGTCTGGTTATCTTAGGGTACAAACATCCATGCGCATTACATAACCTGCGCCGTTAGCATGAAAACGGTTGATTCATGTCTAGTGAATCTTACTGTAAGTCGCATACTATAGTAGACATTACTTAATGGAAGGTCAGGTCACTCAGCAGCTACTGCTGCTGTCTGGTTATCTTAGGGTACAAACATGCCGACACAGCATTACTGGTAGACTGTAGTTTACTGTGAGACAGTGAGGTCATAAATGTATAGATTTGAATAGGAGCGAACATACCGAAGATTCGTACTGTACTACATTACTGTGCAGCTTACTGTTAGAGTGAGGCGAGAACAAATTATTTTCTTCTTGCCTCACTCTTAACGGAAGACAGCAATGTAATAAAGTGGCGAACTACCTGATTGGTTCACTCGAATCACACGATTTCCCTCACTTCATATTTTTCATATGGATTTTTGAATTTTCATTTTGATACTTTTGTAAATATATTAAATGTATCAGACGTCATTCTCAAATACGCATGAAATCTCTCTGGATCTTTTTAGTTGTTAAAATAGGTGATGATATTTGTATAAATCTTGTCTTCTCTAATTTATGGAGTTGGCGGTTTGAGAAGTTAGATATTAGCCACCATTTTGTAATTAAAGACATACGCATGTCATCACTGTCACTATCACTTGATAACATAATGAGTTATGATTTAATGAGTATATTTCAATCAATCAATAAAAATTGTTTATACACATAGGCTATACATAACAAGTAGAAAATATAAATTTTTAGAATTTATAAGAGAGAAAGTAAGGATAAACTCTTTAGTATGTTTGTCAGCTGACTTGTCGCGATGTCTCACAGTCCAGTAATATCCCACAGTAAGGCTGTGTCGGCATATTCGTACCCTTAGATTGTTTCCTTTTTCTTTTCATGGTATATCCACAGCATTCCATTTAACTTTGGATCTTATCACCTATGTAGTCAATGTTGTTGGATAATAGTTCCACCCTCAGATATTCATTCATTCTTTGTCTACCCGTCTGTCATGGAGTACAACAGGTAAACAGTGTATGCATATATTATTGTCATTCTCTGCTGTGGAGTAGTTGCAAAGTCCAATGTCTGCAGGAATGAGTTTTTTCAGTATTCTTTAAAGCATCCATGTTCTGTGCCAGCATTGGTCACGTAGTAGTTCAACTCCATGCGCGCTCTCTGTCCTTTTAGCTGTATCTGGAATTAGCTGTTGTGTTCATATGTTTCTTGCATCATTGTTATAACGATTCTACCATTTTCTCAGTAGTTGCAATCTTGTTTTCTTCTTTACTATTCTCTTCATACTGGCTATGGGGGGCTCATGTAGCATCCCAACTTCTGTTTGCTGCATACTTCAGTTTTTTCTGAATTGTACAGGTCAACCTGCAGGTTCGTGATATTTGCAGGGAACTAGGACAGAAAAGATCCATATTTTGTATTTTAGTTGTATATCCTACGTCAGTTGGAATTCATGATACCGTATTAGCATGAACAGCATTTAGTGGTTAGTTTTTATCGGCATAATTGTGTGATATTTTATTGATCTACGTTAACATATCTTGAAACTGAAAATATTGTATAGCTGTTTATATTTTTACTAATTTTCTGGTTTTACAAAAATTTCATTGAACGTAGAAGTCGACTTTGTTTACCATGTAATGCACTTTTTTGGGTGTGGGGCATGGATTTTTATATAACATTTTTTATAAAATATTTCTTTTGCCCAGGGTAGCTTTAACACTTTTTTTGGGTGCCGGACGTTTTGGCACAAAACTTTTATAGAGTGCTGGCTGCTGACCCAAAATACTTCTATAGAGTGCCGCCCGTTTTTAATGTTTTACAAAAAATTCTGGTGAAACTATAACATAACATAGAAAAATAGTACTTACCTTGTTTTAAACATTGAACCTTCCTCTTTGTAATGAAGTATAAAATTATATTGTTTTATATAAAAACTTTCAACGAAACTTTTACTTTTTTATACTCAATTTTTATAAAAAAAGTTGTCAAAACAGTTATAGCACACTAAAAATATTATAAAATCACTTTAAATTACCTAGAAGTTGTACATTTCACTGTTGAAACACAAGACATAAGAAAATGTTTTACTAATATTAGTTTGTGTAATTTTTTTTTAATGAAAAACTGAAGCATGGGTCTTTACGCATAGCAATTGGAAATTTTGGTGTACAATTTCTTCATAGTTTCAGTTCAGTTCGGTTGAGCTACCATCTGCTGGCAATTTCAAGAACTAAGAACACTTAACAAACGTTATGGAAACAGCGAAAATGACGTTATTAGTAGTGATCCCGCATTTAAAGAAATGTAAAACTACGTCATGTCAAATGACGTGATCGGCACTCTATGAAAGTTTCGCACCATGTCAGTTGACATGATCGGCACTTTATAGAAGTTTTGTCACCACGTCAAATGACGTGATCGGCACTCTATAGACATTTTGTCACCACTTCAATTGACGTGATCGGCACCCTAAGTGTTAAGCTTCATCAGAAGACAGTCATTGGGAGCACCATCAGTTTCAGTGTGTTTGTTCATTTAGGGTGTCGTTTGTATATGTTTTGTGTGTATTTGTATATTTTGAATTGTTCAAGTGTGTCAAGATTGTTATATGTGGTTCATGTGTGTGCACCTGTAATGTGTTGCACAAGTGGTGTGACTTCATGTGTTTATTGTACTCAGAAAGTTTGTCCTTTCTGGTCTGAATAAAATTTCTTGCACTGTTAACACTTTTAGTTTGTAAATCCGTGGTAAGTCAAAAATTTTTGTTTCTTTTTATACTGTAGAGTCCCTGCTAATCCAGATCTACTTTCAAAAACTTTCTTCATTAAAACAAAAACCATTAGGGACTATTTTAAGTGATTCGATCAGTTCCGTTTTCTGCTCTGTGGATCAGGTAGAGTAGTATTGTATTGTTTTGTTTTACTGTATTGAGAAATGTTTGGTATTATACCGATACATATTTTGTGTGGAGTATATACTGTAAATTTCTTGTTCGTTGAGTATAGTATAACATTATATTTGTGAGTCTGGTTTAAAGTATATTCAAACTTCTATGTTAATGTAAACCATATTTTGAATAGTTATTTGTCTTTTTTTCATTATATTCACTTCCCACATCTGAAAGTAGTTGTAGATAATTATATTTTTGTGGTATTTCCAATTAATACAGAGTTTTGTCAATCTGGACTGGGTTTCGTCCCATCAATTCCCAATTAATGGCACTCTGCTATATATATTCTGTTGTGTTTGTAGTTTTGTATGGATTGTTGTATCCACTGTTAGTTATTTTTATAGGGTGGGTGTTAATATAGGCCAGGGTGGGTGTTAATATAGGCGAATGTTATGAATAGTTATTGTTTTTGTAATTTTCTATTTGGTTTTTGGTGAGTTTTGTATAATTGATGTTCTGTTATATCTGCTGGCTTTGGTGCTAGTAGTTTGTGTTTAGTACATCATGATACTTGTTTTGTGCAAGTGGAATGATCTGTAATTGGCATAGCTTGCATCTGAATGCTGACAGTTTATGTTATATGAAGTGATTATCGGGTCATATGTAAGTATATTGATAGCAGTGGGTTTCGTGTATATTCAGGATTTGTTTGAATATGAGCTGTGTAACAGTAAGCCCTAGAAGCTTATGTTATTGTACTTTTCGTATTCAGAGGTGAAGGTGAAATTTTCATGAATTTTGTTGATGTGAGTGATTGTATATTCCCATTGTACAGTAGTAAGATATCATAAATGTATCTGTATCGGTATATTGTTATGACGGTCTACTGATCGTTGTATGATGCAGTGGAAAATAAAATGTAAGACACCAATGAAGTCACTAAAAACCAGCTTTAATTATCACAAATAACAGTTTATAATCAACTCGTACAATAATTCCAGTTAGATTTGTCCACACGCAATAATGTCATATATAAAGAATTCCGCGCTATAATCACTTTTCACTAATACACCACTTGTGACACACTGTGTAAATCGCCCGACATAGCACTGAACTCTAAGCGGCAGGTATGGGGTATTTATAGTCGCAGGGTTCCATAATATGCGTCTTTAACAAACACATGAAAATTCTAGAGAATACTTCAGCATGGCCATGGCAGAATCACACACCGTTGGGCTAGTCAAGAAGCTTAGTCTAGAACGACGCCATCGGACATTTGAGACGTTCCGCATTACGCAATACTGCCTCGCATGTTAAGCGTCATGTATGTATTAGAGTAGAACAACGGTCTGCAGTGTACCAGAACGCTCCGTAATGGCGTAACAATATTATTATTGTAAATGTTTGTGATTCGACTTCATTTGCAATTATATGTGTTACAGATGTCTGATGCAGATTGTGGTTCGGATATGGAATACTCAGACGATGAAGAGGATTGCAGTTATGACGATTATTACAATATGGGAGAGGACTGTGATATTGAACAAATAGACCTACTGAAGCAAAATCCAGAATATTTTCCTTACGACTGTCTTAGTGTGGAAGAAGTTGAACGTTTGTTAAATGAGTCTGTTGAAACTCTTAGCAATAGTCTTCAGGTGAGATTGTAGACAGTACCCATGTGTTTTTGCTTTAGCTGAAGTATTTAATGTGACTTTGGTTAGCTTAAGATATTAATGCATTAGATTTAATGTGTCAAATGTCATTTTCATATCTTCTTCCTCTTCTATGGCGTCACAGTTCGAAGTCAAACCTTAGCATCCATAATCATCCACCCCCATTTTTCCCTGTCCTTGGTGATCGATGTCCATCATTTTATTTTAAGTAAATTATCAGCATCCCTCGCCACTGCGTCAATCCAGTGTTTCTTGGGTCTTCCGACAGGCCTTCTACCCTCGATTTGACTAAACAATACCTTCCTAGGTATTCGGTTGCCTTCCATCCTAATGATGTGTCCTGCCCATTGGAATCTATGCAGTCGGATGGTGGTGGCCAGATCATTGTCTTTATAAAGCTTGTATCGTTCCTCATTGTGACGCATTCTCCATATCCCATTGACTTGGATTGGTCCATATATTCTCCTCAAAATTCTCCTTTCAAAAGTATTGACTATGTTAGCAGCTTCTTTGTTCTGAGTCCAAGTCTCGCTGCCATATGTAATCACCGTTCTATTCATAACATTTGTATAATGTGACCTTGGACTGATGGTGGATATTCCTTGTCTTGAATATAGTTGTCAACGAAGCATATGATCTATTTGTGGCCTGTATCCTTTTCCTTATTTCATTTATTTCTTCAGTATCTTTTCCCAGCCAGCAACCCAAATATTTAAACTGATTAACTATTTCCAGGTTTAGTGGTTCGATTCAAACTGTTCAGGTTTCCTTGTTTTCCTTCAATGGTGATCATAACCTTTGTTTTGTCTGTATTAAACTGTAATCCTATCTTTCTGCTTCACCTTTGAGTTCCTGGAAGGTCTCTTTTGCTGTTCTTTGGGATCTTGCCATAATATTAATATCATCTGCATATCCTACGATCTGGACCATTTTATGTTCTAATGTTGAGTTCCTATCAATTGACAATTTCCTGATCACATATTCAAGTGCTAAGTTGAAGAGTGTTGGTGCCAGCCCTTCGCCCTGTTTTAACCCTCTCGTGACATTAAAAGGATCTGTCGTACCCGTTTGCAATTCAACTTTGCCTGTTGTCAGTATCATTGTCAAACTTGTCAGTTTGTACTAATTTAATGGGTATTTGAAAGTACCGCATAATTTCAAAAAGTTTATTCGTATAACATTATGAATTTATACATTCATCATAGCGAATAGAAGAGAAAGGGAGATCACTCTGGGTGCACGCTATAGTTGTGAATAGGGCTAGCGGTGACCCCGTTAAACTTCGGCGCTGGGATTGCAGGTTGTTGTAGTTGAGACAGTAAGCCTATTAGCCACGTGCAAAAAAGAGCTGTGTTTTATGTGTTGTAAAAAGTGTGTTTGTGCGTCTTATTACTTATATCGTGTTCAGTTGCAATTAATTATAGGTTTGAGTGATTTACAAACATTCTGAGTAATAAACGTGTGATAATATATAGTAATGTATGAATGGTTACAGTAATTATTGTGTGTGTTATTTTTCATATACAGGTAGTTTTCAGTTTCAGTTAATAGTGCTTGTGAAAAATTTATGTAGTAGTGCAGTTATATAGAAGTTGTGTGTTAAAATATATAGTAGAAATGCCGTACCGTAGAAATGCCGTCCTGTTTTGTACCTGGATGTAGGAATGTCTATAGAAAAAATTCCTACAAAGGAAATAATTTCTTTAGACCTCCCAGGGACGAAGATCAGTTTGCAAAGTGGGCGAGGGCAATTCCCAGGAAGGACATCTGTCTTACACATAAATCTTATATCTGTCAAGTACATTTTTGTGATGATTTGATTTTGAAAGTAGATTCATTTGTTGTAAACAATAAAAAGATCAAAATTCCAAGATTGAGATGGAACTTAAAGCCTGGCGCGGTACCTCGTACCTCATAAAGTTGGCAAGTACCAACTATCACTGGACCGTCGGGCTCCCATACAGTACTACAATGCAGTGGCAAACGCTTTACCTGCAAAGCGGCTTGACCTAATCAGCCTAACAACCAACAAGGCCGAAGCCAACCCTATCGAGCTCAAGTCGTACGCCATAGAAACCATCAACCTTAGGTACCCTTCGAATGATTGGCTCCACATATACACTGACGGCTCATTCCTGCCTGAAACGAGGGGAGCAGGCGCGGGATGGTTTTGTAGCCTCTTTGAGAATTCAACAGCTGTGGGAAGAAACGCTAGTAACTTCGATGGTGAGGTGTGCGCAGTCTACGAAGCTTCCAGCCAGCTACTAGCCAAGACCTTAGCACCAGGAAAAGTGGTATTTTTAATCGACTCCCAGTCCACAATTCTTGCGCTCACCAGCAACGCTCCCACCGACTGCCTGAGAACAATTCAATGCCGCGCGAAACTTGCAGAGCTGATGTCAACCGGATGGATCGTTACCCTATCTAGTGGGTGCCAAGCCATGTAGGTATTCCTGGCAACGAAAGAGCCGACATCAAAGCCAAAGAAGGAGCAGAATCGGAGCAGCCGGACGTGCCGCTTACTCTCAGTAGAGCCAATAACCTCATCACCTCAGTTATAAACACCTCCACACAAAGAACTCTAAAAACCCTGGGTACTGGTAAAAAGTGGGAAAGTCTTGCCACTGTAGGACCAATACCGAGACACCTGGACAGAGCTGAGGCCGTCGCCCGTTTCCGCCTTACTACCGGACATGACTACTTGCAAGCTCATCTACACCGCATCGGCCTAGCTGAGAACGAAACCTGTCCGCTTTGCAACTCCGGAAGAATGGACGGAGAACACTTACGGGACTGCCAAGCACTCACGTACCCGACTGACGACATAACCAATCGCTACTGGGAGGCTCGACGTCGAATGGTTGAAGAACCACGTACGGGCGTTGGCTAAAGTAAAGTAAGTAAAGTAAGGTACCTCATATCTTTCCGAATTTGCCAACATATTTGACAAAGCCTTTAAAACTCCGAAAGTCACCCTCAAAAAGGCAAATACAGCAAGTACAAAGAAAAAAGGAATTCGACAAACTGTTCTGTGACGGAAACAGTGAGTTCAGACCACCCCCAGAGTAGAACACACCAAGACGATCAACTGGATGAACAAAACCAAATCATGTTGCTGAAACGGAAAATACAAAATCTAGCTCGTACTTTGGTACAAACTAAAAATAAACTGCGTTGTGAGAAAGCAAAAGTTGTTTTACTAGAAAAGAAACTTGCCAGGAAGGAATGTGACTCATATGAAAGAGGGATGAAGAATTTAAGTAAAAAGCAGAACATGATTGTAGATGCTATGGTTAAAAAGTCTAATTTGTCAAATTCGAAAGGAATGAGGTACTGTAATGAGCTAATACTGGAAAGTTTGCTGCTTAAAATCAAATCCCCAAAGGGATACAGACATTGCTTGCAACATGATTTATTCCCACTTCCGTCGGAAAGCCACCTGAAAAGACTGTGTAAAGGTTTAAAATGCCCATACGGGGTAAACAATAACTCTGTAAATGCCATATCAGACTTTCTGCAAGAAGAAACTGATGAAAATAGACGTCCGGATTAGTAATATTCGATGAAGTGAAGCTAAGGGAGGAAATTCAGTTTAATACAACCTCTTGAAAAATTGATGGCTTTGTAGACTTTGGTGATTATACACCTACGGAATGAAAAATTCTCTGGCGAACCATGCCCTGGTATTCATGATTGTGCCTCTGTTATTCAACTGGGTACTGCCTGTAGCAGTGTACGCAAGCAGGAATGCAACCCCGGGTGATGTTCTGGCAAAAGTTTTGATACAGGTTATCTTCCAGTTATAGCAACTGACGTGTAAGAATAATTGGATTTACATCAGATGGTAGCCAATCTAATAAAAAGGCGTAGGCGAACTTGGGTATCTGTGGGAAAAGAGGTATGATTAAATGTAGTATTCCAAATCCGGCGGACGAAGACAGGAGGATTTAGGCATTCTCAGATGCTGTCCATATAATAAAATGTGTGAGAAACTTTTTTCATGAAAAAGTGTCATGCCCTAAAGTGACAGCAGCCCATCTTGATCCTACATCATTCCAACGTATGAATGCAAGGTTGGCATTCCAGTTATTTAGTAACAGCATAGTCAACGCAATTAAATTTTATCATGGCACAAACTGTGAAGGGTTTGTAGGTAGTGAGAAAACAGAAAGCTTCAGCAGAGACATGTATGACCTTGTCGATGCGTTAAATTCATCAATTAATATAAAGGGACTTTACAGTGGATCAGCGTCTCATCATATATTATTGAAATTTCTACAAATTCTTAATTCAAAAAGCAACACTTTCGCCTCAGAGAGAACTCTAGAATCACTCAGGGTTACTCTAAAAAGTACTCTGGAGGCATTCGAATATTTGTGGAGCAAGAAATTTCAGTTTCTACTTACTGCAAAATTCAATCAGGATCCTCTAGAATGCCATTTCGGGATTCTCCGCTCTTTGTCATGCAGTGACCATCCATCTACAGTTGACTTTCTACATCTTCATATGTTGCAGTCTGTATATGTTCTACTTAAACTTATGTTGGCAAAAGGAGCAAACTGTGAACCGAAAAGTGAATCTCCACTCACTTCTTTTGTAAATCAAATCCGTGAAATGTGTAAGGAGGTAGAAAATGAAAATAAAGCCCCCAAGAAATCAATGGAGTTGCTCATCAAGGAAAAGGTAGTTTTAAAGGACTCGGGAATGCTACAGTTGGGCAGAGGAACTACCTGAGCTTAAAACTGGTGCTATGAAAGAATGTCTCGTGTATCATTTGGCAGGGTACATAGTGAGAAAACTATCTAGAATTAGTGACTGTGATGACTGTGCTGTTACACTGAGGAACGACCGTCCTCCTAATCTACCTGCTGCTGTGTGGACAAAAATAAAAGATTACAGAACTATCGAAGAAACATCTCATTTAACACACCCTTCAAATGGTGTTTTATCATGTACTATTGCAAACAGAAACAACTGTTACAATAAAACTTAGTTCACCAAACAGTATGGGGAGGAATATTTTTTATGAATGTTTGGATGAAATCAAAGAAATTAATGTGCCCGCAACGGACAGCGTAGGATGTTGCCATGAACACACACTAGACATTGTATGCAAGCTAATTTTCAAATATATCCAGTGCCGATTCTTTTTCCGTACGAAGGAAATACGTAGAGAAATGACCAGTACAAAATCGGCTAAATCCTGTCAGAAAATTTCGAACGTTTCGAACTGCTGACATCCTAGGATGAGTACATTGTTTAAATCTTATATCCTTTTGTATTTGTATGCATTGCAGTGTATCATAAATATAATATTAATTGTTACAACATGTAAAAACATTTCACGACAGTTTCAAATAAGTATTATTTAATACAGAATTGTGTTTGTATTAAAACTTATTTGCGTGCTGCACGCTGGCGTACACAACAACGGGCGATGCTAGCGCCACGCGGCGAACCACAGTAACTAGCTAAGTGATCTCACTTTCTCTTCTATTCGCTATGCATTCATTATAAAATTCTGATCTGTTTTTGAATTATTTAAATGCATGTTTGATAGTAGTCATCAGTGCATGGTTACAAGACTGTAAACAGTTTTCGTTTTGCATGTTCAGCATGTGAGTTTCGTTTTTGTTTACGAGTATTTCAAAGAAGTTATTTCATGTTTCTTTTGAGTTTGAAATTTGTGAGTATATTATTTAGCATATTAGTGTATTATTTATTATAAAATTGATATACCATAAATTGTTCCCGTCTCAACTCGATGATAACCGAGAAATAATAACACAGTCTTAATGCTATGTAGTAGTACACTATACATGCTATTTCAACATTTCTTTAGTAATTTCCAATTTTTTGTTCCAGAATATTTTGTTGTTTTCATCTAAACTAATTATAGACAATCATTAATTCCAACATTCTGAAATATAAATAATTATGTTTTATATAAATTCAGGCCCAGTATTTCCTACTGCTCTTAAGAGTTTGCATGTCCATCTAGGCTTCAAATTTTATCACTCTAAAACACATTATAATGTTGTGTAATTTTAATTTTCACATACTTTTTCTTTACTAAGAGAATAACTGAGTTATAAACAAAACAATATGACTAAACTTTAGTCTAATGTATTTGTTTTAGGTTAAATAATACGATTTCAAATAATTTTTTCTGTAAAACTTGCACAAAATGTCTTACTTTTATACACCTTTACTTGAGATATAAATAAAAGAGAATAAAAATATAAAGTGTATATACACAAGAGGAATGTCTGGTAAAACATTTGGTGTAATTATTTTTTAGTAATAAATTGTAAATATGTATGCATGTTTCAATACAATCGTTTTTTGTTTTTAAACCATTGTTCACAGGAGGTAAACGAAAGCAAGACAAAATACAAGGTCACAGGACAGGAAGATATAGAGAAGGAGAGCGCATCCAGATTGGCATATATTCCTTTGAAAAAGTGAATAACTTTGTTTATTTAGGATGCCAAGTTAACTCCGATGGGGAAACAACGATGGGGAAGAAATAAAGCGAATAATCACCTCAGCTAATAGGTGCTTCTTTGGTCTCGGACTCCTCTTCCAGAGCAGAACAATTCCCAGGAGTATCAAGCTGCTTCTGTATAAAACACTGATCCGCCCAGTTCTCACCTGTGGTTCTGAGACCTGGACCATTTCTAGAAAGACTGAGTCAAGTCTGCTGGTTCATGAACGCAAAATCCTCATGGAAGCACAACTGGCGGAGGCTGTTAAAGGAGGCCTTGACTCGGTAATGGGTTGTTGCGAAGGGTTAACAAGATAAGGCTATATTTTATAGCAAACATGAGAGTGAAGACACAATCAATGGATATAATTTGGGAATGCAGCAGACTCTGTACTTTGCTAGGGACTGTAGAGCCACCATACAACTTAGCTTGGCACAAAACTGTAGCAAGGGAGAAGAGTCGGCTTCGCTGTCTGGCAAAACATGATACCAATGTATGGCCCTTATAAGGGCCGACACCAGCCAATGACACCAACGCACTGTCCTTTTCAGGACCTCCTGCATACACTCTACTGTGCATGATGTGCATGTGTATGCACATGCGTGCGTGTGTGTATCCTTTTCTTGATAAATTAATATAATGAATGTATCAATATGTGTTATAAAATTCTTTATTTGATTATAAAATTGTTTCTATGCAAGTATTTATTTCTTGTATTTAGTAATGTATGTTTTGTTGATGACTTACTGGTCAGCATCATCAGATTAATGTAAAAATTTTTTATATATCGAAATTCATTTTATTTTATTCATTTCAATATATAAAATGTTTTCAATGTATAACAATTTTTTACATTACTCTGATGATGTAGACCAGAAAATGTGTTCAATAAAATGTATATTAGTAATAAAAGAAATGCATACTTTGCATGGAAACAGTTTTGTAATAAAATAGAGAATTTATATAAATATGCAAAGAAACTAAATAATTATTCAGTGTATATTTAAGAAATACAGTAATCCCCTGTTATAACAGACTACTAGGAGCTCAGAGGTGTCTGTGGTAACTGTATATGGAGAAAGTAGGCCTTATAATATTAATATGACTCATTTAAACTACGTGGATAAAATTTACTGTATTGATACAAAGTAGATCTGGTACAGCACTACAGAAATAAAAAAACAGTTGTCTTATACAAAACACTGTATGCATAATTGAAATAAAAACTTATTCCATTGTAAAGAACAATTCACATGTTGCAAAAAAATATTCATAATTATAGTAGAAACGTTGTCCAGTGTCTCTTCTTCAAAAACAATGGCTACTTCTTCATGATGGCTGTGTATCAGAATCACTTTCCATATATATATATATATATATATATATATATATATATATATACACACATATATATATATATATATATATATGCCGGGTTAAAACGTTCTGCAACGTTGTCCGATGATGCCTAATTGCCAATATCCCCTGTCGTTGCAGTTTTCTTCGGTTAGACCTCATATACTCATTGATCTCCTTACACCCTGTATCCATGTTACTTTTGACTTTCCATATCTACTGACTTTAAAAAATTACTAATTTTTGTTTGAAATCGATTAGAGATAATTTCTTTAATCAATTACTCACGAAGATGTCACAAGTAATCATAGTAAGGCAATATGTTTTCATTTTTTGATTGCTGAACATACTCAGTGACAAAAAGTACATGTGGTCTTTTACTTTGTTCGCTTTAAATTTTGACTGAGAATTGTCGTCTTCTTCATCTTCTTCGTCCTCTGAACTTTCTAGCACTTGTGTTACACTATCAGCAATCTCATTATCAGTCATGATGTGGTGGCAGCCAGGATCGTCTTCATCTGCTTCAAGCCAGCATTCGATATCGTCTAATGACACAGTGTCTTCTCGCCCTCCTTCAATCCTTCAACTCCTTTGAGGTGTCTGTTATAAGTGGGGTCTGTTTTAACAGGGTATTACTGCATACAGAAATTAGATGAGTCTGACTTTTTTTTTTTTACCAAACTTGAAGAGTTAGTTAAAGACATTGGCTTCCCTTATTTTATAGGAAAAAGGCCAAAAGGCTTCATTTATATTTTCAGAATAAATAATAATAATAATATACATTCTTATGAACAGGTGACTTAGGTGAGGAATTCGTAATTGCCATGGCATAGGCGATAAGTGGAAGAAGAAGAAGGGCATATAACTAAACAGCCCATCTTGGAACGGTATACACCATTTGAAATCATATATTTGTAAAAACTTGCCAGTACAGTTAAATTTGTATACTTACAATATGTTACAAAACATAATTTTCTATTTAAGTATGAAATGCAAGTACACGCTCAGAATTTAACATAAACACTGACTTTACCATTCACACACATCTCTCATTCTCCTGCCGGTGCATGTTCAAGGCAGCTACATTATAGGAGACTTACAATTTTTATCTCAGTGAAACTCGGTTTTTCCAGCATGTAATTGACAGTATTTTAATTTTGTATAAAAATTGTTTTCGTAATTTGATAACACATTCCCACTTAACAGAATTACCATTTCGGATACCAAGTCGTGTGTAAATTATGTGCAGAAATATTAATGTTCACTGTTTACATTAACATGACTATGAAAAATTAATTTTTTTTTTTCTAGATAACACCATCACTAGCCAAAGTATTGTTACATACACATGGCTGGGCAATTAGTACAATTGTATCAGAGTACCGCACTGATGCTTCGCGTCTCTTGATTACATCAAGAATAAAACCGCCAGTACCTCCAGATCCTCTCGTAACCATGACTTGTTATGGTTCTCGCACGTCGTGCCCTGTCTGTGTGATTCCTTCGTATACAGATAAATTTAGAAGCCTCGCCTGTGGTCATCCTTTCTGTAGCCAGTGCTGGGCCATGCATTTTGAAGTACAAATTTCTCAGGGGATCTCAACAGGTATTGTTTTCAGTAAAAATAACAGTTATTTAGGTATTAAATTAAGTAAAAACAAAATGACAATCTTTTGTACAGTTTTTTATAAATAGGCTCTTATGTTTCTTACATACTACAGTAAACCCTCGATTTAATGGACTAATTGGGGCTGAGGGGTGTCCGTTAAATCGAAAGTCCGTTAAATCCCAAATTTTGTTTTTTGAGGATATATTTAAATCAAATAGGCCTATAACACTTGAAATTTTAATACTATTGATATCATGCAAATACCTTATTGTTCCGAATACAAGCCGCACTTTTTCTCCTAAAAACATGGTTGCTAATTTGGCCTGCGGCTTGCATTCGCGCACAACGAAATTCGAAGTTATACCTGACTTCTGGCGGGATGAACGCTTTTGGTATCTATGAATTGTTTACTGCGTAAGCAACAGCAGTTTGCCTGGGTGTTGTTAACTCTGGCATTATGATTTATGACTGCAACCGTACGTTTTAACAGCAAACTGAATAATGAATAGGAAGAAAAGTGTACGTACCTGCGCATGCGTGTGTGCTCGGACCCTTCCGTAGGCGGCAAGACAAAGGATGAGTAGAGGGGGTGTGAGTAACACGTTTCTAAATAACGGGTAAACTGCCAGTGTGGTTTTCTATTGTAACAGCGACAACATCGCTTATCCGTATTTAATACGTAGTATTAATATCATGCAAATACAATGTTATGTACACACCTTTATTTATTCTGGATAAAAGCATCAAGAGTCAGTTGTTTTCCACTAGAATGTTGCTTCTTTATTATTAAAGATCTAAACTGTCTAAAATGGTCATAATAAGCACACACTTCCGGATCTGAAGACTCTCCAATATACGCGATAATTTCATCCATGCTGTTTCTTATCGCTGATAATTTAGGGCCTCCTGTAACAGATGTTTCTTCATCGTCGTCATCTCCATCTTCTTGATCGTCGTGTAGAACAGATTCCGCGATCTCTTCCTGACTCAAAATTTGGTAGCCTGGATCACCCTCGTCCAAGTTTAGCCACTGTTCTATGTCATTCTCGTTTACGTCTTCACCAGCCTTCTTTACGGTTTCACAGAAATTGGATGTTTCAAATCCTCTGAAATCGTACTCCGGTGCAGTCCCATTCAGTAACTGTGTCCACCCATTAGCCAATGTTGTTTCCTTCATCTCCTTCCATGCGGCAGCAAAATTAAAGATGCGGACTTGATGTTGTATGGACGCAGATTTTGCAGCGTTCTAGCTCCTCTCGTTTCGTTTTCATGGTCTTGTTCGTCCTCCAAGACAACCATCACCTCTTCAAGAAACTTCTTCTTGTACAGCCTTTTGCAGGCAACAATGACTCCTTGGTCCATTGGCTGTAAAATTGAAGTGGTGTTCGGAGGGAGGAAGACGCATTTTATTTTTCCGTCGTTGCTAACTAACTTCTCGGAGTTGCGATGGGCCGGTGCATTGTCCAGTAGTAAGACGGCTTTCACTGCATGCGATGGAATTTTCATAGTCTCTTCTTGAAAACAACGCACTTCTGGCACAAAATGATTAAAAAACCAGTCTGAAAAAATACTGAAGGTAAACCAAGCATTTTTTGAACTTTCATAAATGACTGGCAACTGGTTCATTATGTTCTTTATCGCACGAGGTTTCTTTGCGTTTCCGACTATGACTGGAGTAAGTCGATGCAAACCATCAGCATTCGCACACAGTAGGGCAGAAAGCCGCTCCTTGTTGAGTTTACGGCCTGGTGTGCTAGTTTCATGTTTGTGTGCCAGAGTATTTTCAGGCACAGCACGAAAGTAGAGACCAGTCTCATCAGCATTGTAGACCTGAGACAAAATGAGACCCTCAGATTCGATCGTTTCCTTTATATGTTGACGAAAAGCCTCAACTTGTTCAGTGTCTGCACTCAGCGCTTCACCACATGTTGATCTATTTGTGATGCCATGCCGTTTACGAAAACGCCAAAGCCACCCATCACTCGCCTGAAATTGGATACCAATATGTTTCGCCAGTTTATCAGCAGCAGCCCGCAACTCGACACTACGAACAACGACGCCACTAGAACGTTGTTGAATAAACCACTTGTACACAGCATCCTCTAATTGTTTGTGTTTGGCTAATTTAATGTGTTTTCTTTCTCCCTCATTCTTCGAACTATCAACACTGTACTTTAGCGAAAACTGAATAAGTTTATCTTTATTCTTTCGAATGTCTGAAACGGTTTGTTTCTTTACACCGTACACTTCACAAACATGTGCAACAGACGCGCCACCTTCAAGTTTACTTATTAGTTCAAGCTTTTGCTTTATACTCAAGTTCACACGTTTTTTCGTAACGCCAGACATACTTATGCTGTAATTCACTAATAAAGTGATGGACCTTGCTGTAACAACGCAAGTATAAACTCGTTAAGACTCTCTATTTAACATGTGTAAGGTTCGTACTATAGAAACACATGTAGCGTACACGCTGTGTTCTCTGAATAAACTGATACTTTCTCGTACATTCGCTGTACGAATGTGAACTGCGCGTGCATACGAATTATCACGAAAATAGCCGAATATTCAAGAGTGAAAATGCGTTGCTATGGTTATGAACTACCACCAAATTTAAATCACAACCATGGACTTCAAAAACTTAATCGTGATTTTTTCGTGTCAAAATTTTTTTTGAACATGATAATGTTTTTAGGCTGGGGGTCATTCCACAAAATGCGTGACGCAAAATGTGTAACGTCATTGAAAAATGTAACGCTCCAGGTGATGTTAGTAATAAATAAATTTGGTCACAGTGAAATAAGATGCATATCAGTGTATACTGTTCAGTGTTAGTCGTCGTGATGTCTTCCACTGAACGTGTGTGACGCCTGCGTCAACGACAACACAAAGACGGAGATCGTGAAGAATTAAATGAATTCTTATCTAATTCTTATCTCCGTTCTCATCAAATACAATTGGAGATGAGAAAATTTGCGTGTTTCAAAACAAGAAACGAAAGAATGCTGCGATAGCCCAGCAACATCGCCAGAACAGGAGAGTCTGCAGTTTATGCACATTATACGTTTCAAAAGCCTAAAAACATTTTCATGCTTTTTTTTGTCTGTTAAATTCTGTCCGTTAAATCCGTAGTCCGTTAAATCGAGGGTTTACTGTATAAAGTATTATAATCTTACGGACTACAAAGATATAAGGAGTTGATCCCTATTACGCCCCGTGTTCTGGAGCGCCAAATACAAAGATTATTGGGGATTAATTATGCCAACAATAATTAATTATGTAATTATACTAATTTGTAAATTGAGATCGTGTAATCACTCAATTAGGTTACTCATATCAACTGATTGAAGCTAAGTGATACGTTAGTTCTTTTATGTTAGCATAATTACTGCATTGAGACTCTAATTATTGTATAAATTAATAAAACTACTATAAATCATTCAAGTGCCATTACTTTCTTCTTCTAAGGTAACTTTGACAATAATGAACGCATATATTCTGGATAAAATAAACACTTATTTATTAACATCATTAAATAAAGAGACTTCAATATATAAATATGGATGATTCCCTGTAAATACATTCATAAAAGAACACATGTATATATATCAAATTACAATGCGAATCCAATATGTTGTTTGCTGGAAAACATACACATACATATATAATACAATCGATATATAGAAAAACACAAATGGTCAAACAATAAATCTTATACTAATGCGTTCATTGCTTGCCTCAGATGAATAGCGTTAATTATATTTATCATATTTAATTTAAATACTCAAGGGGTGTTTCTTGAAAAGAGACAGGACAGTAGAGTTCTTATGATAAGAATAGCATAAAGATTACTTGTAAAGCGATTTATCCGATATTTCCATCGGTGTAAATCCTTCTCGTTGGTGGTCCATATGTGTGAAGTTGCATAGCTGTGACGTCACTAACACTCAACACACGCGGATCAGATGCACTCGCGCTGTGTGTATTTTCTGTTGATTCGACTGTTACTGTTAGAGTCTATGAAATCATGTGTCGTGTGGGTAAGTTCATCATTAACTATGGTATATATATCTGACTGTCTATTGTTGAACTTCTTGTGTGTACATTAATGTATAGTGTCTTTGATACCGTGGTGTAATTGTTCCAAATTATATTGTATCGCTTCGCACTGTACAATGTTACGATTTCGTTGTCCGGTAAAACATGAACAATAGTTCTGCGCGTCGGTTATTGATGAAACTGCGATTGGTTAGTTCAGTTCTGAATTTAGCGGTAACTGAGTTTAATAAAGAACTCTAGAGTTATTAAGCACTGGCGTATGTCGCATGATTTAGTCGCTGTAGGTACACTATTACCGGATACTCGCCAATATCGAAATGTTTAAGTCACTTAATTATATACCGCATAGCAGAGTTTCAAAGTCCCACTGCTGTCCGTATGTTAATCGAACTGTATTAAGACTTAGAAGATTTAGTTCCGTGAAGACTGTTTATAAATTTATAAGAAGACTCTCGAAAATTGTATTAAGACTGTTGAAAATGTATGAAGACTGTTTAAAAGTACGTGATTGAAAAATAAATGATGACTGTCGAAAATTATAAGAAGACTGTTCTCCGCGTGCTCTGCAAACAGTTTTTATCAAGCATCGTTTACAACAATGCAATCTTCTGGAAGACACACCTCAGGTCGAACATGATAGGACAGAAGAACTCCTACCCTTATGCAAGACTATCGTTCTTCACTTCTCATTCGACGATCCCGTTGCCACAATGACGACGGTCCTCTCCACCTGTCCTCTGGGTAGATGCTGGGTTGTGATTGGGTATCCTGTCTCCCCACAAGTTCGCGTCGAAAGCCTCCGTACTCTTTTCCTGGAACAAGAGCAATTTCTCGGCTGTCGATCAGGTCTTTGTCTAAGTGTACTCCGGACCCTGCTGCTGTTCTCACGCGAACAATGTGTCATATTTCGTTATTGTTTCACTATCCTTGACCCTTTTCCGTTGGCTATCCTGACGCAGCGTGTCGTCGTTTCCAAAACGGCACTCCTTCTCCCTGTCGTAAATATCAGTTGTCGCCAGTAAGACGTTCCCCCGCTGTGCACAAGTTCGATTCCATTCTTTAGATATCGATGTCAGTTCTCATACAGGGTAAATACCATTGTGTACTTACGCCCTTTTCTTACTACTGGTACACTTCAAATTAACCTTGCAGTGTGTCTGTCACAGTTTCTCCGTAAATTGGTACTTGACATAGTTCCTTTTATCTTGCATGTTGCAGGCTGTAAATCTCGGTTGAGTCGAGTCTGTCACGGCCAACCTTATTTCCCATTGTAAAGTTATGTGAAGCGTATTCGTATTGTCCGAAGCAAACGTTCAGTTGACACATTGTTAAACTGTTCTTTATTTATTGCTCGTGGCTCGTGTAGGGGTGTCTTGCTGTATGTAACGTCTTTTCAATCATAATATTAAAAAATTTTAATTCTTGGTTGTTACAGGACTTTATTTAAATAAGTCTTAGTTTTGCCACTTTTCCATTTGTGTCCGCCGTTTTGTGTTTAAAAAAAAAAGCCTTTCAGTGCCTTTGAAACTGACTTGTTATTGAAATCAAACAATCATATTACAAGGTATAAACCACAAAAAAGAATGGCCAGTTTCAGTCTTATGATAATGTAATACAAATGAAAAGCATAATACTTTTAGTAAAAACATTGTCAGCTTATATTTTTTTCATTTGACAGCAACTTTACCGCATTCTGTGATGTGGTATCCTCATCAGTAAAGCTGAGATTTCACTTTATATTGCATCATAGACAGGCAAAATGCTGGAAGATAACAGTAGTGTCAGTAGACTATGGTTGTGGGTCAAAAGAGTATACAAGTGACAATACAATACTTGTACATGTGATATGTATTCGTAGTGAAGGATGTAAATTGTGTAATAATGACCAACAAATAATCACGCCCATGTTACTTGTAGCCTTCAAACACATTGGTACATTGCATTACACACAAATATGTAATTACTGTCAGTCTGATGATACTACTACTACTACTAATAATAATAATAATCCTTAAATTTGTAGTGACCGTCAATCAATGAATTTTTCTGGTGAAGGGTTTGTGAGGATTGGTCAAAAAATATAACACAAATTTTAAATTATTTGTGTCAACGTTTCAACAACGTTTATTGTCATCATCAGGACAATTGTTGCTGACGCCGAACACACAACAGATGCCACAATTCTCTCATAAAACCGAGTAGAATCACTTAAAATATAACAAATTTTGTTTACAGTGATATTTAGGAAAGACTTTGTATCATTTTTTTTATGAGAAACATTTAGGACCATGTGTTGGAACTAAGGTTGGGTGAACAGCAATGTCTTTATAAAAAATGATTTCCGAGTTTTGAGTAGACATTTCGTAAAAGAAAAAAAAAAGTTTCGTTAGCTGCCAGGAACCCATTTTGGAATTTAAATTTGAACACACTGAAAACATCTATTAATATAACGTAGAATTCAGATTTTTAAATTTGAATATAGTTCTTTTTTGTTCTTGAAACTGCATTTATGAATTCGTTTGTTTCAGCATAATCAGTTTTTTTCTTTTTTGTCAGGGATCTTTGCTTAACAAATCCCACAACGAACATAATATTACACCACGAGGTGTGTGGATTCGGTAAAATGGCTTGAGGAGATTTAAAATGAGTATATTTCGTGCATTTAAAAATAATACAATAATATCTGTTTAGATTAACGTCCGTATTGACAATACAGGGGAGTGGGGGATATTTAAGACTCTTGTACACACAAATGTTGCCTGAAGACAAACGCCAGTTTTCAGTGCATACAACACATTGCATTTTGGATCTTACAGGTAGTGGTTTGTTTTAGTACCCCATTGACTGATAATAATTTTAACTCGTACAAAAGTTGCTAACATCACATTTTATATTAATGGAGACCACACAGTGAAAACACCTCAAAGCAGACGTATCATGAACTCGATACACTGCCAGTTGTTCATTTTGTGTAAAGTATACAAATTGTGAAGTATTGTTTATTGTCTATTTTCAGTCAATGGAAAGTAGCAATTCATTATTTCATTTCTTAGTATTATTTGTTTGAAAAATGTTCTGTTTAACATCATTGTGAATTAACAGAGCTTGAAATTCTGTAAACGGATGAAATATTTAAAAATCGCACAGTGCCCACTATAACAACTATTTATCAGTTGTTAGAGTACGAAAGTAAATCTCAAATTAAAGATGTTAAAATAGTGTGACAATATATCCTGGAAATCTGGGTTTCATCCTGTATTGATAATGTCGTCTCAATGGCCCAGGAATTAAATAACCGTACAAAAATGGAAGTGTCGCACATTTTAAATATTCTGCCATGTGAGTTCTTGTTTCGTGAATAAGAACAGAATGAATGAAATAAATTGTTATGATTCAACAGGAATTTAATTTCTATCATATAGCTAAGTTAATACTGTCTCAATACATAACAAAAATTTGTTTCTAAAAACAGGCAAATTGTAAAAGTACTCATGATTGAAGGCTCTAACATCACAATTATGTATCAGAAGTGATTAAGTGTGTGTGTGCATAAAAATAAATTGCATATTGTTAAATAATAATAATGGGACTTTTTTTAAATGCTTTATGCACCATCAGAGGAAACCGTATGTTCCTTGGCGTGTGGGACTCTCACCCACTAAAAAATCCACCTCTGATTCAGGCATTCATATCCATCCTGGAACCATGAAAACACGTAGTGTATTACTTCAGGATGGAGCCTGTTGCACCCGTATCGGGCTGCTTCTAATTGCCCCGTATCTTTTGCTACCCATTGGGTGCAAGTTGGGCCCGTGTTTTCTAGTAGGACCCACTGAATAAATGCAGAATATGGTCCCATTCCTCCTTGCCCCAAAGCACAACTACACCATCGGGTGTGAACTCCCCGAGCTCCATCTGCAATGCCATCCTCTCTCTTGTGAATCTGCAGCACTTGGAAAAAGGGCAATATGTTAATGTTAATAACAATAATACTATCAATATGTTTGATGTTAATAGTAATATTCCTAATAAAATGGTGTATGTAATTATTAGTTCCAATAAAAGTGGTTTCAGAAAAAACAAATTCTTTAAAAATGTCCCATTTTGGTGCTGACAGTTTGGTCAGACTAATCAAAAACAAAACAAATAATTTAATCATTTCAAATCTGTCAAATGTTTAGAACTTGTGTTGTGTTGTATGAAATATACAAACACCACACAACACAACCAAACAGCATACTAAACGACCAGTTACAATATAAATCACATACACTTTTTGACACAATCATACAAAAAACAAACAATAATTTGGATCCCCGCGCCAATCCCCTTCCTCTACACACCACCCCCACTATACCTTCCAAGCAACAACCGTTACTAAGTACTGGCAGTCTGTTTCTAAGCTGACGAAGGCGAATACGACGCCGAAACGCGTTCAACGAAAAAGACAAGTAAGTTTTCACAAGAGAAAGTTTCAATATTATATTAAGTAAATTTACAATAACTTTACCTCAAGATGTTTTTACCCTTATTTGGAACATGTTTTGGGAAACTTATTGTTCCCATCCTCAGCCTTCTTAATTTTGAATCTTGTGAAGTACTTGCGTGTTGGTTGGTTGTTGGTATGGTTTCCTGTTGGTTTTTGGTTTTTCAGTTGTTTTTTTTTGTTTGTCCTATGTAACATTTATTGCAATCTTGGCATTCAATTTTGTATATACTATTGGTTGTTGTATTATACAAAATACCCCTAAACAAACAGGAAACAAAGAAAGAAAGAAATATAATATACAAAATTACTTATGAAAATGGATACAATAAAAACACTATAAACAAAATAGAAAATAAAATCAAATATAAAATAAAAACCGAACAATTAAGAAATAATAAAAATGAACACATAAATACAGTAGAACTCCATTTATCCGTACTAATGAGTCCCAGACGTAATTCGGATATGCAGAAATTCGGATGATTGGGACAAACATAAGAAAAAGGTTATGTTGTAAAAGAAAACGCAAAAATTGTTCAAAAAAACACTTGTTTATTTTTATTACATGAATACAGTATCTTAATAAAAACCAGGTCACATGTGTTTTGCAAAATGTTCACTTTTACTACAAAAGTATTAAAAATAATACTCATACATAATTATAATTTTAGGCGAGCAGTAGGCATTGTAGTGATCAGTACATAAACTATGATGCATAGCTAACACAGTCTTATATGTATATTTAATATGCTTACGATGTTTTTTGTTAGTATGGCAAGTGCATTTTGAATAAACTTTTTGTAGAAATTGCATTTTTTTAAATTTCCTGATAACGATTCGGGTAATTGGCGATTCGGATAACTGGAGTTCGGATAAATGGAGTTCTACTGTAACAACAACAATAAAAACATGCGCCACATTCACCTACATAAATAATAAAATGACAAAGCTAACAAAACTATTTAAAAACACAGACATTAAAGTAGCATACAAAACTAATAAAAATAATTTACAAAAACTAAATAACCCACACAACAAAGATAATACAACCTGTACATTACATATAGGTACAACAGTTGTTATTAAACAATTGATTTTAAATTTAATTAATTACTTCTTTATATATTTAATTTCTGAAGATGCCAGTAAAGAAAGAAAAACTGTAGAAGCAGTGTAAATAAATGTGAAAACTATATTCTTGTAAAAAAGAAAAATATTGAATTTTTTAAAGATTGATTAAAACAAGATAATCGAGTTAATATGAATATATTTAATATAGTTATATATAAACATTAAATGTTTTTTGTACACAAGAGGATTATTGCTATTATCGAAGTGTTCGTTCTTGTCACAAGGTTTGTCCATGCATTTCCTGTTTGTCTAGCAGTACATCAGTTCTCGGTAAGGTATAGTTACAAAAACCAACTAAGTACTGCGTGTACCGTACCGCCACGCAGACAGTTCTCATGCATTAAAAAAAACTTGCAGTAGAGACGCATATGTTATACACATGTCCCAGTGATTATTCCAAAAGCAAAAACATTCGGTGCAAACATAGTTTGTGTGGACTGAAAATTGTTTTTCAGAATTTTATACTATTTCCGTTGGGGCGAATACGCGTGCCCCAATATATTATATTGTGGATATACTGTGGAATATACAAAATAAAGTGTAATGATTGTGACTACATGTACATCGGTAGAACATATAGAAATTTCAAACAGAGATTTATGGAACATATCCGAGCTTTTAATAATAAAAAAACGGGAATCTCCAATATAGCAGATCACCTTATAAGTATGAATCATAGTATAACAGATATAACCAACAATATGGAAATAGTGGAAATAAATAATAATAATAATGACATTATACAGTTAGAAAAATTATATATATATATACCTTCATAAAAAATATAACAAATTGATGAATCAGCAGACAATATTCGAAAATGATCAATTATTTCAATACATGACTTGCTTGGTTTCACCAGATAATGATGGCAGTGGAAAGTTCAATATGAAGTGCAGTAAGATGTAATGGACACAGATAACATTTATACATATAAAAGAAGACATCACAACAAGAACATTTTAGTGTGAACTGATGATGAAATTGTATTAATTTCGAAAAGGCCTTATTCAATAATTTAACAAATTGAAATTTTACTGAGTTTTGGTGGTATGTATATAATAATATTATAACAAATCAGTGGCATAATGTTTAGCAAAATAACAATAACAACAATTTATTAATTAAAGAACAAACTCAAATAAAAACAAAACGAAGACGATCTATTTAAAATTATAAATTTATTAAAATAAATAAAAATGAATAAAATATAAACACTAAATATTTCAAATATAACCGAGAAAACAGCTGCTGAAGTAAATAAACATTAAAACAATATTTAACTAATTGACCTAAATCGACTATCAGTTATTTTTCAGTAAAATCGAAACAAATTCGATTATTTGTTAGTTTCTATATTAACATAGATTTATTTAGGTTGTTATTAATAACTCTGATGATACTGATATTTTTCAGTGAAACGTGCGTCAGGTGTTAAAAAAGAAAATACGAAATTACACTACATGCAGAATAAACATATTGAATAACATCACGATATTATAGATTATAGAAATATATAAGAAAACTGTGTTTGCATTATAGGTATTGCATGCATGGCCCAAGATTGTGAAGTTTTAGCGCCAGAAGACTTTGTTTTAACTCTGCTCACACGGCCACAGTTGCGTGAAAAGTATCAACAGTTCGCGTTCAGAGATTACGTAAAGTCGCATCCACAACTTCGCTTCTGTCCTGGTCTCAACTGTCAAGTGGTGATGAGGTGTAAGGAGCCAAAGGCAAAACGTGCAGCTTGTACTTATTGCAAATCCGTTTTTTGGTAATTAATAAGTTATGTTTTGGGTGTTTTGTGTTCTGTGAAAATTTCGTTATTTTTAGTAAAACATCAGTCTGTATACAAAAGGTAAAGTTGTTCATTCATGGAAGAGACAGAAATATTCCGATCTAAGTTACCATCTTTTCCAAATTTAATAAAGTTTTGTTATTTTTCAAATTTAGACCATTTACTATGTACTGTTTATTGAACGAGCAAAGTAAGTTATCAGTTTTAACTTGACCGTTTAGCGTTTCTGTCTGTCACTTTGAGGTATGTTTCATAATAACTTTTGAATGCATCTATATTTGTAAAACTAAACATGTATGTTCATACTTTTACCGTATGGAACCCTATTGGTTTTTTTGCTTGATCCCCCCCAAATTAGGGGACAGAAAGCAAAAATGTGAGGGGGTCTAAATTGTGAAAAAATCGGAAACACCCATATGGGGTATCACATTAGAGGTAATTTTAACCACAACCTGAATATAACGTTTATTTTTGAATATTTTCAAAACATTTGGACACAGGGCCCAAAAAGTGGGTGAAAATTTGAATAAAATCACAAAAATTCATGTGGTGTATCAAATTAAAGATAATTTTAACTAACATCTGAATGTAGTGTTAAGTTCTGAAAATTCAAAAATTTATGGACTGGAGGGCCCAAAAAAGAGACCAAATTTTTTTTAAAATTGTGAAAATGCAACAAGGTCTCAGACTAAAAGGAATTGTAACCCAAATTTGAATGTTTAATTCTAAGTGTATGAGCGTGTGCACTACATTTGTTATATTACTAAGGAAATAGCAGAGTAATAAGGATTTTTATGATATTTCCCAGAATTGAAAAATTATCTAAATATAAAAATTGATGTAATAATAAATGTATGTCGTTCAAAATAGTGAGCTAGTTCTGCAGCTTAGGGAGGATACTAGTTCTTATAATTTGCCCTATTTCTAACACTGTGTAGAGGAACAATGAAAATTAAAGAGCATTTCTGAGCTCAAGGAGCAGTAATATTAAGAGCTGTTGTAACGTGATGTGTGTACATAAATGCCTGCTGTATTCGTATAAGTAAGGTGCCAATCAGGAATAGAATGAGTAGTATGACATCAGCAATCTAATCTAATCAGTATGGAAACTATGAATATTTCCTGTACACTTGTTATGATGCATAACGCTTTTATCTTCATTATGACTGTGAATCACTACAAAGTAAGCCATATTACATCAAGAAGATAACATAATCTTTATCATGCTGTTATCTCAGAATTTATTCACTGATTATACCATAACAGTTCGCAACATTTTATCAGTGCTCCTCTCTTTTGCAGCTGTGAAACTCATCCCCTTTTACTTCAGTAAATGGTTTTTAAATCTCGGAGCAGTAATAAAGACACACACACACACACACACACACACACACACACACACACACACACACACACACACACACACACACACACACACACACACACACACACTCCCCTCCCCATCTCTCTCTCTCACATGATTTAGAAATTACTGAAGCAAAAATTGAAATACAAGTTTTAATTAATACAGATGACTCGCAGTTATCTGGAGTATTTGAGGGGCGAGCATATCAATCCACATAAATAATCCAAAATGACAACTAATTCAGTGTTTTATAACATTTGTATATAATAAAACTTATGTTATACTGTTTGAAAAAGCAATAAATTTATATTAATAAATATTGTAATGCCTACATTGACTCAACAGTACTGTTTATTGCAGAAGAATGTTATTTTACATTTATTAAAAAAAATAGATTTATTAAAACAAAACTTTCAAAGGCCTAAAGTAGGAAAAGGTTCCCAAACTTTTCAGTCCACGGACTCCCCCTAAAAAAATTAAAAATTTCACGGACCCTGTCTGAGTTATCAAAACAAACTGTAAATATGATAAAAACTCGTATATTTTAATTAAAATGTATTAAAATCAAAATTCTCCTTCATTTACAAAATTATAATATTAATGATATCATAGTTTCGTATGAACAATGAAGCTGCTTTTGAACAATTAGCTCTGCAATATGAGGTTTAATGTTTGATAATTTCAATCAATATTAAGTCACTCACAACATAAGTTTATTTCTTAACTTTGTAAAGTTATTTACCCTTATTCAAATCTACCCGCCCAAAATAGCACCTACCTTGGCGTTACGTTCACACCTACCTTATATCTCCACAGCACATTTGGGTCGCCAGCATATGTATAGTCAATATGCAACTCTTCCACACGTTTTATAAAACAATACCTGATGATTTAACGCTTTATTCCCTGGATTCAGAAGATTCTAGAATTCGTTGGGCGAGAATTGGATGTCGCAAACAGATTGAGGGTGCAGCACAATAATTTACACTAAACACGTGGTCATTGTGAAATCGTAATTGGTTTTATTTTCTGTTGGTAAACTCAACGGGTGTTACCCTATTTATTCTGTGATTAACAAATCACCACTGAACACACAATTATTTTTATCAAATGAACGCTACTTAATTAAAAGCCAACCAGTACTCTGTTTTGCACGCTCTCATTCATTCTCTTAAAAACCCCCCTTTTTTATATTTGAGATCTCATGACGATCGGAATTTAATGTGTTATACTGTATTCATTTTTGTTGAGTGCAGTCTGGTTGTTTTATGTACTTATCTGAATAAGTTAATCCCCATGTGGAGTCATCTCTTGTAGAATCTGGTTGTTTCACTCACTGAACTGTTTAAAGAACGGTTACTTCATTTTGCTGCTTCTTATATCTTCAGTGACACTTAATTTTCACTGTTTACTTGCTTTTTCACTGTTTAAATGCCAAAATTGATATTGTCCGTGTACTTTGGTTAAACGCACCCGGCCGGGTTAAGATGTTTGAAACAGCGGATAAAGGCGATCTCGGAGCGTATACTATTTTAAATACTGTTTTGAATACATTTTTTACACTATTTTGTAGACCTACACGCCAATTTGTTGTGTAGGCCTCCTGACGCTGTTGCACGGCCTTAAGTTGTTCGTAGACTCCCAGATGGCGATCTCGGAGTGGGTAGTATATTAGCTGGTCACGTGATTCCTCCCGCTCACCACTTCCCGTCTCGTCTGCTTCATCGAATCGTCTAGAAATTTATTAAATTCATAATTGTGTTTTGTCATTCGAAAACACATGTTCACGTCATGATTTTGTTGTGACGTCAATCGTCTTGCTAAATTTCGTGCCTATATATGGTTGCGTTTATTTCATCCTGTGACGTCAATGACTTCATCACACTGACTGACTCATGCCCCTCCCAAGTGTTAAAGTCATATTTTGTTCGGTTTTACATTCATTGGATTATTGCACAACATAAATAATTATGTCCCCTTTTTGTACTGTCACAACTTTGCCAAACTCTGCTCTATCTTTCCAGCCACACGTGTCAAAATCCAGGTACATAGGTATTAAAACTAGCTACACGAAAAAGTGTTATGCTTAGATGCGAGATACAGTACTTATAAGCAAGATACAGTGCTTATCCACAAAATACGCGGACTAAAACAACGGGATCAGTTCTGTGTTGATGAGGCGCTCTAGTCAGATAGGCTGACTAACAGATCTGCTATACGACATGATTTAAAGACATTCTTAAAGCCGTTAGTTTGTAATTACTTTTACAAATATAATTAGTTTAAACACAAAAAAATTACTGGAATCTCCTAATTGTTTTAAGATTCTAAAATTTAGATTTTAGTCTATAAAAATCTGAGGAAATTGCAGTATATTCTATTTTTTCTAAAAAGTGACCACGGACCCTCTGAAACATTGTCGCGGACCCCACTTTGGGAACCACTGGCTTAAACTATAATAAGCAAAAATACTGGACTTGCATTGAAATCATTTAACATAAATTTTAGTTAGTATATATAGTTTTATATTATTGTTTAAAAAATGGCTCACAACTTTAGAATAACATTTAATATTTGCATAAAATAAGAAACTAACTGTTTTTGTTTTTTGTTGTTATTAAAGTTTTGATGTGTGCACAGTTTTATTATGGACAGTCCTCTTCTCCATCTTGACACTCGATCAGACCCCTCATTGGAAGTCATTGTTGTTTTATGGGAGACTCTTTGACACATTAAACCACTTTCTCTTCCATCATGTTAGCATTTATTCTTCCCACAGTATTTTTGTTTCACGTCCATGCATTTTTATTGTTTAATGCATCCCCACTCTCCACATAATCTGTAGTTCATACTATAAGGTTGATTAAAACATGTTAAAGTTAAGCCAACATGTCTGCTTGAGGATGCAGGATAAAAAATAATTTCAATACTTCAGTACAAATCAGTATCACTCGAGTATTAATTTGTAAAAGTGAAAACAAAAAAATGCCAAATTCAGCATAATTATATATGAAACCATCCCAACAGATTTTTTCCAGTGTGATAGTGAATCTTTAAAGGTATTACCTCTGCACTATTCTACATTTTCAGATATCGGACTGTAATGTTTTAACTTCAAAAAAGATTTCAAATACTCGTGCACTTGTGCCAGTGAACTGTTTGTACTTCTTGCTTTGATGGAGATTCACTATGAGCCACTTTATTTCCAACCAATAAACAGTCTTGTCATTTAAGATATTGATTCATCAAATGTAACAACTTTATAACAGCCTACAATTGTTTTCGATCTGGTTTTCTAGTCCTTGATGTGTTTAAACGGAAACTACAAGGTAAATTATAAATTATATATAACTTGATGCGTTTTTCTCTTGGATTTTCTCTATATTTTGTACTCTCCAACCTGTTCCTTTATATCTTTCTCCCCTCAGCCATACTTTCTGCATGATCCAGTCATTGTTGTCTTCTGGAATTTCCAAATATGCCAGTAGAATAGGGACTTAAATAGGAAGTATAAGTGTTTTGTTAAAGATAGAACGTTGTTATAGCTTTAATCAGTATTATATTCTATTTGCTTTTATGTTAATGTCTGTGTGTTGCAGCTTCAAATGTGGGACTGAGTATCATGCACCAACAGACTGCAACACTATCAAGAAATGGTTGACAAAGTGTGCTGACGACAGTGAAACAGCTAACTACATAAGTGCTCATACAAAAGATGTAAGAGTAGATAAATAGGCCTAAACCAACAAACAGTACCAACAAGTGTAAAGTGCCGAATTGACATGTCAGATGGGACAGTCAGATAGTAAATAAAAGTAAAATCGTTCTCTTTGTAAAGAAACATACAAAACAGATAAAATTGGCAACATTTTCTGTGTAACCTGTTTTGTATGTATTCTTTTCTGATTGCATGTAACATTTCCATATTGGGTGGTTTTATATAATATAGTCGTACAGTCCCATTAAAATATTAATTCGATTCAGGTCCATCATAAATTTGGCAATTCAGAAGTAAGTAGTGATTGATTAGGCAGAATTTTATCAAGAGTTTCATCTGTATGTACCATTTGAACTTTGGATTTTAATACAGTTTTGTACAAAATTACCAGTGTTAATAAAGTTAGCTAAAATCTAATAACATTAATTTCTCTACTGCTTAAATTTTTTTCATTCAGGTTAGGTTTCTTTGGGGAGGGTAACAAAATGTTTTGAGAGATGTTCTTAAATTATCACTGTTGTATCATGGCAGGTGGATAGAAAGGTGAAACTTTTACAAGATGTTTATTTTATTTTATGATGAATCCTAGAAAAATTATAATTTCATCACATAATATTAAGTATTGTCACGATGTCAGAGTGTGTTTAACTTAATATAATTTGATTTCTCCTGTTACATCATCTCATCTTGGTAAGCTGCAAGCACATATTTATTTTTTCCTTGTAATGCATGATTTGGTTCCCTTATTGCAAATGAACATCAACACCTGTGCTGAGTGAATACAGTGAAACCTTGATATTAACACTCTTCTGCTGATCAGCCAAGAAGCGCTTTATATCGAGGGTTGCTTTATATAAAGGTCCCAAGTTTAACTGTTTAATTTGCCGGGACCGCGAAAAATGAGCGTTACATCAAGGGTCGCGTTTTATCACAGGGGCGTTATATCGAGGTTCCACTGTACATGATATGTATTGACCAATTGTTGTGATATAAACACACGGCTCATTAACTGTGGCTTGAATAGTTAAGAAGAATTCTGAGAGACAAGTTTATATTTTGTTCTGGATTGAGGTGTATGAAAATAGGGTATTAAATTTTTATATTGTGAGAAGTTTAATTAAGAAAGTTGTGTTAGTGGTTATAATCACCAACATAATTATCACTGTTGCACACCACTATAGAAATATTATTCCGATTAGCGCTTTCAAGCTTCTCAGCTCATCGTCAGATCGGAAATAGCCTTGCGATAAGGTTATTAAGATCGGAATAATTAATACCATCGTAATACACATTCCACATAACAGTGCATATAAAATCAAAGTTTTTAAGACTAGCAACACATGCTAAAAAAAAAAAAAAAAAAAAAAAAAAAAAAAAAAAAAAAAAAAGGTGACCAAAATTGAGTAGAGTGTGGGGAAGGTTTATAGGACTCTTGAATATGTAGAACAGTTAGTGAGGTACATTGAGTTCGGGGGGGGGGATAATAACATGAAATGTAGTATTCTTAATGGAGAGGAAGGCATTAGTTTTGGGGAAGGAAAATATATTGTTTTTAGTTTTGCTGATCAAATGTTAAAGAAAGTTGGGTATACACAGAATGTTACAAAACTTATAAGACATGAAGAAAGGAAGTGAGCTACAAACGAAATGTAAAAAACAAACAAACAAAAGTGATAAGAATAAATGATGATGAAGATATGAGAGTACAGAGACCTGCCAAAAAACAACTGTTATTAATTGATTGCTTTTTGGATAACGTTTTCGAAATCAAGGTACTACATTCCATTACAATATTTAGATCTAACTTTGTATCTAAACTTAGGTCCTATTTTTATAGTACAAGGGTGATTTGAAAAGTTCGCGGCCTATCATATGACCAAATGTGTGGCGTTTCTGTGTTTTACCGCATCGTGGCGCCACATTCGCCCCAGGAACAACAGTGAAGTGTCAAGTCATTACCCAATCATTTACCATGTTGAAGAAGTCCGATTCTTCTAGGTCCTCAAAATAACAGTTTACTGCCGCTTTCAGGTCGTCATCTGAGGAAAACACTTCCCCCCTCCATAAATTTTTTGAGGTTTGGGAATAGATGAAAGTCAGATGGTGCTAAGTCAGGCGAATAAGGCGGATGGTGCAACAGATCGTACTTCAACTCGGTGATTTTTGCCATAGACACAACGCATATATGACGGCGTGCATTATCCTGATGGAAAATGATCTTTTTTTCTAAACCTGGTCATTTTTCTCGAATTTTTAAATTTAATTTGCCCAAAAGGTTAGCGTAATGCTCTCTGTTTATCGTTTGACCCTTTTCAAGGCAATCTAGTAACAATATCCCCTTAGCATCCCAGAAAAATGGATCCATATGCTTTCCAGACGACAAAATTGATTTTACTGATTTTGGAGACGGCGAATCAGTATGCATCCATTGTTTCGACTGTTGTTTTGTTTCTAGAGTAAAGTAATGGACCTAAGTTTCATCAGTTGTTACAAATCTACAAATAAAATCTTTCGGATTTTTCTTAAAACGGTCCAAACATTCCTGAGAAGCTTGCATTCGCATGCGTTTTTGGTCACTTGTCAACGAACACGGCACCTATCTTGCAGACAGCTTTTTCATACCTAATTCCTCAGTAAGAATGTGATGTACCCATTCATCTGAGATGCCCACAGGCTTAACAATTTCAGACACCTTCAAACGGCGATCTTCGAAAACAATATCGTGCACTTTGTTGACGATTTCTGGTGTAGTGACCACTTTTGGATGCCCAGTACGCGGTCATTACCAAACTTGCACGACCACATTTAAATTCAGTAGCCCATTTCACTGTAGTAAATGAAGGTCCAGCATCACCCAACACATTTTTCATCGCATTAAAAATTTCTGTTGGCGTTAAACCTTTCTTAACAAAAAATTTGATGTTCAGTTTTCTCCAATTTCAGGGTTGCTCTGAGATAACCTTATTTTGTTCCTCCCCAACAATGACTTGACCCGACTTGACGCTTCACAGCTGTTCATGGGGTGAACATGGCGCAACGATGCGGTAAAAAACAGAAACGCCACACATTCGTTTATATGGTAGGCCGCAAACTTTTCAAATCACCATCGCATCTTAATATAATAATTACTTAAGTTTTATTATATCATGTTCCTTGAGAACAAAGAACTTGACGTATATTTTCAAGAAATATAGCTGTCTTAGTTTAACAAGCCTAAATGATTGAATTACTGCTTATTGCCACTGATCCCCTACGTGGAAAACAACCATTTTTACTTGATTTTCCAAAACTGTTTCTCTGCTCGGAGTTGAAATTTATACTGAAGTTTCCTACCATAGAGAAAGACCTTTAATGTGTGCAGTTTTCAGATTTTTCTCTGGTACTCTAAAGATATTAAAGCTTAAAATTTGAAAAAAACATTAAAAAGCCTAATTTTTAATAGACTGTCATTTTTAAATGATACATTACTCACCATTAATACTCTACATAAATTAACTATACTCATATATAAATATGTGTGTAGAAAATTAATGGGGAGATGATTTTCCTTCCTTGAGAAATTACACTATGAAAATCTAATTTTTATTCATCTTGTTCGACAATTTCGGATACAAATATCACCTGTACAGGAACATACTAGATCACTAAACAGGACTGCGTACGTTGGTTAGAATGTATGGAAAACAATGAAGTTTATTTAAAAGGCCTAAATCTTCTAAGGATAAATGGTTTTTTAAGGAATAGTAGTAGGAGACTGGAAAAATAGAAAGTGATGATTGAAGACTTACAGTGAGGGGTGTTGGGCCTGGAATATACTCTGATGTAACGTGCAACTATAATATGGTGTTATTTGGAATACAGTAAATGCCTCTAAATGGAAAAATAGTCTGCACCATAGAACAAAAATGGCCACCATCTGTAAGCCATATACATCAAAAATAAAAGAAAATACGTTTTGAACTACCAAGACATAAGGGAATGGATACACATAAATGAATTTTTTCTGAAATGGTCGGGCAACCAATTAATTTGTTTCTAGGCTGCTTGGAATGGGTTGATCCAGGAGAATGATATTAGTCCTAATGAAGAGACTTGTGAATTGTTTAATATGGAGTATTTTATGTGGAAAGAGGTAAAGTGAGAGGATTGCGGACATTGCGCATGAAACTTGCTGAAAACAGGGTAGAAAGTAAAACTGGACAAATGGCAATCTTTTAAGGATAAATGGTTTTTTAAGGAATAGTAGTAGGAGACTGGAAAAATAGAAAGTGATGATTGAAGACTTACAGTGAGGGGTGTTGGGCCTGGAATATACTCTGATGTAACGTGCAACTATGATGGTGTTATTATGATAATATAATTACTGTACATTGGCAATACATGTACATATTTTTTGTGCAAATACAATTTAATATACTTGACCACACTGGTATACAGCTTATTAAACTGGATTTCTTGTAGAGGTAGTAAGAAAACTTGCTGTTTTCATATCACATAATGTTTTAAAATGGTGTGTTAAAGAAAATAAAAGGCCATTTACAAGCTTTTGTGGTAGTATTTACAAGAAAATGTACTTTTAAGTATTTTAGATGTGTTTTGTTACTTTCCAATCCATTTGTTGCTAAAAATTTTTATTTTTCATAAATTTCTCAAAATTCTGGTGGTACAGTACCTTAAATTCAGTATTTCATCAAGATAAGTTAATTCTCAAAAATGTTGTTCTCCATTTTTTCTTTTGTTTTTTTTTTTATAGTGTCCGCGATGTCATATATGTATAGAAAAAAATGGTGGTTGCAATCATATGCAGTGTTACAACTGCAAACATGATTTCTGCTGGATGTGTTTGGGAGACTGGAAGTCACACGGTTCTGAATATTATGAGTGTTCTCGATATAAGGAAAACCCTAACATTGCTAATGAATCTGTTCATGCGCAAGCAAGAGAAGCACTGAAGAAATACTTACATTATTATGAAAGGGTTAGTATATCTGTGTGTGTGTGTGTGTGTGTGTGTGTGTGTATGTGTGTGAAGCGGATTATGTTAAAGTAATGTGTTTTCTTTTTTGTACAAGTTCAGGTGAATTGAGATGTAACGTTTAGTATATTGGACACTGGACATGTCATCTATAGTAGTATTATACATGCTCATTCACAGTTGCTGTGAGATTCCTACAATATTCACGCTGCAGGGTCAGGTATTTCAAGTCATAACATCAGGTTAATCTTCTTAGCACCCTTCGTAATGCCAGCATTGTCATTACTGTTACTTGCTTTGTAATCGACGAGGCATTTTGTTGTCTCCAATGACTGGTTGGTGAAGATGCCGAAAGGCCCCATCCACTATGGAGCAAGTAACAGTTCTATAAGAAATTGTGACAAAGTTGCAAGCTATTAAATTAACTGTAATACTGGGATATCATTTTAACAATAAAATTTAGTAACTTAAACAATAAATACAATTTAGTGGTTAAGTCTAACTTTTGCTAGCCCTAGGTTGTTGTTTCCATCTGAAGACGAGCCGAGAGGCTTGGAAGCGCTCATGGAAGTGAGTGTTAGTGGTAGCAACACAAGTTTAGCAAAATGTAGAAAATTTGATACTGCACTAAGTAGCATACAAATGTTAGACCTTATAGTTTACCTGCTGTAAAATATAAACTCAAAATTTAATAAAATAAAAATATAACATTTTTTAAATGATGTTCTGTTATAGTAGAAAATAATGTAATCTTCATAATATTAGCGTATGAAACTTGTCAGATTAAAAAAAGTTATACTACAGTTAAATGTTTACGTTATTTTAAGAATCAAAAAGTAAATATACACAGTCTATTGAGTATTAATAATAAATTCTCAAAGTCACTTTAGTTTATTCTTATTTAGTTTATTCCTAGCATAAGGTATAGGGCTACTTCATAAAAAAATGTAGAAATTTATGTAAAAATAAATTAAAAGTTGTGCTGTTGTTAGAATATAAGGGAATGGGGTTCAATAAGTAAAGGGTGGGGCAATGAGAACACAACAGCTTATGTTTGGTTACTATGGCAACAATAAATAAACATGATTTTATAACCTCGATTAAACTATGCCATTTCAGTAAACATGGCTGCATTTTCTGTAGAAACGTTTTTTAAATTATGATTCCTGTATAATAGCACAAAGGCTGTTCAGAATCATTTCAACATTGGGAAACGTGGAGGAGTTCCAGATCGCTCAACAGTATCAAATTGGGTAAGAACATTTAGAACCACTGCCTCGACACAGAAAACAATTGGAGGAAGTGTAAAAACAGTGCACATGCCAGAAAGTGTGGAAAGGGTAAGAGCTACTGTCACACGTAGTCCAAAAAGGTCTGCTGGGAAGCATGCTATGGCGCTGGAGATTTCCAGAAATTCTTTGCGGAGGATTATGTATCAGGATCTCCATTTCCATCCATACAACATTCATGCAGCCCAGAAACTGTTTGAACGTGATTACACTAAAAGAGTTGATTTCGTAATGAAATATTGGAATTCAAAAATCAAAAACAAAACTTTCGTGAACACTGGTTTACGTCAAACGAAGCACATTTTCACCTTTCTAGGCATGTCAGTAAACAAAACATGCACTATTGGAGTGACAATAACCTTCAAGAACTACATATTGTACCTCTTCATAACCAGTGAGTCACTGTTTGGTGTGGAGTTTCCTCTATTCGTGTTTATGGACCTTATTTCTTTGAAGGTGATAATAGAAATTCAGTTGGTGTAAACTCAGACCAATATGTGCAAATGCTAAACAACTTTTTCTTCCTTGGTTAAATTATCGAAGGATTGATACTGACTTGGTCTGGTTCCAACAGGGTGGAGCTACTGCACACACTTCACAAAACACAGTGGGTGTGCCGAGGCCCGTGTTCGAAGATCACTTTTATATAGCTCGTACAGATTTGGTTCAATACCCTAGCCAGCCCAATCTCCAGACCTGTCTGCATGTGATTTCTTTTTGTGGGAGTATCTGAAGTTTAGTGTTTTCCAGTGATGGCCATATGATCTAAATCATCTCAGGCAACAGATCATTGAAGAATTCTGGCGGTTCCACAAGCCATGCTGCAGAGAGTCATGGGTAGCTTTTCACTCTACTTGAACATAAGCATGGCAATGGGTCTCACTTAAGGGATGTTGTTTTCAAATTGAGACAATTGAATTTTTTTCAATTAATAAAATCGAGTCTCTAGTTCGGGGGTCACTGAGACTTCACATGATTTATTGCGAATAATAAAATTTATTAAATTTTTCAAAACTTCGTTTTTATCTTACCTTCGGGTGATCTCCTGGGTTGTATAGACGAAAACAGTTGCAGAGGGGTTATCTGGGTTTAAGTACGAAATAATTACACTAACACAGTCTTTCTGATTCTACCAAATTATTTCTCTTTTATTACGCAAAACCTTCTTTAATTTACTTTGAGAACTAATAACATAACATATTAATGTATTTTTACTGTCTCTACTTTTTCTTGCTATTACAAATTCAACTCTTACATTTCCTAGAAAAAATCATATGGTTTCATGCTAACCGCTTATATTATCTAATAATAATTACCAAAAGAAAACAATGATATATCAAAAAACAACTTTTCTTAACTACATTTTAATTATGTTTTTACTAGACGATCCAGTACTCTTTATATCTTCTCCCCTCCCTCTTTCTGTTATAAGACCCTTTCCCTTAGAGATCTCTATTTATGGAGTTACATTTTAAAGTTTCATTTTATAATGGAAAATCACCATTTACTTAAAATTGGTTTCAGTATTAATATTCTCTGCTTTTAGTTACCCATCCGCCACGTGTTCATATGGTTTGTTGCACCACCTCGTGTTGACCACTTTCTTCCTTTTGATGCACTCTGACACTAGTTTACATTGAGTTTAATTGTTGTTTATTTTTTATCACCTTTTGGTTACTTTGGTTTAATGTATATACACCTTATAATTTATAGTCGGCCGACTTTAATTTGCTCGAGCACTTATATTTGTTGACCGCGCGGTCCGAAAGATACGAGTTGACTGCTGTATATTGCTCGCACAGATTAATAGTTATGAGAACTGCGCGCTCCTGGACTGCCCCGCGTGGCCCCGCTGTCTACTTGACTGGTTCAACGATGACTACTAACTGTGACCGCCTGATGAAAACTGGGTTGTGGCGATTACGTGTTCCTCTGTAATTCACAGAGAGACCGAGTTGCCAGCGGTTACGTAATACGTCTAGCCGGGCTGTCTAGACATAAACACAGACGAGTGTTTAGTAATAACATTGTATGCAGGGGTTCCCAAGAGGTTGTACCTTGTATGAATTGGCAATTTTATTAACATTCTCTGCCTCCCAATTCTGTACCGTTACAAAATGATGAACATGACTAAGTAAAATGGAATCTTTATTACCTCTGTAATAAAGAGAAATAAGTTATGTTCTTATTGCCACACCCTTTATTTGCAATAAAGGATGGAAATTATCCTGTACAGTATGATACCTATAGTGTGTATGTGTTTAGTCATATAAAAACAAGATGTTTTGGGAGATGAAGTAAATATTGTTAATACAAATTCGTATAAATCAAACCCAGAAATGTAGCCCAAAGTCTTAACTGGAATCTATTAGGATGGATCTAATGGTTTGCTTTTAACCCATAGGGTACCTATTTGTTATATTTTCTTTCCTAGCGTCTGACCATTTTTATTGAAATTAGTATACATTTTGTGAAGTATGATGCACACATTTTTTGCTTTTATTATTATGATTATCGTATCTCCTTCATTGCTATATTTGACTTTATAATAATGTACACTTGTTTCTCAAAACAGTCTCTGATTTTGAATTATGTTAGTTTACTTATTCAGAAACAGGTTTTTGTAAAAACAATATAGAATGTTGTTTAAATCATACCAATTTTTTAAACTTTAGAGTGTGTAATTTTTAAAACTAATGTAAATTTTGAACATGGACAACAATATATATATATATATATATATATATATATATATAATAACGATACCAGGTATTTAAACAGTTATAACGATACCAGGTGTAAACAGTTATAACGATACCAGGTTTTTAAACAGTTATAACGATACCAGGTGTAACTGTATTAAGAGTAGTAAATTTATGAGTAGTTAAAATTTCATGTTTATTGTTTAAAAAGCATTATAAATAATAAAACATTGTTAATAATCTCCAATCAAGATATCACTCATTATTAAGTGTTTATCTCTTAAGCTGTACGGTGTTGCACACATTTTAAACACTTACATCTAGACATGTTAATAATCTTATCTAGACATTTATTCAAATTGATTTAATAAAAGAAATAAAATTTGAATGTAATTAAGTTTTATTTTAATTGAATTCATTTAAATCAGATCTGACCTCAGCTTGCTCAGTCTATACCAATGTTTTTTAAAAATAAATTTAAAATTATATTAGCCTACTCTCAGACTGGCATTTGTTTCATATTCAAAATTTAAATTATTCTTTTCTACAAAATGCAAATATCAAATCATTTCAATTATTTTTCTTTGATAAAGAAATACTATTGCAAAATTAAACTTTTTTTTCTATATTTATCTATATGCGATCGCTCATTCTTACGACTAAAACATTTACATAAAACTCTATTACATTATTTACCTAATTATAAACCTTTTTTTAAATTAATATAGTCTTTATGAGCTTTTTTAAAAAAAAATCATAAATGGATTATCCATGTCACCTCGAGTTTTGATGACCTTACGACTTATTGACGGGGTCCAGCGTTGTCCAGAGTTGGGTTACTGTTACTCCTGGCTTGGCGTGGTCCTGGATATGTCCAGAGTTCAGCGTCGTTCTCCAGCAGTGTGTGGTCCGTCCCAGAGAATTAATATCGGTTGCGAGGTGGATCTCGTTCGGCTGTTAGGTATCTAAAAAGCATCTCCTAACGTCTAGCATCTCGCGTCGCTCTTTGTAGCTTCTCTGTAGATACTCTTCCTGACTTAAACGGTCCCGGTACTCTACATTTCCCGTAATAGTGTAAACATAATTACTGAAAACGTCTTTATTCGTTCGTAGATGAGACTTATAACAAAATAAAACTGTTCTGCCGACGGACAGCGTGTCTGACTGCAACTGTGTCTTGAAAAGAAGAGAAGGGCTTCCAGTCGAACCCTTAATTTATACCCTCTCGAGATTCCGCACCTGTTGGTTCCGAAATTGTTCTGTCGAGACCTGCAGATCACATGAGCCCCCACTCTCCCGAAGCTTTTCATATATTTGCAATTTTCTGCAAATGGCAATGTTTTGTAAGGAATTGAGATAGCACAAATCATAGATAATTTGAATAAGCACTCACTGTATTAATTTGAGCGTCTTAGTGTAATTTGTGTATTTTTTTGGCACACTTTATTTCGCACTGACTTCGCGTAGTGTGTCCTACTAACGTCATTTTCTTACTGTGGATAACTATAAAATTTACACACACCTTGGTGCCTTTTGTTTGTTTATACACTAATTAGTTTTCACACAGTGAATTAAAATAATTATTTTAGTAATTAATTGGGGATGGTTGCTGGGATTCCTGTCTGTACATGCATCACTAACACACACAAGATACACGCGTAACACACATACAATCGAGCAGGTGTTCCTTGCCTGTTGGTACAGGTTAATTTCTCCCCTAGTGTAACAATGAAACATTTTTACAATCCCAGACATGTCCATTTACCCCAAACTTATAATAATTTTACAAATTTTGCATTTATTTAAATCAATGCACAATACAGCAAATGGCTGTATCGTTGCAATATATATATATATATAATTATATTTTTTACAGTTTTATGATGTGAATTCATAAATGATATACAGAATAAAAAACTATTATACGAGAGTTAGTAGAATAAAAAGCTGTTACACAAGGGTCAGTCAAATATAAACAGAATTTTTTTGTAAACTAATTAATTAATTTATTTATTTACTAACTATACGTATGGCATTTTCCCACATAGTTTCCATTAACACCCACACAGTTTTTCCAACAGATTGGCAGCTTTTTTGTCCCATTCTCATAAAACATTTTGAGATGTATCAGAAGCTAATTTTACACAAATTCTTCCGCCACTTTATTATAGGAAAATCGTCCTCCCTGACCCTCCTTTCACAGGTCTAAACAAATGGCAGTCGCTTGGTGACAAATTGGGACTGTATGGAGGATGGCCCCAGTGGATTTGCCTCAGTTTCTCTTGAGTTATGGGAACACTATGGGGCATAGCGTTATCGTGCAAAAGCAGCAAACTGCGGATCGGGACATCATGTCTTTTGGACCGATATGTTGCTTCCAGTTTGTCCAGCAGTTTGCAGTAGTATGCCGCATTAATTGTTCTTTGATCAAGAAGAAAGTTTATATAAACAACTCCTCTATAGTCCCAAAAAAACACTGGCAAGAATCTTGCCTTCTAACAATCTCGTTTTTGTCTCTACTGGACTGGTTTCATTTTGTGAATACCATTCCGTACATGACCGCTTCATTTCAGCGGTTTAGTGGTGCACCCATGTCCCGTCACAAGTAAGAATGTGCTTCAAAAATGCATCCTCTTCAGCTTTTCATATTGATTAGAAAGTCTGACAAATTTCAGCTCGCTCAGTTTTTTAAACAACATTCAAAATGTGAGGAACTCATTGTGCAGAAATTTTCTGATACTTCGGCTCATTTTTTTTTTAATAATGGATTGCACACTGCCATGGATTATTCTGATTTTTGCACTACTTTGGTATAATGTTACATCTTTGTCACCTTTAATGAGTTGTGAACTTAATTTTAATAGTCACATTTAGAAGGATTAATTTTGTCAAGCCTTATGCTGGTTTTTGGCTGACGCAGATGAGTCAAATTTTGCACAAAATTTCAACCACTAGGAAAGGACTTATGCCATGCGTTTATGCAATTTATGTGTATTTTGGTAACTTCTAATAAGCAAACTGAGAGTATAATCTGTGCAAAATTTCACTTATCATTTTCGTTTGTTAAAAATTAATTATAATACGTTGTGCAATGGCACTAGGCACTAAGTTGGGACACTCATCTTTCAGTGACTAACAGAATTATAGCGAGGGGCACGCGAACTGCAACAGTGAGTCTAAGACACGCCCACTGTTCGTGCCTGCATAGTTCACATCTTCCACTGTTGCAAAGAATTTCAAGTTTATATGTGACTGATTCTTGTATATGATAGTACCCAAAATAAAGCACCTGAAGAAGCACTACAAATGTGATTGAGTCCAAGTCTATATTGTTCTCACCCTTGCTACTAAGTGCCACAAGTTAGTAACAGAACTGGAAAAGGATAAAATTTTTCAATAAACAAACAAAATACACAATTAAAAGAAAAACAAATATGATATTGTAAGTTCACAGCATGGTACGTTAACCAAAAAAACGACTGACCACCATGTTTTCACATCTCTTGAAACAATGTTCTATTTCTGTTTGAATAAAATCCAAAATCTGTTGAAACAAATATGATCTACGTAAGTCAATGACACATCTGTTAAACAGTAAATTGTACAGGAAATGATATGAAATATTATAGTGCTGTATGAGGGTGGGGTGAAAAAGTCACGGGCCTGAATAAGAAAACATTTTTTTATTAATTTGCTTTTATTTCTCAACATAATCTCCCTTTAGCTCGATACACTTTTCCCAATTATGTTCTAGAGCAGTTATGCACGACCAATAAGCTGATTTGTCGAGATCCTCAAAGTAGCCATTTACAGCATCACTGACTTGATTGTTGTCCCCAAATCTTTTTCCTCCGAGCCATTTTTTGAGGTTAGGAAAGAGATAAAAGTCGCGCGAGGCTAAATCTGGTGAGTATGGTGGGTGAGGAAGCAATTCGAACTTTAATTCATTCATTTTAGCCATTGCAACAATTGATGTTGTGAGCAGGTGCATTGTCTTGGTGAAACATCACTTTCTTTTTCACTCAGTGTGGCCGTTTTTTATCGTTTAAATGCTACAGTAAGTTCGCATAATACTCGCCAGTAATTGTTTTACCCTTTTCAATGTAGACAAGAGTATTCCATGCACGTCCCAAATAACAGTCGCCATAACCTTACCAGTAGATGGAATTGTCTTTGATTTCTTTGAAGTTGGTTCACCTTTAGCAGTCCATTGTTTTGACTGTCTTTGGTTTCAGGAGTGTTGTGGTGGACCCAAGTCTCATCAACAGTTATGAATTGATGCAAAAGTTCGGTTTGATTGTGCTTATAGAGTGCCAAACAATCGGTTGAAACATCCTTTCGACATTGTTTTTGGTCAGGTGTGAGCAAACACAGCACCCGTCTAGCACACAGCTTTGTCATACCCAAATGATCTTACGCGCACGTTCCGCTGATATACAAACAGTCTCTGCTATCTCACTCACTTTCGCTCTGTGGTCTGCCAAAACGATTTTGTGGATTTTTTCTATTGTTTCTGGCGTAGTCACTTCAATGGAACGTCCACTGCGTGGTTCATCAGTTGTGCTTGTCCGACCCATTTTAAATTCAGCAATCCAGCACTTAACTGTTGTATTCGATGGAGAAGAGTCACCCAACGTTGAATCCAGCTACTTTTTCATATCGGTTGCAGTTAAGCCTTTCAACAAACAAATTTTAATCATGGCACGGATTTCCAATTTGTCCATTGTTAAAACAATGCTTGAGGCGCTTACTTCGGTGAACTGTCAAACTAATAAATACTAAACAGCTGATTGACTTGAAGATTCAAAGTTCATCATACAAGGTATACACGATCGAAATAATGAGCATAGGGGCGCCATCGCCATCTTTGTGTGAGGCCCGAACTTTTCACCCCACCGTCATATTGCAGCGCTCGCCAAGACACAAAAAACCTTTACCAGACATATTGCAATATCTCAGTTTTTGAAACACAAACATGAAATTAAATTTGCTACATTAATTTATAAAAAAAAGAGAAATTCTAATTATTGGTATTTAAAAATTTAGTGATTTACATTCTAAAAAAGTATATGCAGAATGGGCTGTGAGTTGAGAAAAAACAACAGACAAACAATATTCTTAAATGTGTTAAGTAAACATGCTTATTATTGTTATTATTACATAGTTAATAATAAGTTTGTATCCACAATACAACCAATGAAGTAATTATGAACACACAGAATCTGTTCCCCTTGCTAAGATTTTGCTTTCAAACCTTTTTAAAGACTTTCACGTCCTGTAAAATATAACATCCCATTACAATGGACGTAAAAAGAATGACAAATTAAGAGTTTAAAGAAACGGTAATAAAAAGTCAACGGCCCATCATAGAGAAGAAGGAAACACAATGTGTAATAGTGGCAGGGTAAAATAAAAACAGATGCTGAGAGTGCTTAGAGAAGTTGTGGCTCAGTTAAAAAGGCTGTAATACTATGGAAGAAAAGTGTTCTTTTTTAAATTCTGATTCACTAGTATTAGTATGTGAACAATATTGGCTAACTACTGTATATCATAATAGTAACTACCACCCAATACAGATAAAATACAACAGCTTGCAAAAGTAATATAATTTGATAATATATAATAATATTAATCAAGAATACTGCAAGAAACTCGTCGAGTTACTTATAAAGAAATAATAAATAAAATACAGTACTTTTTTTTAAGTAGAAAAATATTGAATAAAATCCAAGAACATTTTTAAACTCCACTGTATTTCTTTTCAGCTGTTGTCTCCTAGGAAAGTAGACTGTTTTGTTAAGTGGTAGTTCACCATTTTCTGCAAATGGAGTTTATAGTTTGGATGCTTCTATATAATCCATGGACAGGTTTTGAAGGCTGTGCATATTTTTAAGAATCATTGCTATCTGACAACACCTCCGGCACTGGTTTTTCTTAATTTATCTTCTTTCATTGAAGTATAAAACCATTTTGTGATGAATAAACACATTGTGTATACTATGAGCAGATACTGAGATGTCCATTCAATGGAAATGTAAAGCCAGTAATTTATTGTATTATTTACCTCTTCAGCTTGTCAGCTCTTCATGTGAAGGCAATTTGGATTCTTCGTCATGTCCATCTGTTGTAGCTCTTTCATTTTTCGTGTTATCGAGCATTCCAACCTCCCCATCCTCCCTTTTCTTTCCACCTTTTCGTCTATGATCTTTAATTGCAGACAGTTTCTGTACCAAGATGTTTTTCTCTTTCTTATTACGTTCAGTAATTTTCCTCTGCTATCCCCATCAGTGCTTCATCATTTCTCACCTTATCAGTCCATTTCGCCTTAATCACTCTTTGCCACAACCACGTTTTGAAGCTCTTTAGGTATAGGCCCGCCAGCCTTTCCTGAACAGTAATCTGCGGCGACTCAATGCATGAATTGCCCCCACTTTCAAGTATAGCTAAGTTATCTAGAAAGAAGAGAGGGGAGACAACGCTATAACGTTCACCGTCTTACTTGAATATTATTTCCCTCTCTGTCACACGCATGCTTCCGTTGTTCTCACCAGTCTTGTTGCAGCCGATGTTCACGCTATGAAACACTGCACAAAACTGTTCTGCGCATGTGCAAAGAGAATGAACATTTTGTTGGCCTCGCAGTGAGGTGTTTGTCTACTGTGCATCGGGACCCAAGTGTTCAATTTACCTCGTCCTGCCTTTACCTTTCTTCTTTCTTTTTAATGGTCCATGTTTCACTACCATATACAACCGACATTCCAAATAAAATGTTGAGCAGCATATCTCTTTCTCATCTCAATTGGAATCCATCTTGCTGTCAGCAATCCTTTTCACCATCTCCACTTCACGGATTAGGCTGCACTGCCTGTTCTGGAAACCATCTTGTCCTTTGACCAACCTGAGAAATTTCATTTCTGCTGATATGTGTTCATTTCCCTCTTTGTCTGTGTGAAAGTACCCATGTCTCACTCCCACCGGTACAGCCGTAGTCTTATAAAACTTAAGCTTAGTGTCTTTCCGAGTTTTGTATTTTAAGGCTCTATGGATTGTCTCGCATATATATGTTTAAATTTTGTAAGTGTAATTTTTGACATCACAACTGTGGGAGATATTTTGCATCCAAGAAAACTGGATACCTGCTCCAAGATGTTTCCATTTACCTCTATCTTTGTCCATACTGGCTACTTCCTTCTAAAAGCCATTACTTTTATTTTATGTGGAGATAGCACCAAGCAATATTCCACCGTTAAATTCCTCAAGATGAATACTCTATTCTGCAAGTCATGTTCTGCCTGTTTTAAAATAAGATCGTCTGGATATAAAATAATACTAAGTGCCACATTTAATAATACGTTTAATTCCACATTTAAAATTTTCCTTCCATCTTTTAGTGATATCATCCAAATAAATATTAAAAAGTGTCATGTAGATACAACAACCTGGTCTAACTCCTTTGTTTGTCTCAGCTGGCACTGTCAGTCGTTTTTCCGTATCACGGACAACAGGTGTGTGCTGATACAGACTTCTGATCACCGTGACAAGATACAAAGGAAAGCCTCTTCTGATCATAATCTTCCACAAGACATTCCAATCCAGACTATCAAATGCCTTTTGAAAGTCAATAAAGGCCATATGAGTTTATAAATTAAATTCATATCTCTTCTCAATCACTTACAGGCCGTGAGGCGAGTGATGAAACTGTCTTGGTGGTGCGCAGTGGCAAAGAGAAAGAATGCGCATGCGCGGGACAGCGGCTAGGGACAACAACCCATCAGTTGGCTTAGGTCTCCGTGCATGGTGATTGTGTTATTGCCTTTCTGAAAACATGTGTATTTCTAGCGTTGTATAGCTGTTGTCTCCAGGAATGTCTGGGCCATCATCGTCACATCATACAACGTCAGCAAGTAAGTCTGTTGAGAGAAAAGTGATCCACAGCCAAGCAGGCAGATTATTCACAATGTTTACGATTATATGAAAAAAGAAAATGGCAGCTTAAGTGAAAAAGCTTTACAAACTAAAGTGGCCGCTGCTTGCGGTGTATCTTTTAGTAGTGTTAGAAGAATTATCAGTGATGAAGTATTACTTGTTTTTTGAGTTATTAAAAATATTAAATTTTGTCCCACTTACCTTTATCGCTAAAAATCAGGGTGTCGTCTGATGTACTTAGGCAGAGAAAAACAACAGGTAGTGCAATGACAAACACATACTTGTAAGTCTAATTAACACATTTTTATTGTTATATTTTTTGTCAGATGATATTAAAACTCCCACATCAACAAATTCTTTTACGTTACATCGATAATAACTGCCAGATGATAACTTTAACTATTTACTTTTACGTTCGTTCATTGTTAATTTCTCTTTCTTCATTTGTTTGTTATACATAAAAAAGACTTGTTGTATTACTTACAGCTAACAATCTTAGATTCTAATCATACTTATAATAATAATAATAATAATACATCCCAGTTTTGCTACACATTCCATTCACACAGTTTTAAAACCCCATTTTCAATTAAGAGATCTCTTTATAATTTATTTTAAAAAGGTAAATTTACTTTCCTGTGATTATAGCCGAGCACGTGTTGCAGTCAGTCCATTTTAGAGCACTTATTACCTGAATAATTGTCACTGCTGAATTTTTTATACGCCTGTCTTGATTGTCTACTTTCACTGGTTTATATGCACTGTTACATTTGTCGAGATTACATCTTTTTACTTAAACAAAAATTTCTGTTGGGACGTGAGCCCATTATCAGCCGGCCAGCCTCATGGATGATCAAAACACAACGCAGTTTTCTTGGCGTCTATATGAAGCACCGCCTTCTTGATACACGGCAACTTGGTCCGTGATTCGTTGATAAAGATCACATGACACAATAATGAGTCGTCACGTGATATAACCTGTTGAGCGAGTATAGGTAATTTTGTCCTGTCTTTGGGCTCGCCACAAAGTTTTATTTATCCACCAATGGAAAATACACGCATGTGCGCACAGGCTTGCATTCCAACGCTGTTATCGTTTGTGCCAAGCACGGACTGATACGGAATTGCATACAGGGTGTCCAATCAAGCATGTCTGAGTGACCGTAAAGGGTGTCCAAACAAATCAGTCCCAAATAATTTATAAATTGAATAAAAAATATACCCTTCAAAATAGCCCTGTTACAATACCCCCCCCCAATGAGAGATCTTCTGTCGAAACAGAAGAAATCTCATTGCTAAACCCCTAAGAGGATCGGTGAGGATATGGTGCCAACAGCCCCCCATTAATTCTTAACACATCATGGGTAAACTACCCCCCTAGCTCTGTGACTATGGCTGCACCTGAACAAGATTACTGGACTTCTCTATTCGAGATCCCAACACCATAAAATCGAACAGACACGCACCACAGCGCACCTAACCTTCTAACATGCCACCCCCCAAAATCCAAACCCTTGGTCTTATACCATGCCAGATCCTCAACCAATATGTTCCCCCTTGTCATGCACACTGGGTTGCCTTTAACAAGTACTGGGAGCGTACACATATTCATTATTATATTATATATAAATTCCCTATTCACAATTTATAAAAGGTTTTATCTTTTAAAATTCATTTCTTTTTCAACTTCCTTGACTGGACTTCAGTTTTGAATCCAAAATAAATTAAAACAAATCAGATTGAAATCATTTGAATCTTGTTTGCTTCTCAAAATTTATCTAAGTTTATTATCCACGGTCCCTTAATTTGATCATTTCTCTCAAAAATTTGAAATCTTTTAATTGAATTTATAACTTTCTTACTTATTTGTTACCAATCCTAATAAACAGATAAAAATACACCACTTATTTCTACTATAAATTCCAAATTCAAAATAAATGCCCTCGAGTACAAAAGAGAACATAAAATACACATCATAAACCAGCTGACACCTTCCCTACTTATAAGGAATATTACAATTTCTAATAACGTTCTTTAATACAAAAAAGTTTTTTTTTTTTCAAAAAAAAATTGAATTTCCCAAAATATTTCTTTTATTAACTTAACACAAAAAACAAAATTATTGAATTTAATTAAGTAGCGAAAATTTCATGAATCAATTACAAAAACCTATCCTGTCTTTAATATCAGTTATCAGCTGATCTCTCTGGGTCAGGTGACTGACCTTGCCCTATATATACTACACAAAAATTACATGAAAAATACATAACATCTGTTAATAATCCTTATACTCTAACATAATAACAATAATGACACAATAAAATATAATAAACAAAATCTGAGAAACGTCTTCTCCACTTGAGATAATCTTTTAAAAATCAGTAAATTCATATTGTCTAAATTTTTACATGTAAATAAATTCGTACAAGATGTCTACGGTAAAATTACAATCATTTAATTAGCTTGTCAGCTAGTCAGCGTCATTTAGTTTCAAGTTTTAGTTCGTTACTCCCCTGAGCAATCCCCTTTACCACACACACTATGACCCCCCCCTTGGACTGTGGCGTCCAGTTGCTTCCACAAGGACGGCATTGGTGGAGGAATTTTGACATCTCCGTGTCCTTGCTTCGGCCTTACATTTTTTTAAATTAATTAGTTATCCTAATATCTATTGTTTCATATTTACGCCCTTAAAACGGGTCTACCACCTGGTTAACTGTTCCCACGCGAACAGAGTGGCAGCCGCTGTTCCATAGTTCCGGGGATTTCCCCTAAAGTCACCCCCATTCATTTCAAATTTATACCAATTTCAAGCACAGCTATGGTCAGTTTTACAATTTCTTCCCATAGCTGGCCGTTGTCCAAAACCACGATTAGTGCTGGTAAGGCAGTAATCGCCCGAAAAGGCGGGGAAATCAACTTTAAATTCAGGCATGCTTAACTTCATTTTATGATACACTGCACGGCAACAAATCAACATATAATATAAAATTATATAAAAGTTATGCAATGTATTTTACGCCAGTTTGGCCTCCGATAGAGGTAACACTCTCTTATGATACACTGCACGGCAACAAATCAACATATAATATAAAATTATATAAAAGTTATGCAATGTATTTTACGCCAGTTTGGCCTCCGATAGAGGTAACACTCTCTGTCACTCCCCAACACTTACTGCTATCTACAGTGGCACATGCCACCACTGCAATAGCCTACTTAATGTCCTTCTACATTTGCAGTCTCTACTTTCCATGATTATTTCACTTCGATTAACACCAAACAACCCCCCAAAATTACCTATATATCTTGTATGATAACATAACATAATAAACAAATAGACATTAACCTTGATCATTAGAATTGTTACATTCACATTAAAAAAACAATTCTCTTTTAAATAATTTATATAGAAAATTATAAACATTACAACTTGAACTTTCTATTAACTCCTTTATATATCATCATTTAATTATTTATCCCTTACCACAATTAGATTCCTCAAAAATATCAAATTTATTATTAACCTTTATTTTACATCACATTTCAGTTATTATTACCTTTTAACTATGGTTTCGATTTAGTACAACTATCTCAAATTAGTTTCATCATTGAGTTTAAAATCTTTTCAACACATGTAAACATTTTACTCTATTTAACTTGTATTATAAAATTCATACTCACAGTACATCATTCAACACTATCATAGACAAACAAATATAAACATCGAACACCAATAACTCCATGGTACCTTCTGAAACATTTCAACAACCATGTTATTCCACAAACCAAACACAATTTAACATTTATTTATTTATTAATTATTATCAAATTTAAATCTCATAAAATAATTTAAATTCATCATCACAATTCAATTATATAATGTTGTAAATCAATCAAAAATATTTAAACATCTCAAATTACTTTCATTCCATCAATTATTCAAGAACACAACATATTTCAATTATTATCAAAACAATTACAATTCATTAATTACTTTCATAATTATTCTTGTTATTTATTTAGTCTGCTCATAATATTATTATTATTATTAAATTGATTTCTACTACCTACTACACACATTGTTTACATTACATACCTGTTACAATATAAACACAATTAATTTCGCTAAAATTTATTTACAAATCTTTGTCATTATTTTTCAGTTTACCACACTTCATTTTGTAAAGCAGTCCATTCCAAAACCATTAATTTACATGATTAAACGTTCATAAACATTTATTGTCTTTACCCCCAATCATCGTACAAAAATCTGGTCTTACATTTACAGTTTATTTTTTATTAAACTCATTTTATCATTTTTATTAAATATCACTATAATATTAACGACTCTGAACACTAAGTTTTTTATAAGTAAAAACGTAAAGTTTTACCTTACAGCCTAAACCGGCTTTCACCTATAGAAGGCTTCATCAGAGTCTGTCGTAAGTAGCGCTGTTCGTCTTGTTGTTGGCGACGAGATAGTTTTTCGAAAGATCGAAGCTGTGTGTGTGTGGTGAGATGTGTTCGAATAATGCGTGCGATTTGAATTGTGTCTGTTCGTTTAGGATGTCGTTTTTATTTGTTTTTGTGTGTTTGTATATTTCTAATTGTTCTAGAGTGTCTAGTTTTCGGCCTTTTGTGTGTACGTGTAGTATGTTCATGTTATTGTCGATGTTTTTATATGTGTGGTTTGCGAAGGTAGATTCTGTAGTGGTGTGGAGTGCTTTTGTGTGTTCAATGTATCTCTGTTTGAAGCTACGTCCTGTCTGGATATAAAAACATCGACAATAACATGAACATACTACACGTACACACAAAAGGCCGAAAACTAGACACTCTAGAACAATTAGAAATATACAAACACACAAAAACAAATAAAAACGACATCCTAAACGAACAGACACAATTCAAATCGCACGCATTATTCGAACACATCTCACCACACACACACATACACACAGCTTCGATCTTTCGAAAAACTATATCGTCGCCAACAACAAGACGAACAGCGCTACTTACGACAGCCTCTGATGAAGCCTTCTACAGGTGAAAGCCGGTTTAGGCTGTAAGGTAAAACTTTACGTTTTTACTTATAAAAAAACTTAGTGTTCCGAGTCGTCAATATTATAGTGATATTTAGTTAAGTAACGGACACGTCATGGACAACGAAATCCAAGCATTTTTATTAATATAAAGATTATCCAAATTTTTATATTCTTCCACAATACCAACAGGATTGTTCCATGTTATTAAATCATATAATTTATTATCATCGAGTATAGTCCAATTACCCTTAGTCTGATCTGTCATAGTTATGTCAATTACAATTTCATTATTATTATTATTATCTACTGCTGTATTTGCTTTGTCATAAAGTGAGTAGTCAATATCATCAATTGTTGTACTAACTATTTCACAAGGTAAGTACCTACTATCGCTAATTCTTTCAATATCTAACCTCTTTATTAATTCGTCATAACCTCTACTAACCTTAAATAACTTTACCTTCCTGTCAACATATCTTTCATCATAACACCAATGCATACTTTTGCTATCATTCCGTACAGAGGGTATTAAATCGTAAAAACGCCTACTAAAAATTAAAAAATTACTTAGAAACACATCGTTTTCCTGTAAGGGACTCTTGCCCTTCAAAAACATTTGTAACCAGCTTGGTTTACCATAAAACTGGGGAAAATTTACCCTCTGCCCTATATTCACAAGTTCATTCTCTTCATACTCTCTCTCTAACTTACAAACACTGATCTCTCTCTCTCTCTCTCTCTCTCTCTCTCTCTCTCTCTCTCTCTCTCTCTCTCTCTCTCTCCCTCTCTCTCTCCCTCTCTCTCTCGGTATTATATTTATATATCTCGTTTTCAACTATCTTACTACTATTGGTTGTTAATTCATTTTCGTAATTATTTGTTATTTTATTGTTACCCTGGTCGTCTGTTATTTCGTCACATTCACTCGTAACTGTGTCATTTTCTACCTCCTCCTTCAGCATTCTACTTTCGGTTATTTCGTCTTGTATTTTATTTATATTTATCATTATCTCACCTTTCATGCCCGCAATAGTTTTATTTATACTTTCTAAGCGGCTATTCATATTTATTTCACTCACTCTCAATTCGCTCCTCATGTTCATGAACTCGTTATTTAAATCAGTAAGTTTAATATTTACGGCATTTATTTCTGATTTGATTTCAGATTTTAACTTATTATGTTCTGATTTCATTTTCTCGTCTTGTTTGTCAAGTTTATCATTTACTTCCGTTCTAACTCATTCAAATTCGTGTTTTGTTGATCAAATTTACTACTCATCATTTCCATAAATAATGCTAATTGACTAAGTACGTCTACATTTTCGAGTCTGCTACTCTTAGCGTTTACCGTCTCAATTGTTATTTTGTCTGTTGTATTGTCTATATCGTTTACGTGCTCGTCAATATTTGTCGATATCAAACTGTCTTGCGTAACATTTAAAATTGACCCCTCCCCAACATCTTCACATAAATTTGCCCTCTTGCCTTTCTCTGCCATTTTCGATCAGGTTGTAAATTAATTTATTTTAAATTTTAATTCACAACGGCCCTGTTCGGGTGCCAACTGAAGTATTACTTGTTTTTTGAGTTAATAAAATATTAAATTTTGTCCCACTTACCTTTATCGCTAAAAATCAGGGTGTCGTCTGATGTACTTAGGCAGAGAAAAACAACAGGTAGTGCAATGACGAACGCATACTTATAAGTTTAATCAACACATTTTTATTGTTATCTTTTTTGTCAGATGATATTAAAACTCCCACATCAACAAATTCTTTTACGTTACATCGATAATAACTGCCAGATGATAACTTTAATTATTTACTTTTACGTTCGTTCATTGTTAATTTCTCTTTCTTCATTTGTTTGTTATACATAAAAAAGACTTGTTGTATTACTTACAGCTAACAATCTTAGATTCTAATCATACTTATAATAATAATAATAATAATTACCCCATTTTCAATTAAGAGATCTCTTTATAATTTATTTTAAAAAGGTAAATTTACTTTCCTGTGATTATAGCCGAGCACGTGTTGCAGTCAGTCCATTTTAGAGCACTTATTACCCGAATAATTGTCACTGCTGAATTTTTTATACGCCTGTCTTGATTGTCTACGTTCACTGGTTTATATGCACTGTTACATTTGTCGAGATTACATCTTTTTACTTACAAAAATTTCTGTTGGGACGTGAGCCCAGTATCAGCCAGCCGGCCTCATGGATGATCAAAACACAACGCAGTTTTCTTGGCATCTATATGAAGCACCGCCTTCTTGATACACGGCAACTTGGTCCGTGATTCGTTGATAAAGATCACATAACACAATAATGAGTCGTCACGTGCCCCTGTTGAGCGAGTATAGGTAATTTTGTCCTGTCTTTGGGCTCGCCACAAAGTTTTATTTATCCACCAACGGAAAATACACGCATGTGCGCACAGGCTTGCATTCCAACGCTGTTATCGTTTGTGCCAAGCACGGACTGATACGGAATTGCATACAGGATGTCCAATCAAGCATGTCTGAGTGACCGTAAAGGGTGTCCAAACAAATCAGTCCCAAATAATTTATAAATTGAATAAAAAATATACCCTTCAAAATAGCCCTGTTACAATGAGCATAATAAAAAGTCCAGTACATCATCGCCTAAGTTCAGTACTCCAAGAAAAAAGAGGCCTAGCAAAAATTTGAAAACTACATTCAATGATTTCGACTTATCTTTAATCCGCAAGACAATTCATGAATTTCATCGAAGTGAGGGTGAAAGGCCTATTCTCAAAGGAATACTACGTGTATTAAAGGATAAAATAGATTTCAAAGGAAGTGTTTGGTGTGTCCGGAAGGTTGTAAAGAAATTAGGTTTCTGCTGGAAGAAAACTGAATCCAACAGAAAATTACTTGTTGAGAAAAGCGATATCCGAAATTTAAGGTTAAACTACTTGGTGAATGTTGACAGATATAGGAAAGAAAAGAGGCAGATCGTATACATGGATGAAACATATTTCCATAGTACAACAACGACTGAGAAAACCTGGACGGACAGCACAGTTGGCGGGCTAAAGAAATCAGTCAGCAAAGGATCACGAGTAATTGTTTTACACGCAGTAGGCGAGGAGGGATTTGTAGCCAACGGTTTATTAATGTTCAAGTCTGGATTAAAAAAGGGAGACTACCATGGGGACATGAACTACGATAACTACGAGAAGTGGATCAAGTAACAACTTATCCCAAACCTGAAGCCTAACTGTGTGTTAGTTATCGATAATGCGCCGTATCATAACAAACAGGTCAACCCGGTGCCAACCTCATCGTGGAAGAAACAAGATATGCAAAAATGGCTGACTGACAAAGGAATTCCTTGCTGTGAAAGTATGCTTAAGCCCCAGTTATACTCACTAATTAAACTGAAGAAACCTCAGTTAAACATTTACAAGATTGATGCAGTCTTAACCCAGCACGGTGATTCTGTACTCAGACTACCCCCTTACCATCCGGATCTGAATCAATCGAGTTAATATGGGCTACAGTGAAAGACTACATAAAACAAAAAAATGTCAAGTTGTGTCTGCAAACCGTCCTCCAGCTTGCAGCCGAGAAATTTGCCCAAATCACTCCAGAAGACTGGAAGAAGCGATGTGAACATGTGAAGAAAATAGAAGAGGACTATCTGAACCGTGAACATGTTATCGACCAAGCGACTGAGCGTTTTGTTATACATGTGGATGATGGCAGTGATAGTGACAGTGACAATGATTCAGTTGCCAGCGAAGAAAATATGAGTGGAATAGAAGAACTAGACTAAAGCCCAATTGATGTATGACATGACAAACTATGTTTTTTTGATTTTTAAATGTTCCGCAGTGCGATTAGTAAATTTTAATGTGTAAATATTCTGTGTAAATAATAAACACTTTTTTTATTTTTGTAACACAATCACTTATTATTACTGCTCACCTGATATTTTTAACAACTTAATTCATCGCAAACCATTTATTTTATAAAAACATTTCTTAACCTAATGTTAAGAACAAATGTAAGAATTTTATTAAGCATACATTTTCGTAATCTTATGTGAATAATTACAATGAATAAAGTTTCACTTGAACAAGTTTTGCAAAAATGACGTAAATTTTAAGGCATATTAATCAGTTCTAAGAAATATTTATGACAAATTCGGTAATAAACATATATTCCCAGTTTATTACCGTACAAGGATATATAAAAAAATTAGTTCAGAAAGTCAAAAGAAAAAAGTTATAAGTTTATACAAAAGGTATCTGCGAAAACGCGGTTTTTTATTAAAGAAATTAAATAAAATCATCATTATCATGTAGTGCTTATACATGAAAATGAATCTTTAGAATGTCTTCTTTCTATACCTTTTAAAGCAGTTTTAATATTTTAAAACTGTATTAAGTACCGGTTGTCCACTTCTGTTATCTTCAATGCCTCTACGGGGCACTAAAAGGACAAACAATAGAACCATCGAAACTCTGTTTGGCAGTGGTGTGTGGGTTAATTCTAATATTTTTGTATACATTTTTAATGAATTTAGATACTTATAAATAAAGATACAACAAAACACTTGGAACTTGCGAGAAAAGTCCTCTGGATGAAATTAAATCTCCAAATGTTTTTGTAGTATAGGATGTCAGTGGCATCGTACGGGCTGATGTTCGGCGGGTGGCTAGTACAATAGCCACCGGCTCCGGGAGGGGAAGCTTCCTCCCCAACCTGCTACCTCCCCTCCTACGCGCATAGACAGTTTCATCACTCGCCTCACGGCCTGTACTTCAATACATAAATGGCATCGATTGTAGAGTGACCCTTCCTAAAGCCTGTCTGTTCTTCACCAATAATGTTCTCTGCTGTAACCAGCAATCCTTTTACCTACTCAAAAACTCTGATATACTACTCCAATATTGAAGTTTAAGTTGATATGTTTGGCCAATACCCAATACCAGTTTGTACATACACCCCCCCCCCACACACACACACACACATTTTAAGTTATAATGGGAGCATGGGTCATTTTCATCATGTAAAAGGAGGCATAAACTCGTAGGGCTGAGAATCTTTGGTTTAGTCTAATCCGTATTTTATTAAATATTATATGCCACAGGATGTACAAACAGAAAAGTCTTAATTTCGAATGATCGAGGTTATAATTTTATATTCATTAAAAATAATTTTTTTGGTGAAGGGTTTGTGAGGATCGGTCAAAAAGTATAACACAAATTTTAAATTATTTGTGTCGGCGTTTCAATAGTATTTGTTATCATCAGGACAATTGTGCTGAGCTGTTATGACGCCATTCTCAGTTGTGTGTTTGGCGTCATAACAGCTCAGCTCAATTGACAATAAATATTGTCGAAACATCGACACAATTTAAAATTTGTGTTATACTTTTTGACCGATCCTCACAAACCCATCACCAGAAAAATTCATTGATTGACGGTCACTACGAATTAAAGGATTTATTAAAAGTAATATTGGTGAAATTAGATGTGTACTTAAAAGTTTTATGTTAATAGCTGAACAATTCCAAGTTATCTCAGTTAGCTTATAAGGTAAATATTTATGTTTAGTGGGAAAACCATTCAAAAAGTTTGAAATTAGAGGAGCAGACATTGGAAAAGATTAAAAGCCGAATCAATGTGAAAGTAATGACGGCAGCAGGAACATGGATTGATTGGCAATATCTAATGGATGCTGCAGTTCTGTTGGCTAAGTGCAGATATACTTTACAGTACACGTACCCATATGCGTATTACATGGAGCCTGGGCCTCGCAAAGAACTGGTATGTATCTGCTAATTAACATCTCATTTAAGAAAATAGATTCACAACTGGATGCTTTCCACTTTTCGTGGTCCTGTCCATCTGTCTATGGCTCCTTCCATTTCTGATGTCGTCAAGCATCCCATATAATCACTTTTTGCTACAGTCTATTTCTTGATGCATATATAATTTATTTAATATTTATAATTTATTTACCTCAAGATTTTTTTTGGCTCAATTTATTTAATAATTAAAAATTACCTAATTGAACGTCTTGCGACTTCTCCTTATTTTGTCCTGACGTGTTTCAAAACCTAAGGTTTCATCTTCAGAGGATAATCACTCTTCCATCGTCAAACGTTAAAAATTAATGACACACATACACATAATTTACACTACAAACTTGGGCCTTTTCACATTGCACAGTGCGCACTGTATGGAGGTCCAGTTCATACTGTCAAACTTATCAGAACTCAGGTCCAAGGTCTATATTTATTAATGTTATCTAGTATTGTTTTGTGTCTTGAACTTAAGAGCTGTATCAAATAAATAATGTGATTTGAAAGATAACTGATCATTTAGAACATTTCCAGGATTGGTTTTAAATGCCTTGTAAATCTCGTATTCCTCGAGTGTGTCCATACGACGTCCCTTGGCACAATAATGTAAGGGCTTGAAATTAGTGTCAAAATCTGTATACCCATGGTTGGACTCCATGAGGTGACGAGCATAGTTGGATTTAATACGTTCTTTGTAATTTTGCTCTTAGGCAAATGTTCCTTAAACTGCTCTCGAAACTGTCTGCCAGTTTGGCCTATATATATATATATATATATATATATATATATATCGTGATTCAGTCATTACATGATAGCCTATATACACCTGTTTGTTTCTCTATAGGTATTTTGTCTGTTGATTTAAGCATATTTTGAAGTTATTATTGGTATGGAAAATCACTTGGAAGTCAAATTTGTTTAAATTGTTTTTTAAAATAAGCGGCACTATATTTGTATACTCTGCTGATATATATTTCACATTATTAGTGTTTCTATTAATTTTAAGTTTATTTTTATTATTGTTTGTTTTTTAAATGTTTCTTCAATAGTGTATCTATTAATGTGCTACTGAATCCGTTTCTTGTGGCTACGTATTTTATGGTATTTAATTCATACAGGTAGTCCCCGTTATACGCGGTTGATGCGTTCCGGCAAAGTGCCGTGTAAAGCGAAACCGCGTATAACGGGGACTATTTATAGACTGGCTCGATAGCAGCAAATAAATGTCATACAGCTTAGTATTGATATTGATCAAGTAGGCTTACGTTAAAAAGGATTTTAGTAATTAAAACAAACGGTTTTGTTATTGAAATTAATTTTATTTATTGACGAAATACACAACAAAATCAGTATAAACAATACAGCAAATGAAAAATGTGTATAGTATCACACATACTATACAGTACAGTAAGAGGTTATAAAAATAAAAAAGTTATACAGTACAATAGTTTTTACCAAATTAAAATTACTGTAAAATATTGTAAAGAAATTCAGGTTTTTACTTACATTTAAGATTATTACTCGTGACCAACATTTTCTGTTGACTCAGAAGAGCTTGTTTCCTGTTCATTTGACACAACACTGCTTTGTGAAAAAAAGTTTTTTATGGACAGTTGAGTTGAGGATTTTAACTTCGAGTTACACAGTTCACGGTAGCACTGTATAACATGTTCAACTTCTCTTTTAACTTTTCCACTTCTTGTTTCATCGGGATCATTGTTCTCAAAGTAGCTTAAAGCATTATTGATCATTTGGAAAGCCTCTGACATCCCTTTACCGGTTAACACTTTAACACATTCAGGTTCTACATCTTCCTCGGACACTTCCACACAATTTTCGTCTTCCATGGACAGCAGGTCCTCGTTGCTCAGATCTTCTTCTTGTAGAAGCGCAGAAACATCTTCCTCGTCAACATCAGTGAATCCAACTTGGTGAGTCAAGTTCACTATTTCTTTGGTCGTTTGAGAGACATCATCAATTTCTTCACTGTTGTTGATTGATTCCACCGTAACCTGAGGCCATAGTTTTTTCCACACCCTGTTCATACAGTGAAGTGTCGGTCCTTTCCAACATTTATCTATGATTTCAATAGCCATCTTAATATTGAACTGTTTCCAGAATTCTTTAATTGAAAGCTGGTCATTAACATCACATGAGTTTATGAGTTGTGAGAGTGTCTCCTTAAGGTAGTTGGCTTTGAACGCTGAAATTACGCCTTGGTCCATAGGCTGCAATATGGAAGTAGTGTTAGGGGAAGAAACACAACCTTGATGCTTTCATTCACCTCACATATTTCTGAGGGATGGCTCGACACATTATCCAAAAGAATCAAAACCTTAAACTCAATGTTTTCCTTTTCACAGTAGGGTTTTAGTTCCTCTTGAAGCTCTTGTGAAACATAATCATAAAATATTTTTCCTGTCATCCAACCTTTCTTACTAGATTTCCAAACCACAGGCAGTTTACTTTTATCGTAACCTTTAAGTGCTCTGGGGGTTTATGATTGATAAATCATCAATGGTTTTAATTTGCAATCGCCAAAGGCATTGCCCCCAAAAAGCAATGTGCAACGGTCTTTAGCAGCTTTGAAACCAGGTGCAGTTTTTTCTTCAATAGAAATAAAAGTTCTGCTTGGCATTCTTTTCCAATATAGGCCAGTCTCGTCTAAATTGAAAACTTGCTTTGCCATATAACCACCTTCTGCAATAATATTTTTAAATGTAGTTTCTCTGAATTCATCAGCTCCTTCATTATCAGCAGAAGCAACCTCGCCCATAACTTTTAATCTGTGAAAAGCGTTGCGAGCCTTAAAACGGTTGAACCAACCTCTCCTAGCGTTAAATGTTGGTGGATTTTCATTGTCTTGTGTTAATTGTGCATAAAGACTTTTAGCTTTTTCTTGAATGATTGGCATAGAAATAGGCGCATTCCGCTGGTTGTGGTGTTCAATCCAGGTAGACAAAAGATTTTCCGTTTTTTCCATTGCATCTGATCTCGATGTAGCTGCTCTTGCGACACTTAAATTCGTACAAGATTCAACACTTTTACGAATTGCATCTGCGTTTGATCGGATCGTCCTTATAGACGACACTGGAAGACCCATTACTCGCTGAATATCGACAACATGTTCGCCTGTATCGATACGTTTTAAAACTTCCAGTTTAATCTCCAATGAAAGAGAATTTCTCGCACGTTTTTTAGTACTCACACTTGAATTTTCCTTGCGTTTTTGTGACATTTTCAATAACTCGACAACACTGAACGAAATGTCACACTCACCACTCAATGAAACGTGAACAGGAAATAATTGCTAGACGAGGTACACAGCGCAGTGCTACTGACAGCGATCGATTGCGAGAGGTGACTGACTACGCTGTAAAAATAGACAAACACAGACAATGACAGAGCAAGTAGGGGTGGGGAGAGGCAAGCGGTATGAGACCACTGACCTTGAGGAGAGAGAACAGCGTGTCACCGCCCGTCCATGACTAACTGTACACTTCAAACAATCACCGCTTTGGTGCAACTCAACTCAAATACAAAACCCTTAAAGGAAATTTTTTTTTTAAACCGCGTAAAGCGGGACCGCGTATAACGGGGACTCCCTGAATTTAAAATCATCTGTTTCCAGTGGTATATTGATTAACCTATGTATAAAGCTATGGAAAGCAGCTAATTTTTGTGAATATGGGTGGTGTGACTGTGTTTATAGTCAAAATCCGTAGTTGTAGGTTTTCTGTAAATTTTGTACTGAAATTTATTTGCCTTCTTTATTATGGTTAGGTCCAAAAAATTAATTTTGTTCTCTTCATGTTCTATTGTAAATTGAATATTATTGTGTACGCTGTTCATATAATTTTTTAATTTCTCTATCTGGCGCGTAGTGCCATCAAATATAATAAAGGTATCGTCGACATAGTGTTTATATAAGATTATTCTATTTAAATATTTATTGTTATGGTTAAAAATAACTTTCATAATTGTTTATGAATATGTCAGCTAATAGACCTGAGAGTGGTGAACCCATGGCAAGTCCTTCGCGTTGTGAGAAGTATTTATCATCGAATGTGAAGTAGTTTTGGTCTAATACTACTTTCAGCAGTAAGATTAATTCGTTGATTTCTGTTATGCTTAATTTCTTAGCTCTTTTTAAGTTATTATTAATAACTGTTAAGGTATCTCGTACAGGTATATTGGTGTACATATGTTAATGATGTCTAGCGATAGTAGTTTGTATTGTGGGGAAATTTTAATATCTTTTATGTTGTCTGTGTGTTCAAAACTGTTTTTAATAATTTGAGCTAATTTTTTAGCTGTTGTAAGCGGGTGCTGACGTGTAATTTATTAATGGTCTTATGGGGACGTTCTTGTTGTGTATCTTCGGCAGACCAGTAAACCTAGGTGCCTGTGCATTTATGGGTTTCAAATATCGTCGCGTACTTTCATTTAATAAATTTGTGCATTTATTAATCGTATTGTTTAGGTCTTTGATGTACTTTGCAGTAGGGTCTTTATCCATTGTTTTGATGTTGTTATCGTGTATAAACTCATGTTTTTTGTTTAATTACATTTTGTTTCATAATTACAAGAGTATTACCCTTGTCACCTTTAGTGACAATGGCATTGTTGTTAACAATTTTCTTTTTTATTTGTTTTATGATTTAAGTTTATTTGCATAATTGGTATTGTTGTTATGTAATAATTTATATTTCCTATCTTGCGATTCTAATGTCTTTTTAAGCTTAATATTAATCAGTTGTCTTGCTTCGTTTTGTAAATTGGGATGAGATATAGATTTAATTGCCGCTTCTGCGTTAAACTACCTCACTAATAATCTGATTTTTATGTACGGTAGGAATGTTGTACTTTAGCCCTTTGTTCAGTATTTCAATTTCGCTGTTGTTGAATTCTATATCTGTCAAATTAGAAACCCTAGTATACAATTTATGTTTACATTTGATGTTTACTTCATAAAGTTGATTACTTAATAGACTTTGTAGTTTCTTATCATGTATATGGGTCATAGATAATCTGATCTTCGTAACACGCTTATCGACATATTCTTTGATACCATTCAAGAAAACAGGATTTAATGTTCATAATAATTCTAAGTGTAGTCTGTATAACTTGTTATTTAAAATATTCTTTTTTGCATATAATTGTTTAATCTCCTCTTTCAACCATAATGTCTCAGCTTTATGTTTGCTTTTGGTGGCTGCCCTGGACGTACTGTTATATTACGAATTACTTCCAATATAACTTACTTAATAATTACTGAATAATTTTTTAAATATCGGGCGCCATCTTGTTATATACCTTCAAAACTTACCTTAGGCCAGAATTCGGTTAAGCGAACGATATGATAGCAGAAAGTGTTATCTGAAATAATTACTATTACTTGAAATGGTTACCAATGTTTACCTTTTATTTACATCTTTAAATACACAACAAGTGATTCTATAGTGCGAAATGTGCACGCTACCATATTGCGCCATGAAACGCAGTTCCTCTATACAAGTTAAAAATTATTATTGTATTTTAAAAATACATAATATGAAAATGTTTACATACATAACAATGTTATACATATCTATATATGCATAATTTTATTGAAAAATTGTTCACAACCCAGCACTTGTTAATATTATTTTGTTCACGCTCTCTCTCTCACTCTCTCACACACACATTCTCTGGTACAATTTTTTAGTTTTTTTTTATGAGCTCATTTTGGTTATTTAATGAATAATTTTGGGTATATGAATTATATGAATTTACTGAATTATATAAATATTGGACAGCTGATACTTAGCTTCCGTTTGTTGGGTAGAACGTTGCACACCGCGAGTTCGCCGATTTCACAGTCACATCGTGAAATGTTACACTTGTGCCGATTTGTACTAATTGGACCACTGTTATTTAAACCACTTTTGGTGGTGTAAAATTTAAATATTCACATTCAGTGAATATGCCGGCTGCGTGATGTGCCGACCGGCCCTATTCATGGTCCAGGCGAAAATGACGAAAAGTCTTTGTTAAACATTGCGTAGGTGGGGCAAAACTACGTCACCAGTCTTTTGTTTGTATGGCCAAGCCTCGTTTGTTTACAAAAGTATGCATTCCTTTGGCTGACGTCATCATGGGCTAGGCTTGTTTACCGCTATCTGTGACACATAGTTTTTTGCGACAATTGTAGCTTTTCAACGAATTCGATCGAAATCCAGTTAATTCAAATATGCGTTGTATAAAATATTCTATAGTTTATTCACCAAAACTTTATAGGGATTATGAAATATTACAAAATAAATAGTTAGGGAATAAAATACAATAATTATGGTTTTTGGGACCATATTTTTATAAAAGTATGTTTGTACCAGAATTGTACCATCACAAAACCCCATCAATGAAAGATTTTGTGCCGAAGCATAAAAACTTTCATTGACACATTCGTACTTCCTAAAGGGATCCGACAGGATATGTCACCACAACCCCCTTACAATTTATATAAAAAGAAATACAATAACTCACCCGTGGTCCGATGATGATGACAGTACCTGCATGACCTTACTGGACTTCTCCTTCGAGATCCCAACACCATAAGGCCAATCAGGCGCGTAACGTTCCTGCTCTGACGCGCTGGCCAGCTCAGGACCGCCGTCATAACATCACCAAACACTGAAACAATTAATTAAAAATATCAAAATAGTGGCTTGGTATATTACTCTATCCATAACTGATCTGTTCCCCTTAGCTATGTGCTGGTTTGCGTTAAGAAGCACTGGGTTTGCTTGAAATACAAGAAATACAAATACAAAAAATATAATCAACAAGAATTATATAGAAGTGCCATTCTCTTCATGGACTACCCTTTAATTTTAAAAATCGTTTCGATTCCCATTGATAATAATTAACTCTTTCTGTTTCATAATTAATGTAATTATAAAAGAAACAAATATCTAAATGAAATACATGGATATAATAATTATATATAAACCCCAAATTTATGGATATAATCTCCCTTTAAATTAATTACTCAAACAGGGAGAAAAACATTTTATAGAAAAAAAAAATCTTATTATTATTTAATATTTATTATTATTATTATTAACAGTTAATAACTGGCGCTGTTAATAATATTTACCCCTCTTTCTCCTCCACACACTCTATTTCCTATACATCATGTTAAAATTTCTATGTTAATACATAATACATGATACATAATATATCATAATCAACATTGATACAGTTAATACATTGAAATAGTCAATTCCTATTTAATCTTGATCAGAATTTACACATTCTACCTATTTAAATTTGCATTTAAATTATAAAAATTACAATTTCAATTAATTAATTCATTAATTCTAAACTTTCATTAATTAGCCATCAATTATTTATTATAATTATAAAATTTATTTCAAATTTATTATTAATATTCATATTACGTTATTATTTCATCATTCATTATTACCTCTCTACTCTGACCTTTCTACCTAACCTTTCACATTCTATCATTGATTAGTCTGGGTGACTCCTGTATTCACTATGCTTTGACTTATTATTATACTCTTGCTCACCTTTCTCCTAACTAACAACCAAATTTACCTATCATGACACCAATTTCTCAATTATAAACACCTTTCACTAATTTCATTCCGACGATAAATCCTATGGCACCACGCGTCTTTGTACAGAGATGGGTGTTCCCTACCTGGCTATATACATTCATAATATTTTGCCCTTCCAAAATATTTGGCAAACACTCCCTTAAACTACGCTATTACCTGCCACAACGCTATACGTTGGCTACTCCTTATCACCTCACCCCCACTACAAAATATCATCAACAAATAAATGTTTAACCTTTACTTTACTCACCTCTACAAATAATCACTAACTACTGTGTCCCTAAAATATCTAATACTCTCTTTGTATTATTTACTTTAAAATTCTTATCTATCTAACTCCATTTACATTAATTTTATAACTCACCTGCCTTTATTTACACCCAGGCTCTATTCCCTTTTTAACACTTTACCTTACTGTAATCATTGACAATTGCATCCTAAAATTTATCTCTCACCTACTCATAACAATACATCTCAATATTCAATATTCTTACTTAATCATTTATTATTCATTAGAAATGTTTTATTCGTTACAAATTAATCATTTAACTTCATTACTACTTCAGTTACAAATTTAGTACAACTTTCTTTTGTACCACATTAATTCATCGATTACTCGTTAATTACTATTCAATTAATTAAACTTTTCACTTGTTTAGTTAAACAAAACATGTTAATTGTTAATTATTAAAACAATACATAATACATGGTGTACATAAAATTTACCTGTAATACACAACATCAAAATACATAAATACATTGATATTAACACATAAACACAATGAAAAATATACAATCCAACTTCATTATTTTGTCATTAATCAAAATCAGTCCATATGCAGTCCAATTCAAAACCACTTTTCACATATATTAAATGTTCATTACACAATAAAACAATCTACCCTCCATCATTGAATAACATTCTAATCTTAGGTCTATTTATCTTATTGTTTAGTAAATACATTTTATTATTATAATCATTATAATAATTATCAAACATTTCATATTCATTCACAATTTCGTTTACATTAATAGATGTATTGCCTATTAATTTATCATATGCCATGTCACAATCGGTTATAGTTCTGTCTACATCAGTATGATATGTTATAATCTTGTTAGTCATATTGTCATTAGAATTATCATCATAATTTTCTACTACTACACCTGTTACTTCCCAAGGTAAGTGCTTGATACCATTATTATCATCATCTATTATTATTTTAATTTCAATCTTGCTACAAGGTATGTATTTACTATAATCATCCACCATCTCTACTCCTAACCTTTCTACAAGTTCTCTATACTTTCTATTTACTTTAAAATTTTTTATTACTCTCTCTCACCATATCTCTCACAATACCTCTCTACACTTTCTCTCTTAATATATTTCTCACCATAACACCAAGTTACACTCTCTTTCCAAATATGCAGGGGTCACTAACTCAAAATTACTGCACCACCTATGAGGTACACAAAAACACCAAGGAACTCTATTTGCAGACCTTTCGTCTCCCAAATATAAATTTAAGGCACTCTCGTCCTTATTAAAAATACGTGAAGACTTGACTTCACCCCCTAACACAACATCAAAGGAAAATTCTATCCCCTGCACCCCTTTAACAAATGTACTTTCTCTCAGCTCTCTCTCTGACTCAACACACTCAAACACCTCATTATCACTCCCAATATTATCATTATCATTTTCTAATATCATATCATTCTTACTACCTGTAAACTCATTATTCAAATTATCACTGTTACTCACCTTCTGATTCTCTAATTGGATTAACTGCTCATCCAACTTTTTAATTACTTTGTCACATTGTTTAACAAGATTTTCATTACGTCTTTTAATTTCGTTTTTTATTTCATTAAACTTGATATCAAAACTATTTCTGATTTCATTTTTCTGCTCTTTAAATTGTTTATCAAAATTATCAAATCTTGCACTCTGTTCATCAAATTTGTCATTCAAGTTAGTAAATTTTTCATCGAATTTATTATTAATTCCTTTAATTTCGCTTAATAGTAACTGCATCATTGCAGATGTATCTGTCTTACTTACGTCTTGAGTTGAGATGGGGGTTATTGTAACTGGGTTTAATTCAGTAATACTGGTTTGACTAATTTGGTCCAGTTTAACATCCATCTCACTCGCAACTATTTCCTCTACATTATCACCTTTATTGGTATTCATTTTACTTAATTTAATATTACCCGCATGCATATAACCTTATAACATAACCTCGTGGCAGTTGGGTTATGTTTACTTATTTAAAATTATGTTTATTACCTCAGATAACTCTTCCGCTCTCTCCAGTAGACTTACTCCACATAAAATTTTTATGTAGAGTCCCTGGTCGGAAAGTGCCAATTGTTATACTATATTGTTATACCAGGGACATAGGTCCCTGGTCGGAAAGCGACAAATGTTATACTACAAATTTACTGCCAATACAACTTACTTAATAATTGCTGAATAATTTTTTAAATATCGGGCGCCATCTTGTGATATACCTTTAAACTTACCTTAGGCCAGAATTCGGTTAGCGAACGATATGATAGCGGAAAGTGTTATCTGAAATAATTACTATTACTTGAAATGGTTACCAATGTTTACCTTTTATTTACATCTTTAAATACACAACAAGTGATTCTATAGTGCGAAATGCGCACGCTACCATATTGCGCCATGAAACGCAGTTCCTCTATACAAGTTAAAAATTATTATTGTATTTTAAAAATACATAATATGAAAATGTTTACATACATAACAATGTTATACATATCTATATATGCATAATTTTATTGAAAAATTGTTCACAACCCAGCACTTGTTAATATTGTTTTGTTCACGCTCTCTCTCTCTCTCTCTCTCTCTCTCTCTCTCTCTCTCTCTCTCTCTCTCTCTCTCTCTCTCATACAATTTTTTAGTTGTTTTTTATGAGCTCATTTTGGTTATTTAATGAATAATTTTGGGTATATGAATTATATGAATTTACTGAATGATATAAATATTGGACAGCTGATACTTAGCTTCCGTTTGTTGGGTAGAACGTCGCACACCGCGAGTTCGCCGATTTCACAGTCACATCGTGAAATGTTACACTTGTGCCGATTTGTACTAATCGGACCACTGTTATTTAAACCACTTTTGGTGGTGTAAAATTTAAATATTCACACTCAGTGAATATGCCGGCCGCGTGATGTGCCGACCGGCCCTATTCACGGTCCAGGCGAAAATGACGAAAAGTCTTTGTTAAACATTTCGTAGGTGGGGCAAAACTACGTCACCAGTCTTTTGTTTGGCTGACGTCATCATGGGCTAGGCTTGTTTACCGCTATCTGTGACACATAGTTTTTTTGCGACAATTGTAGCTTTTCAACAAATTCGATCGAAATCCTGTTAATTCCAGTATGCGTTGTATAAAATATTCTATAGTTTATTCACCAAAACTTTATAGGGATTATGAAATATTACAAAATTTATTACAAAATAAATAGTTAGGGAATAAAATACAATAATTATGGTTTTTAGGACCATATTTTTATAAAAGTATGTTTGTACCAGAATTGTACCATCACAGTACTATTGGTATACAATTTAATGTAGTTAGGAATTAATTGTAAACTCGTACATTTCTTATTGAATTTTATGTGCATATCTGTCTTCTTCACTTTAATCTTAACGCTTAAGAATTTATATACCGTTGATGCATGACTAGCTTCAAGTTTTATAAACATGTTTTTTGGTATCCAAGTCGCGTAAATGTTAATAATTAAAAATTACCTTATTAAATTACCTTATAAGGTAATTTTTAATTATTAACATTTACGCTACTTGGATACCAAAAAACATGTTCAATTTATTTACCTCAAAAACATCTTGAAGTAAATAAATTATAAATATTAAATAAATTATATATATATATATATATATATATATATATTTATAATATATAAATATATATTCCATATAAAATATGTCGCTATGCTGAAGTACTTGCACAATGAATTCATTCAATATAACATCATTCATTTTTAATTAGACTTATTTGTAATAATGTGTGTGTGTGTGTGTGTGTGTGTGTGTGTGTGTGTGTGTGTGTGTGTGTGTGTGTGTGTGTGTGTGTGTGTGTGTGTGTGTGTGTGTGTGACAGCAGACATACACAGAGAGAAATAACCAAATGTAAATAATGTGTGTTTCATTAGTACAAACTCCCTTTCTCAGGAGGGACAACCAAGAGCAATATGTGTATACCGTGTGTGCTTTTTTCACTTTCTTTTTATGGGTCTTTTCCACTTATAAGGGTTGATCCTTCTTTTGTACAGTATTGACTGACTTGTCCCTCCCTAGAAGAGAGTAAGCCCATTTTACTTTTGTAACATTTGTTTACAATTCAATATGACTTATGTTTTATACATATTTTTTTGTGTACTTGCAAAGTAGTATTTGATAGTATTAAATAGTCTCATTTAGTAAGTTTATAATTCGTACATTATTATAAATTATATGATGCTTTGTAGTTTGAGTATCAGCAAGCGCAACTGGAGGCTGAGATTGAAAACCTGTCATGGAAAATAGAACGTGCAGAGACAACTGATAGGGGCGACTTAGAGAACCAAATGGATATAGCAGAAAAGCGGAGGACAACACTGCTCAAAGACTTCTTGGAAGTATGACATGGTTTTTTCTGCTTTAGACAATGGTAAGGCAATGCGTCCAAACTGTTTTGTTATGAATAAGAATGTAACAATACGCTTAAAAAAAGTAGGGATACATTGTTATTTTGTACAAGTTGCGGTATTTCATTTGCCATACATGTTTTACAATAAAATATAATCTTCATTCTAAAGTATACTGAGTTTCTTCAATTGTGTGTACTATAAAATTGTATATAAATATATTAGGAGATTAATTATGTTTTGTTCATACATTTGTATACAAGAATATATTAAGGCAGTTTTATAACATTATGTTATTGTTCCAATCATGTCTATAATATTCTAAAAGAATAATAAAATTGAGCTCGAAATTTATTGGACGTGATCAATTTGTATATATCTCTGCATGCTGCAGGTCTTGTCATTTTGTACATAAACATTGTGTATTATACTGTAAAATAGTTCATAGGATAATTTCGTACACCATTTTTCATTTATAGCTATTATTATTTTTAATTTAAACAGTACGTTCATGAACAGCAAATGTGCCACAAGTATCTGATTGTGTGAAGAGGTTTACATTCTATGGAGGTGAATTTATCAATGTCTTCTGTAATTCTCTGTAAAAACTAGGAAATTTATATAATGCATACAGTTTTTAATGCAAAGGTACCATGCAGGATCCATCAGTAATCAGCTCTTTTTCCCAATATTACGTGGTACTAGTTCTTTTTTCTATAAAATTATAAAAGAACACAGAGTTCAGTATTGGTACGATGATGAAGTCACTAACTACAAACTTTAGGTAGACACAAACACCAGTGTAAACCAACAATGGCGCCCTTATACAATAATTCAAGTTAAAATCATCCAACTACTACAATAAATGTCACATTATTACAGTTTTGCACTAATTAACACAAGAACACTTTTCAGTAACTCCGCAAACTGCGCTGTAATTTTGCTGGTCTATCACTTAAACTGGGCCGCTTCAAATCCAGTGTTTCTACCTCTGCCGCCTTGCATTGTAGTCATAGAGCTCTGAGTAATGTCTGGAACAAACGCGAATGTTACACAACTCTGCCACATAGAATAATCTGTAAACTGTATATAACACTGCCGACTTGGATCATAAATTATTGATAAAAATGATAAATGAATGAGCCTTGGATGTGCTGTAAGCTATGAATCTGAATATGATATAAAAGAGAAGATAAATAAATTTAGGAACATTTGTAATACGATTCATAGAAATCATAGAAACAAAACAAGACACAGCACAAGGATTAAATTTTGTAAGACATATGCGAGTGAGGCATGGGTCATGACAAAAAAGGAATGCATGTCAGAGTGCTGAAATGCAGTTTTTTCGAAGTACTTTGGGCTATACATTGCAAGATACAATAAGGAATGAGAATGTCAAAGCAGAACTCGAAGTAGAGGACATAAATAAAATTATTTCAGCGTACAGAAGACAATGGTGGGATCATCTGCAAAGGATAACAGAGGATTCATTGCCGAAAGCAGCACTGAACTATAAAGCCATTGGTAGAAGAGATGGGAGTCGTCCGAGGATGAGATGGGTGCTGGAACAGGTTTATATAACCTAATCCTTGAAGAGAGAAAAAAGTTGATACATTTTTACCTGATGGCCTAAACTAATTTTCGCTCCATTAGAGCTTCGTCAGAGGCTGTCACTAGGAGTACTGTCCGTACTGCTGTAGGTGACGGTGCCATCATTCAAAATGTCATTGTGTGTGTGTGTGTGTGTAATTTGTTCGAACAGTATGTGTGATTTAAATTGTGTCTGTTCATTTGGGATGTTGTTTCTATATGTTCTGTTTGAACACACACACACACAACAATGAGCTTTTGAACAATAGAGCCATCACCAAAAGCAGGATGAATTGCGCTCCAAGCAGCAGCCTCTGATGAAGTCCTAACAGAACGAAAACTGTTTTAGGCCATCAGGTAAAATTTATCATTTTTATCGATAATAATTTGTGATTTGTGAGCCGATAGTGTTATGTACAGTTAATTAATAACAATGGACACATCATGGACAACAAAATCCAGGAATTGTAATTGTCTGGAGCAGTCTGGTACGCCATGTGTCCAGAATCACATACGCATTCAGCGATGTGGTGCTATTTATTTCATCAGTGTAACGGTATCATTTTTAAAGAATTCGTGAACAGTTTATCTCTGGGACACATTGATAGGGTTGTGTTAGAAACATCTAGATCTAGAAATGAAATTGTGATCCATAAAAATTTAGCAGATGAGTAAATATGTATTTATTACAAACATGTATAATTGCCATTTATGTTTTAAATTGGAAAAAATTTCGAGAGTAATTGCCAGCAGTGTGCTGACATGACCCAAAATTTGTAGACATCTAAAGTTAGAAATAACTAATTTATATAAAGGTCATCCAATAATTAAAGAGACAAATAGCTGTAGAGGAAAAATGGTTGGTAGACAGAGTATGATAGTTTCAGAATTGTAAGTTGGCATCCCTGTGATGAGGTCTGATCAGCTGTTTGATTAGAACTGTCTTGTTTATAACCTCAGATTCTTATTTAATGATGGTGAGTCCTCTTGAAGTTTCGGAATTAGTTAAACAATATGCAGTGACCGTTTTTTGCTTTCTGAATATGAAAACCCAGCTAAAGTTTACTCTTGGATGACTAAACAACTCGGTAAAAGCTGTATAAACTGCAGAAATTTTTATAACTGGGTAGAAGAACAGTTTAAAAATGGTTGAACTTCAGTGACTGATGAGTACCATTCTGGACGTCCAGTTGAAGTTTCAACTACAGCACTTGAAACTTGCATAGACATCCTGATCCAAGAAGACCCCAACGGATTGCAGTTGAGCTTATAGCTGAAAAATTACAAGTACGTGTTGGAACAGTTCATAACATTATTAAGCAAAAGCTTAAGTACTGTAAAACAAGCTCAAGATGGGTTCTGAGAGAGTTGACCGACCATCACAAAGAGACTAGACTTTGAGTGTGTACAGAGCTGAAATAGTGCTGTAGTCTGACAATGATCACCGATGGCTTTGAGTAAGCGCAGAGTGAAGAAATAGACCTCCTCCCTCTCCCACTTTCTCTGTCTTCCTGTCCCCTTCCCTTCCTAATCAACGGGATGTCACACTGTTTGGTGAGTGAATGACTCCTTTCACACAGTTGCCTTGTGTCCCAAAGGGTGTCAAAAATGTTTGTTCTGCGGAAGGTCATTTTCAATGTTGTATACCTATACATGCAGGAAGGTAATGCTTTTTTGGATAGAATTCGAACATGTGATGAAACATGGATTCATCATTTTGAGCCAGAATTAAAAAGACAAAGCATGGAGTGGAAGCCTACACATTCACCTATCAGGGAAAAGTTCAAAACCCAATCATCGGCAAGAAAAATTATGTCGACGGTCTTTTGGGATGCTGAAGCCCCAGTTTGTAGTGATTTTTTAGAAGATCAGCAGATATTAGACAAGCACATACTATTATGACATGCTTGTTAATAAAGTGAAGCTGGCAGTGATATGGAAGCATCCTGGGTTAATGCGCAAAGGCGTTATTTCCTTCATGGTAACGCCTGTCCACACACAGTGCAGTGAACACATTAAACCACCAATTAAATTTGTTTGAGAGACTCTACCTCACCTTCTCCACAGACCAGAATGGCTCCATATTATTTCCACTTGTTTGGTCAATGCAAGAAGGTGTTATGCAGTACGAAATTTTATGACAACGATGAGTTCAAAGAAAATGTACTAAAATGGCTGTGACATCAACACAAAGGTTTCTTTGCAGCAGGGATATAAAAACTTATTCAGCGATGGGACAAGTGTATTGATGTTGCTGGGGATTTAAGTCGAAAAGTAAAACAAATTCTCATACTGATTAAATAAACTGTTTTCCTCTACAACTGTTTGTCTCTTTAATTATTGAATGACCCTCGCACATTGAAATAAATCTGCCTTCCATAGTTTTGTCTTGTGTAAAACATTTGTTTATATGGAACACTGAATAAATGTCTTGTTACATCTGTTGCTCCCAAATCATAAATCATTTGAATTTTGTTAAAGTATTTTTTTTTCATGTGACTGTAATACTTAAAGATGTGTAAATATACACATTGTGTAAGTGATATCTTTGACACAGACTAGTGTAGTAAGTAATTTTTTTAGTACTACCTTAAAAGCAATTGTCATTCTAACGGTAAATTAATTAAGTAGGTGTAATATTAAGTAATGTTACAGGTACTTGTAATATCTAATGTGTAGTTTCAATGTTTTTTTTTTTCTTGTATAGAATTTAGTCATATCTTTGAAAAACTGTGCTGTTCTTCTATCAGACTAATTTTAAAATATTTTTTCTAAACCTAATCATAAGGATACATATCTCGGTTAGATGTTGAGTACCTGACAACTGGAACACTGACAGAAGGAAGTGTACGTCAGCAATCATTCAACTGCTCAATTAATCTTGATGTGCAAGCAGCTGGCAGTTTTTCTGTTAGCTTGTTTTGAAGCACGGAGACTTCCTGAGTAATTACACTCGTGTCAGTACCACCCATTTTAAGCACAAAATATGTTATTAACTTCATAAAAGTATTCCATATAAATATATTTTTTTTAGTAGAAAATAAGTATTTCCACTGGCTTTGATTATAGTCATCAGAAGGCTAAACTGTGTTACGATGTAAAGATAAACTTGTATTGCAACTACTAACACGCAATTATACTTTCCATAAGCGCTTTAAAGCCTTTCGGCTCATATTCTGACGGAACACAACAACCTACCTATTCTTGGTTCCACAGTGACAATGGGCGAGATTGGTACGGATGAGACAATGGGCGAGATAGGGAAATACATTGCGCTTATGGGTTTTACGTTCGCTACTATTGCGCGACTTGAAAACATCGACCGATAAAAATGAAGTACTAGATAAATCTACAAAACGTCCTCAGTAGTAACAGTATTTTAATTCTTCACATTTTGGTACATTTTAAATAAACGTAGCCCAAAAAATGAATCGGTAAAATAAAAAATGTAATAAAACCATCGCACTCTCGATGTAGCAAGTATTAAAATATATACTGTCCTTACACAAGAAGTTCTTCCTCTTTAACGATAATTTTTTTGTACATGTAACACGTACATGATGTGCTTGCTATTTTAATGTAATAATGTCCTTGTAGTAACAAAATAAAAAATAAACTTCATGTTAATTTTAATTTTTTTTCAGTCATGAGGCATAAAAAGTAGCCTGCAAGAAACGTTTTGCCTATTCAAGATAGACGAATACATTAAGCCAATCAGTTGTACAGAAAGATTAAAATTTAACATTGAGAGTTAGATCAAAATTAAATTTGAACCTCTCTATACAATTGTTACGTTCTATTACTTTACCAATTTCCCCCACGTGACTTCTACTTACCTCGAGCGATCTTTTTACGCATTCACCATGATTACACGCTACCCTGACTTACCAAAACAGAAGACTCCAAATTACTTATAGGTCGCCACCAATATCTTTAAAGGACAGATATGGAGACCTTTTTCACTTACCAGGTTTGTTAGGCAAAATTTTCTATACGGGATAGGTGATGTTAATTTGGCGTAATAATTGACTTAACGCATGGTTACGCTATTAATCCATTTTATTGATATTCATTTTAAAAAATTAATTATTCTCAGTTTGTAACTCTTTAACAGTTCATCAAATTCTTTGCTTTATCAATTCTCTATAATATTGTATGTTAAACATTTTAGAAAACCAAATTTATTACTTCAACTAATCGGTATACATTTTATTTTATTAGACAAATGCCACATTTCTTTTATATTCTTTCTTTCAAAATATTTTGTATTCGTTTTTACTGCTCCTTTTACTTTACTTTTGAAAATACAAAATATTGTTTATTACCTCCTTTCTAGGAAAACGCACATTGAAAACAAAAAAACTTATAAACTATTGTATCTCTATTGTATCTAAGACAACCCAGCTTGCTCATACACTCATTCACGCTTGTTACCCCATTTATTTTTGTTTTATTAAAAACAAGAGATCTCTTTTTTCATTTTAATTTTGACTTTCAGTTTTTTATTTTAATTGAAATGATAGGTGTACTTCCCTGTTGTAGTAATGTAGAGCGCGTGTCGAAATCAGTCCACTTTAATTCACTCGTTTATTCCGAAAGTTAAATTTGGAGCACTGATGACTATCTGCCGTTTCACTATTTTCCGCTACATGCTTTAACACACTTTTACTGGTATCACTTTATACTGCATTTATTACATATTAATGAATTTTAATACTTTTTCGGCTCGTGACTATGTTATGTTCAGCCGGCCGCAGCCATGACTGGTAGACGAACAGACACTATTTTCTTCACATTTTTATATGCCTACGAGATGAGAAACTGGCCGCCGGCGGACGCACACACTGCTCGCGTCCGTTATGTTGAGATGTTATTCGCCGACTGCTGTTTTCTACGCACACAGAGCGAAAGAATGTACCTGCGCGTGACCAAACCATGGGAACATTGGCCGCCTGAGCACGCGTGTGGAGGCACGTACGCACCCTCGTTGATAACTGCATTCTTGTACCACAACGCGACAGTCTCGACGCAAAAGTCAATTCACCGTATATGCTTGTTCACCATTCCCAATGCGTACTTGGCACTGACTGTTACTGAACAGTACCAAGATTGGTTTAAAAATAATTAAAATTGGTTTACCCCTTTTTGCCCTGTTACACAATTAATTCGCTTAATGTATTATTTATTAGTCTATCTTGAATAGGCAAAAAGTGTCTTGCAGGCTACTTTTTATGCCTCACTACTGAAAAAACTTAAAATTTGATATGAAGTTTTATTTTTTATTTTGTTATTACAAGGACATTATTAATTTAAAATAGCTTCCGCACATCATGTACATGATACATGTACAAAAAAAATTATCGTTAAAGAGGAAGAACTTCTTGCGTAAGGACAGTATATATTTTAATACGTGCTACATCAAGTGTGTCATAGTTTTATTAAATTTTTTATTTTTACTGACTTTGGGCTAAATTTGTTTAAAATGTACCAAAATGTGAAGAATACTGTTACTACTGAGTATATTTTGTAAACTTATCTAGTATCTAGAACTTGTTTGGTTACACGTTTACTTCGAACTCCTGTAACCCCAACTATTGTAACCCCCCGCAACTGGTAAAGACGGTATATTTTTATTTAACTCTTTTAATTCTTCTAACCCACTTTCAGAAATCACTGATATCTCACTACCCGTGTCTATTAAGGTTTTAAATTCCTTTCCTTCTATGTTGACAATCACCTCTGTCAATCCTGTCTCCGGTTCAACGACCTCTGGGTTGTCTTCTTCCATCAATTCCTTTGACATGTCCGCTCTGATCAGCTGACTCCGATAGCTATACTCCTGGACCCCGCTGCTACCTGTTGACAATGGTTGGGTCCTTTCATCCACTGTCCTTGCTAGTTTTCCTGTTGTACGGCAGCACTGCCCTGCGAGTACCCGCCTCTACCCCTAGTTGCATTTCCACCTCCTCTGGGCGCTCCTCTGCTGCTGTCTTCACCTCTTTGATGCGCTGACAGCGTTGATTGCCTGTTGTTCCGTTTCTCTGGCAACTCCTTACCTTCCTACATCTATAACACACCGTTATTATAGCAAAGTTTTCAAAATGACACTCCGAACACGTCCAATCCTCGCCTCTTATTATTATTACCTCCCCTCACGCCTCTAGATGCGGTCGCCGACCCCCTCGATTGATTTTGATTTCCGTTAGTGTGGGTCCCTGGTGGGTTTGGACGCCTACCCATCTCACGGTTTCTTATATTTTGGAAAATGTCCAAAATTTCCTCCAGTTCGTTTATGTCCGCCACTTCCCGTGTCATCAGAGTGATCTGGATTTTTCGCGGTAGGTGTTTACTCACATGTCGTACAAACGATCGGAATGGCAGCAGTGGCTCTAAATATTTCGCCTCATTGTATAACCGCATTATGTACATTGTCACATTATTCCCGTGGCCCCCAAAATTACCGTTTCCCATGATCTTACTACGTAGCCCCTCTTGCTCTTCCTCCGACCAATATTTATTTCTAAAGGCCCTCTCAAAACTTTGATAATTTACCCAATCTATTTTGTGTACTTCCATCCATACCGCGGAACTCCCTTTAAAACATTTCATAATTTTTAATAACTGCACCTCCCAGCTGCTACTACCGAATTGGTTGAAATCTTTCACTCTGTTCAGAAATTGCATGGGGTGTACCCCCCTTTCATAATTAAATGATTCTAAATCGATCTCAGTATTCATGTCTCGAGTAATTACTACTCTTTCAGCAACACTATTAAGTTTTTGGCTTATGATTGTCTCCAATTCATCGCTAACATTTTTGACTATCTTATCATAATCATTTACTGCACACATGGCTACTTGTGATTCTAATTCACTACTACGGGTATCTATGGTACGTATCGTGCTATTTATACATTGCATCTTACTCTCTATGCCCTCAACTTATTACAAGTTTTAGTTTCAAAGCTGTCTAATCTACCATTTACGGTAGTTATTTGTTGTACCGGTTCTGTTTGGTTAGAATCTAAAATATTTGTTTTATCTTCTACAATCCACGCACGCTCTCTTAACTCATCTGTTTGTCTTTTAGTATCATTATGTATTTCGTTAATTCGTTCATCGGTATGTTTACACAGTAAATTATTCAATTCATTGAACTTTACATTTATACTATTCTCAAATATCGCATTCTGTTCTTTGTGTTGTTTTACTTCCCCCTTTATTTGATTAATATCACTCCTTAATTCATTATTTTGTTCTTTCAGTTCACTAAAATTACTTTCACTTTTAACATTTTGTTTATTAGACTTAGTACACTAAAGTATTGTATTTTTCTCTAAAAGCAATTGCATCATATTCTTATGATCATATTCACTACTATATTCAGTTGAGACAGGAGTAGATTCTGCTTCCGCATTACTCATTATAATTGACTCGGTTAAAGTACTTTCGTTGGTTACTGTTAAAGTTGTCTGAATTCCCGAATCACTCATGACAGTTGATTCGGTTAAATTAATTTCTTTGAACTGGTTCACTGGAGTTGAATGAACTGCCTCACCCGTGAAAGTTACGTCAGTCATCTAACAACCGCCATTATCCAAAATAACCCATTCTGTAATCAAAAGTAGGTCTGGCTTATATAAAATAAATTTATATAAGCCATCCCTGTTCGGGCGCATTTGTAACAGTTTATTTCTATTAATATATTGACAAATACAATTATTGCGTTCTGCGACTTACCTTCAAAGTCATGCCAAGGTTGTATAGACGAACTCTCATTCTACAGAATTAGGTTATTGGATTTTGTACGGTGTAATAACTACTAATGCATGATTCTTATAAGAAACGTCTTATTTTATTAATAAGACACAAACATTGTTAAACAATGATTATTCAGCGGTTCATTAAACAAATTTAACATTAAACTTGTTACCCAAAATTATAAAAATGCAAACCAGTACTTCGACTTTATACTTATACATGCTCTCGTACACTCTCTCTCTCTTTCTATTTTATACACCCCCCTAAATTTGAGATCTCATTTCTAATTTACCATGTTTTACATAAAAAAATAAATTGATATAAAATGGTGTTTAATTTTGGCCAATTAATTCTGTTCTTTCGTTTTTACTTATCTTGTCATTGTAATCCAAGGGGTTACACCACCATGATGCACTTTTTTTGTTTGTAGAGCACTCCAAAAACTGATTTTACACTGTTTAATTTGAATTCTGTTGTCGATCACATACTTTACTGTTGTTTCAAAATAACATCACCATTCTTTTTAGTCAGCCAACTTAAATTGCTCGCGAGCACTGGCTTACTGAACCACGCGGTTCTGGAGTGGAATATCGACTGGAGAGCCAAACTAGGCGTGCGTACACACTGCATCCTTTGTGTCACATGCCACGTAGCCATCAACTCGCTTGCTGATTGGTTATTTTTCATTGAATGTTCTAGAAGCTTGGCGGGGAACATTCTTTTAATTTCCCACGTGGTCGATTCTCTGTATTTCTAACACGCACTCTGCTGATAATCAACATTCCTGTACCAAGTTGTACCTAGCTCGGCGCTACACACCGTTCCCAAAAGTTACATACTGGGTAGTTAAAAAGTGTTACCTAAAATGGTTTGCTACAGATTATCAAAAAATATTTATTCTCCTTGATTTGTCCCGTCACATAATTTTTGATTTTTTGTTGACTTCTCCGGAAGGATTGATGTTTTTATGATGAGAATTTATCCTTGAAACGCGTTGTTATTGGAAGTTTAAAGAAGTCACAAGACCGTGAGTAACCAAGTGTTTACAAATACTACAATTAAATACTAGTATAGATTCTCCAAAACTAATGTTTGTTCAACTCTGTCTGTGTGTGTGCGCGTGTGCGTGTGTTCACACACAACAAATAGTGTTTTGTGAAGTACAGTAATTGCACAGTAGAAATGATTCATGTGTTACATTTCTGATAGAAGAACAGTATAATGTATCATCAGAAATAATATAGTTTTGTAAAGTTAGTTAAAATATGTATTTTTTGTTAAGATAACTGTATTTTTCATATTTTATAAAGTGTATATGGTTAATCTGTGCAACTAGTTGTAAGGAAACCGAAGTAGCATAGTGTGACATACTAGGACATATTATTATATTGTGATATTATTCAGTAGTACAGACGCTACTTGCAGGAGAAAATATATTGAATAATATTATAATAGTATATAATTGCTGGAAGAAACTTTGAATTAGGTATATAAAAAATATTCTATATTGAAACCGAAGTAGCATAGTGTCACATACTAGGACATATTACTTCATATTCCTTAAGGAAATGGAAGTATTATTATATTGTGATATTATTCAGTAGTACAAACACTACTTGCAGGAGAAAATATATTGAATAATATTATAATAGTATATAATTGCTGGAAGAAACTTTGAATTAGGTATATAAAAAATATTCTGTATTGTATACTTATTGTATACTCACTTATTCTAAATATTCTACTCATTGTGTTGATATGAAACTAAATATTGTTTACGTATACTTTGCAAATTTGACTGTAATATCTAGTGCTCCCAACAGATAATTATCCATCATGGTCTGTAGATTACCTGCCATTTTGCCTTGACAAACCAAATGTTTTTTGTGAACTTTTGTTTATGTTATAAGTAAAACTGAAAACGAAATGCTGAACACATGTAAATGACAAAACATTACTTTTTTGAAAGACATGTTTGAAATGGTATCCAAGTCACTTATTGACAAAATCTGTATTAATATTTAATATTAATATTTAAGTAATAATATTAATATTTCTTCCGTCGTGCGACTTCGTTTTGCGTTTTGATTTGATTTTACGCGTTTCGAGACATATGTCTCGTCATCAGAAATAAATAAAATAAAAATTCACTCTTGCGAGGTCGTTATATATTAAAATACAGATATTCGAAATTTGTATTTCATATGTGTGTAATCTTTTCGAATATTTGTATTTTAATATGTAACGACCTCGCAAGAGTGAATTTTTATTTTATTTATTTCTGATGACGAGACATATGTCTCGAAACGTGTAAAATCAAATCAAAACGCAAAACGAAGTCGCACGACGGAAGAAATAAGGTAAATATTATACAGATTACTTTTTTAGGTGATGAGTTAAATATACAAGTACTTTCAAAAGCTTTCATTAGTGTCAACCTTGATACATTGTTTCATGTATTTATGTATTATAAAACATGATGCACTGAAACCACATCGGCACAGATATTTAATAAAAGTTTGTGGAGTAATATATTGAAGACTTTTTTTTGTCTCGTGATAACCAAATATCCTTGAGTATTTTGAAGAGACTACTAGTTTGGAAGGTGAATTATTAAGCTACTGTCCATCCATTCAAGGCAACAGTCCATTGCATAACATAAAGCTTTCCTTTTCCATAATAATGTCCCAGGAATCCAAAGATGTAGTTGACATCCATGAACACTTTAAATTCATATTTCACACCACAGATGCCTGTTGGTTTGAAACATTGGGAGAAAGCATGCATACTAAACTATTAACATCAGTCCATTGATGTATACTATATGGATCACGTGCTGACAGGCAAAGTGAAAGGCAGAAAACGGTCCAAAGCACGCACAGCTTCCCACAAAATGGTGGGCAATAAAGCGCAAAGTTAACACGTTTATAAAACGAGTCATTCAGTCAGTAATGCACTTGTTTTGACACCTTACAATTATTACATTTGTGACAGTTCTACTAAAAATTTGTGGTTATGAAGATTTTATTATTATAACAGTTTGTTTTTACTTTTGCCTGAGTGATAACATATGACAATAACTAGAGTGTTTACACTCATTTTACTGACTTTTTGTCAACCGGAAAATTAATTAGAGTGCCATCAGACGTTTTAAAGATTGCAAAATATATGTAGAATTTATTTATTATATCTGACAGTAAACTTAATACCAAAAAAAAATGATTATATCAGCTTGCAAAAACTTTGCCGCCACAGTGTTTAGAAAACATATTTCAAACAATGATTTTTCTTAAGACAGCAATGAAGTGAAACTTATCAAATTAATAGGGACATTATTTTAAAAAATCTTGTGCTATAATATTGGTAAGGAAAGAACCGCTGCAGCTACCTTCTCTAAGCTTGGTGTCTGCCAAAAGTTTGTATAACTTTGTATTATTTAGTAACGTTTAATCTAAATAATTTGTATACAATTAATACGTAGCTAATTAAATAAAATAAAAAAATTTAATGTAAATTAGCATTGCTAATTGAACACTTTAACGACCATGGCAAGCGTATACACCAGCTTCTTTTATGCAATAAACATTTTAAAGTTTATGGCTCACGTCTTTTATTCTTTGTTTCCCTTATTCTTATCTTTATTCGTGTGGCTTCAACATTAAATGTTGATAAATAAGAACGCAACAGAACTGTTTATGAACGCAACCGAACTTAGCGACAAACTGAAATAATGTGTCAGAACACTGAAATGTTACAGCGAAACAAATGTGTTTATTTTGGAAAAGAACTTATTAAAAGCCTCCCACTTTGGAGTCATCCATTGTTAAAATGACATTTAACACAAAATGTGCTCCGCTAAAGCAACAAAAGCTATAACAAAACAGAAAAGTCAGACTTTGTACAGGTACAGTATATAGCATACGCAGTGTTCTTGCCCACCACTGGTGCAGCGGTCAGACCAAATTCAGTAAATGCAGCACACGATCCATATAGTATACGTCGATGCATCAGTCACACTATTGGTTTTAATACATGCAAGATTATATGAAAATAGTGGTGTTTTTAAAATACATTTGATTGTTGAATATTAGAAGTTATGTGCAAAAGATATTTGCAGTTTTGAAAAACCTCTGCAGTTTCAAAACATTACTAAAGTTTTTGTAGAAATTATTATTGTATGGACAGTTACTTGGACGTTTACGAAAACAGATCAAAGTTGGGATGTTTTGAGAGGAAAGTTTTAAGGAAATTTATGGAACTTATTAGGCCTATAAAATAGATCTTGGAGGCAAAGGTATAACTCAGGACTCTATAGGCGAGATATTGTGAAAACAAACTAACTAGACCTAGATCACAATCACAAATCTATTAGTTCTAACTCTCGTTAGTAAAGATTTTCTGCTTAGGGCAGTTGTATTCAATTCGGAGTACACCTGTATGAACGCATGGATACATCAAGATTGCCAGAAGGTGTAAGCTAGAACACTGCATTTTAATTATAACCAACTAACCCACTTATCGAACCTGAGATTTCTAAATATAAAACCATATCGCAGATAAACAGCGTTCGTGTGTGACTGCAGCAGTGAGACCAGAGGTCGACGGCTTTCAACTGGACTCTAAGAAGGAATTCTTCAATCAAGTAACATAGACGATTGTTAAAAGATCATATATGATCAATAAATAATTCATGTAAAGAATTTACAGAGAAGATTTAAAATTTGTTTTAGTTTAATAAATTCCTGTCTCCAGATAAGAGACTGGTATATATTATTAGGTCTAATACACATCTATGCATCCTTAATTTGTTTCATTGCAATATATAATGAGTGTAAAAGAATAGTAGATTGAAATATTTAACTATCACAAAAAGCTTCATTGGTCATGGAAAATACACAACATGCACAAAAAAGAACAGTATTACCAACTTAAAGAATGTAAAACTGTATTGACAACTTTTTGTTGCCCACCAAATAATCCTGTTCACATATTTGCTGGCTATGGAGATGAAGGCCTGTAAGGGATTACTTCCCTAGCGTGGTTTGTTTATCAGTAGCAGAACAGTATCTTATACGAGGTCTTTGCATTCGTGGACCAATACCCATTTCCTTACTGTGTCTAAGTGCTGGCTGATCACTAGTCCTCTCTAACCTGTCAACACGAACTTGAAATAAGAATTCTGTAGGTAGGTAACTGATGCATCAAAGTTTGTTTCACAGATAAGTAATACATTTCCATTGTTATTATAAAATAATTAATACTTAGAGCATGAGACCTTTAGGGTATGACCAGACTGGTAAGCTGGTTGAAACAGCATTGGGCTTGTAAGCAGGCTGACACAAATAATGTTTGTTAATGGGCATGGCCATACCAAGAGCAGCACTTGCTGTGCAGCTTAACTGCTTACTGCTGGAACCTGCTGAAAAACAAACTGATTTGATTTTACCTGCTTACACACTCGCTTCGGTGTTATCTTTTTGTAAAGTTTTTAAAATTGTTTATCAAAGCATTCGATAATGAGGCCTTAATATCAGCTGTGTTCAAACGTACAGTACTTTGGAATGTATGAAACATTTTAAGGACAAAAAATTGTCATCTGCTGGCTGGGATAACATATTTTTGTGCCTTAAGATGCAGTTATTTCTAAAAGTAAACCAAAAGTTCTAACAGACATGTGTAAATACTCGAAAAACTTTTATTTGCCGTTCCTTAATTCGTGATGGAGCCAATGAAATTCATCAAGTTCATTTTGTCATATTGGACACGTCCATGCGCTTTGAGTGTCTGTTTTCACTAAAAAAAGGGGAACTTTCACTTAAAAATAGTAATTTTGCAAACTGAGACAGAACAGGCAGTATGACTGCTAGCACGTGACTGCTTTCTGTGTGGCCACAGTACCAGCTCAGCTCCATGCCGCTCTACTGCTTAAACCTGCTTAATGCTCAAGCCTGCTCGAACCTGCTTACTGTGTGACTGTACCCCACTCTAGTTCATCACAGGAGAAAGGCGAATGTGTCAAATTGGAAATGTTGTTTGTTTATTTGTTTGTTTTCCAATGGCTCCCCCTTGGTACATTTAACCCATTTGGTAGCGAGCTTCCCAATAAAGACCACTAATTTCTCTGAGTTCTTGCATTTCCCTGTTCAGCTTCACTCACTCGAATAGATGATTTTTGTTCATTTTTGAGTCTCTCTCCTGCACAATACACATTCTTCTGTGGTGAAAATTTTTAATTTGTAGAGATGCACTGAGAGACAGTCATGGCCAGTTTCCAATTTAATGTTGGCGACTGCTTCCTTCCTCGGTTTTCTACAGTGTTCAGTTTTAATTCCATGAAGCGAGAGTTTGTTTTCCTCGTCATCAGTCTTCTTAGGGTGCTGAAGTCGTGGGGGTACTTTCCTGGTGGTAAATCTTTGTCCCTCGCTTTGCCAAGATGTCCGCTGTCTCATTTCCCGAGATGCCTATGTGAGATGGGATCCACTGGATAACTGTTGTAATGGGACAGATTAGGGGAATAAATAATTCTAATAAGTTTCATTTCAGTCAGTGTTCAACCTCTGGGGAACCTCTTTTAACCCACATGCTGACAATTTTATTGTGAAACAGCAGTCTGTGTTTGTGTTTGGCGTCAGTCTGGCTAGACGCGTTACGCAATCACCTACAGCTCAGGCCGTCTGTGAATCACGGAGGAACACGCCAATTTCATCAAGTGGCAAAAGTTGCAGAATTTGTTGGCCGAGCGTCTAGAAGCTTCGATGGAACCAGACAATGAGAGAAGGCGTTATAAACCCTGAATGTTTTGCGGCCAACGCCTGACGCCTTGTGCGTATGCAACCCGCGGGAAATAACAGTTAGTCGACACTCAACTTTCTGACCGGTCAGTCACATATAACAGAGTACTCAAGCAAATTAAATTCGGCCGACTAAAAATGTTACGGGAGCGAGTTTCAAACAACCGTGCAGCAAATAATAGTGGACAATCAACAATAGTATCGAGTTTTTAACATTCGGAACCAAAGTTTTTGAGAGTGCTGCATGAAAAATGACTAACACGTGGTGGTGAAATTGATTGGATATCTGATCCAGATAAGTAACATTCAACAGCCAGAAATTTAAACAAGAATCGTTAACCATTAATTATTCATCCTGTAAAATAAAATTTTGGAGGCTAAATCTAATAATGAGGTCTCACAAAAAAAAAAATTAAAATGTAAAATAGAAAGAGAGAGCGTAAGCGAGAATATGTACGTACAAAATCAAAGTACTGGTTTGATAAAATTAATTCCGGAATTATAATGTAGCAATCTATCATTTGTAGTTTTCTTTACATAATTTTGAGGTTATAAGTTGATACTTAAGTAACTCTGGTAACTTTTCATATCAGTACCATGCAGTGGCGCAACCAAGGGGGGGTTTTGGGGGGTTAGAATCCCCCCAAAATTCTGGAAAAAATTGTGTACTCAACGTATGTACAAACAGTAAGAACATAATAAATAAAGTATCTTATTTATATGTTAATGACTAGATTCTTACAAAGTAACCTTTTTACTATTACTAAATGATAAACTAAAATGCAGCATAGGTAAGTTTACCAGAAGTGAATAAATTGTTCTTTTGCCAACGGCATATGATATGCAATTGTGTTCGTACTTTTCAAAAAACACCAGTTTTCATCAAAAGCGTAGCGTTTAGTTTATTGCTATATTTTCCGGTTTTGGAGAGTGAACTAGATCAATCTGGGTGGCCTGTCAATTTCAGTACAAAGGAAAGTCATGCATAGTTAGAGTCGGAAAATAATGTATAATGTGTAGAAGTTTATTAAGTCGAAAGATAAGGGAATATCAGAAAGAAAGTTCTAGGAAAGGGTAGCTCAGGCATGCGGTGTGTCTCTAAGTAGTGTTTTTAGAATTATTAAAGAAGCATCTGCGTATATGGGTGACATAAAATCTTTCAGTACTTCCCATAAAAAATGCTCAACAAAGGCAATCAAAACTGATTTAGACAATTTTGACAAGTGTACTATTCGATTAATTATTTACGAATATCAATTCATAGAAGGGGAAACGCCAACATTCAAAATAATTTAAACAATTTTTTATATTACTTTTATTTTTACCACAATTACTTTCAATTATAAAACAAACTTACTTTGGGTAGGCAGAGTCCTTCACACGAACCTGTGAACTATAAACGTGATTTAGGGTTATTTTGTATTCATGAATTCGACTCTCATTGTAACTGTTCATTTACTCAAACTTTTATTTAATACGAAACACATTTATTTTATATTCTTTTTGACTTTAATCGTTATTCATTTTCCTTCTCTAACAAAAACTATTAGTTTCTTTACATATACAAAATATTTTAAAACAGAATAAACATATCTTGAAGAGACAACTTAGACTATTGTAAGACAACCCAGTATTTGCATACACGCTTCATTCATACTGGTACCCCATTTATTTTATTTAGAGCTCTTTTTAATTTATAATTTCATAAATAATTGGATATTATACAGTTACGTATTAACGGCGTCCCTGCTGAACATGTGCTGCACTCCGCCTTTTTATCACTATTCGTCCGAAAGACGTTACACTGTTTTAATTTCGGAAAGTTGTTGTTGATTAAATTTGTTCACTGCATCAAATATTACAATTTTCACTGTTTTACTCGAGTTGTTTCACATTTTTGCCAGTTTTATGCAATTTTCGGCTCGTGAGCCTTTATGCTGAACCGCCCGCGAGCCACCGCTGTAGTAAGACAGATGCCAAAACTGTTTTCAAGATGGCCAGGCGTTCTTCATGCACGGCAACTTGGTCTGTGATTGGCTCCCAGAGGGACCACGTGACAACAAATATTTAACACCGGTTATAGTACATCCACACTAAGAGACCAGTGAGCCGAATACGTGCTTATTCACATGTAAGAACACGCATCCACGCAATAGTGCACATTCCATAGCACCTGAAAACCGTACTTGTTGACAGATTTTCTGGACCAACATGTAAAGGGGTGTTACCTACAGGAATGTCTTTTGTTACAAACTGAGGCCCGATCTGGGTAACTCCGCTGCGTCACACTCACAATTAAATTAAAACCTATCGCCCATTCTGTCCCGTTACAATACCCCCCCCCATGAGAGGTTTTCTGCCGAAACAGAAAAACTCTCATTGCTAATCCTAAGAGGATCAGTGAGGATATGGTGCCAAAAACCCTCCTTTAATTTCTTAACACATCATGGGTAAACTACCCCCCTAGCTTGGCGACTATGGCTGCACCTGAACGATATTACTGGATTTCTCGGTTCGAGATCCCAACACCATAAAATCGGACAGGTACTCACCACAGTACCACCTAACCTTGTAACATTCCAAATAAAATTCCATAACTGGCCTTATACCATACCAGATCCTCAACCAATATGTCTCCCCTTACATACATACTGGATTGCCTTTAGCAAGTACTGGGTGCGTACACATATTCATTACCAAATTACACACTATCTCCACCTTAATTATTAATATAAAACTCACATAAACTTTTATATTTGCTTCTACACAAACTTCATTCTCATTTCTCAACTCTAATTATATGCTTGACATAATTATTTCAAAACAGATCAAATCAAAGTATTTAAATTTTGTTCAAATAGTGAAACAAATCTAAGTCCCTTACCACAGATCGACATTGATGTTAATTTATATCATCTTTTTCAATTAATTAATTTAATCATAATTTTCAAAATTCCATAATCCTTTAAAGGAATTTACTTTATCCTTCTTATTAACTAGATGCTAACAATCATAATAAACAAAACAAAATAAACAACTTATTTCTATCATAAATTCCATTATCATTATATTTGGTTATAAAACATAATATCCACACTATGAATCAGTTAATACATTGTCAACATACGCAATCTTCACTTCATATAGTGAACATGAAAATAAAATAAAATCGTTACATCACCCCAATATAAATTTTTTTCCAAAAATATCTTTTGACAATTAAAAAAAAAAAAAATTATTTAATTACATCAATTAACAAAAGGATCCATGAATCAATTACAAGAAACATCCTACATCTCTAACATCAGTCATCAGCTGATGTCTCTTTTCCAGGTGAATGACCTTACTTCAATCATATGGAATACAGCTAACATAAATACACAAAATCATACAATGTAGAATACATAACACATGTTTATAATTCGTACTCTCTAACATAGTACAACATAATAAAATATATAAACACCTTCCCTCCTAGACAGGGCCGGAACTAGCCCTCCTTTCACCCGGGGCAAGGGTATATTTTGGCTCCCCCTCCACGCCATACTCACTCCATTTAAAACTATTTAACAAAAAACAAAAGCATATACTTTCCTGTACTTAAGTCAATGCTATTAATTACAGCTTCGTAGCTTTACTCATCAACACACTACACTATAGTGCAAACAGATCAAGTGAAATTCAGTTGTGAAATTACAGCACTCCTCTATTGTATTTTGTGTAATAAATTTAACGGAATCTAAAAAGTAAAAGGTTTTTTCTTCATTTGTTAATCTGAAATTACAGAAGTGGGTAACACATTAAGAAACGAGACATTCAGTTAAACTTCAAATCATTCTTAAGTTTATTTGCTATTTTGGTTATAAATTGGTACAGTATTCATGTAGTACTTTACTATTTCAATTTGGAACACATTGAAAACAAATTAGATTTTTACATGAGTTTTGGGTACTAAATTTACTAACAGTCCTTATTCATTCTTGAATCTAAATAAATCAAATTGTCACTGTTCGAGCTTTTTTGGCAGCAAATGTGTTAATAATGTCATCAAAAGAAATAGATGATGTTCTCTGGTGCTCGATAGAAATTATGCTCAAGTTAGAGAGTCTGTCTTGTTCCATTGTGCTCCTCAAGTAGTTTTTGACTATTTTCAATTTACTGAAGCTTCTTTCGGCTGAAGCTACTGTAACTGGTAAAGTTAGAAAAATCTTCAATGCCGTAGTCAAGTTTGGATAAGCATCTTGAAGCCCATGTTTATAAATAATCTAGAGCATTGCCTTTGCATGTGCCGTTTTTAATCAGTCATCAATTACCATCGCATGGTGCTTGAAGCTTTCTACTTCTTGAAAAAAATTCTTCTTTGTTCAAATCCATTTTGTAGGAATCTGCGACTTTTTCAGCTTCTAACCTTACCCTGCAACACTCATTTTATTCATTATTTTTCCATTCAGGAAACTAAATTTAAAGTTTACTTCTTCCAGAGCTTTAAATCGGACATTCATGTAGTTTAAAATGCTGTCAAATATTCCCCTCAATCCCACTTTAAAAAAGTCTTCTTGCGATAATCCACTGATCTCATCTTCACACCTCTCGTCAAACATTTTCTTTTTTTTCCTTTTCCGTTTTTCCTCAAATTCTTGAGGGACATCAAGGTTTTCAGCTATTCTTCTGGCTTCCGAAATAGCATCTTCTGGTGCATTCCTCCTTATTGATTCTAAATCTGTTATTAAGCCCTTGATGTGTCTCACAGCTGTGTCTACGGTGACATCATCCCTTTGTAGGTATTTATTTACGCGATCAATTTTTTGCAGCATTTTGCTCCAGAAGCAGGTTAGGACAATACATTCAAATTTGCAAATGTTTTGTGCCAAACATCTAGCTTCCGCTTTTGTTTCAGCATTACAGAGCGAACTTTCGACCAATTCCTCTAAAGCATAATTCAAATCGTTTAAATGCTTATGAAAAACATCCACCGACTCCTTCCTTGCTGACCATCTGGCCTTACTCAGGGATTTTAAGGAAATCGGCACATGCTTCTTTAAAACTTCCCATCTTGAAGTAGAAGATGAGAAAAAAACAGACGATTTACTATGCCAAAAAAAGATTGGGCTTGTGGAGAGAGCTCAGCAGCATGCACACCAACTAAATTTAATGAATGAGCTGAGCATGGTACAAAACATGCCAGCTTATTTTCTGTTAGAATTCTAGTTTGAACTCCCTTATAGATGCCGGCCATGTTAGCTCCATTGTTGTAAGACTGGCCTCTGCAATTTTTGATGTCCAATCCGTCATTTTCTAATTTTTTAAAATTTCTTCCGATATTCCTAACCCCGTTTTGTCACGGATAATGAAAAAATCTATAAAACTCTGTTATTTCAGGCCCAGTTTCAGTCATTTTCACATACCGAACAATTTGGGTCATCTGTTCTTTGTGGCTTGTATCGGGAGTAGCATCAAATATAATTGAAAAATATTTGGCATCTTTCACATCTTTGAGAATATCTTCTCTTACTTTGCTGCTAATTAACGTGAGAAATTCATTTTGAATCTTGTGGGAAAAATACCCAATCTGACCTTTTCTATGGCGATTGATATGATCACGTAAATCAGCATTGTAATGGGAAATCAAATCGATTGTGTTTAAAAACCTCCCACTTCTTGGATCACCAAAATTATCTAGCTCACATGATCCTCTTAATGGCCTCCTTGTTTTGCTAAAAAAACTATTGCATCGATGATACAGCGAAGCACTTGTCGCCAGTGAGTTTCTTCTCTTGCTATATGTTCCTGTAGTTCTTTATCTATTCCTCCCTTTTTCATTGATGTTTCAAGTGATTTCCAAGAACAAAACAACGCTTGTGATTTTGCGAATTTTCATGATTTGGAATTCTTTCACTCACCTTTTTCCATTGGGTGAAACCCTCTTCTTTAGCTAAAAATGACAAGCTAGTTGTAGATTCTTTAAAAGTTTGTGAAAATAGCCTACATGGGATGCAAAATAGTGCATTTTTAATCTTGCTATAACCTAGCCAGGATCTTTTTACTTGCTCTCCATTAGGCAACAGTTTGAAAAACCAGTCCTTTGTGAGGCTACAGCACTCCCTCATACTTTTACTTAGATCTAGCTCTTGTTCATTATCTTTATCTAACCTCATTTTCGTTATGTAACATCTCTGAAGATCAGATATTATACTTGGCCATGACCCTGGGTCGTTAATATCAAAATCTAACTGCGAGTCCTGAAGCTCTTTGTTTCTATAAATTTTTGAGCTATTATCTATCATGCTCGAAACTGCAGAATCGTCCGTTTTACTGAGAGCTAGCTGTTCAGCAATTTCCATATCTTTAGCAGTACTTACAGTGTCAGTGTTCGTGGCTTCCATATGTACATAGTTAGACTGGTCGGCCTCAACTGGATGTTCTTCTCCTTGTGAACCTTCTTCGTCTCGTTGTTGGCAGCTTACCTCACCTAAAAGTTAGAACCATTTATTGGTCACTATTAGGTAATAGGTTACTATTAGAAAATAGAAGCAAGAAAATTTTTTTAACAGAGGCAGCTTTTGAATTCATAATAGATACATCCTCTATGTTTCCTCATCTTCAAACTAAAAAAAAATTTTTTTTTTTTTTATCAGTTTTATTGGATCCAAAAGATACGAAAATAAAAATAAAAAAATAAAAATTGTGAGAAAAAATCTTCTTGTTTTTATTGAAAACATCTCACAACATCGCCCTCGACAACATGGGTTGTACCGTTATAACTATCATCAACTTAACTATGAATCTAGATTTACGAAGAGGACAAATCTTGGCAAGGTCTCTATGGGTTGTAAGGTGGGAGAAAGAAGAGAAGCTAAGCTTAACTAAATATTGGAGCCATGGGCGCACCCAAGGGGGGGGGGTGCTCGAGCCCCACCTCCTTCTCCTCTAAGAGTATAAAAAAAATTTCGGTAAAGAGGCCAAGTTAGATCGAGTTGAAATACCTTAGAAGAGGAATAAATCAGGAGTGCTCTAAAAAGCCTCAAATCCTCCGATTCGCATCTAGTTTTCTGGGGGAGGGATAAATTGGAACTAGTTGAATTCTGCTCTAGAAAGCCCCAAAAATGCCCAATTTGCGTACAATTTTCAAAATTATTCTAGTAAAAGGCTAAATTACAAGAAGTGCTCCAGAAAGCTTTAATGCTCCCCAATTTGCGTCTAATTTTCTTGGTTGGGCTAAATTAGAACAAGTTAAATTGTAATCCAGAACAGCGGCGCAGCAAGGGGTGGGTTTGGGGGTCAAAACCCCCCCCCCAGAGAAATTAAAAATATATTTTTTTTATGTTGAATGGGCTACATAATAAATAATTTAAAAAAGTTTAAGAAGTTCTCATATCAAAACATGCTGGACTAAGGAGTATTAATGTCAATTCCATGACCGTAATTTGCGACTTTGCAAGTTCACTCGATGAGTGTTTGCCGCCGCTATGTGTAGAATGTAGGAAAATACGCAAATTATTGGGAATGTTTGTAAGCGATCGGCTGACTTTGGCCGTGAGGCGTGCAAAAGTGGTGGGGTTTGGGAGATTGGGTCAGTGTTTCCACAAAGAGAATCCCAAACCCCCCCCCCAGGAGAAATTTCTGGCTGTGCGGTTGATCCAGAAAGCCCAAAAAATGCCCTGGGAAAACAAAATTATATAACGAGCTGAATTCTTCTTTAAAGATCCCCTAAACTCCCCAACTGTTTACGATTTTTAAATCTATTCTAAGAATGAATTAAATTACGAGCTGAATTTCGCTGCAGAAAACCTCGAAAACTTCCAATTTCCATCCAATTTTCGAAACTTTTCCTATACCCCCCCCCCCCCGGCCAGTAAACTATCTCAAAATTAGTTGATACCTGGGTGGAGCGATATATGAACAATAAGGAATTGGAGTTGTCTGTTAATTTTCCCGTAAACAGTTTTGTCATGATAAAAGGCAAACATTTTTAACATTTCAAAGCCTAGCATCAACAATTAATGTTATAAATTAAACTAACTTTTAAAAATTCAAAAAATACTGGGCTTACCTTTTTCTGTCAACCATGATGACATAAATGATGATAATCTGTTTTCATTGTGATGCCGCTCCTTGGCTTTTTTCCTGTATTGTGCTCCAGAAGGTTTCCTTGACATTTTTGTTGTGTTGAGTGACTAATTCGGCTAATGGTACCGAGAAATATAAAGAAAATTAATCTAATTATTTGTATTAATTACAAAAATATCAGCAATGGAACGATTTCACTACTTGGACCTTGCACGTAAATGATAAACTGAACTACTCAACAGTGGTTTCCTTGGCAACTTTGGCACAATCTTTTCTTTTCCCTCCAAAAATTTATCTGCATTAAACCGCAACGAGCCGGAAGTAGCTGAACACGCTCGAGCACTTACGAAGATCGGTTGTAACTTGTATATGGCCTATTGAAACCGGGCGGGGATAATTCTCAATTAATAATGAATTCTTAACATCTATGTGATATGATTACTGCTTTTTAAATTACATCAAATTAAATAAAAATAAAATTGAAGACGTTAAAAACTAAATCGCACAAATAATGCTTTATTATTTGAAAAATTGTAACATAAAGACGATATAGAAAATAATTTTACTATTTCTTCACTTTTTTGGCGCCCCGTGTCTGGGCTGGCGCCTTCGGCACCCCCTCCAAGCCAGCGCCCGGGGCACATGACCCGTCTGCCCCCCCTAGTTCCAGCCCTGCTCCTAGAATTAATCTCTCAAACAAGTAAGTTCATCTATAAAATTCTCATATAGAACAAAACATATTTAAATCAACTACTTCCGAACAAATTATCTATTTGAAAATGTCAATCATCTTCCATTGTCATAATATTTCTTAACTCAAAATACAATCATTTAGTTATCTCATCAGCTCATCAACATACTTCAATTTAAGATTTTAATGCGTCACTACCCTTAGTAACCTCCTTCCACACACACTATGGCCCCCCCTGGACTTGTAGTGCCCAGTTGCTTCCACAAGGACTGAAGTTAGGGAGGAATTTTGTCATCTCCTGTCCTTGCTTCGGCCTTACATTTTAAATTTCAGATATAATAACTGATTACATAATTACAACCTTAAAACGGGTCTATCACCCTTTTATTTGTTCCCACGCGAACGGGTGATAGCCGATGTTCCATAGTTCCGGGGATTTCCCCTTGAGTCACCCCCCCGTTAATTTCAATTTCACACCAATTTTCAAGGCAACCAACCATGGTCAGTTTTACAATTTCTGCCCACAGCTGATTGTCGTCCAAAACCACAATTAGTGCTAGTGAAACAGTAATCGCCCGAAAAGGCGGGGACATCTTGTCATTAGCATGTGTTTACTTCATCATTTCTTTATACACTGTACGTATCAAATTCACGTATAATATAATATTATATAAGATTGTACAGTGTATTTTACGCCCTATTTAGGCCTCTGATGATGGTAACATGCTTTGATGTTACTCATCAACACTTACCGCTATCTACAGTGACAACATGCTGTCACTGCAATAGCCTAGCTTATCACTAAACTTATGTCATTCTTCATTTACCATCACTATCTACCACAACTTATTCCCTCTTCTATTGACACCTAACAACCCCCCACAATTACATGTTTAGATTCCTACACATTAAAATAATAAACATAATACAACATACATTCATAAAGAACATGAACCTCATTTGACTAAAATAAAACATCTCATTTGCACCTGAATACAATTTCCAAACAATTCAAATTTAATTTGAGTTTCAAATTCTATTAATTCTTTCACTTGTTACATTTTATTATTACATTTCAATTATGAATTTCTATTAAGTATTTTCATCATCAATTGGTTTGGGTGATTCTCAGTCATTCCCAATGATTTGATTTATTGAATGGGCATTTAAATATAACCTTACCCCACTTCTTCCTCCTAACGACCTCTAACAGACTTACATAGGGTGACACCGAGCTCTCAATAATATTTACCTCCCTAATTTCTCTAACTCCACTTAAATCATTCTCCTCTTATTACAAAATACCTGTTACCTTCTTTGTACCTAGGATCTGTGTTCCCTTCCCGTATACTCATTCCCTTATTAGTTCCTGGCCCTTTCCCAGGTAACTCCACCAAACCCCATTTAAAACTGTTCACCTCCCACCACAACGCCTGTCGTTGAGGACTCCTTACCACACCACCCTCTATTTACTCTCCAATTACATTATTCTCCCTTTTCCTACATACATGCACTATCGCTACTGTGTCCCTACTACTGACCCGTTTCTGTATTATTTTTATTCCAGAAATTCTTATTTTGTCTAAGACCCACTAAAGTTACCTCTGACTGACTCAATGCCTTATTGAAATAATCCTCACCCAAACTCCATTTTTTACCACATTTTACATTGAGTTAACCATTGAAAACTACACTAGAAAACTCATAACTACCTCAAATTAATTTAATCATTTAATTTAAACCTTTGAAACTCATTTAATTCCATTATTCAAACATTTTACTCTATTTCAATTGCAGTATACAATTCATACTTACATTACATCACTCAATTGAATAAACACATGATTCCTGTCATAGACACAAAATTATAAACATTCATTACAACAAATATATAATACCCAAATGTACTTTCTGATACACTGTATAACAACCATATGATTCCACAACTAAACACATTTTACATTTATTCTCAAGTTCAAATCTCATAAAAATATTTAAATTCATTAGCAAAATTCAATTATACAACATTAATTAATCTCAAATCCTTTAATTCAATCAGTTATTTAAAACACAATTTATTTTAAATACCTTATTCCAAAACAATTACAATTCATTAATTACAAACTCTCATTGTTTATTTAGTCTGATAAAATATTATTCTTATTATTAAATCAATTTCCACTACATACACACATTGTTTACATAAAATATATTTTACAACACAAACACAATTGATCTCACTATAAATTTATTTACAATTTTTGTCATTATTTTTCTACCCATCAGTCGCCCATCAGCCGGGAAGACGGGACATGGGCGAAAAGTGCGGTGGAGAAAGCCGTTCTCTTTGCCAGACACCTTGAGGAAATCTTCCAGCCGTTACCTAGACAAACAGCAGAGGAAAACACTAACTTTGAGCCGAAAGTAGATAGGAAAAACATACAGAAAGTAACGCTACAGGAATTGAGAGAAGAAATTAAGAGCAATCTAAGCACAAAAAAAGCCCCGGGTTTTGACCTGATAACAGGCCAAATACTAAAGGAACTGCCTGGAAAAGCCATGAGAAAACTACTCCATTTGATCAACGCTGCCTTCAGGCTGAAGTATGTGCCTAGTCTGTGGAAGGTGGCTGAGGTTATCATGATTCTAAAACCTGACAAAGCACCAACAGATAAAAAGTCCTACAGGCCAATCTCCCTGCTACCGGTGATCTCAAAACTATTTGAAAAACTGTTTTTGAAGAGATTAAAGCCTTTGTTAGAGGAAAGAACCCTGTTGCCGGATCATCAATTCGGATTCAGAGAAAAGCATTCCACTATTGACCAGGTACAAAGAATCACCCATGTTATTGAAAAGGCTCTTGAAGGAAAGAACATTTGCTCAGCCGTCTTCCTGGATGTAGCGCAAGCTTTTGATAAGGTCTGGCATCATGGGCTTGAGTACAAGTTGCATAGGGATCTCCCAGAGGAATTTTATCTGATACTAAAGTCTTACATCTCAGAAAGATACTTTAGGGTGAAGCATGAGGATGAATATTCAACTTTAAAGAAAATATCCGCGGGAGTTCCCCAAGGGAGCGTATTGGGTCCAATTTTGTATTTGTTATACACGAGAGATTTACCAAACAGTGAGGAAACAACCGTTGCGACTTTTGCGGATGATACTGCTGTTCTGGCGGTAGGTAATGATGCTGAGACAGCGGCCAATAAACTGCAAACTTCAATCGCAGAGGTATGGGATTGGACTCGATGCTGGAGGATCAAACTTAATGAAACGAAATCAATACACACCAATTTTACCAACAGAAAAATAGAAATACAAAAGATCTACATTAATGAACAAGAAGTGCCATACTCTAACACTGCTAAGTATTTGGGTATGACTCTGGACGCAAAACTTAAATGGAAGGAGCATGTGAAAAAAAAGAAAGAGGAACTCAACATAAAATTCAGGAAATTGTATTGGCTGTTAGGTAGGAATTCACAACTAACAGTTGAAAACAAATTGCTGTTGTATAAACAAGTGCTGAGACCTGTGTGGACTTATGGTGTACAACTCTGGGGATGCACCAAGAAATCTAACATTCAAATGATCCAAACTTTTCAAAATAAAGTACTTAGGAGTATCGTTGATGCCCCCTGGTATATTAGGAATGACAATCTGCACAAAGATCTCAAAGTAGAATATGTCAGTGAAATCGTAACAAAATATGCAGTTAACCATGACGGGAGAATTCAGACTCATATAAATCCAGAAATGCTTTGCGTGGTGGAAGAAGCTCCGCACACGTTAAGAAGGCTTAAAAGATTGAAGCCCCAAGATTTGGTGACACACTAGTGCATTTAAATCTGTAAAACTCTAAAAGAGAGAAAGGCAATAATCTCAATCTGGGGAACAGCCAGTGGGCTTCTACCCCATAAACCGTGACTAATATTAAAGAAAAGCAACTTGTTGGGCTCGCTCAGTTGTTGCAAAGGGAGGTGTTTTTAGTGGGTTAGAGTCCCACACTACCTGGACCTACGGGGCTCCAGTGTGTCTATAGAGATTTTCACCTGCCCTGCCAAAAAAAAAAAAAAAAAAAATTATTTTTCTGTTTACCACACCTCATTTCATAAGTTAGCTAGGTCATCACCATAAACTAAAATAATAAAATGTTCATTCACTGTTTCTAACCCCCATCATCGTATATTAACCTGAGGTATTTATAACACAACTCATTTTTATCTACATACATTACATTATAATTATTATTGTAATGACCACTTTCGTTAATTATATTAACATAGTAATTAACAATGTATTTGTCTCCCATTAATTCATAAAACCCGTCTACTTTGGTATTTTTGGTTCAGTCATGCTTGGTATTTTTTGTCAACATAAGGTAAGTGTTTATCATCTACAATGGTATCATCAAAATAATCTTCAATCTTTATTTCACAAGGTAAGCATTTCCTATAGTTTATTCCCTCAAATTCTAATCTCTTAACTAATCCCTCATAACCTCTATTTAACCTAAATACCTCTATCATTCCATCTCTCTCAACATATTTCTCATCATAACATCGGTCACCACACCTCTGACCTACCTCATTCCACACAAAGAGCATCATAAACTTACTACACTTCTTGGCTCTTCCAAGAACACCACAAAAAATTAAGGGACTATTCGAAGACACCTCGTCTTCCACACAACTACCGGAGGAAACCTTGTCCTCATACCACCACGGTGAAAACCCTGTTTCACTATATATCTGGGAAAAATCTGCCCTTTGCCCACCTAACCTCTCTTCACACTCTCTCACAATTTCATCAACACTCGGTACCACTTCGTTATTAAATTCTACTCCACCAAAATCTTCATTATCACTCAATATTAACCACGTTACTCTCTAACATCACATTTTTAATTATATCATTGTTATCACTTGTTAACTCATTATTAGAATCATCATTATTACTCACCTTGTCTAAATTGTCCGCCTGTTTTGCATTTAAACTAACACCATTACTATTAACACATATATCTCCGTTATTTTCGCTTGTATTAACCACATTTCTTACCTTGTCATTTATTTCTTCGTTATTTTCGTTTACATTGCACTTACCTGTATTTATTCCCCACATTCCCATTCTCTCAATACTCTGTTCTAATTCGTTAAATTTACTGGCAAATATCTCACTGGTTTTCTCACCATTTTTATTGATTTCATTAATATCGTTTTTGAAATCACTTATTTCTCTTTTTAACTCGTCAAATTTGTTACTCTGTACTTCAAAACTACTCTTTATTTCTTTAATTTCATTCTTTTGTTCATCAAATTTGGCATTAAAATTACTATTTTGAACGTCAAATTTTACGTTAATTTTATTGAACTTAATATCAGAATCACTCTTTTGTTCATCAAATTTATTTAACAGTAACTGCATCATACTCATCATATCACTATTATTCTCTTTCTTAACTGAGGTCGGCGTCGATTGACTCGTTCGTACTTCCATTATTCTTGATTCAGTCTCGCTTAAATCGCTATTTATTTGACTCTCAATATTGCTCTCAGTGAAGCTGACATTCTCGTCATTATTTTTATTAGTATTCATTTTTTTTATATTATTTACTAGATTCTAATCTCACAAAATTTTAATCTTATATGTATTCAGCATTAATTTACTGTTATACTTATTACTTAACTATGGTATACACATCACATAACCTTTACGTAATTTATACGTACTCCTAAATCACGCTTATTTTCACTCGTAGGTGTGGTTTATATAAATTATTTTATAAACAGTCCCTGTTCGGGCGCCAATGTTATATTACTTTCTTTTTACCACAATTACTTTCAATTATAAAACAAACTTACCTTGGGTAGGCCAGAGTCCTTCACACGAACCTGTGAACTATAAACGTGATTTAGGGTTATTTTGTATTCATGAATTCGACTCTCATTGTAACTGTTCATTTACTCAACTTTTATTTAATACGAAACATTTATTTTATATTCTTTTTGACTTTAATCGTTATTCATTTTCCTTCTCTAACAAAAACTATTAGTTTCTTTACATATACAAAAATATTTTAAAACAGAATAAACATATCTTGAAGAGACAACTTAGACTATTGTAAGACAACCCAGTATTTGCGTACATGCTTCATTCATACTGTTACCCCATTTATTTTATTTAGAACTCTTTTTAATTTATAACTTCATAAATAATTGGATATTATACAGTTACGTATTAATGGCGTCCCTGCTGAACATGTGCTGCACTCCGCCTTTTTATCACTATTCGTCCGAAAGATGTTACACTGTTTTAATTTCGAAAAGTTGTTGTTGATTAAATTTGTTCACTGCATCAAAATATTACAATTTTCACTGTTTTATTCGAGTTGTTTCACATTTTTGCCAGTTTTATGCAATTTTCGGCTCGCGAGCCTTTATGCTGAACCACCCGCGAGCCACCGCTGTAGTAAGACAGACGCCAAAACTGTGTTTTCAAGATGGCCAGGCGTTCTTCATGCACGGCAACTTGGTCTGTGATTGGCTCCCAGAGGGACCACGTGACACAACAAATATTTAACACCAGTTATAGTACATCCACTCTAAGAGACCAGTGAGCCGAATACATGCTTATTCACACGTAGGAACACGCATCCGCACAATAGTGCACATTCCATAGCACCTGAAAACCGTACTTGTTGACAGATTTTCTGGACCAACATGTAAAGGGGTGTTACGTACAGGAATGTCTTTTGTTACAAACTGAGGCTCGATCTGGGTAACTCCGCTGCGTCGCACTCACAATTAAATTAAAACCTATCGCCCATTCTGTCCCGTTACAAATTTTTAAAAGATAAATTGATTATAATGGTAGTGCATCTAGTCTGAGCCACATTATTCGTCAAAAGAGATTTTGATGAAAACGTGCCAAAAGCAATAGGACATTTTTAATAGAATAACTCATTAGAAAGTGAAGAGAAAATATATAAGAAAATTATGGCAATTCAGAGAAGAATGGCGGCCTATAGTTTACATAGACGAAACTGAATTCAACGTCAGTTAAAATAAACGTGGATAGACGCCGTTCTTCTCTGAATTCCCGTAATTTTCTTATATATTTTCTCTTAACTTTCTATTGTGTTATTCTATTAAAAGTTTCCTATTGCTTTTGGCACGTTTTCATCGACAAATGTGACTGAAATTTTCAATGAATAAATAAATCCACCTGCAACATCATTAACGACAAACACGATTAACTGATTAGTGAATAATGGGATTTATTTAGTCCATTTATCTTAACCTGAGTTCTATTCACTAATTAAACAAAGTAAACCAACATCAGAACTCTTATAATAACCACTGTTTTGGCAAACTATGGACATTACATTTTACGACTTCCACTCTATCATCCTGACTTTCTGATCTTAATCCTGGAACTAATTTAGGCAATCATGAAGAAGCGTTCTAAAAAACCGTGCATTTTCCATAGACAGTGTTAGAAACTTAGCAAAAAAGGAATTTGAGTGTATTTCTTTCATAGATTGCACATCAAGATGTAACCATGTCATGAAAATTGAAAAGATTACGTGAGATCAGACCAAAGAGTGTATAATGTGACAGTTAGTTTCAAAATTAATAAATAAGGGATATCAGCAGTGAAGATGATTTGAGTTATAATGACAGTGAAGGAAAAATTAGTGGGATGGAAGAATTGAGCTAAATATTTGTAATTGGTTGTAAGTAATTAAATGCTATGTTACTTAAACAATTTTGGTATAATTTTTTCATTAATATTGTCTTTCCTGTTCTTTATGGACAATTTACATCTGTTGTTTTTTTAAAACACACACAGTCATTTCACATTCGAGCCTGTTATTGATGTTACTTATTCAAATTAAGTTGCCAGGGTAAATTTGACTATATTCCTGGATTTTGTTGACCATCACGTGTCCGTTGATTAACTAATAATAAATATATAACTACTGACTTGGAATACTAATTTTTTATTGGTAAAAATGTTAAACTTGCACCTTGAGTTTGAACTAGTTTTCGTCAGCTTTGTCAGAGGCTCATTTTTACCGATATTACTACGGTTTTTCCTGAATCGTAACATGTACACAAACTATTATGTTCTTCAAAATATACAATGATTGTTAATGTCTAGGCTCGACTAGAAGATCTGGAGAAAGACTGCAATAGACACAGCATGCCAAATCACTGTTTACAAAATAATTGCAGTACTAAATGTTAAACATTTTCTAACTCGTGAAATCTTTGTGTTGCGGTTTGGAAGCTCTTGAAGAATCGCGAGTTATTCCAAAGACGCTAATAAGGAAGGCTGGATTGTTTGTTAGAAAGAAGTGGACTGTATTTGAGATATTGAACATGCGTTTATTGAATAATTTGGTTTGTTAGTTACGATCGGCACGTGCGGAAGCATTTGAGGCGATAATGCCCGAGATTAATTTTGAATGAAATCGTGGTCCATTGCAGATGGACGCAGGTAGACGATTAAAGTGAAATGTTATAAATGCATGCTGTATAATAGCCAAAAGCCGCGGCTGTAAGAGAAGTGTTTAACGAGAGTTGCGCTCGGAGTCGTGTTATAAACTAAACTAATACTGGCTTGCAGTCGGCTAGGCTGGCCGATTGCAAGGTTTGATAAAAGCGTGACGTCATCCGCGCGTGCCGTGCAATGTTAGTAGGCTGCTTACAACTGACAACACAGTACAAAGTTTAAACATACTGCCCGCCAAAATCGGGACGATTTTGTACATTAACGGTTAAATTGAACAATATAATAATTAGACTTACATGTCGTAAGCGATACAATAATTGGCGCACTGGCCAGAGAGCAATGACATAAGGGACATAATATAAATTCAATTAACAATCACCAAGCATACAATAAATTGATAACACCATAAAAATACAATAATTTCCCCATAATATTGACATAACAACCCCAATGAATTTCATAATGTTTTGACCCTTAGAAAATACAATACATATATAGAATAATTGCCACTATAACTGACACTTGTGGTTCTCAGAATTTGAATCACACAAACATATTAACGATACACAACATTCACAATAATTGATAGTACATATGAGACACAGTCACTATTTCTGTAATAGCTAGCGACACTTAACAATGTTACAATGCTTATGATACAATTGACTTGTATGCTCGCCCCGGGGAATGTCCCGGGCGTGTTCCATGTAATGTGACACGCGCACACCCATGCATACACACACACACACCGTAAGGCACACAAACGACTAGCTTGTTGCCACCGGAAGGGGGCATAATTTGTGGATGGGTCGGCGTAAGATACCTAGCGCGGTGCGTACTTCTGCGACGCGTACTAAGGAATCTTGACCCGGAAAAACATTGGTAATTACCCCACGCTTCCATTCTAGAGGGGGGGAATTGTCATCCAAAATGAGGACAAGTTGTCCGACCTTCAAATTTTTAAATGGGGTGCGCCATTTGTTGCGCTGCTGCAGCTGGTGCAGATAATCCCTAGACCACCGTTTCCAGATGGTCTGCGTAAATTTTTGGAGCAGAAGCCATCTGCCCAAATGAGTATTATTGCCTTGTGTATAGTCGGGTTCCGGAAGTGCCGTCAGTGGAGCACCGACCAAAAAATGAGCGGGTGTTAAGGGTTCAGGGTCTCTAGCATCGTCGGACACGGCGCATAACGGGCGTGAATTAAGGCAAGCCTCAATTTGAGAAAGAAGGGTAGAATATTCCTCAAAATTCAAGATCGTACTGCCAATTACGCGACGTAAATGGAATTTAACACTCCTTACACCACTTTCCCACAAACCACCGAAATGAGGGGCTGAAGGGGGGATAAAGGACCATTTGATGCCGTGGAGACCGCAAAACTCCAGAGAAGATTGTTCAACTTCCTTGGAGGTTAAAAATTTGTACCAATCATGCAACGTGTGGTTGGCACGACGAAAATTCGTGCCATTATCCGAAAATATTTGCGCGGGAATACCTCGGCGCGATATGAACCTTTTTAAAGCCGCTATAAAGGCGTTGGAAGTAAGATCCGACACCAATTCTAAATGGATGGCCCTAGTACACATGCATATAAATAGAGCGATATATGCCTTGGTCGTGGACTTAGAGCGCTGCCCGCCATGGCGCAAAAACACTGGACCTGCGTAATCCACGGCCGACTGTGAGAATGGCCTTGACGGCGTGACCCCTAGAAGAGGGTAATTGACCGAGTAATTGATTCGCGCCTTTAGCCCGGAAACGAAAACAAGTGACACACTTATGTATCACTGAGCGGATATAGGACTTATCGTGTATGATCCAATACTTACGCCTAAGCGAAGCTTGAGTTGATTGCACTCCAGCGTGCAACAAACGGATGTGTTCGTATTCAATTATTAATCTCGTGAGATGAGAGTGCGGGTGTAAAATTATTTGGTGTTTAGTCTCGTAGCTAAGTGGGGAGAATTGCAAGCATCCACCCACTCTCAAAATGCCTGATTTATCCAGGAATGGGTTGAGAGCAAGAATTTTACTACTGCGTGGAAGGCACCGGTGTGCCTCAAGTTCCCTAACCTCTACGTCGAAATGCAACTTCTGAGATTGCCGGACAAAAACCAAGAGCGTGTCAGACAATTCTTGAGCCGACAAAAAGGACGTGTCTCTTTCAACCACCGCGAGCCTAGAATTGCGAAGAAATCGACGGCAGTATGCGAAGACGCGAATAAGCCTCGTAAGAGATGAATAGTTTTCAATGTAACTATGTGTTGAGGACGCGACAATTAGTGAGGTTTGAGCCTGCTTGTGACGCTCCTCTTCAATGTCGGGAAAGGTACAGGGAGTATTAATGTCGAACGCGCTGACCGGCCATGAGGCCGCATCACGAGCCAACCAGGAGGGACCATGCCACCATTGAGCATGACAGTGCAGACTACGAGGGAGGCAACCGCGCGATAAAACGTCGGCAGGGTTGTCATTCGATACTACATGACGCCAAGTTCCCCTGCTGCTAACAAGACGTTGTATTTCTGCGACACGGTTAGCCACAAATACCTTCCAGCGGGAAGATTGCTGATGTATCCAGTACAACGCTATCATCGAATCCGAATAAAGATATAATCCGTCAAAATTGTAATCGACGGCATTTAAAACCTTGGACGTTAATTGAGCCAACAATAAACAAGCACAAAGTTCAAGTCTAGGAAGCGTTATCTGTTTCAGCGGAGCGACCCTAGATTTAGCACACAACAAGTTTGATGATATGGCGCCGTTCGAATAGACCGCCCGCACATAAATGCAACACGCGTAACCTTTAACCGAAGCGTCGGCGAATCCGTGCAGCTGCAATGAACTAACTGGGTAACTGTTCGAACTCTTAACCGACCTCGTAATCTCAAAATGAGTGTCGGAGACTAATTGGGTGTATAATTCCGACCATTGATTGGCTAGTGACCCGGACAAGGGTTCGTCCCAATCAGTGCCCGCCAACCACAACTGCTGCACGAAATGCTTGCAGCAAAATGTGATAGGAGCAATTAGACCTAGTGGATCATAGATCCCGGCAATGATTGATAACACGCTTCTCTTGTTGAGAACGGTTAGATTGTCATCACCCCTAACGGTGTACAAAAAGTTATCCCCCTCAACATTCCACTGTATGCCCAAGGTACGCACGTTTTGACCCTTGCTGAAGTCACGGGTTACTTGGGCGCGAAGAGTCATAATCTTATGGTGGTTAGAGAACCATTTGTGTAACGAAAAACCATACCTCCTCAACAACTTCTCGATCTCGCCTTTCATTTCAGCTAAGCTGTTCGGATCATCCGAACCCGTTATGAGATCGTCTACGTAAAAGTCATTTGCTATGGCCTTAGCAGCGGTAGGGTAGTCGGCTTTATTTTCATATGCTATTTGAGCCAGACAACGCGTAGCAAGGAAGGAGGCACTAGCAGTGCCATATGTAACCGTCCTTAACGCGTAATGTCGCAATTCCTTATGCGGTGCATCACGCCAAACAATGCGTTGCAAGTTTGAATCCTTAGGATTAACAATGATCTGGCGATACATCTTTTCAATGTCCGCAATAAGTACGTATCGGTGGGTGCGGAACCGAACCATTATCGAAAACAGATCCTGCTGGATCGTAGGACCGACCATTAAAGTGTCGTTAAGGGACAAATTATTGGTGGTTTTAGCGGATGCGTCAAATACCACGCGCAATTTAGTGGTTAAGCTAGAGTCTTTGAAGACTGCGTGATGGGGCAGATAAAAGATCTCTGACCTGTCAAGCGACAGATCGTATTCATTAAGCGGCGACATGTGGCCAAGTCTTAAGTAGTCATTCATGAACTCACTATAATCCTTATAAAGGGTAGGGTTCTGCTTGAATTTGAATTCTAACGATTGGAATCTTCGTATTGCTCCGCGGAGAGAATCTCCCAAATAAGATTTATCAGATCTGCGGGGCAGGGCTACCACGAATCTCCCGTCGCGATTGCGGCTAGTGTTTTTCACGAAATGCCTTTCACACGGTGAGTCCTCAGATCGGGTTTCGCGACTAGAGATTTCCTCCAACTTCCAAAATTCCTTTAGTTGCGAGGAAACCTGATTATCATCCTTACAGACCATAAATGAAGAAACCGTTCTAGTCATGTCGACGTTGAATGGTAAGTCACCGGCCAAAATAAATCCTAACTTGGTTTCCTGAATTATAGGAAAGTGTGGTCCGCGCGTATATTTCACAGGTTCAATTAATTGTAGAAAATATTGAGCGCCGATTAATATATCGACTTGCGATGAGCAATGTAGGTGAGGATCCGCCAGGAGTATGCGCTTGGGTAAATTTAAAGAGGTAAGATTGAATGACTCCGCCGGTAAATTATTAGTTATACTGGGTAATACGGCACAATGTACGTTTAACGTGAAGGGTTTATAGCGTGAATGTAGCCTTACATTAGTGCTGAATTCAGCCTGGGAAAGCGAGTTGTTTATACCCGTGATGGGCAATTGCGATTTAACTAATTGGAGGCCCATCCTGCGGGCGAAATCCATTGTGCAAAAGTTCGCTTGAGAACCGGAATCCAGTAATATCCTAACGGGAAATTTTTTGCCGACCTTATTGTATGTCATACAGACGGCGGTGGATAACAATACCGATTTATTGGTCTGTGATTTCAGTGAGCACTGGTTGTTAACAGAAGTTACGTCCCTGTTGGGGACATGAATCATGGTGTGGTGACGCCTAGAACATTTTTTACACGAAAATTTGGAGGGACATTTTGAACCCTCGTGTCCCGAACGGAGACAGTTTAAGCAAAGTTTGTTTTTAAGTAACGCATTTTTTCTATCAGGGATAGACAGCGATATAAATTGTGGGCAATCGCTAAGTCTATGCTCACCGTTACATAGCCTGCATAAATTATTTCTGATATGTGAGTGGAATGCGCCCTTTGGATTGCTTATCTGTTTAACTGCCTTGCGATAAGGAGACTTATCGCTTTTGTTCAACCTGCTCGTTGGGCTAGTCGCGTTATCGATATTTTGCAGTAGTTTCCTACGTGAATTTAAAAAATTTAGAAAATTATTAAAATCAGGGAGTTTATACTCCGATAAACTCTCTTTCCACAAACGTAAAGTGTAACTGTCAAGTTTTTTGGCTAGATAATTTACGACAATAATTTCAAACGTGTTGACTGGCAGTTTGAGATTATTTAAAGCGTTTATATTTGCAGAGATTTGATCAATAAATTGCGATATGCTACCTTGGGATTCCTGCTGAACTAATGGTACGTCTAGGACATTCCACACGTGGTGAGCGGAGACAATCAGCTTACTGTCATATCTATTCCTCAACAGATCGATAGCCACCGCGTAATTTTCATGTATTATGGGTAATGATTTTATTACGTTAAGCGCTTCGCCATGTAATGACGAGTGCAAATAATGAAGCTTCTGTATATCTGTCAGGTCTGTTCTGACATGAATTAGTTCCATAAAAATATGGTAATAATGTTGCCATTCCACAATACTACCCTCGAACCGTGGTAATTTTATTGGTTCCAATTGAATGGGGGTTGTTTTAGGCTGTTTACCATCAGTATTAATTAGTGGTTTTTGGTTCAAGTGCTCAGATTGCTCCAACAAGTGTTGCAATTTACATTCTATAGCACAGAGATCGTCCTCCGTTTGCACTCTATCACTTGTTGACGCAACGTCTGCTTCCTCAGCCTCGATTTGTGACTGTATCTCGTCATATTTGGTGGATAATTCCATCAAATGACGCAGTTTTATTTTGAGCGCATGAGGATCGCTGTTTAACAAATCAAAATTATCCGCGAAGGTATTTATTCGGGATATTGAGGCCTTAATTGTACCTCGTTTTTTTATCAGAGCCCTTACATCGGCCATTATTACAGTTTGAGATAAAAAATGGAAAGATATTTAGAAACAATTGAGCATCGAGCATGTGAACCACAAACTTAATTTTGAATGAGTTTAAATACGTTTGGTAGCTAGCGATCGTTGGTTTGAACATAAACTTACTCTCTCTAACTAATCAAACTCGTTTGCAGTTAAATTATTGAAATTATAAATCTAAATGATTACAAAGTATAGCTTTATCTTTAAAGTTCTGACTGATAATGAGCTGCCAACCATCTATTAATTTATATTGTGTAATAAGTTAATTGTTTATATAAATATGTCAAAAATACACACTGGGTGAAATATTATTAAAAATAAATCAAATATAGGTAAAGTTTATAGTCACGTGGCCGTCGATCCATTCGTGATGAAGCTGGCTTCGATCCCGTTTGGAGCTGCTACACCTCCTGTCTCTGCCGGTTAGCCGTTGCCTCATGTTGTACCCTCCATCATTTAAAGCTGTGGAATCTCGAAAATGTTGTCCTGTTTCGTCCCGTCGTCTCTGGTCTACTGCTTGGCTGAATCTTGTCGAGATGACTGCGACGTGCTTCACGATAATGGTGTCGCTCAGGACGAAAATGATGCCCGTCTGTCGTGATTAACTTCAGATTGGTTTTTCCAGAAATGATGTATACAGGGCTGCAAACTGGTTTTGAGGTCTAAATTACTGATTTTACTGACTAAAATCACTGAAATACTGACTTCTTACTGACCTAAGATAAAATAACTGACCTTAATTACTGACCTCCATCGACCATATTAATATTAATTTACAAGTAATTAGAGACAGTTTAAAACATATTTTTTATAATTGGCCACCCTTCTCCCCACTGAGCAGCTGTAAACAAAATCTAACATACAACGGCATAATTTTAGTTTGAGACTTATTAAAAAACATTAAAAACTAAACATTGTTCAAGTAAAATCAGCAGGCACATTGTTAACTGGTTTACAGCTACTCAGGCCAATTTCCCTTGCCACCATTATAAGTTAATTTTGTATATTTATTTTATTGACATATTATTCAGCGCTTAACTTACATCTTATCTATATATAAAAGAGAAATACCACTGACTCACTGATTCATTATGAAATCTCCGAAACTATAACACCTAGAAACTTGAAATTTGGCATGTAGGTTCCTTATGTGATGTAGGTATCCGCTAAGAAGGGATTTTTGGAAATTCGACCTTTAAAGGGGAAAAAGGGGGGGAGTTTGTCTGACTGACTGACATAGAATCAACGTAGAGCAAAAACTACTGAATGGATATCAATGAAACTTTGAACATAGCTTCATCATAGGTCTTAGGTGCTCACTAAGAAACGGTTTTAAAAACTTTCACTCCTAAGAGGCAAACCCCCCCCTCCATTGTATGTATGTATCTATGTATGTATGTTCCACATCTCCTCCTAAACCACTGGACCGATTTCAACCAAACTTGGCACAAATATTTTACGTGACGGGAGAACCAACACAGGAGAGGTGCTTTTTTCGACGGGGTCCTTTGGGGGGTTCTTTGGGGTCTTCTACATCTCCTCCTAAATCACTGGACCGATTTCAACCAACCTTGGCACAAATATTTTACGCAACGGGAGAACCAACATAGGATAGGTGTTTTTTCGATGGGGTCCTTTGGGGTCTTCCACATCTCCTCCTAAACCACTGGACCGATTTCAACCAAACTTGGCACAAATATTTTACGCAACGGGAGAACCAACATAGGGTAGGTGTTTTTTTCGATACGATCCTTCGGGGGGGGTCCTTTGGGGTCTTCCACATCTCCTCCTAAACCACTGGACCAATTTCAACCAAACTTGGCACAAATATTTTACGCAACGGGAGAACCAACATAGGACAAGTGTTTTTTCGATACGATCCTTTGGGGGTCCTTTGAGTCTTAAAAACTATTAGATCTGGTTACTATGGCAACCCAATAGAATAGATTCTGGTTACCATAGCATCGGTGGAAGTCTCCCGCGTAGGAAATAGCGTGGGAGTCGTCCGACGGGCCTTCCCCGGAGTTCATCCACGGAACCCGGGGAGTCTTAGGTCGGATCCCGCGAAAGACGGCGGGGCCAGAGTCCACGGTTCTTATAAATAAAGATATAGGTTATGATATCAAAGGTGGTGTATGCATCTTAAGAAACTTCTTAATAGTGTGTGAATTCAGAGTTGTTTCAGTTTGAATTTCAGTACCGATTTCAACCAAACTTGGCACAAATATTTTACGCAACGGGAGAACCAACATAGGATAGGTGTTTTCTTCGATGGGGTCCTTTGGGGTCTTTCACATCTCCTCCTAAATCACTGGACCGATTTCAACCAAACTTGGCACAAATATTTTACTCAACGGGAGAACCAACATAGGGTAGGTGTTTTTTCGATACGATCCTTCGGGGGGTCCTTTGGGGTCTTCCACATCTCCTCCTAAACCACTGGACCGATTTCAACCAAACTTGGCACAAATATTTTACGCAACGGGAGAACCAACATAGGACAAGTGTTTTTTCGATACGATCCTTTGGGGGTCCTTTGGGTCTTAAAAACTATTAGATCTGGTTACTATGGCAACCCAACAGAATAGATTCTGGTTACCATAGCATCGGTGGAAGTCTCCCGCGTAGGAAATAGCGTGGGAGTCGTCCGACGGGCCTTCCCCGGAGTTCATCCACGGAACCCGGGGAGTCTTAGGTCGGATCCCGCGAAAGACGGCGGACCAGAGTCCACGGTTCTTATAAATAAAGATATAGGTTATGATATCAAAGGTGGTGTATGCATCTTAAGAAACTTCTTAATAGTGTGTGAATTCAGAGTTGTTTCAGTTTGAATTTAAAAGTGTATAAGTTAAGATCAAAGTAAGTTATAAGCGAGTATAAAAAACAAAGTTTTGATAGCAAATGTATTCAGATCATAGTGTTCAGACAATATAAATGCACTTGCTTCAGTTTGAATTTAAAAATTGATAAGCTGAAATCTATAGAGGTATTGTATTGTTAGAATAAGTTTAGGAGACACTAATTTAACAAATGCCTTATTTCAACATTAACACAATGAATTATAAAAGACAGTAAATACGCAGCGCGTGCAAGTACTGTAGACATTTTATTGAAAACTAATTTAGCTGTTCGCCCTCTCCCAGAGTTAGAAATCGAGCAGGAGCATCCCGCGCAACAGAATTCTTCTCCAGATATAAGAACACAGTTTATGACATGTTCTTAAACAGGTGCGCTACAGAGTATTCCTCCAGTGAGAATGAGAACGTAACAATATAAGGAAGATTATACAATATACAAGTAATATAACGTTAGAACAAGAATAGGTGCCTATGAGCCTATGAATAAATTATGAACCCGAGCAACGCTGGGTAAATCGGCTAGATATAGATATCTATATAAGCCAAATACCACTGACTGACTCACTGATCACGATATCTCTGAAACCACTGAATGGATATCAATGAAACTTTGAACGTAGCTTCATCATAGGTCTTAGGTGCTCACTAAGAAACGGTTTTAAAAACTTTCACTCCTAAGGGGCAAAAAACCAAATAATGAAATTTATCGCGGGAATTGCATACTTTGTAAATGAAGTGGTTGACATCTCAGTTTATTGGAAACCCCGAATACATTTAGTTCTGAGTTTTTAATCATTGTTTTAAATTGAAAAACTTTGTTGTTTGCAGGTTCTTATAGTCGAGAAAATTTCGAAGTTCAATTAATTAATAAATTTATGTCCTTTTTTTTCTCGGAAACGGCTCTAACGATTTTCTCTAAATAAATAATAAATAGCTGTTGCTATGAATGTAAATAAACAAACTAAGAGTTGAGAATTTGTACAATCTATCTAATCCTATACTATTAAGCGAGCAATAATTGTACAATTACGTACAACGTGAAACTCCGTAGCGAAGCACGGGTATTTTGCTAGTATCTAATAAAACTGTAACATAATTACCCATCTTAAATATTCCTAGAATAATATAATGTACATACCAAGAGAACGTTAAATATCCTTGGTACTCTATGATCAGTCTGCTTAAGAATTGTAATTGAAACTCATTGCTTGGGTTTTTTATTGAAAAATGAAGTAATTAGTGAAGATTTTCTTTTCTCAACATTTTTCTGAATTTTTTCCGCATCATGTCTTTTTATGTCAGCTTCTTCTTTAACTTTCTGAGCACTTTCCAGGATTGCCTGTGCAACATTAGCCGCAACAAGATCCTTATTTTTAATAGCCTGCTTTAATCTTTCATTTGCATCTTTTAAAAGAGTATCAGCTACTTTTCTTTTCTCTTCTTCATCACTTTTCAGTTGTTTTAATACTACTTCTTTTTCATCAATACCTTTCATCTCAGCTGAGAGTTTTTTCTCTAATTCGTTTTCAGCAATACACTCTTTCTCCTTAGCTTCTTCTTCTTTCTTTTCCTGTTCTTTCTTTAAACGTTGTTCTTCTAGGTACTGCCTATGATGTATATAGGCTGACTGAGCGAGATTCAAGAGCTCTTTGTTTATATGAACCAAATGTACTTTTCCATCATAGAGTTTATGCTTAACGTGAAGATAGGCATCCAGAGTTCTTTCAGACATACTTGCCCGATCAGAGGTCATAACTCTCTGTGAGCTTAAGAAGCCTCTTTCCACATCTGCTGAACCATGAGAAAGAGATAAAGCTGCTTTGACAACCTTAGAAACAAGTGGGTACTTCATCTCACCTGCCTTATCAGTTTTCTTAAAAAACTGGTTCCAGTAAACATCAATGCGATTGCTCTTGCTATGGAGCTCATCTTCTTCCAAACTCAGTAACTTCCATTCATCAATAAGGGAGGCTATGTTCAGATCAATAGGCAATGCTTTTGCCACTTCAATGATGGACTTCCAACTATTGTCTTTTGTTCTTTCGGATGGGATCCAACATTCAAAATGCTTCAATAAAGGTTTTGACATCAATGAAGAATTGGTAAAAATGTGTTTACAACTAGCAATGAAATGCTTTTTTGCTTGGAGCAGAAATGCAAGTTTGTCCTTTTCTGGTAACATTTGTAATTCTTTTACATCTAATCCACAGTTTACTTCTTTAAGAGGAAGAAAACTTTTCTCATCATTCAAGGAATCTAACGAGAAGATAACCTCAGAATGACATATACGAGTCATTAGTCTGCTTGTTAGAGTTTTGAGGTGATCAATCATACAGAAGGTGAATCAAAGGTTCTTCTTTCTGAAAGTGGCCAGTAAACTGTGAAAATATGTGAGCACTGGAGCAAGCAAAGTTTATTTCCACTTTCATTGTGTTAACTTTCAGAAGACTAACAATGTTCTTGTATTTGGATGATATCATTAAATCACTTTTATATTTTGGCACAAATACCATGAAATACTTCGTGACTGCTGAAACAAAAACACAGAGAAATGTACTGTTAAAAATATTACGGTGCTACAAAAATCTGTTAGTGCAACAGGAATTTATAGCACCAATATTGCGCCCTCAGTTAAACATCATTGGGCAAACAGTACATTCCAGACTGCTTTTTATACTGGAATGCAATCTCACAATCTGCTTTTCATACCTAATCTTAATTATTTATTTCTGACAAAAAAAATTTTTAATTATCATGTTAGAAAGTAAGGAAATAAAAAAAAATGAATTGCCGGTATTGAGTAAAAACCCTTTCTTAAGAACCACTAAATTCTGCTTTAAAAAACTGACTTTACTGACCAATTTAAAAAATACTGGCTTTTTACTGACATGCTCAAAAATACTGACTTTTACTGACTTTACTGACCAGTTTGCAACACTGTGTATATAAATAAATGTTGTCGCCTGTGTACTCAGGTATGAGAAATCTGTGCCGTTGGGACCAAAAATGATGTAGTTTGTTTTGGCCTGAAAATGTGTAATCCTGCCTGATTGGACCAAAAATGATGTCGTTTTTGGCCTGAAATGTGAAATCCGGCCCGGAGGACCAAAAATGTTGCGGTTTGGAAGCTCTTGAAGAATCGCGAGTTATTCCAAAGACGCTAATAAGGAAGGCTGGATTGTTTGTTAGAAAGAAGTGGACTGTATTTGAGATATTGAACATGCGTTTATTGAATAATTTGGTTTGTTAGTTACGATCGGCACGTGCGGAAGCATTTGAGGCGATAATGCCCGAGATTAATTTTGAATGAAATCGTGGTCCATTGCAGATGGACGCAGGTAGACGATTAAAGTGAAATGTTATAAATGCATGCTGTATAATAGCCAAAAGCCGCGGCTGTAAGAGAAGTGTTTAACGAGAGTTGCGCTCGGAGTCGTGTTATAAACTAAACTAATACTGGCTTGCAGTCGGCTAGGCTGGCCGATTGCAAGGTTTGATAAAAGCGTGACGTCATCCGCGCGTGCCGTGCAATGTTAGTAGGCTGCTTACAACTGACAACACAGTACAAAGTTTAAACACTTTGTATGGTACCTCTGTTGTATCTATTGCTTGTTTCGTCTTACAAAACGTCCATATGTACTGTTTAGTAGTGTCGAAATAGAAATCGAAATCAAAACCTCCATACGTAGACTCGTCATTCAGGGAGAAAGCTAATATTTTCAAAAGGCCTTTTTCTACTGACGTGTATAACATACTTCCCGCCTTATCACCACTACAAAGTGCGCAACTGCTTTATGTCTGATTATTTACCTGTGGACAGTAATGTGGGAATTCTATAATCGAAAGGTTGGCTAATCTGTACATAGTCCGGCCTCGCTCGCGTCGGCGAACAGGTCGACGCAGTGCTACGCGCGTCCGAATGCAGCAGACGTAATCCGCGCTTGTTGCGTCAGCTGTCATTTCTTCATTTTCTTTATTTTCGCGACAAATTATGTAGGCCTTAGGCCCTACAACATTTTATTATGTAGATTCTAGTGTTGCGTAATTGCGCCTCACCTTTACAATATAACATTTAACCGAATGTGAGCATTCAAATTTTATAATGCGTGTAAGGCTTAGCTAACCTTGCGAATCCAAATTTAAATTGTAACATTTGACCTAATAAATGTATTAAACTACAGTCCACTCGCTCATCATTATTTTCTTCATCCTGGCAAAATGAATTCCAATGAAATATTAATTCAAAACATTAACTCTTAACAACCTCTATTATTGTATTATTATTTCAATAAAGTTGGCGTCTACTGATTAAGTAATTTAAATTATTCAATAAGCATATGCAAATTAGTAAGCCTGTGCTTAACATGATTTTAACTCATAATTCTTACAAACATTGTGTGTATGATTCTTACAAGTGCAGTATGCCTTTGCAGCATTATAGGTGGAACGTACATGAGTGAAATTCTATGAAGTAAAGTTAATTTTTACCTGTTATTGTGACATTGGTTCCTTATAAGTTGCGTATTGTCGTTTCTCCAGGAAAAAGCCCTCCTTGTAAAGAAAAGAATGAGGAAAACCAAAATTGTGCACCTTGTTTCTAAATTTTCAAACCCCTCCCCCCGAAAAAAAATCCTGGGTGCGCCACTGGTACCATGTGTTAAGCAATTAAGAGATTTCTTTGTGTAAATCATTATTCAATAGAGAGCATACGAAAAGAAAGAGAGAGAGTAAATAGTGAATCTAAATAAATGGAAATAAATAAGATTAATTACTAGAGTAGCCATGTGTTAGCATAGTTATTTCGTCATTCAAACCTAAATAATCATTTCTGCAACAGTTTCATCTATAGAACCCGGGAGGAGAACCTAAGGTAAGAAAAGAAGTAAATTGTAATATTTGTGTAATAATAATATGGAAAAGAGAAGTAATTGTTACAAATGGCGCCCGAACAGGGACAGCTTATATAAATTTATTTTATATAAGCTAGACCTACTTGGTTGCAGAAGTGGGTTATTTTGGAGTAATGGCGTGTGGTACATAAGTTACGTATAAGTACGTGAATACAGGTTATGTTTAGAAGTAAGAGAATACAGTTGGTAACATAAAATCTTGAGGTAAATTGAAAAGTTTCAATAACTGTATATGCAATTTATATAATCATTTAATTAAAAATAATTAAATTCATAAGAATGGAAAATGCAGAGAACGAAGTAAATGTAACTGACGTAACTGTCATGAATGAATTAGAAAGTCAGTCATCTTGTATAGTAAGTAAAGAAAACAGTTTAACCGAGTTGATTGTCATGAGTGAAGCAAAAGCAGAGTCGACTCCTGTAATAACTAAAGTAAAGGAACTGTCAATTGATGACCTATTTAATTTTATGAAAAGTAATTTCAGTGAAGTAAAGAGTAATTTTGATGAATTAAAGGGGAAGTAAAACAACACAAAGAACAGAATGTGAAATTTGAGAATAGTATAAATGTAAAGTTCGATGAATTAAATAATTTGCTGTGTAAACGTATTGATGAACGAATTAACGAAATACATAATGATACTAAAAGACAAACAGATGAGTTAAGAGAGCGTGTGTGGATTGTAGAAGATAAAACAGACATGTTAGACTCTAACCAAAAAGAACTTGGACAACAAATAACTACCGTAAATGATAAATTAGAAACCTTTGAAATTAAAACTTGTAACAAGTTCGAGGGCATAGAGAGTAAGATGCAGTGTATAAATAGCACGATACGTACCATAGACAACCGTAGTAGTGAATTAGAATCACAAGTAGCAATGTGTGCAGTAAATGATTATGATAAGATAGTCAAAAATGTTAGAGATGAAATAGAAAATACTTGTAAAACAGAAATTCAAGCAATACAAGAAACAGTAAGTGTTATTGAGTATGTAAATAACAATAAGTTTGTGTCCATTGAACAGAGTATTATTAATGTGAAAGATGAATTGAGTGTGGGAATCAGCCAGAAAATAAATAATGTTACGGAAAGAGTAATTATGACTCGCAACGTAAGTAGTGAAGTTGATCTAGAATCGTTTAATTATGACAGTAGGGGGGTACACCCCATGCAATTCTTAAACAGAGTAAAAGATAATCAGTTCTGCAATAGTAATTGGGAAGTTAAGTTATTAAAAATAATGAAATGTTTCAAAGGGAATTCCGCGGTGTGGGTGGAAGTACACAAAATAGATTGGGTAGATTATCAAAGTTTTGAGAGGGCCTTTAGAAACAAATATTGGTCGGAGGAGGAGCAAGAGGGGCTACACAGTAAGATCATGGGAGATGGTAATTTTGGGGTCCACGGGGATAATGTGACGATGTACGTAATGTGGTTATACAATGAGGCGAAATATTTAGAGCCACCGCTGTCATTCCGATCGTTTGTACAATACATAAGTAAACATTTACCGTGAGAAATCCAGATCAACCTAATGACGCGGGAAGTGGAGGGCATAAATGCAACGTTTATGCAAATGTGTAAATACCAAAACCGGTTTACCCGTGAGCTTATTTACACCAATTGTAACGGGGTATCAGGGTTTAAGGTAAAAGGGGCGGTTGGGGGGAATGTATATATTACAAAAAAAAATTATTGTACTCGTATAAGATTGAGTTGTGATTATTGTCACTTTGTCATCATAATTTGGTAATAATGTATTCCTGTGTATTAGATTAAGGCAGTCAGATTGTTATTAATGGACATTTAATTATGAGATTGTAATGGTTTAATACCGGACTGAATAATATGATGATCTGTGACAAACAAGAACATTTAATGATGAATATTGTAAATAAAGTTGTGTTGGTGTTATATGTAATATGTGTTCTATAGTAAGGTTATGTTATTATTTACTTGTATTGTATGTAATCAATTTGTGATTTTGGAGGGGTAATAGTGTTTTGTTAGGTGAGACAATTAACAGCATATAATTAAAGTTTATGGTGGGAATTAAATGAAGGCAAATTGTTTTGAATAAGGTAGTTGAAGTAAGTTAGTGTTTTGAAAAAATATGGAATTAAATTAATTTGAAATGGTCTAATTAATTTAGAAGATGGAAATTTTGGGTAATAAATTTGAGAAATTCATTTTGAATTGAATTGGGTAATAGATGGTAAAGATAGTACAATCAAAGTAATTAGTGTTGTGCACATACATGGCAGCTGGTGTAAGCAATGTTTACAATTTTGAGTGAGTTGACAACAAACATAGTTTATTTTGAGGAAATAATTGTCATTATTGAGATTTTATAATGTAATTGAAGTAATTTAAATTGGTGAAAATAATGTAATTAAATTAATTTAGTTGAAAAGGATGTTGGCAATAAATTTAAATTTTTTGGAGAATAGTATTGTATAATAAATGATAAATATTAAAGGTTGATGATTAAAATGTTTAATAGAAAGTCAAAGTTGAAGTAATAATGCAAGATAATTAAAATGTTTCATTAATAGAAATTGAAATTAAAAGCTGTGTGATGTTAGTAAATCTATTCAAATTCAGAGATGAAATGTTTTAGGTTAACCTGAGTTTAATATGTATTTTGAGTCTAATTTTTTGGGAAATGTAAAAGTTTATTCGCTTAGGATGTAATTTTATGTATAGATGTGTAACATGTAAAGTGTATTAAAAAACAGAAACCAGTACTTTGCTAAAATCAAACCAGTATGGTTAAGAGGAAACAAATCAGTGGAGGATAGGGTATAGTGGAACGCCATTTATTGATATTTTGATTGAATGTTTCAGAGTCAGGTGATACTGTGGGGCGTACCTGTTCTGGTCAGGGCAGAGACGTCTAGTGTCTGTCCGGCTTTGCGGTGTTGGGGTTCTAAAGCAGAAGGTCCAGTAAAGTCGGATAGGTGCAGCCACAGCCACCGGACTAGGGGGGTAAGTTACCCATGATTTTAGTAAGGAATTAAGGGGGGCCGTGGCGCCATATCCTTGCTGATCCTCTTAGAATTAGGTAATGAGAGTTTTTATGCTTCGGCATAAAACCTCTCATGGGGGGGGGGTATTGCAACGGGACAGATTAGGAGAATAAATAATTCTAATAAGTTTCATTTCACTCAGTGTTCAACCTCTGGGGAACCTCTTTTAACCCACATGCTTACAATTTTATTGTGAAACACCAGTCTGTGTTTGTGTTTGGCGTCAGTCTGGCTAGACGCGTTATGCAATCACCTACAGCTCAGGCCGTCTGTGAATCACGGAGAACACGCCAATTTCATCCAGCAGCAAAAGTTGCAGAATTTGTTGCCCGAGCGTCTAGAAGCTTCGATTGAACCAGCCAATGAGAGAAGGCATTATAAACCCTGAATGCTTCGTGGCCAATGCCCGACGCCTTGTGCGTATGCAACCCGCGAGAAATAACAGTTAGTCGACAGTCAACTTTCTGACCAGTCAGTCACATATAACAGTACTCAAGCAAATTAAAGTCGGCCGACTAAAAATGTTACGGGAGTGAGTTTCAAACAACCGTGCAGCAAATAATAGTGGACAATCAACAATAGTTTCGAGTTTTTAACATTCGGAACCAAAGTTTTTGAGAGTGCTACATGAAAAGTGACTAACACGTGGTGGTGAAATTGATTGGATATCTGATACAGATAAGTAACATTCAACACCCAGTAATTTAAACAAGAGTCGTTAACCATTAATTATTCATCCCGTAAAATAAAATTTTTGAGGCTAAATCTAATGAGATCTCACAAAAAAAAATTAAAATGTAAAATAGAAAGAGAGAGAGCGTAAGCGAGAATATGTACGTACAAAATCAAAGTACTGGTTTGATAAAATTAAATCCGGAATTATAATGTAGCATTTGTAGTTTTCTTTACATAATTTTGAGGTTATAAGTTGATGACTTAAAAGTAACTCTGGTAACTTTTAATATCAGTACCATGTGTTAAGCAATTAAATGATTTTTTTGTGTAAATCATTATTCAATAGAGAGCATACGAAAAGAAAGAGAGAGAGTAAATAGTGAATATAAATAAATGGAAATAAATAAGATTAATTACTAGAGTAGCCATGTGTTAGCGTAGTTATTTTGTCATTCAAACCCAAATAATCATTTCTGCAAGTTTCGTCTATAGAACCCAGGAGGAGAACCTAAGGTAAGAAAAGAAGTAAATTGTAATATTTGTGTAATAATAATATGGAAAAGAGAAGTAATTGTTACACTGTGTCCTTGTTAAGTGCTGTAAGCTGCCTGGTGAGTCACCTTGCTTCCAGTGTGCTCCAAGATGTTGCTCCTGTATTAGAGAATGTTGCCTGGATGGCAGACTTAGAGTCCACTAAAAGGACAGCTTTTGAAAAGGAATTTGGCCTCCAAATGAGGTTTTGCAATGCCACTTTGATAGCATCTACTTCAGCGTCGTAACTTGATTTATTTTGTCCCACTGCAATATAGTGGGAAAACAATGAGGAGAACACTCCTGCTCCAGCACAAACCACTTCATCCAGCAAGGATCCATCAGTGTATACATGTAGCCAGTTTTCCTCCGGAAATTGCTCACTGATGGTTGTTAGCGTTATCTGTTTTAGTTCTTCTGGAGATCTTATCTTCTTAACATCTTCTATCAGATTGAGATGTACTTCATAACTATGAAAGTCGAGTGGATTTTCCAGGGGGATCACTTTATTAACTGCTGCTGGTATGCTGTGGCATTGAAGGTAGTTGCTACTTTGGTTTAGCCAGATCTTTTGCGTTTTGCGTCTCTGTGGTTCCACCTCTCATGAACCCATGACTTCTCAGGTAGTGACTTAATTCTGAGGTTTACCAGTGCTGCTCATTGCTTAATTTCCTCTGTTAATGGTTTGTTGCCTGTAATGCTATAACTGGAGTTGATTTGACGCCACCTGTGATGAGTCTTAGGATGTTGGTCTGTCTGTCCTCATTTGCAGGAGTGCTTGTGATGGTTCCTTCGCTGCCATAAGTTATTACTGGCTTGATATATGTTCTATAGGTCATGTTTAGAACTTCTTGTGAACATCCCCATGATACTCCGCTGAGACGTTTTATAAGGTTTGTTCGTTTGTTTACCTTCTTAGTTATGCTGTCAATGTGGTGTGTCCAGTTCTGGGGCCCAACAAAATGGCGCACATCATAGTTCACACAGTCTTCCCAATGTAGTTTGAGTCTACCAACTCTCCTGGTGCCAGAGATCTTGTCTGTGAGTGTCTTTCTGGGTATTTCATTCTCCCCCATTCTGATCACATGTCCAGCCCACCTGAGTCTACCAAGTTTAATAATTTTTACAATATGTGGTTCATTCAGAAGAATGTTCAGTTCTTGGTTGGTCCTTTTCCACCATTCACCTCCCACACATATTGGACCAAAAATACTGTGGACGATTTTGCATTCATGAACTAGCTGGCTTGACTCAGCTTTTCTAGAAATGGTCCAGGTCTCAGAACCATAGGTGAGAACTGGGTGGATCAGTGTTTTATACGGAAGCAGCTTGATGCTCCTGGCAATTGTTCTGCTCTGGAACAGGGGGTTGAGACCAAAGAAGCGCCTATTAGCTGAGGTGATTCTTCACTTTATTTCTTCTGTTTCCCCATCGGAGTTAACTTGGCATCCTAAATAGATGCCAATTTGGGTGTGCTCTCCTTCTCTAGCTTCCTGTCACCATGTATTTTGTCTTGCTTTCGTTTATTATGAGACCCAGGCTCCTTGCGGGACCTTCAAGAGCAAGAAAGGCTTCAGTGACTGCTTGAAGGGAGCTCCCGATTATGTCTAGGTCATCGGCGTATCCCGGGACCTGCACTAACCTGTTGAATACAGTCCAAGAGGAATCTATTCCAGCATGTCTCATAGCTTTTTCTAAGGCAAGAATGGAGCGGAGGCAAGCAAGAGCATTGCCTTGGAGGACTCCCTTTCCATAATCAAACTGAACACAAACTAACAGTCTCACACAAATTGAATTAGTTTCCCAACAGATCTGGCAAAGATATTCATGTTTTCTTAACTTCTGAGAGTTATCACCTACACACTCAGATTTTATTACTACTTGAAGGAAACAAATCAGAAGTTCATATGACCAGTCCATTATATACTCATGACTTAAGACAGGACATTTTTAGATGAATAAAATTTAAAAATGGTAATCCTGTGTCATCCAAGTTACTCTCTTTTTGCCCGTTTCTCTTGACGAACAAGAGATATGTTGTATCAGGGTAGGGCTGCAGATTGCAGCAATCATTATTTTCTTATGATCAAAGTCTTACTAGCAAATAGATCAGTTGTCACAGAACTGATAATTAAACAAGATCACATTAATCAGCTTCACGCAGGGCCACTTGCTTGCGTTCTTCAGTTAGGTTAAGATATTGACCAATTAAGGGAAGAAGATTGTAAAAAACGTGTTTCATGAATGTTTGATATGTTTTGGAATTAAACATAAAAATGCCCAGCAGCTGATCAGTACTTTGCAATTCCAGTGCACTTAATCAGTATGTCCATTTCATCTTGTATATGTGGATTATTGTCGGCCAATTTCCATATTAACATCTCATTTAAGAGGAATTAAGACAAAGGTAACATAGTTGTGTTCATGGGCTTTAGAACTAGCAGTGCATTTAAACTAGTTCAAGAACATACAAAACCACTTTAGCATGTTTGGATTTACTTCATGAAGAGGGAGATCTATTTAAATTCTTGGTGATGATGCCACTACGTTTGTTGGTTCAAGAAGTAAACCAAGGGCGTTACATGAGGTATTGTGATGTAAAAATTCACTTCTTGCACATTGTAGCCTAGAAAGTATCAAATCGAGTTTCATTCTACCAAGATCTCCTAATTTTGGCAGGTTATGGGAACCTGGCGTAAAATTTCATTTAGTCCTAATTATCGGGAAATCATTTCTGACTTATGAAGAATTATCCACTACCGTTTGTAAGATAGAAGGTTGTTAAGTTACCGTCCCACAATTCCTTTACCATTCGATCCTTCTGCTCTAAAATCTCTCGCCCCTGGCCATTTTTTAATAGGTCAACCACTGGTAGCAGGTACCATAAGAGCACACACAAATCAGTCCACTTAGACATAACTAGGTGGCAACAGACCGACCAAATAACCCAGCCTTTTTGGAACAGGTTGGACGAAAGAGTCCGTTTCTGAAGTGCATTGTGACGAACCATATTGTTATACCATTACTGAACATTCTACATGTTCCAGTGAAACCCGGCTGTAATGTGTGTGTGTGTGTGTGTGTGTGTGCTACTTTGAGACGAAGGACAATTACGTGACACTTGTCACATGTCTGCAACAAGAATATTCCAGATCATACCGGTCCGCTCGCACTGTGTTCACGGCCGCAATCAATTATGCTCTAGTGTTTTTTAGTAGTTGACGCATATTATGAATGATTTTGGAATCTCAGCGGGGTATAAATACAAGCATTCAGCGACGCTTAGTTTCAGTTTTGAGTGGCGATTTATTCCAGTGACGTTCAAGTATTGTGGCGAAGTGTTATGGGTTTTATAACTGTGCGGGACTCTATTAGTTGACATCAGTATTGCGTGTGGACAGATTAATTTGAATTATTGTACGAGTATAATCTTGTTGAATAAACTTGTTGATCATAAACTGTACTTGTGATAATTAAAGCTGGTTATTAGTGACTTCATTGGTGTCTTGCATTTTGTTTTCCACTGTACCATATGACGACCAGTGAGACCATTGTAACAATATTTATCATACATGAGGACAATATTCCACCAATGAACTGGAAATTGTGTCATGTTTGGATGAAATTTTTGGTCCAGATGGCTGAGTTAGAGTAGTTGTGGTAAAGATAGACAGCTGTTAACAAAGCAAGTCCAATTCCTACATGTAATAATGAAGCATATACATGTAAGTTGTTGCCGATTGCTGTACTCTACTTGTAGCTTACATTCATTAATGTAATTCTTTTATAATTTTGACCCCTCCTGTCAAAAATAAAAATGTAAAATAGTTTTTGAAGGTGTTCTTACGTTTTGATGTATACTTATGTTTGTATGGTGCTAACATTCATAAGATTCAGTGTAACAAGTACTCATAAGTTAAGATTCATATGCACAATGTGGAAAACTGTAGTTTTCAAAGTGGATTGAATGTTAACAATGTACGAGTGGAGAGTACGTCAGCATGCAGTAAGGCAGGACATAGTAGTAAAAAGGTATTGTGTCTTACAATTTGCTGTTAAGTTATTCATTGTGTTATTGAATCAGATATAGTTTCATTACCCAGTGGCAGCTGGTGGTTGCAGTTGGGTTGGATGGAATTAAATTGTTTTATTCTCTGAATAGAAAATGTCCAAGTCTCCTCCCCTCCATACAATACACAAGGAAAGCAAAATACTGCAATTTAGTGTCACACCCACATAACCACAAATATTTTTTGTATAAATCTTTTTTAAATTTACGATTAAATATTGTTACTGATTTTACACTTTGATTAAAATTTGAAAGGTCTTGTGTAGGCCTACCTACTCTCTTAATTACAATTTTTCCTCAATTGGACATAAACTGAACGGTGTTTTCGACAGAATTCATTATGTTCTACCAGTTAAATATAATAAATATCTTACATTATGACACCTTACTCCTTTATATGTACATATAAAAATTAACAATGAATACATATGTACATCTATTTACATTTAACAATTAATTGGACTGACGCTAACAACGAACTTCACAAAAAATTCGAACATACCAACAAACAGACTGGTGGTGCCGTAAGCAGTCCCTAATCACACCAAACGAACCTATATCATTGTAATAGGAACACCAGAGTCTAGCCAGCCAGAGCACTACGCCATTGTATTTCCCCATTTACAAAGCGCGTCACAGTTGGTGCATATACCGCGGCAAGAGCGTGTACGGGTTTTAGTATTCCTCTGCGCTTTTTAATCGGCAAATGGTTTAGTTCGGGAAATTTAAAATACAATTCGGGATTTAATGGGGGTTGTACAACTGTGGAACCTAAGCACGGGCCGCCACTGTCATTACCTGAACATCACTGAAGCGTGGTTATTTTATATTAACATCCACCCTCAAACAACAGGCTCCATACAAGTTACGCCTTTGGTGTCTCAGAGCATCCTTTCATGGCTATTATACTAAGTCCATCGATTGTAAATGAACACCAAGTCACTGGTTACCCTGCAGCCTTTTCTAATCTCTTCGTAATGGGTTGCCAATACATTCTGCACTGTGCACAAGCAAGCTGAACTGTCAAATGATGAGTGCAAAGTTATGCTGTAAGAACACTTGGGATTTTTAATGTGTATTTTCTCATGAAATATATGTGATATTATACTGTTTATATAATGTTGATTTAATGACAGTGTGGAACCGTCCAATAGTTGGGATGCATCAATAAATTTATCAAAAAGAATAAAATTTATGGAGAGTTATAAATAAAATTGAACACAGAAATCAGAAATTGTATAGATCAATATAAATACAGTATTCCCTCGCCAACCGCGGGGGTTAGGTTCCTACAAAACATCGCGGTTAGTAAATCCGCGGTTGGTGAAGTTAACTTTATATGGGAAAAGTAAGGTTAGGGGAATCTGAAACAAAGCCAGAAATATAAAATACTGTACAACTCTTAATTATACGAGGTGTGTTCATAAAAAGACCAAACGTTTTGAGTAAAACATCAACCCGCACAAACGACGCGCCAGGACTTTGCGCGCACTTAGCGATAGTTTTTGACAACAAACTGCCACTTATTGTGTTCCGCTATTAGCAGTAGTCTTTGAGGTATATCACATTGAGTGATATACCGCTGCACACGCTGGCCGGCGGATTAGTGACAAAGCGATTAAGAAAGACCGCGAGAACAACGTGTGCATATGAAATTTTGCAGCAAAACTAGGTTAAAACTTTTCTGAGACATTCTGGTTTTCAATTAAGCATACGCGGAAGCCTGCATGAGGCGAACGATTAGTTTAAGAATTTTTAAAGAGGGAAAAACAATGGTTGGTGCAGATCAAAGCGATATCGAAGATCATGGGAAGAGAGCTCATGATGTGGTAATTGCAAATCATTGTTTAAATGCGGATACTTTCTGACAGAATCCATTTAAGATCGTAAAATTAAATTTTGATAGAAAAATTTAAATGTATCGTATCACTGAAAAATTCTTACTGTGTTTGTTGACGATGATCAGAAAGAGACCCCGTTTTGAAATCGGTAACAACTGCGTACCAATGCAAATGGTAATGAAATCTTTGGAACACAATGGAAATAGCTCTGTAAAGATTTTACATTATTGTTCTTATAGTTGACTCATTGACAGCCATTAACCTGGCCACAGATGCAGCGCTCTCGTCGCGCCCTAACCTGTTCAAAACATCGAGCTTTTTCTCCAGCGAAAGTACATTCCTAGCCCTTTTGGCTAGCTTATCACCGCCAATTATGTTTTCCGAACGTTTGGAACACATTATGACGAAAGGATAGTTTATAAAAGAGTAAATTAACACTTAGATAATAAGAACAACGCACACTAAAAACTAAAGAACACGCAATACGTCATGGCAGAAGAGCAACGCGCGACTGACTGACTTCAATACGATTTGAAGGGATATGTGTGCACGAAGCGCTGCCTAGCGGATGCTGCTACAAACCGCGTATAAGCGAATTTCAGCCCCGCGGTTGGAAACTACTGCGCATTTACAAAACCGCGTATAAATGAATTCCGCGGTTGGAGAACCCGCGGTTGGCGAGGGATTACTGTAGTTTAATATAATTTGTCAGTTACATACAAAATAGCATAAACTTTGAAAAGGCAAATAAGTGTATTAAAATATTGTTTTGTATATTTGCTGACAATGGTATGATATGTGGGTGCTTTTAAGGGCTTATTTTAACTGATAGTTGTTTATGGATGATAGAATATTACCTTACCTTTCTATCATATCAGTTGAGAAGAACTGCTTGTACCAGGGATTTGTCTGATCATTCTTAAGGTTTTAAACAGAAATCCAAATCCAAGTTGTGTTGTGTTCACAAAATTATCCTGTTCAACTTGGTTTTTCATGTGAATTGTCCCAATGAAATGTTGGTTTTCTTAAAAATGTATGTACTTTGAAAACAGTGAATTAAGTAAACGATCCGTAACAATGATGTTATGTTATATTAGAAGTATGTACTGGGCTGTTTGGCCGAGGTCCAGGGTTTACATCCAAACCAAACGTTTCAGCAGCACCACTGACTGCCATCTTCAGTGGAATTCGAGTCTACCTGAACGCGGGGTGTCAAACGTCAGGCCCACAGTACTGTGGTGAAGGCTAAAGATATCATGCGATGTTACCTGTACTTATAAATTCACCAAGTCCCAGTGCTGCTGCTGAAATGTTTGGTTTTTCTGTAAACCCTGGACCACGGCCAAACAGCCCGGTACATACTTCTAATGTAACTGACACCAGCCGTGAAAGGCTTGGAACAATATTAATGATGTTTTGTGCTCATCTGTTGTTTGTGTGTACTATGTTAGAGCCGAGCTGTGTTCCGAACAACAGTTACAGAGTTACTAGTATAACGAAAACAGCAAATGTACGGGCATGTAATGTAGTAAGGCCGTTATTGAATGTTTCTAAGAATGTGGAACAAGCCTACAATTGTTAACAAAAACATTTTTAAACATCCATTATTTATATAAAATGTTTCAAAACAGTTAATAAGTACACAGGGAATTGTCAGTTAAAGTTCCCTTAATGAAATAATTGTTCCTCGTGACACATATCACCCTTTCTGAACAGTTAAACAAGAGCACAATAGTCGGCACCTTTTTCTAAAAAGAAATTGATTGTAAAACAACCAAAGTACAGCATTTTGTCAATCTGTCCGTAACAACTATATACTCAGAAGGATTCTGTATTCCAGTTTACTTAGAAAATATATGTTAGTGGACAAAACAGTCTTTGTTATGAAAGGCAGTTTTGTAGACAATACTGGTGAATGAGATCTTATAAACTAGGGTAAAGTCTAGGTAATGTATACAGCTTCCAAAACTAATTTTCTATTGGCAGGTTGTAAAGTATTTAACAGTAGGGTTAATGGACTACTGAGAAATTTTGCAAGTGAGTAAGCGTTTAGGCCAGTCCGACATGTTTGGTATGAAGGAGACAATCAGAAGACAAATACCAAGAGAGATTAGTAAATTATAGCGATGTGTTATTATTACAGAGAGATAGTAATTATTAGAAAATTAATTAAGAGTAAAACCACAATGATATAATTGATGATACAAGAGAAGATATAAAAACTGAACATTGAGGAAACTAAGATTGAACAATAATTGAGATTTTTAATGCTTAGGCTGTGCAGTAAATGAACAAGGATCATAAGATATGGAAATTGGAGGGCAAAAACGATGAAAATGTACTATTGTCAATGAATTTCATAAAGAAAAAGAAATCCAAGAAAATTGTAAATGATGTCTTTAAGATCATATGTAGACATATTTTGACATCTGGGTGTGAATAGTCTACTCAGAACTTCACAGAAGAAAGACAATTGAGTTGGTGGGCCACTTACAATGTATGGAATAATTAAAACCTGTGGAAAGAATGTGGGACACAAGAATTGCTAAGAACAAGACAAGAGGAAGACCTATACAGACATGGAACCAAGTATAGATTAGTTTACCTGACATGAATCAACTGTTTTTATGCCAACAGCACATGTGTGAGCAGAGAAACTTGAATAATCTCAGTTTTCTCCAAAAAGCCATGGAGATTATTGTGTTTGTACTTTTCAAAAAACTTTTTTTTTTTTGAAATTAAAGGCGCAGCGTTTAGAATTGTTTAGTTTATTCCTTAATTTTCTGGTTTATCTCTAAAAATATCAAAGAAACAAAATAAAAATCCAATTTCAACAAATAATTTATGAATGCCCCATAATGGAAGGGGAAAGACCAACTTTAAAAGTTTAAAATATTTTTTAAAAATAACTATTGCTACTATGTACTGCTCTCGAAAGCCAGCAGTTGCAGTTCTAGCCAACCAGGTCCAGTGTCTCTATCAAGGCCGTGGACTAAAGCACCTTCCAGCTGTTCGAGTGCTGGAAGGTGCACATTGTGCATCTTTGTGTTCATTGTATAGTGAAAAAATTTCATTGTTAAACATACCAAAACAACATAAAATTAATTCCAAAATTACTGAACAAGGTAAACTGCAAAGACTAATTTCAAATTCATTGAGATTAACCATGCCCTGATGGATAGTTTTATTTTTGCATAAATATAAGTGGACTGTAGCAAAAATATGACTGTATAAAAAAAAACATGCTTAGGTTAGGTCGGTTTGGCTAGTTATTCTGTTTTCCGATTCAAAGGGATAAACAAGAGTTAGTACAAAAGAGCGATAGATTATACAAGTTTGGTGTAGCTAACTGGGTTGCAGTCTGCGTGTTGGGAATCAGTGCGAGCGCGCGTTGCTTCCATTGACTCCAGCACACATTCCGGTATGCGCTCGCAGTGTACACACACATGCTTTGTTGATTTAATCATGACAATCACTCTACTAACATTTTCCAATTACAATATATTTGCAATGGGCAAATACGCGTTCAGCCAGGGATGAATTTATTGCAGAGACAACATATAAAGCACGTTATATGTTTTGGACTACCATTCGACTAAATAAATATGTACCTGGTGGACGAACACGCATGACATGTAGAACTTTTAATAAGTATGTTAACAGAAACTACAAGTTTTAATTATTTATTAACTCGTTTAATATACTGCTATTAAAAATAAATAGTGTAATGGTTTGTTACATTTCGTCTCCCCCCCCCCCTTATCTTATCTAAACATGTGCCTCACAGGGATAGGCTTGGTTAATGTGTGTGATGATCCGCATGACGTCGATGCGAAGTTGAATGTAGGATGCACATTATCTCACGTTGGTCTGTAGTGACATGCCTGGGGACTACCTATCACCGGTGTTGTAGGTAGTCAGTCAGTAGCGAGAGAGCGAGGCCTCCTGACTGTTGCCATCACGTCTGTGTAATTTGTTCTGCCTTAAGAGGTAAGGAAGTACCGAACACATTTGCTTTATTAATTCAGAAATCATGAATCATTCAGTTTATTATTTAAAGCGGTATTCAGTTTATTAACTACACAAATTATGCTGGCACACCTCCAAACGAATTGAAAATTATTCTGGAACATCTGCTAGATCTATATATAAGCAACAGTGGCCGGCTTATTAGACCTGGAAAGATTGTAAAGTGTGGATTAAGTGATTACTGTGTTATAATTACAGTGGAAATCATAACAGTTGACATTATTATTGCCTGTGGATAAATTTAACTTGAATTATTGTATGATCGTACCTTGTTGATTTCACATTGTTATTTGTGACTAATTAAAGCTGGTAATTAATGACTTTATTGGTCTGTATTTTGTTTCCACTGTACCATACGACGAGCTGTGAGACCGTCATAACAATATAACTTTTAAAGAATAACTATAAATATTTTCATGAATTTGAAAAGAACGAATTAATTTTAAGTTAGTGTATCTAGTCTGGGGAACATTATTCGTCAAACTGGATTTCAATGGAAACGTGATGAAAGCAGTAGGAAATACTTACTATAAAAATACATTAGAAAATAAAGTTGATTATATAAGAAAAGTTCGCCAATACAGAGTAGAACATAGTATATAGTATACACATACGAAACACGTTTTCACAGTTCAACATCAGTTGCAAAAACATTGACAAACAATGACAAATTAGTCTGAAAATTTCAATAAACAAAGGACAGTGTGTGGTTATAGTTCAAACTGGTGGTGAAAATTGGTTTGTACCAAATGCGCTCTTAATTTTTAAATCAGGTTCCATAAAAAGCAATTATCACAACTTCCGAATTTTGAAATGTACAAAAATGGATTACAGAAATCCTTATTCTGAGCTTGAATGAGAACAGTGAATAGTAACAGATAATGCCTGATACCATAATATACTAGTAAATTCACCCCTCCAACATCATCAACAAGGAAGGCAGACAGGATTACCTGGTTAGTGAACCACGTTATTCCTTGTAGTTCATCTATGTTAAATCTTAAGGTCTATGCACTAATTAAACAAAATAAACCTGCACACAAAACCTTTAAACTCACAAACAAGACAAGACATGATCACATCATGAAAATTGAAAATGACTGCGAGATTGGACCAAACAATGGATAATGTAACAGATCTTTTTTTTTCAAAATTAATATTGGATGAGAAAGCAGCAGTAAAGAAAACATTGCCTAGTTGGTGGAAACCGAGCTAAATATTTGAAATTGGATAAATTAAATAAATTCTATATTGCTTATATAGTTTTAGTGTAATTACTGCATTAATATTGTTCTGGATGATTTGCCTATATCCACAGACACACAATCATTTCACATGCAAGCGTGTACTGACAACTAGGTATTACTATGTTTTCCCTGAATTGTAATACATACACGAAGCAATACATACTCAAAAACACACAACGTTAGTTGAAGTTTGCTTTCAGCTTAGTGGAAACATATTACAAATACATACCACCATCATATCCCCACAGGCTTGTTACAGACATAACATTGTTAAATCACTGTTTACAAAATAATACCAGTACATTTTATAACTCAGCGAAATGTTTGAATTGTTCTCTTCCTGTTGTCATCTTTTTTTTAAGATGAATGCTTATTGTGTACTCTATTTGTCTTGATGTAACTACAGGTACTGTATGTAATTTGGAGTGTACTTCTGATGATAATGTGTAACGGTACAAACCGATGAGGATATGTAATTTAAATCTTTTCATTTTTTATTTCACAAGAGTATATTTTTGGTCACCGACTATAGCTCCGTGACTGGTACGGTGAGGTACAAAAATGCAGACTATCAGAAAGGGTGCGTATTCATGCGTATGTGCACACGTGTCAGCCAACATTCACACGGAAAAGTCACGTCTGAAAAATTTCCTTCTCGCCTAGTGCGTAGAGAACAAAGCCAGTCGGCATATAACTTCGAAACCGGCCGGTTCGACAAACAGGTTCTCGAGCCGAAAAATCCATTAAAGTGGTAATAATGTAATTAAATTACAACTACAAATGACAAAGTTGTAACGGTCCAAAAATTATGGGTATTTTATTTATTTCATTTTAGGGGATTTATAAAAAATATTGTGTAAGTTTTATTCCATTGTGACAGACCACGTGTATGGAACAGTTTGTAACGAGGCAGCAACACAGTATTACGTTGTGAAATCAGTCAAAGAATTCGCACCACCCTAGATTTCTAAGAACTTTGTTTGAATGTGACAGCGCGCACGCACGCGCGACACAGGTATACACTCGGGGTGACGCTACCGTCCAAAAAACTAAGATGTCAGGAAACCAATTTTATGCAGTTTCATTTACCATGAGGCCGGATATGAAAACTTAAGATCCGCCCATCTCGTGACGTTAGCCAGTGCCTCACTGAGATCGTATACTGTCGTCACCCCAACAACTACATGGATTGCATGGGACGAAACTACTGCGGCGAAACCCAAGGCAGTGATTTCCACCAAAAGTATGAGATCACGTTAGCTTCACCTGCTACGTTTTCCCTCCCAGTTTGTTAACTGATTGTTCCGGCGCCGGACCGAGCTAAGTGGGCTCTTTACAACATTTCATATGGTACCAGAAAAAAAGTGAAATAATAGTAAAAAATCATGTGACCGCGGTCGATTGCAAAGTGGAGAACATATTTATATAACTTTCGGACACCAAAAACTAAATCTAAAAAAGTAATAACGAGTGCGCGCGGAAAACCACGTTGCCAGCGGTGAAGGTTACGACAACTGTTTAAAAGTTATGGGGTATTAAAAATGATTTGGGGTTTTTAAAAATAAATTTCATGTATGTGTGAGTGTGAAAAATTGCAGGCTGGGCTCTGTCTGTGTTTATAATGAAGTGTGATCAGTAAGGTAAGATTTTAGAATAAGTTAACCTGTAACAGATAACCGAGTGAAGAAATTGAAAAAAATGTAAATTAATTTGCATAAATAAGCATGTATAACAGTTTTGGATGAAATTGTCAATGATTTTCACAAATTAAAATATCATTTCTCTTCATAAAAAATGTATTGTGTAAATCATTCACATAACCTTAAAAATTACGCTTGTGTCCCAACGTTCGTATGACGCAACCTTGGACCCGAGAACACCGATTGACGGTAAGTGGAAGTTTAATCAATTTTGTTCTGTATTTTATTATGTGGTTAATAAGTAATATCTCAAAGTATCTTTAAACTTGTGAAGTATCAAACCAAGTTCAGTGAACGAAATTCAAACCATGTAAACATCTTTCGGCAGACAAAGTGATCATAAAACAAAATTCGGGAGTGTGGCCACCACGAATGGAACACCACAAGTCAAGTAACAGTGTAACTTAAACTTATGAACATTTTAACTAATTAACTAACTAATTACTTTAATTATAAGAAAAAGAATGCTGAATTTTGAGTGTCTTTGTTAAATGGGGCGTATGCCTCTATGTTCAAATCTGTCGGATTGAATTCTGAATATAATATAAAACAGAAGTTGTATTATTGTATTATGCACTAAAGGGAGAATATTAACAGAATGTTCAATAAAAGTTGAGTTAATTAACAAGTGCAATGAGAGTAGAGTTTTTTAATAACATACACCCTAAATCACGTTTATAGGCCACGAGTTCGAGTGAAGACTCTGGAACCCGATAAAGGTAAGAAATGTCGAAAATGTGCAATTTTTATTAAATATTATTTTGTAAAAACCAGACTTACCCGTGGATATAAGCGTGATTTGGAGGTTAAAGCAGAGTACGTATAAATTACGTGCAGGTTATGTGATGCTTATAATATATTTAAGTAATACTTAACGTATTGTTAATACTGAGTACATGTAAGGTTAATTTTTTGTAAGATTAAAATTTCATAAATAAAATAGAAATGGAAAATAACGAAAATAAAGTCAGTATGACTGACGTAACTGTCACGGGGGAAGTAGAAATTCATTCAGACCCTAATGTGGTCAAAGAAAGCGTTTTATGCGAATCAGATGATATAAATGATTCAGGAATGGAGACAACTCCAAGCCTAATAGATGAAAGTAATTTGACATCATCTGTAATACAGTAGAAGCCCGATATAGCGCGGTCCGATATACCGCGGATTCGGATATAACGCGGTGAAGAGTATGTTGCCCGTTATTAGCGAAAATTCTTACTTGTAGAGAGTGAGTAAATTATGAATTGTTTATCGTGACTTCCGTAGCCACAACATTGGAATGCGTTGCATTTATTGTAAACAAAGGCTTGTTGTTGGAAACGGCGTTGTAAACAACAGCCAGAATTGCCAGTTCAAGTGTACCTGTAGACATAAACAATTGCCCGAGCTATTTACAGTCTCTACGTTTCTAAGAATTCATGCCAAGGCAAGCAGCCAACTAAATCCCTTCTCTGCCTCATATTACAGTACAGTATAAGATCATACTCTGATATTATCTTATCAAAGTGTATAGTCTTTGTCATAAATTCGCATAGTGTAGAGTTTTGTGATGTCGCAGAAAAGCATATTCTGTGAGTGATAAACTCAAAATAATTGATCGTGTGAAGAACGGAGAGTCAAAGGCAAGTTTATCACGTGAGTGTGGCATCCCAGAAGGAACAGTTAGAGGGTGGATGAAGGAAGAAGATAAACTTAAAAGTTTTGTGAACACAGTTGAAAGTGAAGTGGGGTTGCAAAGAAAAAAAGACTAAAGTAGGTAAGGATAGTGAACTAGATGAGTGTCTGTACAGGTGGTTTTTAATAAAACGAAGTGAAGGTGTGCCACTGTCAGGACCAGTTATTAGAGCTCAAGCTGTGAAATTCCATAGTGATTTACATGGCAACAGTGACTTTAATGCATCTGATGGGTGGTTTTCGTGATGGAAATCTCGTCATGGTATAAGCCAGATAAGCATTGAAGGGGAAGCACGATCATGTGACAGTGAAGCTGCAGCACTTTTTCCTCAGGCATTAAACAAAGTAATGATCGATAACGATTTAAATGACCATCAAGTGTATAACTGTGATGAAACTGCTCTGTATTTTCGAATGCTTCCTACCAGAACTCTGGATGTGAATAATTCAATAAATAAATCTGGATTAAAAATAAATAAGGATAGAGTTACCCTCCTGTTTGCCACAAATAAATCAGGCAGCCACAAAGTTAAACCTCTCTGTATAGGGAAAAGCCGAAATCCTAGATGCTTTCAACATGTTAACATGACGTCATTACCCATCACATATCGTAATACAAAAAATGCTTGGATGACAAGTGATATTTTCGGTAAATGGTTCCATGAAGAATTTGTTCCATCTGTGAGAAGCCACCTGCGGTCACTCAACCTCGAAGAAAAAGCTGTACTGACCCTTGACTACTGTCCAGCACATCCACCTGCTGATATGCTACAGTCAAGAGATGGGAAAATCGGAGTCATGTTCTTGCCGAAAAACACTACAGCACTGATCCAGCCATTAGATCAAGGCATCATAAAAGCATTTAAAGCGCATTACCGCCGTGAACTTCTGAGTGCTATAGTGAATTCTGATGAGGAAATGGAAATTTACCTTAAGTCAATAAACCTGAAAACAGTTGCGTATTCAATAGGTCTTGCATGGGAAAGTATTAGTATGGCTACGATTCAGAATTGCTGGAAGAAATGTTCCTTTGAACAAAACATCGCCGATGGAAATTGCTCTGTTGCCGGATTCACTAATAGTGATGTACAGTCTGCGAGTAGTGCTCTGCATTGCAACTTCACTCTAGATGACTTGACTGACTGGGCAGAAGTTGACAACGGTGAGCCTGTTACAGAATGTATAGGAGATAAAGATATCATCGATGTAGTCCGAAATGCAAATTGCGAAGAAAAAGAAGACAATGACGATGATGGAAATGAAAATGGGGTGGAAGTGAAAGAAGTTATTCCAAATGTTAGTGAAGTGATAATACACATAAACAAAGTAATTTCGTGGATGGAGAGGCAAAGTGAATCTAATAATGTTCATCTGCTGCACCTCGCGTTTATAAAACAATACGCGGAAAAGAAACGCTGTGCATTATCCCGTCAAACAACAATTACGGACTTTTTTAAGACCAAAAATTAGGCCTACAGTAGGTCGAGTGAACAATGTATAAATAGTGTATTTTATATTCCATTGGATAAAAATACAGTTTTCTTATTTTTTATTTCTACATTTGGTGACGTAATTTACGTACAGTATATAGTACTGCATTATGCTGTAGCCTTTTTCCCGGTCCTCCCTCCCCATCATTTGTCACTGTACAGGTCACCTTCCGATATACCGCGGTTACGCCTATAACGCGGGGAAAAGTATGTCACCCGACAACCGCGCTATATCGGGCTTCTACTGTAATGAGTGAAGCAAAAGCAGAATCTACTCCTGTAATAAGTAAAGTAAAAGAGTTGTCACTGGACGATATATATAATTTCATGAGAACAATGTCTGATAACCTGAGTAGTAATATTAACGTAAAATTTGAGGAAGAAAATATTAAATTTGATAGTATGAATAATAAATTGGATAAATTAAGCAGTGATATGAAAGAACGAAATGAAAAGTGGAAACTAGATACAAATAAATTAAAAGAGAATACGGAAGTTGAATTAAAACAGGTAAGTGTTTGTAATGATAATAAAATGATGAAAAAATAATTAACAAGGTAAGTGATAGTTATAAAGGCGAATTAAAAAGTAACAGTGATAAGATAGTGGAAAACAAGCTATTTAAGAGTGATATAGTGAAAACAAATAGTGGTAATGAAGTTTTAGTGGGAGTAGAATTTAATAACGGAATGTTAGTGAGTATTGATAAGTTAGAGAGAGAGAGAGTAGAGAGAGTTTACAGGTAGAGGGGTGAAGAAGGGTCTTCACAAATGTATTGGGTAGATAAATGTTCTACAAATAACTGTCCTTTGAGTTTTAATGAGGTTCCTGGAAGAGCCAGGAAGTGTTTTTATGATTTAGTGCCGTCTGCATGGGATGGAAGAGAAAGTGTGAAATGGCGTTATGATGAGAGATATTTGCAGAGAGAGTTGTATGTTGATAGGAAGATAGAATTATTTGAGATTGGTAGAAGGTATAAAGAATTAGTAAAGAGGTTAGATATAAAGAGAACCGATAATTATAGTGAGTACTTACCTTGTGTTGAAACTGATGTAGCAGACGTAGATGATGATAATGTTGATGATAGTGTAACTTACCTGATTTTAACGGAAAATACTAAGGGAGAATTTACCATACCAAATGTCGACAGGAATTTTGAATTAGTAGTATGCAATAAGGTTTGTAATTACTATATTGATACAATGGGCGAAACTAATGGTGAGGGTTATTATAATAATAATAACAATATGTCTTTAACTGTAAATGAATGGTGTAATCGTAAGATAAAACTAATATTCGATGACGGTGGTTAGAAACAATGAATGAACATTTAATTATTTTAGTTTATGGTGATGACTTGGCTAACTTATGTAATGAGGTGTGGTAAACAATATAATAATGACGAAAAAAATTGTAAATAAATTTATAGTGAGGTTAATTGTGTTTGTGTAGTAGGTTATGTTGTACTAGGTATTTCATGTAAACAATGTATGTATGCAAGAGGAATGGATTTTATAAATATAATAATAATAGTTTACCAGACTAAATAAATAACGAGAGCAATTATTGTGAAGTTTGTAATGCAAATAATTGAATTAAAATTGTTTTGGAATATTGTAATTAAAAACTTAATGTTTAAGAAACTGATTGAATTAAATAATTGGAGATGAAAGTAATTAATTTAAAATGTTGCATAGAGGAATTGTGGTAATAAAGTTAAATGAGTTTTCTGAGATTTGAACTTGATAATAAATAGTAAATGAGTCAAAGTAAAAATGTGTTTAGTTGTGGAGTCATGGTTGTTATAATGTATTAGAAGGTACATAGGGTTATGTACTCTATATTTGTGGTGACAATTGTTTATAGTTTAAGTCTATGACAGGTGATGAGGTGTTTATTTGATTAAATAATTGACCATATGTAAGTATGAATTATGTAATGAAAGTGAATAAAAGTAAAAGAGTCTTATAATGACATTAAATGAATTTGGAAGAATTTAACTTAGGTAAGATGTGAAATTTTGATAAAGTCTGAATTTGAAATGTTATGTAAAATAAATGTTGATAAATAAATTTGAATTTTTTGGAGAATTTAATGGTACAATAAATGATAAATAATCAAAGATTGAGGGATGAAAGGTTCAATAAAAATTAAAATTGAAATGTTTGTAAATTTGATTCAGATGCTAATGAGATGTTTATTTTAATAGAATGAGGTTTATGTTCGTTATGAATGTTTATGTTGTGTTATGTTAGTGGGTAGGAATCTTAAATATGTAACATATATATTATGAATTTGTGATTCCCCACTTTCGGGCGGTCACGGCGTGACCAAACCCTGACCGTGGATTTGGATTATTGGTAGCAAGTGTGGTTAGGCAGATTGTATCCTAGCTATACTTATTATTTTCAAAATTGGTGAATTTAGAAATTAACCGGGGGGGGGGTAAACAACGGGGAATCACCAGAACTATGGAACAGCGGCTATCATCGAAGGGGGTGATAGTGCCATGTTAAGGGCATATAAGTAAATTTCAGTAGGATTACTGGTGTCCTCGGACATCAGTAAGTTCGAATTTTTTATAATGCTGAAACAAGAACGGTGTAGGCAGCGTCTATACCCTAAATAAACTTCAGTTCTTCTGGATGCAAATCGGCGCTACAGTCCACCATCAGGAAAAAATAGTGTGTGTGGAAAAGGAGCTGGCCGTTACAAGCCAGGGGTATTGATAACCCATCTATGCACAAGGTAAATACTTGATCCAGTTTACCCGGCAGGTGATTTACCTAACTGTAACTGGGTTAAAGGGGGGTATAATCAATTGATGTAGAAGGACAAGTAACTGAGAAATCAGTGAGGATGAATGACCATAACAGTGGTAAAATCAAGTTTACTTTGCTCTAAATAGAGAGTTTGTTATTGATGACCCAATTACTGTTCTGTAATGGTACTTACTAGCCAATGCCCACCCTTGGCTGTTGGGCCATTAGGCGGCACGCTGACCAGTAGAGACGTGAGAGCCTTGCCGTATCATCTTCATCTTGGACTTGCGTGTCTGAGAGCAAGGCTGGACATGTAATTAGGTGATCCGCATTCATGGAAGCGTATCCACAGAGAACACACTCAGGAGACGACAACACGCCGATGTGGTGCAGGTGGGAGGCCAGGTAGTCATTACCGGTTGTAGTTCTAAAAAGAGCAACACTAGTTGCTCGGGGTAGAGTTCTGTTGATGGGGCCGTCCGTAACCAATGTTGCCCATCTTTTTCCCACACAGGCACTTGATTGTTTTTCTTTTAGCCATAGGCTTATTGAGCAGTTTATTCTTGCTTTCGCAGATGCATATGAGCTGGGGGTCTCCGGCTGAGGTAGTGCTGCGCCCATTTTGGCGAGGATGACGGCTTTTTCATTTCCCATGATGTTGACATGGCTGGGTACCCATTGCAGTTCAATCTGCCAGCCTAATTGTACAAGGTTCTGCAGTTCTCGCCTACACTCAATTGTCAGGGAGCAGTTTGTGTCACCATTTGAGGTCACGTTTTGAATCGCTGCAGTTGAGTCTATGAGGAAGACGGCTTTGTTAGGTGGTGAGATCTTGGCAAGCTCAATAGATGCTGCTTTTATGGCTGCTACCTCTCCGTCATAATTGCTTAGGCGGCCTCCTACAGCGAGGTGGCCTACAAATAGAGAGCTGTAGAAACCAGCCCCTGTTGCTCCTGTAGATGGTTTAGAGGTCCGTCTGTGTAGATTCGTATCCACTGCTCAGCGGGAAAACGTTTTTGTACAGTGTGTAAGGCTGCTTGACGAAGCTCGGCTTCATTCGACTCTGTTTTTGTCTTATTATGGTCGACGAGATTCAGGTTAGCATTCGGGAGTTGGCTAAAGAATTCACGGTGATGTATAAATGGTGCTGCCTCATTTGGTTCAATGTCATATTTGCGTTGGAGTTCTTCATAGATCGCAATCAGGCATTTCTGAGTTTTCAGCCTTTCTGCCGCTGTTTTATAGTTATTCCACCGTTGTTGGTAGGCTCTTTTACATCTCTCCCAGGATATGAGGCACAGCTTTTCCCGTCTTACTTGGATAGGTTCGACTTGCAGTTGTGACTCCATGGCAAGTATAGGAGTTGATTTCGGCGCACCAGTTATTGTTCTAAGGGCCGCATTTTGGACCAAGTGCAGTTTCTGGCATGCTGCATTGGAGGGAGTAATAGTTGCTTCTGCACCATATTCCAATAGCGGCCGAATGTAGCTCTTATACGCAGTTGTCAGAACATCTTGATTTGCTCCCCATGTAGTCGCAGTGAGTCGTTTAAGTAGCCGGCAGCGCCTAGACGCACTGTTCGCGGACTGTTCTATATGGTGCTTCCACGTCATTCTGGTGTCTATATTAACACCCAGGTATTTAGATATGTTCACTTCTTCGAGTTCCGATCCACAGTAGCGCAGATTGACCGTAGGCTGCCTTGTTGATAGAGAGAAAAGTTGGTATGTCGTCTTGGTGGTATTTACCGTCATGGCATTTAGTTTGGCCCACTCTTCTAGTTTAACAAGTGCACTATTAATAGTTGCTTCAAGACCCACGATATGGCTGCTAGTTGCCCAGATGATAAGGTCATCGGCATACAGGAGCGCTTGTACTCCCGGCACACACCGAACAGCCACCAGAATGTCGTTGACCATAAGGTTAAATAGGCTGTAGCTGATAACAGCACCTTGGGGTAGCCCTTGGCGTTGAATTCGGTACTTTGAAAGGCAATTATTATAGAGGACACGAATTTGTCTTTGACTCAGGAAGGACGCTATCCAGTTAAAAAGGTTACCTGCGACGCCACTCAAAGCAAGTTTGTGAAGTAACATGGGTCTCCAGACAGTGTCGTACGCGTTTTTTAGGTCAACCATTACTGCCAGGGAGGACATTTTTTTGTGGTACCCATCGTTAACACTTTGTGCAAAGTAGACGACTTGGTCCATGGTGCATCGGTGCGCTCGGAAACCTGCTTGGCAATCATCAATAACCGCATTCATTTCAAAGAACTGGTTCAGACGCCGCACGACCATTCTTTCGGCAACCTTGCAGCAAGCACTTGTTAATGTGATGGGGTGGTAGCCCTCAGGTGTATCACTTGGCTTTCCTTTCTTGGTAATAGGTATAATCTCCCCTTTCCTCCATTGCTGGGGGACGCGTGTTTTCCACGTTAGATTAATGAGATTGAGCAAGGCTAGTTTCGCTGTGTTACCAAGATTTTTTAGGAGCTCTGGGTAGATTGCGTCGGCTCCTGCTGCCTTCTTGCCCTTTGTGTTTGATAATGCAAATTCAAGTTCGGAGAGGCTAAAATCGCTTAGGCAAATTTTTTGTTCGGTTTTGTTGAGGCATTGCATTAGAGGTTTTTTATTCAGGTGTTCGTTTCTTGTCTATCGGGTTCGGCTTATATTTGCGTAGTACTTGCAAAAGGTGTTAGCTATTTTTTGGGGATCTGTGATAAGATTGAGTCCGTTTTTGTAAGGTTGTTGTCCTCTGGCTTCAGTGTCATTATTTAGCCTTGAGACAAAACGGTGTGCTTTTGCTCCATCGCGCCGGAAATCTAGCTCCGATAGGAAGGTTTTGAAGCCCGATCTTTTAGATTGCTTATTTCTTTACGTAGTATGGCCTGGGATTTTCGGAATTGGATACAGTCAGATAGTTCTTTGGATTTCTCTGCTTTCCTTCTCAGAGAGTCTCTTGTTTTCTTGAGGGATGAAAGTCTTATTCCAGAACGGTCGAAAACCCTTTACTTGACCCCTTGGTACACATAATAGCGCAGATTTCAGTATAGCATCATTCAGGGACTCTGTAATGGTTACTATGTGCTTTGTAATTCAGTTATTAGTGATGAACATTCACTTATGAGAATAAATGATTTTAAATACTAGACTCAATGTTGTAATGATTTTATAATCAACAAGGACATTTTATGACTTAAATTGGATAATTTTATGTATTTGTGTTACTTGTACTCGGTGTACCTCGAGTAAGGTCATTCACGTGGTAATGAGACATCAGCTGATGACTGGTGTTAAATGTATAGTATGTTTTGTAATTAATTCATGAGTTCAGTTGAATTGATGGTAACAATACTGTTGTTTCTTTTATTAATTGTCAAAATATACAAAAATCAATACAACGGTATATACAAAAATCAAAATGAACAACACATAAATAATAACAACAACAAAAAATGGGCCACATTCACATACATAAATTAACAAAACTATTTAAAAACACAGATATAAAAATAGCATACAAAACTAATAAAAATAAATTACAAAATCTAAATAGCTCACACAACAAAGATAATACAACAACTAACGGCATATACAAAATTGAATGCCAAGATTGCAATAAATGTTACATAGGACAAACAAAAAAACAGCTGAAAAAACGTTATTTTGAACACCTAAATGCATACAAAAAACCAGAAATATATAAATCCAATTTAGCCACACATGCAATAAACACAGGACATGAATTCCCAGACATAACCAATGTAACACTAATAAAACATATACCACACAAAGGCACCATAATGAACATTTGGGAAAATTTACAAATATACAAACATAAAACAGAAAACAAACTAATACCTGAACAAATACAAATCAATACAAAACATGACACAATATTCAAAGCACTCAACATTGAAAATACACAAAAAACTAACACATACACCACAATCACACACAATAAAACCAATTTGAAATACCAGAAGCCAACAGGAAGCCACAATAATAATAGTCAACCAACAACACATATGTACTTCACCAGACAAAAAAACTGGAAGGCTGAGGATGGGTACAAGATAGTACCCGAAACATCTTCCAAAAAAGGAAAAAATATCATCTTGAGGTAAATTTAATTATAAATATTAAATGTATTATATACATCAAGAAACGGACTGTAGCAGAAAGTGACTAAATATATTGCTACGACAGCACAGAACAATCTACGCGTTTATCGAATGCGCCAGAAAGATCTCGATGTAAGCGTGTGGTGTACGTGCTACTAGACGCATTTTGCGAGAATTTTCTCGACTGTGCCAGGCTTCGCTCGGGCGCTCGGACTCTGTCAAGGACGTAGCAATTACGTAGTTCGCGAGAGATAAGACGCAGTTTGGAAGCTTCTGGTGTGTGAGCGTAACTATAAATACATCGCGTCGCGGCCTTAGTTGTCAGTTCAATGCGAGATTTTTGACTGTGCGGTTCGAGAGTATTAGTGCGATATATTTACAGAGCGGTTCAGGTTATTACTGTGTATGTGCAAGTAGTTATTAGTGAAGTGTTGCGTTTTATATTCGGACGGTATAATTGTAATACAGTTGAGTTTTAATATTAGTGGACATTTTATTGCGTATGAACAATTTTCATTTGATTTGTTGTAGACACTGTGTTGTTAATTACGAACTGTTTTACTATAACAATTAAAGGTGTGATTAGTGACTTGATTGGTGTCTTGTAATTATTTTGTTTCCACTGTACCTACGACGATCGAGTAGACAGTCGTAACAGTGGTGTCAGAACTGGGATAGAACGGTTAACAGTGGAAACAGTGGATACTTTGTACAAGACGAGTGTAATTCGTAATTAATCGAAAAACAATGGATGCCAGTCAGATGATGGAAAATTTCCAGGCGCTGTTGTTGCAGACAGAAGAACGACGACGACAGGAGGCGGAAGAAGCAGAAAGACGACAAAAAGAAGAACGAAGACAAGAAAGAGAAGAAGCTGAGGAACGCCAGAAAGCACTAATGCTAGAAACAGAAGAAAGACAGGATGGAAAACGTAAGCAAGAAGCAGGTGACATCAAAGCATTAATTCATGAACAAAAGCAGATGCAAGAACATACTACCGCAGAATTGGGTCTCCTACATGGTGACGTAGGTGAATTACGAGGGGAGCTCAACAATCAGATTACCAGAATATCTGACGTAGAAGAATCCATGTCAAATAAAATAGCTAAAGTAGAAAAATCTGTCTTGACTGTGGAAGAAGTTATGTCAACAAAAATATCTGCAGTAGAAAACTCAATGGCAAATATAAGAGAACAAATTAAAATTGAAGTTGAACAGTGCATGAAGATTCAACCAAAACAAATTTCTGAACAGACTGTACCAGTGATCAAGACAGAAAAATACACAGAAAATAAGTTAACAGAGAAAGTCACTTTGCCTGCAGTAGGGACAGTTCATGTCAAAGCTCCAACCTTTGACGGAAGCACTCACTGGGCAACATACCTCCGCCAATTTGAAGCTGCTGCATGCCCAAATAATTGGACAGAAAAAGACAAGGATGTTTCACTTGTTCTTGCATTAAAAGGACCCGCGGCAGAACTACTACAGAAAGTGCCACCTGACAGCCAGAACACCTATGCCGAGTTGATAAAAGCTCTGGAATTACGGTATGGTGATAAACATTTGCGAGATGTGTACTGCACCCAGTTGAGAGCAAGGCGACAGCATTCCGGGGAAAGTCTTCAAGAGTTTGAAGCAAGTATCGACAGACTAATTAGACTGGCCTATCCTGAAGCGCCAGAAGATTTTCGAACCCGTTTTGCGATGCAGACATTTACTGCCGGTGTCCGAGATAACGAACTACAGCAAGTGTTACGAATGGCAAGACACCAGAACAGTGCGGACGCCCTGGTACATGCTTTGCAATTTGAGGCCGCCAAATCAGCGTCTGGTTGGACAAGTCATAAAGTGCGCGAGCTAAAAGATCGCGACGGCACAGACGATGAGGAAGAAGAACAAGGAACAGAGACTCGATGGTCGGCGCCACAGAATAAAATAAGAAAGGATGGAAGACCGAAGTGTTATCGATGTGGGAAACCTGGACATCTACAACGAGATTGTCGGGTTAGAATTCAGCAGCAGGGAAACGAGCAATAGTCGGTGCAACGGGGCGTGTGCTGACTAACTGGAGGAACGAAGCCCCTACAGAATACGCAATTTCTACGCTTCAGAAAAACACCGGGAGCTTGGTAGTTACCGGATTTGTTCAAGAAAGGCCAACCTCGATTACAGTAAACACAGGCGCAACAGTTTCTATTGTGCGCCCCGATGTGGTGAAAGATCTCAAGCCAATCTGGTGCTCTTGCAGCTTGCGAACAGCTACTGGACGGCCTGTAAAAGTGTATGGAAAAGTGGAGATACACCTACGCCTCGGTAGACTTGAGTTTAATCATCAAGTACTTGTTGCAGACATTGTGGATGAAGCAATTCTTGGTGTGGACGTTATGAACGCATACGGATTTATAGTCGACTTCAAAAACAATGTCTTGAGAATCGGAGGCGAAGAGGTAATGCTATCAACAATGACAACAGCAGAAAAATCGATGGACGTCATAAACCAAGTGGCCGTAACTGTTCCGCCAAACTCCGAAAAGATCATCATGGTTAGGAACTGCGGTAGATACTAGGGGCAATCAGTGCTCTATATTCGAACCCCAGGTAGTCAGCACACCGGGCATACTAATTGCCAGAAGTTTAGTAAAACCTGACGAAACCAGAAACGTACCTATTAGAGTGGCGAATATTTTGGATCAAGCTATCACTTTACAAAGCAATACGCTCCTAGGCAAATTGACTCCTGTGGCCTGGGTAGCCGGAATAACGCAACGAAGATCCAGTTCTTCGGATACTTCTAAATTACCAGACGAACTGCAAGAATTATTGAACAGATCTTCTAACGACCTCTCAAGTGGTGAGGTAAAAGAACTCTGACAGTTTTTACACGAATTCAAAGATTGTTTTGCAGTTCGGGGACAGTCACTGGGAAGAACTTCTCTTGTGCAACATCGCATCAATACCGGGGACACAACACCGATACGCCAACCTCCTCGAAGGCCTCCATTATCTAAACAAGAGATGTCTCGGTTAGTACAGGACATGTTGACAGAGGGAGTAATCGAACCTTCGTCAAGTGCTTGGTCTTCCCCTGTACTGCTGGTAGCGAAGAAGGATGGTGGATTGCGTTTCTGCGTAGACTACCGGAGGTTAAATGACGTTACAAAGAAAGACTGCTATCCATTACCTCGCGTTGACGATACACTCAACACGTTGTCCGGAGCACAGTGGTTTTCCACATTGGACCTGAAGAGTGGATATTGGCAAGTGGGTCTTCATCAAGAAGACAAGGAAAAGACCGCTTTCTCAACCCCAAGTGGCTTATTCCAATTTAACGTCATGCCATTTGGACTCTGTAATGCACCGGCAACATTTGAGAGATTGATGGACCTGATACTCCGAGGCCTGACGTGGAAAACTTGCCTTGTTTACTTAGACGATGTCATAGTGATCGGGAAGACTTTCGAAGATCATTTGGAAAACCTTAAGGAAGTTCTAACTAGAATTCACGGTGCACAACTGAAGCTGAGCCCGAAGAAGTGTTCTCTATTCCAGAAGGAAGTACAGTATTTGGGCCATCTGGTTTTGGCAGCGGGCGTTAGCATGGATCCTAATAAAGTAGACACCGTACGAGACTGGCCAGTTCCGAAGAATAAACACGAAGTTCGGAGTTTCCTGGGGTTATGCTCATATTACCGACGTTTTGTGAAAGGCTTCGCTACTATTGCTAAACCACTACATGAGCTAACGGAAAATAAACGAAACTTCCAATGGTCGAGAGAGTGTGAACAAGCATTTAGAACGTTGAAGATTGCATTATGTTCGCAGCCAATTCTCGCTTTTCCAGCTTCCGAAGGGAAGTACATCGTAGACACAGACGCAAGCAATACTGGTCTAGGAGCAGTTTTGTCTCAAGTGCAGAACGGTGAGGAACGAGTAATAGCGTATTACAGCAAGACGCTTTCTAAACCAGAGAGAAATTATTGTGTTACAAGAAGAGAGTTGTTGGCAATTGTCAGAGCTTTGGAGCACTTCCATAAATACCTCTATGGGAGAGAGTTTTCACTACGTACTGACCATGCTGCACTTGCATGGCTCTTGAGATTTAAAAATCCGGAAGGACAGTTGGCAAGGTGGCTCGAACGTCTGCAAGAGTACAACTTCAAGGTATAACATCGGCGGGGGCGCCTGCACGGTAATGCAGATGGCTTATCACGAAGACCATGCCCGGAAGACTGCCGACATTGCCACAGAAAGGAAGAACAAAACTCAAACGAACATGTTCAAGCCATCACTGTAGATTTCCTGGCTGATGGCTGGACAACACAAGACTGTCGACAAGAACAGATGACTGATGAAGACATTGGACCGATCTTGACAGCAAAAGAGGAAGGTCGCCGCCCGGATTGGCAAGATATCTGCCATGGTTCCGAAGTGCTGAAGGGCTACTGGGCACAATGGGAATCTCTCACCTTAGAAAACGGATTGCTGAAAAGGGCTTGGGAAAGTGCAGATGGACGAGACGTGGTCATGCAGTTGATAGTTCCCCGAAGTAAAGTGCAGTCTGTTTTGAAGGAGATGCATGATGGAACATCTGGAGGCCATCTTGGCGTTAACAAAACCCTTGACAAAATACGGAAGCGATTCTATTGGCTTCATCTTCGCCACGACGTAGAGGAATGGGTTCGGACGTGTGAAATATGTGCTGCAAGCAAGGGCCCACAAACCAGAAGCAGGGGAAAAATGAGACAGTATAACGTTGGACAACCTTTCGAGAGAATTGCCATAGACATTGCTGGACCATTCCCAGTTACTGACGATGGAAACCGGTACATCATGGTTGTAGGTGACTACTTTACTAAGTGGGTGGAAGCCTACGCGATTCCAAATCAGGAGGTTACCACTGTGGCAAAGCAGTTAGTTCACAACTTCTGTTGCCGTTATGGAGCCCCTATGGAAATCCATACGGGTCAAGAGAGAAATTTCGAATCAGGAGTGTTTAAAGAATTATGCCGTCTACTTGGAATTCGAAAGACCAGGACAACGCCTCTGCATCCTCAGTCGGACGGGATGGTTGAGAGATTCAACAGGACACTTGAGCAGCATCTTTCGAAAGTTGTTGACGAGAACCAAACAGACTGGGACCAACGTATACCACTATTCCTTATGGTGTATAGGTCGTCAGTACATGACACAACCGGCATGACTCCAGCAAAATTGGTGTTTGGGTGGGAGATTCGACTTCCTGGGGACTTGATGTTTGGATCACCTGAGACTCAGTCCCAAGAGCCAAAGAACTATTCCTCACAATTAGAAAACCAACTGCGAGAAATGAATCGCTTGGTAAGAGGACGGCTGAAGATTGCCAGTGATAAAATGAAAACTCGGTATGACATTCGCAGCAATAGTGTGGGTTTCCAAGAAGGAGATCAGGTCTGGTTGTTCAATCCAAAGCGCCGTCGTGGTCGCTCACCTAAGCTTCAGTCTAACTGGGAAGGACCCTACACTGTAAAAAAAAAAGGATTAACGATGTTGTTTATCGGATTCAACAGGAAGGACAGCGAAAGTTCAAGGTTGTCCACCTAGATCGCCTGGTTAAATACAAATTTAGAGACGCTTTGCCAGTTCGGGACGAACAGGCTTAAGGAGGGGGCAGTGCTACGACAGCACAGAACAATCTACGCGTTTATCGAATGCGCCAGAAAGATCTCGATGTAAGCGTGTGGTGTACGTGCTACTAGACATATTTTGTGAGAATTTTCTCGACTGTGCCAGGCTTCGCTCGGGCGCTCAGACTGTGTCAAGGCCGTAGCAATTACGTAGTTCGCGAGAGATAAGACGCAGTTTGGAAGCTTCTGGTGTGTGAGCGTAACTATAAATACATCGCGTCGCGGCCTTAGTTGTCAGTTCAATGCGAGATTTTTGACTGTGCGGTTCGAGAGTATTAGTGCGATATATTTACAGAGCGGTTCGGGTTATTACTGTGTACGTGCAAGTAGTTATTAGTGAAGTGTTGCGTTTTATATTCGGACGGTATAATTGTAATACAGTTGAGTTTTAATATTAGTGGACATTTTATTGCGTATGAACAATTTTCATTTGATTTGTTGTAGACACTGTAGGGCTGTTTTACTATAACAATTAAAGGTGTGATTAGTGACTTGATTGGTGTCTTGTAATTATTTTGTTTCCACTGTAATCGAGTAGACCGTCGTAACAATATACAAGAATAACTGAGCAAATATGAATGCAATTTGGATTATGTAAAGGTAGATTGTGTAACCCTTTAACACTTTGACGCCGGGCCCTTAACATAGTTGTCCTTTGTCCATGCCGGGCCATTTGTGCGTATATTTAAAATGTTGTATCTTCTAAACTATATGGTAAATATGCTACTTATGTTTTTATGAAGATCTACATGTCCGCTTTAAAATGGTGTATACTGTATGTCACTGTGTTGGTTATTTTCCCTGAAATTACTTCGCAAAAAGTGATGTTTATGGAAGTAAAAAAAAATTGGCGAAAACACATGTTGTTACTAGAAACTCGGAATTTTATTTTTATTTATTACAAATGGATTAAACAATACATTACATTATGTTTATAACATATAATGGTTTATAAAGGTGTACTTTTGTAATTTTTTTATAAGAAATGCTTGTCTGACATTTTGACACGTTAAGTGGAGTTTAGCCAATTAACATAATAGTTTGCCGCACGCTGTTTCATGTAGCTACAAAAGTGACTGCATATGCGACCTAGCAGATGATTTGGGTACTACAAGGCCTGACATCATTTCAAAACAGCTCTAAGGACGTCTTTATACATATCGAATCACACAAAACACATTGAAGCTTCAGGACGTCAATTGACGTCTATCGGCGTCAAAGTGTTAAAGCCCAAATTTTTAATAACCATTAAAAATATTTACTTTTCTAGAAATTTAATTTAGCATATATTGACATGTCTTATGGTTTAAAAATTATGGTCATGTTGCTTATAAGCAATATTGGGCTTTAAGGGAGCTACTAGTGTACATGGAATGAATGTTGTAAATAATATTGTAAACATACCTGTTATGAACACACACACACACACACACACACACACACACACACACACACACACACACACACACACACACACACACACACACACACCTATTTGAGGCACTATTTATACAAAACACAAATTATAATGTCACTAGGTCTCTTAATATAATATAATAGTATGTCAAATCATAATTTGATAAATAATAATAGTTTATAATAAAATTTGTATAAACAGCAGGGGGTACAAGCAGAGCGTGGATGAAATATATTTTACTTTGTACGGAACTGAGAAAAACACTTATTTTACTGTTAGACGCAGTTTAATTTTACACTTAGTGCAACAAGCTAACCTAACCAGCTAATTATAGTATGATAACATGCTTTTCAAATAATACTGAAGATTTTTAAAAGAAAACTTTAATAGTGATACAAACTACAAAAAAGAACAAAACACAAACACATTTACAATAACCTAACCAAATATAACCTCAACTTTACTGCTTAATAAAACATAACCAGACAGCAGTTTTACACTAGCTCTGAGTAGCACAGGCTAAGCAGCTTTATTTCTCAAAATTAGTACCTCACAATGCTGTCTAGTAGTAAACATGGAAACCAGATGAATTAAGTCAAAAGATACAGTACCGATAGGCCTGAGTAACAAATAGAGAACAAATACACAAGAATACACATTTAACTGTGTATAAATGTGATGTTGTTTACAAGCAACACAGGGCTTTAAAGCGTTAACACATTCACGGCTAACTACTCACATCCGAGTGCCTGTGATAATGTGAAACGTTTAGTCTGACGACATCAGCTCCTGTGATAAGTGGGCTGTACGTGCCAGGAGTGAATGTGTTGGAAAGTCTATACATTTTTAATCAAAAATCCCCCTCTATTGACTTGTTCTTATGTTACGCATATTTATTCTGGGTTTCCCGGTTTTCTTAACGACTACTGTGGCATAAAGTTAAAGTCTCTTTTATTAGACATTTTGGTATCCGAACAAATTACACACAATTACCCCTATTAAAGTGACTCCCACACTGTAATTCTGAATAGATATTAAATACATAGCTGTATGATTCATTTGAAATTAATTCTGCATGTGGTTTGAATACTCTGCAGCTGTACATTAACATCAGCTGAAAGTATAGTGCATGGGAACTACATAGTGCATACGTAGGCAATCATTCAGGTAGCAGGGTGTATTTTCAACTGTGACAGTACTCATTTTCCTCTCATGTGGCTTCCACTGTTCCTGCCTTGTCCCCACTACAAGCTGCGCAACTGCTGCATGGTTAGCAAGAGGTAAAAATGGATTTAGACATCTGAATGTACTGATTTTATTATAATGTATAATAACAGGGCATTAGGGCATATACAGTAGAACCTCGTTAACCCGGACCAGTTTTGGAAAAAAAAAAATTATGTTGTTTAGCGTAGTTAATGAAGACTTGTTTTACAGACGATAAATCGCTATTCTCAGTAGGTACATTACTCGAATTCACTTGCCAGCGGGCGAGTTCATTGCACTCACCCCACCTGCTGTTGCTACGCAGCAAACTGGTGACTCAACCCTCTCCTTCCCCTCCCCATGCCTCGCACTTGACATTGACCTAGAAACAACATTCCTCAGTTGCGCTGCAATCTCGGTTGTCTTCGCGTGTTGTCCTAGTGTCACTGTCGAGGTACAGTATCGTTGTACTGTTTCGTTAGCGCGTTGTTCGCGATGGCGACGAAACGTAAAAACATTGTTGTGACTATGAAAAAAAGGATGGAAGCATTGACAAGAATTGATAAGGGAGAATCCTTAAAGAACATTGCTGCTGAGTTTGGAGTAGGAACATCGACCGTATCTGATTGGAAAAAGAACAGAAAACGCATTGAAGACTTTTGTTTCAAAATGATTTCTAAGGACAGTTTGGATAATTGGTGTAAAGCAAAAACTGCTAAACTAGAAACTCTGGATGAAGCATTTTTTGTCTGGTTTTGTGATGAAAGAGAACGTGGTTTGCCGATTTCTGGACCCATCATCCAACAGAAAGCATTCAGTTTGAACAAACAGTTGCCCCATGGAGACCCGAGTTTTACAGCTAGCCAGGGGTGGTTGGACAGATGGAAAAAACGGCATGGAGTGCGTCAACTTACAATCACTGGAGAAAGCTTGTCAGGTGATGTTGAAGCGGCAGAAAAATTTAAATAAGAGTTTGAAGACTTTATTAAAAAGGAAGAACTGACTGCAGATCAAGTTTACAATGCCGATGAATCCGGTTTATTTTACCGGATGTTGCCGAGTACAACGCTAGCCTCAAAATTAGGAGATTCAGCGAAAGGGTATAAAAAAGGGAAAGACCGCCTCACCATAATGGCTTGCAGTAATGCGTCAGGAAAGCACAAAATTCCTCTCCTTATAATAGGGAAGTCTAAAAACCCCCGTGCATTGAAAAATGTGAAACGAGGCTCATTGCCTGTCGTTTACAGCTCACAAAAAATGCTTGATGGTTAGTGACATTTTCAAACAATGGTTTTTCGAGAATTTTGTGCCGTCAGTAAAAAAATATTTGAAGAACTGTGGCCTTCCCAACAAGGCGGTTTTGCTGATTGACAATGCGCCTTCGCATCCGTCTGTCAATGAACTAGTCAAAGATGACATTTCAGTGAAGTTTTTACCACCTAATGTAACTTCTCTCGTTCAACCGATGGACCAAGGAGTTCTAGAAAAAATTTAAAAAGTGTACAAAAGGCAAATGCTAAGTCAACTGGTAGAGGACAAAGGAGAGCATGGTGTGGTAGAGGTGCTGAAATCTTTTAACGTAAAGACTGTTATTTATATGATTGCGGAAGCTTGGGACCAGGTTGGAAGAGAAACTTTGATAAAGTCATGGAAAAAGTTGTGGCCTGGTGTGTGTGACTTGCCAGAAAACAATACAATAGAAGAAGAAGAAAAAACAAGTGTGGAAGAAGATTTTATAGACATTTTTAAAAATATCGATGGCTGTTCCGATGTTGATGAAGAAGACATTGACAATTGGTTGCAAATTGACAATGACGGAGGTTATAAAGCGATCACAGAGGAAGAAATTATTGCATCATGCAGTGTTACAGAAAATGAAAATGAAGAGGATTCAGACAGTGTTGATGAACCAGCTGTGATTATGACCCATGCAGAAGCAGTAGCAAACATAGATAAATTGATGGTTTATTTCGAAAGTCAAGCCGAAACATCGCCAAACGAGCTTCTAATGCTAAAGCAGATGCGAGATCGCGCTGCTCGTAAGCGATACACAAAACTGAGGCAGCAAAAGCTCACTGCCTTTTTTAGTACCGACTAGTTTGTACTATATTGTGTACAGTGTAAATACATATTATGTGTTTTTAGGTGAAAGTGTGCCGATAATAATTTTTAAACTCCATTAAAAATATTTTTGGTAAGTACAGTACATGTTCTTTTTTATCGTTTTTCCCTCATTCTCTGGATAACCCGGATTTTCGTTAACTCGGATCGGCCCCGACCCCAGTTGATCCGGGTTAACGAGGTTCTACTGTAATAATAATAATAATTATTATTATTATTATTATTTTTATGGGGGAATTGATTGAACAAATATATATTATATGGCAATGGTTCAAAGCAATGTAATATATCCTACACCATTGTATTGTAATAAAGGTTACGCATAATAAAAAAATCATTCTTACACTGATAGTTCTAGACATACAATTGTCCAATACATAAACAAAAGTTACCAATAAATACAATTATTATAGCATGTACACAAATTAACAATCAAGGCTTGACTGACAATCTGCATAAATCTTTTTAAAAAACAATACAAAAATCCTCTGATGCTGTTACAACAAATTTCGAACAGCTTAGTGTGGGTTATGGTTGAAAATTACCATATTTACAATAATTAGATAATTATGTGTATTATATATAACAATAATTATATGACTTACTAGTATTCTATATATAAACCTATTATATTATATGTATAATATTGTAATCTTATTCAATGTAGTTTCTTCTGCACTGCATTATATATATAAGAAAGAAAGAAATATAATATACCAAATTGCTTGTGAAAATGGATATAATAAAAACACTGTAAACAAAATACCACTTTGAGATACCACAGACCAACAAGAGACCACTACGGCGGCAGACCAACACACAGGTACTTCACTAGACACAGAATCGCGAAGGCCGAGGATGAGAGCACAGTAGCTCTTGAAACATGTTCCAAATAAGGGAAAAATAACATCTTGAGGTAAAGTAAATACAAATTTTAAATATTTTATATACATCAGGAAACGAACTGTAGCAGAAAATGATTGAAAACCAAAAAAAACACACACACGCACACACAGTGGAACCCGTTTAACACGAAATGACGGGGACCAGCTGTTTTTTTTTGTGTGTTAACCGATATTTCGTGTTAACCAAATTTTGTGTTAACGGACAAAAAGTGAAACAAAATGAGATGCAGAAGTACTGTACTGTAAATGGTCAAATTCTGAAGAGATTACTTACTGAATTGTGTAGTAAAATAAATCAATAAAGAATATTCAGAAGTTGTATTCAGAAGAATACATATGAACGTTTTATATACAGTAATTATAATTAATTTTTCTTAAAATGTAAAGTTATTGTAGTGACAATGTTCAATTCTTTTTAAAATAGTCCGTTATATTCTTTTGTACAGAATTCTGCACTACTTGATTTTCAGTAAATTGTTCTAGTTTGCCGACGTGCTCAAACATTTCACCTTCCGAGTTGGCTTCTAAAAATCGACGAACATGTCTCAGCAACGAAAGCGTATCGGTAGTGGTAGGAACTCCTGTCATATCATTTTCCATGTCAAGTTCGTCGGCACTCTCATCATTTTCAGTTTTCAGCTTGCACTATTTCTACGATATCACTGTCTGTTAATACGGGAGCCATAGTTATGTTCTCGTCGACAGACATGTACTCATTTAGAGAAACTGAAACGTTTAATGCCGATAATATGCGATTAAACATTTCAAACAGGGTAGGCCCAATTTCACTTTCTTCACATTCGGTTTGTTCAATCTCTGAATTCAAAATGAATCGAGCATGAGTGAAACAATTTTCGATAGTTTTAGGTGTCACAAGGTTCCATGCAGGGCCGGTTCAAGGGTTTTTTTTGGGACATGCGAGATCTGTATTTGGCGCCAATATGTACCAATGTATATCTATAAATTTTAAACATAAACCTCACAAGAACCAATATATATATATATATAAATCATACTTCTCCCCCTTTTTGGTCTTTTTATTAATGAACCACCTAATGGGTTTAGTATGTAATGTAAATTTACAAACAAACAATTAAATACATTTGTACTGTACAGTACAACAAACATGAGGTTACACCCAGAAATAAGTCAACACAATTTTTTCACAAATTGTGATGAAACCATAAGAATAGGGGATTACGTGAATAACATGGAACAAATTGATTGATACATGTACTGTATTTTAATGAATGACAAGTAAACATTTAAAAACATACTTTTCTAGCTTTTAGCTTGGCAAAGTCTTTCAAAATTGAATCAGTATCGATAGTGTTTAGAATTTGGTTTTCAATCGCCAACGTTGCTAATCCACTTAGTCGGTCCTGACAAATGGTTGACCGCAGGTAGTTTTTTATTATCTTCAGTTTTGAAAAACTCCTTTCTCCGCTGGCCACTATGGCGTACTTATTACTTCGAGATTTTTTTTTTGAATTTTGGACATGTCGAGGGAGTAACACCAGCAATTAAAGCCCATCAAAAGTGACACATGTTAGCGTTGTTCAAGGGGGAGCGACAAAAGGAACAAACCTTTCCTTTCCACGTAAACAACAAGAAAGCTGTTAAGGGACAATACGCGATACGACACATGTTGCAACGAACTGGACCATGCGTGGGAGCACTTGGCTCTACAATTATAACAAAGGAACGTTACCCTTGCAACCGTCCAGTAGCGAGAAAAACAGATAACCATCGCTAAGAACATTGTTCCAAGCATGTGTGCGACTTACAGAAAAACAATAGCTGAGCACAGACAATGTAAAATAGGATGAAGAGGCACACTACGATGAACACATATGTTTGCCACCCGTAAGTTCGTCAGAGGATGTCGATAGTGTCTTAACAATACGATAATTCGACACGCTACACCAAAAGTGCAGATGTGACTGTAGGAGCCAGGCCTTGGTGAAGATTCCAAGAAGGAGGCAACGTCCTGATGGCAGCAACTCGTAGAGTCCACGTGGACCACGTAAGACTCAAGTAAAGATGCCAACCAGCCAATTAGAAAAGAGAATTCGAAGGGAAGTGACTGACGGGGATGGTGGTGACAGAAGCCGACGACCAGAGAGTGAATCCCATGGAAGAACATCCCTCTCCAAACGACACTAGGTGGAGAATTCTCCAGAATCACTGACTTTAGACAAGAGGACATAGGGAGGTCCTAATAACCATCCTATCAGAGATAGTTTGGTGGGAAAGAGAAGCGTTTGTGGATGTAACAAGAGTGGGAATTAGGAAGGAAATAAAAACTGAATGCACGAGAGGACGCGCGCTCAGTTTACTAAATTTTTGGCTCAGTCGTATTAATATTTTATCTCAGTTGTATTAAATTTTACTCTGTCTTATGGAATTTTTTGCTCAGTAGTTGCGAAATATTCACTCAGTTTTATTAAATTTCTAGTTCAGTATTATTAAACTTTCTCAGTGATGTAAAGACTTTGTTCGGAGAATTATTAGAAGTAGTGTACAGAATCAATAATAATAAGACTCAAACCGTCAAGCCGAAACGGTAGTGTTCGCGATGATGAGCGAATAACGGACTTTGTAAAAACCTTAAGCATCACGCTCATACGGTTAATACTGTCAGAAGTAATAATATACAGTGGTAACACACTTGAACTTTTCACCAACGAAATGAATCGGGTTATCTCATAATAAATTAGTGAGACTACATTAGCTTGTAAAATAAAGTGAAGTGCTAAACGTTATATACGCCTAATAAACTTGAAAGAAGTGCGTGACCATATCGAACTGATAATCGCATAAATAGACTAACGCGAAACAACCAGTCGATGAAAACCCTTGTACGAGTACCGCGACTTGAACTGTGACGATTTCAGAGAACTTATAACGAGTGTCGCGAAGTGCGGACCAGTGTTCCGGAAAATGTACACATAATAATAAAAGTGCGAGTTACGGGTGTCCCATGGATTAACATCAACCGTCAGCAAACGGACCCTGGTGGACATAGGATGGGAGCAAGACACTATTACACCATGAGTGACGTACAAAATTAATCACTTATATGATTACTAGTTTACCATAATTACTACTGACCTGTCACTTAGAACCAACTGCCTGAGATATATAATGTAAAGAGTCAATAAATGATATATAATATAAAGAGTCAATAAAATACGAATCCATAATTAGGAATTAATAAGGGCATAAGATATTACACATGTATTGTTTATTAGTACAAGCATATGATTATTTCAATTTTGTTTGTGTTTTAATATGTCTGTTGCAGGTATCTGATTATTCAAATATGTATATGTCTAATATGTTTTATTGCAAGTATTTGAGTATTTTATGTGTGTAAATGTTTAAATGTGTTTTGAAGTAGAATCACTTAGTGCCATTCGCAAGCACACTATGTTGATAGTTAATAACGTCACTATGCACGAATAAGTGCATACATTTGATTGTTCTTTCGATTACTAGAAATGTGTTGTAGAATTCAATTGCCTATAGAAAATATTTGTTGATATTCTTAAACTATGATTTATTTTATAATATGAATACCTATAAAATGCTGTATTATAATAAATATACTGTAAAATGGATTCGATAGTGTTGGATTAGTTTATTTAAGACCTGACTCACACGATAACTTCTTAAATGATAGGATCCACAAGTAATAATTCTAATTTAACACAATTGAACAAGTACCAAATTCATAAATGTTCTAGATCTTGAAGTTCTATTTGGCAGTAAAAGCCAGAATTAATTATTTGAGTGATAACATTGCTAATTACATATTTAATAAATTTGATTATGATTTATATAATTAACAAATTCAATTAATTTATGTAAATAAAAAGATTTGCATTACATTGTAAATTATTAACATTGTATATGGCGTCCAATTGCGGGGCTATATGAAACAGTGAGATACGATAAAAGTAATAAAATTAACTAATCATTAACTCTAAAATTATATATCACTATAATATTGACGACTCGGAACACAAAGTTTTTTATAAGTAAAAACGTAAAGTTTTACCTTACAGCCTAAACCGGCTTTCACCTATAGAAGGCTTCATCAGAGGCTGTCGTTAGTAGCGCTGCTCGTCTTGTTGTTGGCGACGAGAAAGTGTTTCGAAAGATTGAAGCTGTGTGTGTGTGGTGAGATGTGTTCGAATAATGCGTGCGATTTGAATTGTGTCTGTTCGTTTAGGATGTCGTTTTTATTTGTTTTTGTGTGTTTGTATATTTCTAATTGTTCTAGAGTGTCTAGTTTTCGGCCTTTTGTGTGTACGTGTAGTATGTTCATGTTATTGTCGATGTTTTTATATGTGTGGTTTGCTTCAATGAGGTGGTTTGCGAAGGTAGATTCTGTAGTGGTGTGGAGTGCTTTTGTGTGTTCAATGTATCTCTGTTTGAAGCTACGTCCTGTCTGGCCTCAATATTATATTGATATTTAGTTAAGTAACGGACACGTCAATGTCGAGTCGTCAATATTATAGTGATATTTAGTTAAGTAACGGACACGTCATGGACAACGAAATCCAAGAAACTAAAATTATAATTAGATGAAATTAATCTATGCAATAAAAATTAGCATAGAGAATTGCATCGTACTGATATTGGGAGGGTAAGCAGAAATCTTAAGGCAACAAACACATTGGGAAAAATGTCAATTATACCGTTTGTTGTGAGGTAAGATAATGTTGTCTCGGGGCAACTATCTTTGGACAACATTGGAGCTAAAATGATGATTTCCCTCAGCAGTTCCTCCCCATTGATGTCACTCTTATCATCTGCCATCAATACTGACTGTAGGTTTCTGCACTGTTCTCTGATTGCATCTTTTTCACATTTCTCTAATTGTTTGATGTCATAGAGAAATTGAAAATGTTTGCTGTGGTTTTCCATTTGTTCAAACCTCTCTGTTAATGAATTTATTGCAGTGTAGAGGACAAAAAAAAAAATTTACTTTGAAAGATTCCTTCCCAGACTTCACAGGTTCATCATCTTTACCCTCGTATGAAAATTGTCTTTTAGTCTTTCTTGGCCTCACCACAACTTCATCAGTGAATTCTGGACTGATTCCCAGTTTTTCGGCCAGTTCCTTTGCGTCTGTAATGACACTATTAAGTCCATTTTCTGACCTCATATTGTCCAAAAATGTCTTCACACTTTCAATTAGCTTCAAAGCGCTCTGCAGATTGACTACTTTCCTCTGTAGTGTTTTGCTTACTAAGTTTATTCTGAACAAAACATCATACCAAGTGATTAAACAGCAGAGGAATCGGAAATCTGTTAGTTTCTTGGCAATGCCAATAGCTGTAATTTTCCCAAAAGCATCAATCTTGGCATCTGAAGTAGCTTCATAGACAGCGTCGTACACTTCATCAATGTGGTATCGCAAAGGTTCAAGGGCATCTATCCTGCTCTCCCAGCGGGTTTCACTTAGAGGTTTTACAGTCAAATTTGTGACATGATTTGTCAATATATTCCATCTATGAGTAGATCCAGAAAAAAAATTATAAATCTCTTGAACAATACTGAAGAAGTTTACAGCTACAATGCAGGAAAGGGCTGCATAATTGACAACTAGGTTTAGTGAGTGGCTTTCCACAAGAGACGAAAAAGGCCCGTGGGTTGAGGTCAAGAATCCTTTTTTGAACGCCCACATTTTCCCCCTTCATGTTTGACCCATTATCATACCCTTGGCCACGCATATTTTGTAAGGGTATTCCTCTTTTTGACAGCTCGTCTAACAAGCAGGCTGTTAACCCCTCACCAGATGTTTCTGAGACCTGAACAAATCCAAGGAAGTGTTCCCTCACGACACTTCTTTTCCTGACAGTGCATGAACAAACCGAACTACTATCGTCATTTCTTCTTTGCGACTTACCTCAGGAGTGCAGTCGGTCGAGAATAATAGAATAATATGTAGCCTTCTGCAGTTCACTTAATATGTGTTCATTAACTTTACAAGAAAGTAGAGCAATGAACTCATTTTGATTTTGTTTGCTTAAATAATTTACATGACTTTCTTTGGAAGTTATCCTGCGAAGATGTTCAGAAAGAACAGTGTCAAATCTAGAAATGTGTTCTACTAGTTTTAAAAAGTTTCCATTATTTTCTTTGAAAATCGTATCACTTGTACCACGAAAAGCTAACACTTCCAAGGAACTGCACTATGCAAAGAAGTCGCTTCAAAACTTCATACCAGTGTTCAGTTTCAGATTGAATGATATGTTGGTTCTGATCATCAATGGTTTTGCCTAACCGCAACCTTTGGAAAAGTTCTCGATAAGAAAGGGAAGCTTTTATGTGAGAAGGTGACTTTTCATGGTGGCGTAAAAACGTTGACATGTTTTGCCGATCAGAGTACCCCTCTGTTCCAGAAAGGGATATATCATCATTACTAAAGAGCTTGCAAAAAAAAAAAAAATATTGAATTTTTTGATGTTGAGTACACGAGCCATTCCCTGGCAATTTCTTCTCCATTCGGTAATTTCGTTTTGTAATTGGCAACTGTGAACCTTCTGCCTGAGCTACTGTCAATAGGAAAATTAAAATTTTTAACCTGTACAGGGCCTTTCTCGACAAGTATTTGACGAATGTCATCTGTAATTTTGGCTGGCCACTCTCCGCAGTCTTGAAGTGAGTTCAATGATGGTGATGGAATGACCACATTTCCCTCGGAATCGGAATTCTGAAACATATATTTACACAATAATAATGATACAGCTCTGACTGAACGAGATGCATTAATAATAGGCTAGTTGTTTAAACGTTAAATATAAATATGTAAATTATTGTAAAATCGCTTGGCTTAAAAAATTTTTAAATAGTTTGTGCAAAACACTAAAAAATTGTATACATTGGTTATTAGGCCTAAGTATTAGTATTTTGCTGAACATATATATGGTTAAGGTTAAGATTTTATTTACTAAACTAATACTAATAAATGCACTCTTACCTGCAGTGTATGCTGTTCAACGTTTTGAGGTTCAAGTTCAATGCTGCTTTCAACGAAAGAAGGCTCAGCTTCAGCATCAGCACTAAATGGTTCTGATCTAAAGAAAAATTTACTCATTGCTTTGGCCTGCTTTTGGTCTTCTCTTTCCATATTTGCTTTGCGTTTTCTATAAAACGTACCCAAAGGCTTCTTTTTTTTCCACCATGATATTATTGATATTGCCTTACTGTTTATACTGAGTACTGACATAAACGATGTCGATAAACACATAAACTCACTAGTGTTAGTCCTATAAGTTATTTTATTAAAGAGTAATTATTATTATTAAACTGGTTGGTATACACATAAACATTGTATTCACTTGCGATCCGCACCACTCACGACTCACTGGATACTCATAACAAAGAATTAACTGGACAGACACAAACAGTTGGTGTGTGTATTGCACTTGTTTTGTTGACACTGTACTGTTGGGTTGCTGGGGTCAGGTTTCGTGTTATGACAGGAAAATATGTGTGCGCATGCGCATCTCAAGCAATGAGTGAGACACCACACCACCTCCCACCTCGCGGTTGTCAACAATAACAAATACAAGGCAGCCGCCGAGCGTCTGCTCTAGTATGATACCACACAAGTGGTACAAGCAGTATGCATTGAAGCAAAGTAGTTGTTTTTGCAGGCGTTCTAAGTATGTTACAAATCGATGTCCTTGGCGCTTCGTTTCATTTGATTCAAACACGCTAAATAGTAAGTGCTGAGCACTGTTAAATAAAATAGCTGTATTTAATACTTAAAAAAAATTGTAGGTATTCAGGGGCGCCAAATTTTATATTTCAGTTTCAGCGCGCTGCGCGCCGCCGCTTCACCGGCGCCACTTGCGGCCGCATGTTTCGCATGGCCCTTGCGCCGGCGCTGGTTCCATGCTGTTCGCAACAAATTACAAGTGCCCAGTAAATTTACACAGAAATTGTTTTTCGCCTCTATAGCGGCCAAGTATTTCCGCAGAAGTAATTTTTTATACTGGAATTTTAAATTTTGAATAATCCCTTGATCGCAAGGTTGTAGGACACTAGTCACGTTCGGTGGTAGAAAAATAAGTTTAACTGCCGTCAGTTCTACGTCACTCGAGTGGGCAGGACAGTTATCAATAATTAACACAAATTTTCTCTTCTGAGAAGCGAAATGTTTTTCTAACGAAACTAACCATTCGGTAAATATTGTAGAAATCATCCATGCTCATTTGTTACCTGTATATTCTACTGGTAACTTTTTAACATTTTTAAAACAGCGAGGCTTTAAACTTTTACCTATAACAAGTAAAGGAAGTTTTTCTGACCCATCAGCATTGCAGCCTACCATCACTGTCACTCTCTCTTTGGACTTTTTACTGCCACTGCATTCTTCACCTTTAAATGAAAGTGTTTTATCTGGCATGCAACGGAAAAATAGTCCTGTTTCATCCCCATTGAAAATATCTTTTCGTGGGTTGTCTTTTAAAATTGCAGGTAGCGTAGATTGCAACCAAGATGATGTCATTTCTTGTGATACCTCTCTTGACTCGCCACAGATGTTTTTGTACGTTATACCATTTCGTTTTTTGAATGTAGCCAACCACTACTTGCAGTGAAATCCAAGTTAATCTCTTCAGCAAAAACGTTTGCTTTCTCCATTAGCAGTGGTCCAGAAATAGGAGCATTTTGTGATCTCGCTTGCTTAAACCAGACAAGAAGACCAGCTTCCAAGTTTTCGTGGTTAGCCTTATGGAAACGTTTTCTATCTGGTTCAAACTTGCTCGACTCATACAGCTGTAAAATTTTATATCTATTTTTTATTATTGTAGATAACGTCGAGTTTGGTATACTGAATTTTTTACAGATCTCTGTTTTAGATAGAATACCCTCGTTAACAGCTTGAAGGAGTTCAATTTTCATTTTTAATGATATGAATTTTGTTTACGCACTTTCTTCTCCATTTTTTACACATTGCAAAAACGAAATTTACAGAATCGTAACCTCACTTAGCACCTGTATGTACACGTAGGCCAAACTCACTTAATACTGTACCGAAGACCGTAAAAGACTAAAAATAAAGGCATAAACAGCTATTGTAAATCTTACAGCTGACTAAATTTTTTCACAAAAACGTTATCCGTACCGTACTCCGAACACCACCACATGCACAGAATACTGTAAGTGGACTGAACTCACTAACTTCGCAACAAACTGCACCCTGTAAAGTAACGGAATGGCAGTGTATTCGGGGAAATGAACAACACATTTGGTATGGAGGTAAACAGCTTGGTACTGTACTGTATAAAATAGCAGGTATAAAGACATAACATACCCAGCAGCTGTTTATTCTTTACACCTACACGTAGCACAGATTCCTTTATATTGGGACATTGTAAACACGTTTCAGGGCGTGGATGTATGGATTTATTTATTATGCAGCTAATGAAAAGCCAGCAAAAATTTTGTATTAAGCGATATTTTATAGGTTAAACCTTCGTGTTAACCATACACATTGTAACTGAAAAATACATACAGCGATCGGGACCTGAGTCACATTTCGTGTTAAACGGGTTCCACTGTATATTGCAACAATACATATATTTGCATATTTGCCCAGGGCAGTATGTTTTGTAAATAATTAGTGTAAAAAATTCGAAGACTGCCCCCGCGAGAATACAGCACTTGTGTGTTTGTGTGTATAACGCAAGCTACGACAGGAAAATATGGGGTGATGCTACGGCTATAATCAGGTTTTAACCGGATTAAAATAAACTAATTAATACGTTTTAAACCTGTGAACGAAGACTTACCCAAATTATAAAGACACCATTACATTAAGGAATTTTTAATGAATATGGTGATATAAAAATTATTGCAAAATGTGCAATAATAAAGACGCTAACTAATTTAATATTAATTACTCGTGTAATTAAACAATAATTAATAAGTGTGGTATATGTGAGTGACCAGAAAAAAATTACGCAAACAATGGTATCGCTCATGCTACGAGTATATTCATGAAATCACGAAAATGAACCAAAAAGTGATTTGTAATTAAAAGGACGCTTTGCACAAACTGACAATATCTAACAGGTCGGAAACAATCCTGGACCTGTCAGATCGCCGTCCAGTATAAATACCACCAGCAATTGTGGGCTGGTCTCAGACTTAAGAAATCTTCACACGTCACGCTGCCGGTTTGCAGATCGACCAGGACCACACACACACACACACACACACACACACACACACACACACACACACACACACACACACACACACACACACCAAGACGTATGGAGGAACTCTGGAGCATCACCAACAACAACCCGTAGAGACAGAGAACACAGCATCAGCATAATCATCAAATTCTCAGGATTCTGGACACACACACACGCAACAGTAACGGCAGATGTATGCAGGTGATAAAAAAAAATTATATTTTTTGCTGTGAAAAGAGCTCTCGAAAAGAACTTACCTATGAACAGTAAATAATTAAAGTTTGAAAGTTAAATAGTAGTTAAATAAGAGAATTTAATTTAACAAGAAAATCTAGAAATACACTAATCTTTTGTTGTATGTTAAAAATTTGGGTGTGTCAGTAGAAATAAATAATAGATTGGAAGTAAATGTTATATTATTTGTATTTTGTTTATAGCAACAATTAATTTTTATTCTTGAGTTTTAATATTATTTTGTTTTTAATGAGTTGCTATTATTATTTAAAATTTGAGTTAAAGTCAGACACACTGAAATAAAGAGGATTTAAATAGCTTGTTTAACATGTTTGTTTAGCTAGTAAGATTATATGGTTGTTTATTTTTTTGATATGTTATGAACAGCATAGCAGGTTACATTATATTTGTGAAACTTACAAAAGTGAATATTTATTTATCTAATATTTGAATTTTTAATATTAATCTAATAATTAATTTTTAATATTAATTCTATTAATTAATTAATCATAGAATGATTATTTTGAAATAGTTTTAAATAATTATTTATTTATTGTGCAGCTACGTATACTTGACACAACGAAAGGAAAAATCCTGCAACCTGGCTGGTGTAATACACTTTATAGTTGCGTTGAGTACATGGTAATGTATTTATGTAATTGTGTATAATTTTGTTATAATGTTGCAATATATAATATTACTTTTTGATATATGTTCAATAATCAGGTGTATTCAAAGTTTACAAGTAGTGTTTACATGAGACCTTGAAAGCTCGCATATTCTAATATATAAGTATTACCTTTTTTACTATCAAATATTATTTAACAATAAAAACAATACTATGTGTGCAATCTGCACTATATCTACCTCTGTCAAAACAATAAAATTCTGTTCGCCTTCGAATGAGGTATTTGCCCACTGCGCATTTCAAAGTCACTGTTTTAATTTGAATTTAACAGATGCATTTTTGCCATCACAGAAAAAATAAAAATGAAAAAAAGTTAAATTCAAATTCAAATATGTAAAAGCAACTTTTAAAAAAGTTGTCAAAGTTGCTGTTCAAAATCTATAATCAGGTTTATATCATGTGTCTGCTGCGTTTTTAGGACACACCACGATGGGTTAGCAGGCAACATAAAAACCTATATTATTATGATTATTATATTCCATATAATATTATGTACATTATATGTATCATTAGTATTCTATTTATATATATATAATTATACAACTGGGACATTTTCTGTTATCTGCCAGCAAATAATAAAAACGTTTCAAAATGAACATTTTTATTGACAAAATGAAATGAAACAATAAATGTATAAATGGATTCTATGAGCCAAATCATTTGCTCGCAGATAACAGAAAACATCCGACAACTGTATTCGTCCTTTATGTTATCTTCGTTTCACAACAGTCCATCCATCGTCTTCATCTGAATTGCTGCTATCTCCTTCCAGATCGACAGTAATCTCAGGTTGCACATTCTAAACATTGCAATTGTTGTAAATATTAGAATCTTACACAACACTTAATGTGTACAACTAGTGATGCATAGCTGTAAACAATGTTCCTATGTGTGTTTTATTAACTAATCGTGCCTTGAAAATTTCTTCTTTCCTATTTCATTCCGACCATTAAGATTAAATCTTTTTACATACTAAAGTAAATACAGATGTTATTGTATTTACGACAAAATATGGAATAAATTCACTGAACTAAAGTGACAACCACTGTCGTGACCAGAAGATCCTGGCTTGTCCCTTACATCACTAATTGTACACTGTTATATAACTTTATGTGTGTTTCTGTAAACAAAGCACTAACAATCTGTTTGTGTCTTACTGATACTCTCTATTAATACTGCAGCTACTACTGTTACCCAAAAATTAGAATTAAGTAAGGGTATGGGTAGACTTTTCATGAATAAACTATTTTTATCACAAGGATCATATTTTTTTAATATATTTTATATTCAACATCTACTCGGAAGGTATTTTTAGAGAAGCTTTAGATGAATATGATGTGGGGATCTCTCTGAACGGTGAAAGAATAAATAACATACGTTATGCGGATGATACAGTCATATTCGCAGATAGCTTAGAGAGGCTGCAACAACTAATGAATAGAGTGAATGAAAGAAGCCATCGATATGGTCTAGACATCAACAATAATCAAATGAAGCTAATGATTGTATCTAAGAACAAGTTCACAAACTGCACCCTTAATATAAACCAAAGGCCAGTTGAACGTGTAAGCCAATTTACATATCTTGTGATCATATAATTTAATACAAATACAAATACATAAATGAAATTATTGTTTTATTCCACTTACCTTTTAAACTGTTCTTCGTCAGGGTTGCGTCACACGAACGTCTAGATGCAAACATGATTTAAGGTTGTTTCAATAAATGACGCAACTCGCATTTTGTGAATTGAAATAAACTAAGATTTTATTTTATCGTTAACATTTTTTAAACTTTATCTCAAACAATTATTTCTCCAAAATTTAAAAATACAAAAATATATGCATAACACTTTTTCTGAGATTTACGACATGATTAAGTTACCGTTACAATTACAACATTATACTGAAACATCTTACCTTACTTATAACAGACAGCCCAGTCTGCTCGCATTCAACATTCACACTATTAATTTATCCCAACCTTTTTTTATGCTTAACATATTTAAAGAACCCTTTATAAAAACAAATATTGAAATTATGGTTGCCCAACGGCGTCACTCCTCTCGCTGCCATGTGCCTCGTGTGCTTTAAGTGTCCGAAAGTTTACAATTCACATTTTATTTTGGCCCGTTCGCTTCACTGATTCTATTTTGCAATGTTATATCATTTTTTAATCTTGGTTACCACTTTCTACATAATAAAGTTAGACTTTTGTGTGCACACGTTTTTATCCCGCACCCGGCCGGGGTTGAGAATTTTGTTCAACTGGGACGAGAGTCACTAACAAAATCTCCCAACAGAAAACTAGGCATAGCGGAATTACAATGCCTTCTGCTCTGAATCGTTCGTCATTTCACATTCAAGAAGTGCAACTCCCGTGTGTTGGAAGTCGACGAAATTTGGTGTCCACTGGTTTACGTCACAAATGTAGGCAGGACTTAAACTTATATCCGCCAGCTCGGACCATGTGCTAACAAAATTCATCTCCAAGCCATCTTGTACGCCTTTGGCTTAGCGTGGGTATGCGCGCCGCCGATGTTAGTGCGTTTGGGCGCAGATGTCACACAGCCGCAAAGTTCTAAGAATTGTCAACCCGCACATTCCATTACCATTGTTTCATCAGCGTTTCTTTGTCCGAACTACGCTTCATATTCCCATGGGACGGACCACACAGATGGAAATGAATTGTTGATATTTTAATAAAATAAAACCCCAATTTAATTAAATAAAAAAGCCCCCCCTGTTTTGCCCCGTTACAATACCCCCCAATGAGAGATCTTCTGTCGAAACAGAAGAAATCTCATTGCTAAACCCCTAAGAGGACCGGAGAGGATATGGTGCCAACAACCCCCCATTTGTTCTGATACATCATGGGTAAACAACCCCCCTGGCTCGGCGACTATGGCCACATCTGAACGAGATCACTGGACTTCTCTATCCGAGATCCCAACACCATAAAATCGAACAGACACGCACCACAGCGCACCTAACCTTCTATCATGCCACCCCAAAATCCAAACCCCTGGTCTTATACCATGCCAGATCCTCAACCGATATGTTCCCCTTACCATGCACACTGGGCTGCCTTTAGCAGTTACTGGGCTCGTACATACTCTTAATCCCTCTGACTCTAATACCACTAACAGCTTTAACTAACCTGACACCCATCTCTATCAAAACATCTATCAAACCATCTCTAAACCCAACTTACTACTCAACTCATATCGCATCATTCTACCTTTATATAACAAAAAACATTACTCTCTACCCCTTTGTACTCAGGATGTGTGTTCCCTCCCAAAAGCTCATTCCCTTATTTGGCCCCTGGATTCTACCTAGGCGACCCTTTCCGGCGCTAAACGGTCCCTTCCCGTCCCAACCCTTTTGTTGCGGACTCCTACCACACCACCCCCTCTTACAAAATTCCCATCAACTAATTACCATTCTCATTACATCACTTCAACTACAACAAAATATCTCCACTTATTTATTACATCAATATATCAATCAATACTCTATATATATTCCCCATAGCTACTGTGTCACCATTCCATCTCAAATTCTACATTACCTTAATTCACAACAATATTATTCTCTCTAGTATCACTTTAAAATCAACTTGGACTGATTTAAATGTCCCAACAAAATATTAATCACCCAAAATCTCCCATCTACTATCTTTTACAAATCATTTAAAAATCTTAACTATATCAAATTACTTTCATCATTTAAAATAAAATCTTTAACACATTAAAATCACTATTCAAACATTAATTACCTTAGAAATTTACCAACAATTTATACGTGACATTCTACAGCGGATCAGCTGATTTTCTTAGCAAGGTGAATAGCCTTACTACAGATGCATTCTGCAATTATATGAAATACATATTTCTACAATCCTTTTATCTAACATACTACATATAATTAGTACACATCTACATCGCTTCATTGTTTCCCCCTTTTCTGACTCTGCTACAATTAGGTAAACCACCTGCCGGTCGGTCTAGGTATTTACCTTGTTATAACCACATTTCAAAATTATATAAATTACACGTTTCATCAATCCTTATCTCTAACACAATAAAATAATACATTTATGAGACAGAATAAACACAGTATAATAAACATACGAAAAACTATTTATCAAATCATAATACAAATATTTAATTAGTGCAAGAGCGAGTCATCATCTTTAGGTTACAAAATTTTAATCCGTTGCTCCACTGAGCAACCACCCAGCCACACACACTATTGTTTTTTCTGTTGGACTGTGGCGCCCATGTGCTTCCACAAGGACGGCATTGGTGGAGGAATTTACATCTCCGTGTCCTTGCTTCAGTGTTACATTGGAAATTATTTGGATATCATCATACCCATGTTACAAATTTATACGCCCTTAAAACGGGTCTACCACCTGGCCTTGCTGTTCCTACTCGAACAGAGTGGCAGCCGCTGTTCCATAGTTCCCAAAATTTCCCCTAATTTCACCCCACATTAATTTCTAATATAAACCAATTTCAAGCCAGCTATGGTCAAGGTTCTTAATTTATGGCCATAGCTGACCGCTAGCCAAAACCACGATTAGTGCTGGTAAGGCAGTAATCGCCCGAAAAGTCGGGGAAATCAACTCTACTTTCAGGCATGTTATCATCATCATTTATCTGCACGGCACGGCAATTTATCAGTATACAATATAAAATTGTAAAAAAGGGTGTGCCGTGCATTTTACGCCATTATGGCCTCCGATGGAGGTAATACTCTCTGTTACCCCCAACACTTTCCGCTATCTACTGTGGCACATGCCACCACAGCGATAGCACACTAATAACTAAACTAAATCTTTCTACAATAGCAGTCCCTACATTCCATTATTATATCTCTTCTATAAACACCACTCTACCCCCCAAAATTACCCACACTTCTTGTATGACAACAAGTTTTAATTTATTTTACACACTTCTTCATGTCCCAACTTTCACTGGTACTACAAACTTTACAATTATACTTGGTCACTTATTTACTAAAATTTATATAAATTTAAAATTATAAACATTCCAAACTATATTTTGGTATCTATTTACACTGGAGGCTGACTTTATCCTTAACACTATCTGGGTTGGTAAGGCCGAGATCGCCCGAAAAGTCGGGGTTTTGCTGCAAAGAGAATTGGGACAAGATAGACCTACTTCGTGAATTCATATCCTCTTTCTAACACAAAACCCATTCCCTTTTCTCCCATTTATTCTCACCTGCCGTCTATCTCACCCCCATCCCCCTCGCCACAAAATTCGTCTTTTCAGACCATACTGAAACTATTGTCAATGATCTTCGCCATTAACACTAAAATTTGAATTTGTATGCACCGCCTTTATTATATGTGCAGCCTCCATTATTTACAAACACTCTAAAGCAGTGCAGGTACGTGACAGGTACACCTAACCGCTGCACCATGAGTGTATATAAAAAAAAATAATTTATGTCACGTACCTTTAGGGGTCCCCCTCCCCGTTCAAATGTGGTGTAAATTTCAACTTTTGACCAATTTTGGTGGAGCCGGACCATCGTTGGGTTCACTACCCGAAGGAAGATCCTCCAACCATGGCCCGCCTCCAAGTTCCGAAAACCACGGCCAGGACTGGTAAGGTTGTGACCGCCCAAAAATGGGGGAGAGTCCCTTCTGCAAACATATAAAATCAAATTAAATTTCATCCACACATTAATATTAATAATAAACATTGTTAAAATTCCTATGATGACCAATACAATTTCAAATTTGTAGCATTGTGCGTCCCAACTATCTCCCTCGTCTCTCTGTTCTGTAACACATATGAGTTCTTCATTTTAACTTCTATTACCTCGTACGGCCCCTCGTAGAGTAAGAAAAACTTCTTGATCTCTTTATTCTGAGCACTCGATAAATCATGTCGCCGTACTAATACCAGCTGTCCAATCTCGTACTGCGTCCACTTACCCTTCATATCATGCCTCCGTTTTCTCTTCTCTCCCTTCGTTAATAAATTTTCATTTGCCAACCTAAGTTTTACATCACGATCAATAATATTGGTTTCTGGTGGATACTCAAATAGTTGCTCCAAAAACCTCGGTGGACGCGTTCCTCATATTAACTCGTAAGGTGTGAATCGCGTCGACTCGTGGGTGGTGCAGTTTAGCCAGTCTTCAAGCTTCTGAACATATAGTGGCCACTCACTGTGTTTTGTGTGGCAGTATGCTCTTAAGATCCGGCCTATTTCTCTCGTGACTCTCTGCCTGGTTGGATTGTGGATGATATATGGCAGTGTGCTTTGGAATGATTCCTTCCCATCCGAGAGTCTGGCGCCATTTTCCACTGATGAACTGTGGTCCGTGGTCTGACAGGATTACCTTTGGCTTCCCAACATTGATCGTGTAGTCTCGTGTTATCTTCTCACTCAACACCTTACTCGTCGCTCTCTTCAGACTATACAATCTGACATATTTTGAAAAAGTATCAAGTACAACGAAAATATACATAACACCACCCCTACCCTTTGGTAATGGGCCGTACAAATCCACTGCTACTAAATCAAATGGTTTCTCTACCTTACTGTAATTTAATTCCCCTTCTACCCTATAATTCACAACTTTGGATTTCTGACATAGTTCGCAAACTCTAAGTATTTTTCTAACACGTTTTTCCATATTTCTAAATAGACAAGATTCCCTTAATACACTCACACACTTTTTCGCCCCAAAATGTCCGTATCTACAGTGACAGTCCCACACTATTTTTTCTATCAATCCTTCAGGTATAACTAACCTCCAATCCCTTTCTCTCCCCTCTACTTTTTTAAACAAACTCCCCTTAAACACCTGAAAATATTGTTTATACCCAAATTCATCTAACTCTGATTCTACACTAGTTATTATCTTATTTAATTTAGTATCGGCTCTCTGCATTATATTTATATCTTTCAACTCTTCCCCAAAAAGTTTATCTTCCCTGGACAGTCTATAGATTTCTATTTCTTTAATATCTCTACCCGTTCTATTTCTATCTGTGTCTACCCATGATAGTGTGTCTGGCACCCTGTTCTCTACCCCCTTAATGTATTCCCAAGAAAAATTGTACTCTTGGAGAGCTAACACCCACCTGGTTATCCGGCTGTGTGTGAGCTTGCACGTGTTCAGGAACGACAGCGCTTTATGGTCCGTCCTGATGATGGTGTTACTGCCCAGCAGATATGTTCGGAACTTTTTTACTGCAAATACTATACTGAGGAGCTCCTTCTCTGTGGTTGTATAGTTGCGTTCTGATGCTAATAACGTCCGGTTGGCGAAAGCAATTGTATGGTGTTCTCTCGCCTCGTCCTCTTGATACAGTTCGGCTCCGAGTGCTATATTGCTAGCGTCTGTCTGCAAATAAAAATTATTATTGAAATTTGGGTGGTTCATTAAAATCATATCGGCGAACTTATTCTTAATTTCGCAAAACGCTTCTCTTTCATTTTCCCCCCATTTCCATTGTTTGTTCTTCTGCAGCACGGCACTAAGTCTTGCCGTCGTCTGAGCGTAGTTTCGCTGGAACTTCCTGTAAAAATTACACAGACCAAGAAAACTTTGTAACTGCTTTATGTTCTTTGGCTCCGGGAACGTCAGGATGGATTCTACTTTGTCCGGATTAGCCCGTATTCCTGTAGGTGTTATGATGAAGCCTAGAAAATGTATTTCAGTCTGCAAAAATTTGGATTTATCCCAATTCACAGTTAAACCTCCCTGGTATAATTTCTCCAACACATACTCCAAATGTTCTACATGCTCCTCAAATGTTCTGGAAGCTATCAGAATGTCATCCACATATATAGTCAAAAAATCTAAATTATGAGGCTGCAAAATTTCATCAAGACACTTAATAAAACTAGCTACACTGGTGTTCAATCCAAACGGCAAGCGAGTAAACTGATCATTTTTTCCGTTAAATAAAAATGCAGTATACTTGCGACTATTTTGGGCTAGCTGTACCTGCCAGTAACCTGCCGTCAGGTCTAACGACGTCATATATTTCACCCCACTAAACTTCTGAAAAATTTCCTCAATCGCCTCAGGGGACTCTCTATCAGGAATAATAAATTGGTTTATTTTTCTCGCGCCTAGACACAACCTAACTCTACCATCTTTCTTTATAACTACCACTAGAGGGTTGGAATAGGTTGATACCGACCTCTCTATAATACCACCCCCTAACATTCTATCCAATTCTAACTACACTGCCCCCTTTTTGAATATGGTACCGGATAACTACGTTGTACATATGGCGCATGCTCCCTCACCTTTAGTTCACACTCATAACCTTTTGCCCTTCCTGGTTCCCCGGCAAACACTCCCCTATACTCCTCGACTACCCGCCACAACGCTTTACGTTGAGAACTCCCCATTGCGCCACCCTCACCACAAAATTTAACCGTTCTATCCGCCCATATTCTCTCCTCACTCTCTTCACTCACTCTCTCTCTACACATATTCATACTAAATTCCATATCCCTATCTATGGCCTTATTTGGTATAACCCTTATACCCGAAATCTTTACCGTATCTAATACCCGTTCAAAATTAACTATTATTTGTTTACCCTCATTGTTCAATTCTAAAATTCTCTTTCTAAAATTGATGACCGCATTATTCCTGATCAGAAAATCATTACCCAATATTACTTCTAAGTTTAAGCCCCTTACTACTAAGAATGTATTCTCATAACCTTCCCCATTTATTAACATATTCAACTGGACTTGTGTTGTAACTCGTTTACTTCTAACACCCGTAATGCCTACAATGGTTACCCCTGCCACGGGCAAAGATGGAATATTTTTGTTAGTCTCTCTTAATTTATTTAGTACATGTTCAGCTATTACGGATACTTCACTACCTGTGTCTATAAGTGTCAAGACTGGCTTACCCTCTATTTCCTGTTTTACCTCCGTCAACCACGCTTCTGGTCTCATCGTTCCCGCCTCCTCTTCTTCCATCAATTCAGTAGCCATGTCCGTGTGAATTGTGTGATTCTTGTATTTACTTCCATGGACCCCGCAGTTATCCATCGACAATGGCCGGGCCTCCTCATCCATTGTCCTCATTAGTTTCCCGTCCTCTCAACTGTATTTCTGGGCGTGTACACTCTTCCTGTGTGCTGATTTCCTCCTTCGTTTCTTGTATTCTCTGCTCGTCCTTCCACGTTTCTCTGCTGTGTGTTGTTGAATCTTTGCTGCATCCTCGGCTGATCACCGGGCCTCGCCTTCCTACATCTATAACAAAAATTACGGTCAGCATAATTTTCCACCAGACACCCATCACATTTTCACATCGGATATCGTCTGTTTGGCTCCCGACCATCATGTATAGTTCCCCCGTTTTGTCCTCCTCTTGGTGCATAATTTCCTCCATTGTGCACATTAGGTTGTGGTGTACGTCTGCTGTCTTCCTGGTCCTTAATATTCTGAAAAATATCCAATATTTTTTCTAACTCATTTATGTCACCTCTCTCGTCATTAACGTGATCTGTACCTCTCTCGGTAGATGTTTGCTGATGTGGCGTACAAACGACTGGAATGGCAACGGTGGTTCTAAGTATTTTGCTTCATTAAACAGCCTCATCGTATAGACTGTAATATTACGGTTGTTTCTCCCAAAGTTCCCTGTTCCCATTATTTGACTGCGCAGTATCTCCTGCTCCTCTTCTGACCAGTATTTATTACGAAAGGCTGTTTCAAAATTTTCATACCTCTCCCATTCATTCCTATGTATCTCCGCCCATATCTCCGAATTACCCTTAAAGCATTTCAAAATTTTTATAAGCTTAACTTCCCAACTACTACCATTAAATTTGTTAAATTCCCGTACTCGATTTAAAAATTGCATTGGATGCACTCTACGGTTCTCACTACAAAAGGTCTCAAGTTCAATTTCATTATTTACATCTCTTGTGATCAATATACGTTCAGTAACATTGCTCAATTTTTGGTTTATTACTAAACTTAATTCATCTTTCACATTACTAATGCTCTGTTCAATTGAATATAATTTTTTATCATTACTACATTCAGACTGCATGCTATTTTTTGATATTACATTAACTGATTCACTTAACGCCTGTATTTCAGTTTTACAGGTATTCTCAATTTCATTTATTTTCATGTCTGTATTATTTTTATGTTCATCGATATTCTGACTCATTTTTTCAATTGTCGTTACTACACTATTAAGCTTACATTCAGTTTCGGTATTACATTTATTTATTTTAAATTCTGTTTCATTATTATATTCATTCATTGAATTTATTAACGTCTCATTCTTCTCATTTATTTGTTTATCAACTCTTTCTGATATCTGCCTATCTATCTCATTAATTTTAATGTCTAAGTTTGTTATTGAACTATCTACTTTAGTATTCAACTCATTAAGTTTACTGGCAAATTCTTCACTATTGTTTTCAAAACGCTTATTGATCTCATTAATATGGTTTTTTAACTCACTGAAATTGCTTCCGCACTTTATTTTCTGTTCATGTATTTCGCTTTTCAACTCATGGAATTTAACATTTGTGATCTTACGATTCGGTTGATTTTATGTATACGATATATTGTATGTTACACTTATGATTATGTTTACAAAATTCGGGCGCCATCTTTGTTACATATGTTATAGGCCAGGAATTCGTTACGCGAAGTCATGATGAACGGAAGTTGCTTGAAATAATAAAACATCTGTTTATAAATTTTACCAATGAAATACCCTTTTTATTTTATCTACCTCTTACATAACAGTTTTGCAAATGTGAAACAAACTCTAACCCCTCCAAAAGCATAATGCAAGTAAATATGTGATTATCTAATAGTATGTACTTGCGTGACTATATCCTTACATATCTTTAGTAATTATAAAATAGTAATATATGTAATTGTGCCCAACCCAGCACTTAGAAATTACTCAACACACACGCAATCTCTCTCTCTCTCTCTCTCTCTCTCTCTCTCTCTCTCATGGTACAAATTTTATTATTTTAGGAGCTCATTTTATATAATTGAAATTTTGAATATTTGAATTTATATGATTTGTGATTTGGTCATTTTACATGAAAGAAACTTGGAAATAAAATAAGGATATTAAGGTGTTGATGGAACGTTCTCACCCATTTCGTGTAGGCCTCCTCGCACTGCTAGTATCGTCCCGATTAGCACAATCGGTAAAATTTTACGGCGCACCGTCGTGTCGACCTACGTAACCCTTCGGACCGATTCTATACGCCGATCTCCATGGGACGATTCATCGGCCGATGACGCCTACACAAAGCCGAACTTTTAACGTTCCTCAGCACGTATTCACGATATTTATACTGTTTATTAACCACTTACAGTGGTTCAAAATTTATAATTCACGTATGAGTGAACGGGTTGCCGGCCGGCATTGATCACTGCTGCAGTTGAAATGACCAAGAGTCTTTGTTAGATTTTGCTGAGGTGGGGTGAACCTACGTCACACTTCCATTGTTAAGCTGTTGACAGCCTCGTGTTGTTGATGTAAACACATTCTCAGCCGCTGACGTAATTAAGGTTCGGCACTCTTATCGCCACAAACTGCATACTGTTTTTTGTGATGCTTCACAGTTTTTGCTATGAATTGGTTCAAATCCTGACAAATATTATTATACACTCCACTCACTACATCTTCATACCGGTTATTTAAGGTTTGTTTGATTATGACCAAATTAAGAAAATACAATAGTTATGGTTTTATTTACCATATTTAAGGTAATTATAAATGTACCATGATTGTACCATCACAAAACCCCCTCAATGAAAGATTGTGTGTCGAAGCACAAAAACTTTCATTGACCCTTTCATACTTCCTAAAGGGATCAGCCAGGATAAGTCGCCACAACCACCTTACAATTTTATATAAAAGAAAATTACAACTCACCCTTGGTCTGATGATGATGACCATACCTACATGACCTTACTGGACTTCTCCTGCGAGATCCCAACACCATAAGGCCACTTAGGCTCTTAACGCCCCTGCTCTGACGCGTTGGCCAGCTCAGGACCGCTGTCATATCACCAAACACTGAAACAATACATGATAAATATTAAAATAGTGGCTTGGTAAATCACTCCATCCTCAACTGATCTGGTTCCCCTTAGCTAAGTGCTGGTTTGTGCTAATAAGCACTGGGTTGGCTTACTATAGTTATAAAAGTTATACTCCTAAAAATAATTCTCAAGAATTAGAAAGAATTTCCTTTCTCCATATTAACAACTCCTGAATTAATGAATGGTTTCGATTACTATCGATAATATTTATCTCATTCTCTTTTATAATTACTGTAATTATAACATAAACACATTGATATAAAAAGAATTAAACTCCATTTGAAAATACGAAAATCACACTATATATCTCCCAAACCTGGAGAAAAACAAATTAAATTGATATAAAAGAATTAATAAATCTGTATATTTATTTATTTATAAATCTTATTGAATGGTTAAAATAATAAAAACATTATTATTATTATTATTATTATTATTATTAACAGTTAATAATCTGGTATTAACAGCGCCATTTCTATTTATGTAAGGATGTATCCCTTTTACACATTATTTCCATATTATAAAAGCATGTTAAAAATTTCATAACATAAATACATAATACATTTTACATAATAATACACATTGATACATTTAATACATTTTTAGATTCACGTTTGATCTTGATTAAGATTTGCCTTAAAATTTGCATAATTTATTTGAAGTTGCATTTAAATTAAAATTTGACAATTGCAGTTAATTCATTAATTAGACATAAATTATTATTTATTATAATTATAAAATTCATTTCAAATTTATTATTAATATTCATATTATTTCATTATTCATTTTCATTACCTCTCTATTCTGAACTTCCTACCTACCTAACTACCTAACCTTTCACCTCCTAATCATTTTTTAGTCTGGGTAACTCCTATATTCACTATGCTCATTATATTTTACTCACCTTCTTCTTGACCACCAAATTTACCTATCATGACACCAATATCTCAATTATAAACACCATTACTAATTTCATTTAAATCCTATGGCACCGCTCGTCTTTGCAATGAGTTGGGTGTTCCCTAACTGGCTATATACATTCATATTATTTGCCCTTCCAAAAAATTCGGCAAACACTCCCTTAAAATTATGCTAATACCTGCCACAACACTATTGGTTGGCTACTCTTTATCACCTCACCCCCACTACAGAATTCATCAACAACAAATATATGTTTATACCTTTACTTAACTCACCTTTACTAATAATCACTAACTACTGTGTCCCTAAATATCTAATACTTCTCTTTTTGTATTATTTACTTCAATATTCTTTACTATCTAACTCCATTTTCATTAATTAAACTCACCTGCATTTATCTATACCCAGGCTCTATTCCTGTTTAAACATTTACTGTAATCATTGACATTTGTCTTATAAAATACATCTCTCACCTACTCCTAACAGTACTTCTCACTTTTCAAATATATATATATATTCTTATTTAAATATTTATTTAATCATTAATAATTACCTTCATTACATATTAATTAATAATTTAACTTCATTAAAACATTCTATTAATTAATAATTTATAAAGTTACAAAGTTAGTACAATTTTCTTTTGTACCACAATTTAATAAAGAATGATTACGCTTTAATTGTTATTCAATTGTAAAAAAAATATTATTAAACATGTTATTAAAATACATAATAATACATACTGGTGTACCTGTAATACATAATACATATATGATACATTGATAGATAAATACATATAAAACAATGAAAAATATACACTCCAACTCATTATTTTGTTATTTACCAAACTCAATCCATAGCAGTCCAATTCAATATCACTTTACACATATATTTTTAATGTTCATTTCACAATACAACAGTCTATCCACCATCGTTGAACAACAAACGAATCTTAGGTCTACTTAACTTATTACTTAATAAATATATTTTATTATCTGCAACATTATATTCATATTCCTTTATGAAATTGTTATTAACCAAATATTTCCAGTCACGATCAAGTAGGCTTCCGTTTATCTCAGTATCATATGTCATTAATTGGTTATTATCTTCATAATATTCCACCACAGGTAAGTACTTAATACCTTTATTCTCATTTATTGTTATTTCCAATTCATTGTTATTATCAGGTAAGTATTCATCATTTTCATATACCACATCTAACCCTAAACTTTCTAACAATTGTCTGTAATTTCTGTTTACTTTAAATATTTCTATTACTCTCTTACTCTCACAATATCTCTCTATACATTCTCTCTTAATACATTTCTCTCCATAACACCAAAATACACTTTCTCTCTCCAAATATGCAGGGGTCCCTAACATAAAATTATCCCTAACATAAGTGCACCACTTATTAGGTACACAAAAACACAAAGAAACTTTATTTGTAGACCTTTCGTCTCCCAAATATAAATTTAAGGAACTCCTATCCTTATAAAAATTACATGAAGACTTGTCTTCACCCCCTAACACAACATCAAAAGAAAATTCTACCCCTGCACTCCTTGTACAAAAATACTTTCTCTCAACTTTCTTTCTGACTCAATAAATTCAAACATTTCATTTTCATTCATAATACTTTCATTATCATTTTTATCCTTTTTTAACACCACATTCTTACTACTTGTAATATTTGAGTTATCTGTACATTCATTATTTGAGTTATCACCCTTAAATATGTTATTATTCAGTACAGCATTTTGCTGGGTACTACTATTTACTTTCTGACTTTCTAATTGACTTTCTACCAAATTTAAAGTCTCATCTAGTTTTGTGATGAGCTTGTCACATTTCTTAATAAGGTGATTGTGACCTAATTTTATTTCATTCTTTAGTTCATTAAATTTAATATCAGAATCGATTTTCTGCTCATCTAGTTTTTTGTCTAATTTTAATAGTAATTGCATCATTGCATTAGTTTCATCCTTATTACTATCTGACATAGTATATGACATGGATGTAACAGTTTTCGTTGTGTCTACAGATACAGGCGTATTTGCCTCGTCAGTCTGACTAGCTTGATTTGGTTGTACATCCATCTCGCCAGTCAAATTTACATCAGTTGTACTGATTTCTAACGTAATATTGTCATTAGTACTCATATTGTATTATTTTAGGTTACTAAAACATATTTATTTATAACCTAAAATTTTAACCTTACCTTGCGCACGTTTTGCGAACTATTACGCTATTACTTCAAGTAACTGTTTCACATACCAGTAGGTGTACTCTACATAAAATTTTATTTTATGTCGAGTCCATGTTCGGCACACGCCAATTGTAATCTATTACTTTTTATTGTTTAATTATTTTTCGTAAAAAATGTATTTTCGTATGTACTAGTAAATAATCTCGGGTGCCATGTTTGTACAAGGTAACATGATCTAAATTTACTTTTCGGGCCAGAATTCGTGTAACACGAACCAGTCTTGTGAAACAAATTACCTGAAATAAAAACATACACCAAATAACATATATAAAGTATTTTATTAGTATTGAAACTGGTAGTTACTACATAGTGAAATATATAAGACCCACATATTGCGCCAGAGGCGTTTCAAAAATCAAATTACCCTCCAAAATCCTTACATATACTAAAAAATGTGTTGTATTAGATAATTATGATAGATATATGATAAATATAGATATACATCTTTAAATATTGTTTCGCACAACCCAGCACCTAGGAATTACGCAAGCACACACACACACACTCTCTCTCTCTCTCTCTCTCTCTCATGGTACAATTTTTTATATTTTATGAGCTCATTTGTTTTTTAAAAATGACATTTTGAATAATTGAATTTATATGTTACGTGGTCATTTTAATGGAATTTGATGTGAAAATAAAATAATCTTGTGTGTGATGGAACGTTCTCACCAAATTCGTGTAGTTCCTGGTTGTTATAGTTGCAGTTTTGGTGCGGTAAAACTTCGCGTACGGTACCGCGAGTTTACCGATTGCACGTTACGGTCACATTTTGTAGTTGACGCACTGTGGTTATTTATATATGTTTATTAACCACTTACAGTGGTTCAAAAGTTAAAATTCACTAGTGAGTGAACGGGTTGCCGGCTGGCGATGATCACTGCTGCAGTTGAAATGACCAAGAGTCTTTGTTAGATTTTGCTGAGGTGGGGTGAACCTACGTCACACTTCCATTGTTAAGCTGTTGACAGCCTCGTGTTGTTGATGTAAACACATTCTCAGCCGCTGACGTAATTAAGGTTCGGCACTCTTATCGCCACAAACTGCATACTGTTTTTTGTGATGCTTCACAGTTTTTGCTATGAATTGGTTCAAATCCTGACAAATATTATTATACACTCCACTCACTATATCTTCATACCGGTTATTTAAGGTTTGTTTGATTATGACCAAATTCAGAAAATACAATAGTTATGGTTTTATTTACCATATTTAAGGTAATTATAAATGTACCATGATTGTACCATCACACATTCTGTTCATCGAATTTAACACACAACATTGCATTCATGCCACACAAATATCTCATTACATCACTATTATCAGATTGATTATTTTTGTTAGTCGATATTGGGGTTGTTTGAATCCCCGAATCATCTGTACTACCTGTTTCATTCATACTACTTGTATCCATAGTTTTGTCGTCTTGACCTACATTCGGCATTGAATGTACTTCAAGGCTACTCATAACAGCTGACTCATTAAATTCAGCCATTTCACTTACCGTACTTTCATTATTATCTGACATTTTTGAATTATAACTTTATCACATTTATTTTATTATACTGTATTTTAACACTTCTTATTTTACATACCTTAGGTATTCATTAGGTCTTAGTTACATATAACCTAATTTTTTGTATTTTTTACGTATTCTTCACTCAACCCCAAATCACGCTTGCATCTATTGTAGGTGTGGAATTTTAATTATTGAATTAATCAAATTCGTCCCTTTCGGACGCGCCAATTGTGATCATATAATTTAATACAAATACAAATACATAAATGAAATTATTGTTTTATTCCACTTACCTTTTAAACTGTTCTTCATCAGGGTTGCGTCACACGAACGTCTAGATGCAAACATGATTTAAGGTTGTTTCAATAAATGACGCAACTCGCATTTTGTGAATTGAAATAAACTAAGATTTTATTTTATCGTTAAAATTTTTTAAACTTTATCTCAAACAATTATTTCTCCAAAATATAAAAATAAAAAATATATGCATAACACTTTTTCTGAGATTTACGACATGATTAAGTTACCGTTACAATTACAACATTATACTGAAACATCTTACCTTACTTATAACAGACAGCCCAGTCTGCTCGCATTCAACATTCACACTATTAATTTATCCCAACCTTTTTTTATGCTTAACATATTTAAAGAACCCTTTATAAAAACAAATATTGAAATTATGGTTATGGGTTACCCAACGGCATCACTCCTCTCACTGCCATGTGCCTCGTGTGCTTTAAGTGTCCGAAAGTTTACAATTCACATTTTATTTTGGCCCGTTTGCTTCACTGATTCTATTTTGCAATGTTATATCATTTTTTAATCTTGGTTACCACTTTCTACATAATAAAGTTAGACTTTTGTGTGCATACGTTTTTATCCCGCACCCGGCCGGGGTTGAGAATTTTGTTCAACTGGGACGAGAGTCACTAACAAAATCTCCCACCAGAAAACTAGGCATAGCGGAATTACAATGCCTTCTGCTCTGAATCGTTCGTCATTTCACATTCAACAAGTGCAACTCCCGTGTGTTGGAAGTCGACGAAATTTGGTGTCCACTGGTTTACGTCACAAATGTAGGCAGGACTTAAACTTATATCCGCCAGCTCGGACCATGTGCTAACAAAATTCATCTCCAAGCCATCTTGTACGTCTTTGGCTTAGCGTGGGTATGCGCGCCGCCAATGTTAGTGCGTTTGGGCGCAGATGTCACACAGCCCCAAAGTTCTAAGAATTGTCAACCCGCACATTCCATTACCATTGTTTCATCACCGAACTACGCTTCATATTGCCATGGGACGGACCACACAGATGGAAATGAATTGTTGATATTTTAATAAAATAAACCCCAATTTAATTAAATAAAAAAGCCCCCCCTTTTTTGCCCCGTTACAATCTTGGTACTATAGTCAATGGACAATTGGACCACTCTCAAGAAATAAAGAGCAGAATTGAAAAGGTAAGAGCAGTGTACACTAGAATGAACAGTTTATTAAAAACTTACAATTTAACAATAAACACAAAGATGAGACTTCTATGCTGCTATGTATTCTCGGTCCTCTTCTACAGTGTCGAATCTTGGGACTTTGATTGAAGCCACAGCTAAGAAATTGGAATCTTTTGAAATGTGGCTCTACTGTAGAATATTGAGCATTTCATGGACAGCACATAATATAACTAATGTCGAAGTTCTTAAAAAGATGAGGAAAGATAGGGAAGTTATTAACACAATGAAGATAAGAAAGCTTCAGTATCTGGGACATCTCATGAGAAATGAACAGAGATTTTACTTATTGCAGACCATACTACAGGGAAAAGTACTTCGAAAGAGAGGAGTTGGACGACCGAGAATATCATGGCTGAGAAATTTAAGGACTTGGTTTGGCATGAATACAACTGACTTATTCCGTGCAGCAGTACATTTAGTTAAAATAGCCTGTATGATATCCAACAGCTGAAATGGATAGGAACTATCAGAAGAGAAGATGACAAAAGTGAATTTCTTCAGCGTGGACGCGTTTGTACAAACTCATAGATCAATTCTATTTGACATCATTTTGGTAGTACTTTTCAAAAATACATTTTCATCAAAAGCGTAGCATTTTAGTTATCATTTCGTTGATTGCTGTATACCAGTTTGTGAAGTGAAATGGATCGGTCTAATTGTTTTCTTCTGTGACTTTTGTATACAGGGAAATCATACATAGTCAAAGTCAGAAAATAATTTATAACACATATGGGGTTTTAAAATCTGAAGATTAAGAATATCAGAAATATAGGTACAGTAACAGGCAGCTCCGATGCGCAGTGTCTCTAAGTAGTGTTTTAAGAATTAGTAAAGAAGCATCAGTATGTATGGGGGATATAAAATCTTTCAGCACTCCTCATAAAAACGTGCAAGAAAGATATTGACAAGTGGATTATTTGATGAGTTATTCAAGCATGTCACATGTACAAGAGGAAAGACCAACATTTAAAGTGATTTTGGGAGTATTAAAATAATGAATTAATTACAAAGGTTCAGTCTTCAAAGACCAGTGAATAATTTATTCAGTCTGAGGCATACTATTCCTCAAATGGGGTTTCGATGAAAATGTGTTGATAGAATCTGTGTGTTTGTGTGTGCATGCACACTCCCTTCCATAATGTGAATTTATTTATAAATCCATCTCTAAAATAACCAACAAAACCAACAAAAAAGGATGACACCATGCCTGGTGAACCACTGCATTCCATCTATGTTAAAACACAGATGCTAAGACATAGTGCTTCATGCACTAATTAACCAAAGAACCGAAGTGAACTTGGAAACAAAACTTTTAAAATGGACACTATTTTGCCAACACATGGACATTTTATTTTACGACTTCCATTCTACCTTGTAGATCTCAATCCTATAGAAATGGTTTGGGCCATTGTGAAGGAGAGTGTTAGAAGAAAACATTGTGCGCTTTTCTGAGAATAGATTATAAACATAACAGCAACTCCGCATCCACACATTCATTTATTTATTAGGGATGCCATACATATGCCGAACCGACACAGGAGAGCGGGTGGGCGAATTAATTGGAAAACTGACAGGCAGTTACTGCGATGACATAGTACATTGTTAATTAATTAAAAACATTAATTTAACAAATTATATTTTATAACAACTTACAACCAAATTTCTATTTTAGAAAGAAAAATCACCTGCGCAAACGTTCTATGAAATACAGATATCAATGTTTTCAGTTATTAACAGTTAAATATTTTCAAATACGGTCAAAAGCGGCCACTGTCATTTCATCCACCTAACACAGTTCCTACTTTATCCCCGCTAAAACCTGCACAACTACGATTTACACATCCGGTAAACATGCATCAAGTTAATAAATTGAAATGAACAAATAACACAAAAAAAGGATAAGGCATATTTCATATATGAAACAAACAAGTACTTGCTTATGGCTCTGAGTTAACAACAACAAAGAGTATTATACTTTGTCTAGCATTACTGTATCGGCTAAGTAAACACATCTACTGTATTAACATGCCATGTGGATGCAGTACAGCTGGTGTGGTACGCTGTAATCGAGCCACTGTTCCCTTCTAAAGACAATGGTTTGACATCCTGTACGTTCATTACATCAGCACTCCAAAATTGAACATCTGAGATACGACATTTATGATTATATTAATTTAATGATTATTTCGAACTCTTATACAGTATTACAAAAACAAATTTATATTTTTATTATCTAACCTATTCTTACCTGCAGAAGCACTGACAATTACAGAATTGTAACATATAAACACTATGCACCATGCACGTAGTGTTTACATGAGAGGTTCTAAGCTCACATATTCAAGTACTTTCTTTTTTAATGACAAATATTATTTAACAATAAAACAACTACTATCTGTGTAATCTGCAAAGGATAATTTTGATGCTTATTTAACTCATGCAGTAATTTGAAAGGAACTATATTTGTGGAGAAAATTGTCAAAGCATTCAGCAGCCAATCAGAATGCTTGTCCAAGTTATTACATCTACATGTTGTGACGATTTCATTAATAAAAATATAGTAATTAATAAATAGGCAATGTAAAGGCTGAGAAATTTTAAATTTTAATAAAATCGCACATTTAAACTAAATTTTATCGCTATCATAAAATTATAATAATATTTAATAAAGAGTTTTAATAATAAAATAAAAAGGAATACGAGTGTACAGATAGGGTAAACCTTGTTAATTAACCCTGCATAGACATGCGCTAACCGGAATTGACTTGAATTCCAACCCCTAAACAAACTAATAATACTTGTAAATTTGACATTATTTAAATAATTAAACAAGACCACAGTAGTGTACTTTAATAACGTCTGTAATTAAGAATATCTCTGAATAATTAAAAAGGTCAAACTTTAACCATTTATATAAAGGAGAAATGTGGAACTATTTCGCTGCGACGCGTAACCTCCGCGCGATTAACTGACCCTTCCTACATAGTTAGAGATCAGAGATGATGCGTCGTTCGAGCAGTAAGCAGCTCGAAGCAGAGCGCTGTACAAAATATGTATTTTTTGTTAAATGTGGTTATTAGTTTCAAATAACCGTGTGAAGAGTTATATAAAGAGAATGTAGTGCGTAACAGAAAAAGTAATGTAGAAAATTAAGTGCGTAAGGTGACATCTCCCAGTAAGAAATATAGTTAAAGTTATTTTAGAGTTGTATATGTAAATTCAGATACAACCGTACTATTACAAAATGTGATGTGCATAACTGTAAAATGTGAAGACGAAGACCTCAACTGTATTTACAATACCACCGAGAAATAGGACGACTGCATGACACCGTAACATCCGAATCAACATTAGTTGAGTCCGAGGACCTTCACCAGAAAGTCTACAATGATGACAACCCACTACAGAGAGAGGACCGAAGAATCACGCGTGGAGGACAAGGACTAAAACCCTTAACTAAGAGGTGACGCGGAGGCTTGTCTTCCGTGGATATGTATCTTTTGAAATAGAAGTAATTGTAAACTAAAAGACTTTAAAATGACAATCTCTAAAGTTTAAGAATAAATGTTGTAACAAGTAATTTCAGTAACCATAAGTTGTAAAGTAACACGTGTGATGTAGCGTTGGAACATTGCACTACTAAATGAAACCATTCCTCAAATGGTATAAAGAGTAATAAAGTAATTCATTAATGGAGTAAACTTTAAATTCCTAAGTAATACATATAAACTCGGATCCGAGGTAAAATGTGCTAACTGTATTATAAATCTTAATGTAGAAAACCCATTACAATTTTCACTCTAAGTTAAAAGTTGATATGTTATGTATAATCAAATAGACATAAATAAAGAGATGTCATCTTTAGTACAATACTAAATTCAGTGCATAAATCAGCAGACCCCCCCCCCCCAGTTCCTTGTATATTAATTGTTTAGTGATTTGATTAATTTTCAGCTTGTTACAACGAAGGCAGCCTGTATAATTGGCAGAACCAATTAATGCGGGTTCCCTATGTTATAACGCTAGTTAAGATGTTATAATGTGTCTTCGTTTACTTCTCTTCTAAAGTTATGTCGGACAAAGTAGAATAACGAGTCCACATTCCTTGTTCTTTTCACACAAAATTATTAATAAATGTTAATTTAATTAAAAAAATAATAAATTTCACTATTCAGAGTAACCTATAATGAGTGGTAACAAGCTATATAATGTATGAATTTATTTTGTCAATACGTTAACTAAACTTTTTTATTAAGCCGCGTTTATAGTGGTGCTAGTAACACGTGTTACAAACAATTTTAAGTAACATTTTGAAAAACGCTTCTGAATTTGTTACCAACAAACTGTGTTATCAACAGAAATACCATGTTTTTAACAAGAATTTTGTTATCCACTTGAAGTCGGTAAAGATCAAAGAATGTTAATAACACATGATACCATGCCTCTTCGATGTTAGTAACATTCCCCCTCCCTCCTGCCGTCATTTCCGCGCTACCACCACACGTTCCGCCCGCCTAAGTGACTTCCTGTCAATGCGAGTAGTGTGGTGTGTTTTGTAGTTCACTGTAGTGTGCGGTTTCCTTTCCAGTTCCAACAGAAAATATGTTGAGTGAAGTGGAGTGGTCAAAGGATCAGGTGATTAACCTTATTGAGTTGTTTCACAAATAGCCCGTTCTTTGGGACCAAACTTACGATCAATTCAAAGATACAAATCTCAAGAACAACACATGGGGATGAAATTTCTCTTAAAATGAAAATAAGCAAGGCAGAAGTACCAAATAAAATGAATAAGTTGATTGGCCAATATCAGAAAGAGTCTAAAAAATGGAAAAGTGGCTCAGGAGCTGATTTTGTAAAAAGCAAGTGGTTTGCTTTTGAATCGCTGCAGTTTTTGAAAGACTACAACATCTTCAACACTTGACATTTTTCTGCCAATTGACCAGGCAAGGCGTGGTGGCATGGTGATGTGGCAAAATGTTAATAACAACCAAAAAGTCAACTAGTGTTCTGTTAGCAACATTTGTAACATGTTACTAAATGTTGTTACTAATAAAAAAGTTAATAACATTTGTTACTAACACCGGTGTAAATCTGGCTTTAATCAGAGAAGTTACATTCCAAATTGGAATAGTTTGGTATATGAAATATAACACAAATTTCAAATACCCTTATTTTAAAATTTGCACAAGTTCAGCTTCTTAATGAAGTTATGAATAATACAAAAACTCAACAGGTTACGTTCACCTCAAACAACCAACAACAGTTCATGATGTATGTAAAAGGATTACATACAGAATTTGTAGGCGACAAACCTAGATGAGATAGACCATGAATACAACATGTTCATGAATCTGGGCAGGTATCATATACACACACATGGACTTTCTTTGGCACACGAGAGATCATTACATTTAGATCACTACACAGACAATAACTAATTCATAGGTGACAGAAAAAAAAAACACCTTACAGTCATTACACTTAACAAACATTCTTTTAAATCGGACAGTATTACTTTATGCTTTATCAGTAATAGGTTAATAATATTCAAAACAGTATAATGTGCTTAAAAAAAAGATCATTAAACAACTCTACCTGATGAGTCTGGTGTCGTGAAGGTGCTACAGTCAAATGAATGGGTGTTTTATATGGTAACTCTGATAAAAATTCCATGATTTCTGGCAATCTCTGAGTTGTGTAGAGCTGGTATAACTCCCACAACTGATAACCGATCTCATTGCATGAATCATCTTCAAAAATTGTTTCAAAGTCAGAGTCCATTACATCTTGCAAAAGATCCGCTAGGACATCCCATTCAAAGTTTCCTAAACAATAAAGTAACTATACAATAAATATAAAACTTATTGATACACAATTAGGGTTGACAGATGACAGTGTGTGACATTTGTTACAGATAATTCTTATTCTACATCAAGCACAAGCAAAACCTGGCCTTTTCAGTTCCTATAAAAAGACTAGTCTTTGCCTATTTACACAAAGCTTCGGGTTACCACTGGTACATGGTTAACATTCTTGCTACCACGTGTACCATTTTTGGAGACACAACACTTTTTCTAGAGACCATGTGTACCATATCTGGACATATATAATTTTCCACACAGCCTACGTGTACCAAAGTTGGACACATTACATGCCCGTGTTTTGAAGGTCTTTTGTCAACATGTGGACACACATCAATGCCACGTAGATAGTTTTACATTCTTCTGGGCCAGAGTTAAAGAAATATGCTCTTGGGTTGTTGGCAACAAAATCAGCTGTTATAACATACATAAGAAAACACATCTGGGCCGGGGGGAAATTTACTCTTCACAGGTCTGGTAGCAAGAAGTTTTCCTGTCACCGGTGTCTGGGAGTGAAAGTGTTAATGATGTAGTATTTAGATATTTATTGGAACCCAAGAGTTGAATTGTATGATTTGTACAATTCACAGCACTGCCTTGAGAGATGACGTAATATGGATGGTATGGTTGTGTGGTTAAAGTGTTGTGATTCTATGTATAAAATCAAAGTGTCACATGGGAACTCTACAAGACAACAACAATTTGATTATAACTTCTACTGTAATATCCCAATACTATAATTGGGCATTTATAACATGCCACTGCTTGTCTTGTATGCAGTAAAGTCTTTCCCTCATTACTAAAAGCAAAGGAGAGGGGGGGAGAGAGAGTTAAATGAATACTCAATATAACTAGAAGAGATAGTTGAAAATAATTACGGGAATCCAGATACCGGCGGATCTAGGACTTTTTTGAGGCGGATGTGAGCTACAATTATTGTTTGTGTTTCATTAGTGGACTGTAATTTCAGACTAAATACAAAGTAAATGCACTATAGTTAGCTAGCAGAACTGTAGTACTTATGGTGCCATACTATTTCATGTACTTTTCAAGGGTGCCTGAAAATGAAAAACATCTGGGGATCATGATCTAGAATGTTTCTGAATTGAATAAATCAGTCCAGTTTCTGGATTGGACAATACAAGAAACATTAATATATACTGTATAAATTAGCAGTGTGAATCTCAAGAACTGACTCTTCAAGAATATATTATAAAGCTGTTAGATTTTAATATGAGCCAGAACACCTTGTACATATAAACTCAATGGGCTAATACTTAAAGAAACACAATTAAACATCAAACACGTTATATTTAATGCAATAATAAATTAATAATTCAACAATATTACACACACACACACACACACACACACACACGGCATAAGTGAAACGGGAAGGCAAAAAAGAAGACACAGCTTGCCCAACCCTAAAGAAGGTAATAATACCTGTCCCCAAAAGCGCTCTACAAAGGTAAAAGTAATAAGTTTTCAGGAATTATGAAAGAAAATGTAGTGAAACTATGTGAAGCAATAACACAAGCTATCACACAATACATGGTATTCATGCCTTGGTTATATGTACTTAATATAATTCAAAATGATAGGGATATGTAGTATACTATATGGGGATTTTCAACATAATGATGTAGTGTAAGTAATGATAAATAAACACTTGTTACGAATCGGTATTGTAAAATGTTACCTACCACACTTAATTATACAACTGGCTGATAATACATACAATCGTTTACATGATAGCCTAGTGTGATTTGCATTTTGTTGTGAATAATGATCTACTGATCATAAAGATTAACACTGTCCAGTCTGAGAGTATAGTTACCTGTATACCTTCCAGTCTGGCCGATTCTGCCAACTTTTCTGGTTCTGTATTTCTTAACACTTTTTATATGTACACATATTAAATAAATATTCAAACATTACTTTATTAAAATATCAATTTAATATATACAAAAAGTTACAAATAAAATAATATTATTTACTATTTATTTAGTATTTACCATTTTTCCCAAAATGTCAATTTTTTATAAAATAAAAGAATTGGGATGGCCAGGTTCTATAGGTAATTGACAATTTTGTGGTACATTTGAAAACATTATGGCATACATAAAGGCTTTATGTTAATTTCGTTTAATACTTTGCTCATTTACAAAAACAACAATGAACATATGCTAATGATAAATGCACACTGAAAGAGGTTAGAAACCACGCTAAAAACCAACTGTGTCAGCTGTTTAAAAGTAGATTATATTTATGAAAATTGAAACCAGAGTGTATCATACACAATTCTATATCGATACGACAGCATTTTGTAACGACTAAACACAAGACATACCCGTAATGTGACAGTAAAGCAAGCGAATACACAGCCCAAGGTATACTTGGACTACGTCCACTAGGCAAAAGTATACTGCCTGACATGTACTCGGGCTTAGGTCAGAAAGTGTTAATTAGATTTGAAAGCACACTGGCAATGTTATAATAATGTGTATCATCATGGCACACATTATATTGATGCATATTTATAGAGAAATCTGTTTCCATAAGTAAGTTTGACTGTTATTTTAAACCATTTTGATTCTTAACTTAACATCAAAGAAATTGCCTGCCATGATATCTTAATCTTTAGCCAATGTGAAAAAGACCAGGTTATCATCATTGTGAAGCATGTTGAAAAGGCTAACGGTAAAAAATAAGACAGCTGAACAAGTGCACAATGCTGATGCACTACTGTCAAGCTAACCTATACTAATTAGTTCACAAAAATTCAACATGATAAATCGCAAAGAATATTGGACAAAAACTACAAGCGGGATTGTAACCAATACTCTTAATACACAGCTCCCAACCACAGCAAACTACACTTTAGATCTCTCACCTTCTTTTTCCACCAATTTGAATAACGCATAACAATAGTGAAAAACAAGCTATTATTCGTTTATTTAATAGTTTACCTGCGTTAAATTTCTCTGAAATCTCGTCTATCAACTGCATCAACCTCCTATCTTGTGAGGGACCACCCATACCATGCTCTAAGGCAAGCTGGAACAGTCATCAGTTGATTACTTATTGGAAACAATTAGTTGCATTCAAATATTTAATATCCAAATATAACATGTACGCACAAATACATATTTGATATTCTACATTATGAGAAACATTTTTTCAGAATATACGTTACCTTCAAACCTGTCCAATTGTTAAATATAACGGAAACTATATATTTAAACGATACTGGTGTTTCACTCTCCATGACCTTTGTTATTATCGTTTTAAACACGACTAAACTATTCGTTTAAGATCTAGAAGCAGTAATACTTATTCTGAATAAAAGACGACTCATAAGTTATGCCAGTATCACATGATATTCTATTAATTCGTTTGACTGTATAAACAAAAATTAACTTCGTAGAACACAACCTAAACTCACGACGATCAACAACACGTGTAGTGAAAGACAAATGTACAATTACCAACGTTAGCAAATAAATTATCAGGTCAATTAACATCATAGTGAAGTATGATTTTACTGTTAATGAAAACGTGCTACTTAAGCAAATATAGTGTTAAGTTTGACTACTTCCGCTATTCAAAATTCAATATAAAAGTCAGTAAATTGTAATACAAACAATGTTTTTCGTGAGGAGAAGAAAATTCCTGATATAATATTAATATTTGTAATTTTATATTCTCTTGTAAATTATAGAATTGGTGGATGTTAATGGCACATAATATAGGGCATATAATGTACTGTTTACACTTAATTGAAATTAATTATTTAATAGTCAGTACGTAATGAGGTAAAGAATTTTCACGAAAAGTGTTTTACGACATATTTATAAGTACTCTAATTTGCTAACAGATGCCGTTGACTATATTACTCAGTAATGGAGTAGCCATTTTGTTTATCTCCCGCTCACATGAAGCGATTACCCAGCATGCACCACGATACAACATGAGGGAGTAGGTAAGTGGTTATACTGTTTAGTCTTGTTTTGGTTGAATCAGAAGGAGGAAACTGTTAATATAGTATATGTGTGAAGCGGTCATTTAGCGTATATAATATTAGTGAACTACGTAATTTTTCTTTCCATGGTAAATTCAGAACTGAATTTAAGGTAAATGTTAGTTGTCAACATACTGTCAGTGCAGCCAATTACTACATTCATGTCGTGTATTAAAATATTTAATTTATAATTATTTGCTCACTTATATATTGTGACAGCACTGTTAAAAAATAAAATACATTACAGGCACGAATTCTGAAGTAAATATTTAATTTTTTTTAACGACAGTTAGTTTACACGCGATTTGATTGCTATGGTATGAAACATAACCTCAATTTATGACATTGTTGCCGGAGTTTATATACAAATAAGTCAAAGTACATTTCATGTAGAATATATTGGGTTTTAAATCAGATGGCTTTTTCTAAACTTTAAGGTTGCATCCGGTTTTATACATATTAATACGTATACGGGTATACACACTTATACGATAGTTTGGTTAGGTGTTTTTAAAGTTGAATTTTTTTTAAATAGATAACTGTTTAGTTGAAAATACATTTTATGTAAATTTTAGAAGAGTTGTTTATTTAAACGTCGAATTTCTGAGGGTTTCAGAATATTTTAATTAATTTAATCATAACTGATTGTTAAGTTTTGTAATTGTTTATTTTGTTTCAGATGGAAAATTCTGCTTATGCCCCTAATCCCTTACCACCTCCTGCTTTAGTAGTATTTTCTCAGGCCGGAAGCTTGCCTGAGGCCCTTAGAATGCAGAGACCCTTTAACACACAGGTATGTATTTCTTTAAAAAAAATTCCTTGAACAGTGTCAATAAAACTGTGTAGTCCCTAGCTAGAGAAGTATTTCTTTTTGATATAATACTGTTGTGTTTAGTATGGTTCAGTGGCATTGCCTACATTTTTTTTAGTGTATTGTTTTGTTAGATATTTGTATAAATTAGTCAGAAATAAAAACAAATATGTGTGTTTTAATAAAACTGTGTGGTCCCTAGCTAGAAAAGTATTTGTTGTTGATATAATACTTTTGTGTTTAGTATGGTTCTGTGTCATTGCCTACATCTTTTTAGTGTATTGTTTTGTTAGATGTTTGTATAAATTAGTCAAAAATAAAACAGATACATGTGTTTTCCTACGTTGGCAGAGATGTTACGTACAAAAATGGCTGTAAATAATGATTTTGGTATAGCCACACATTAAGGGTTGGAGGTAATCATTTTGAAGTGTGTAGCCAATATTAGTTTTATCAGTTTTGATGTACTTACTTTGTGCCTGTTAAACACTGATTCCCTTTAAAAGTTTTTGAAAATAATTAGTAGATTATGAAAATAAATTTGTTGTTTATTTTCAGGCACAAGAATCTAAGGATCTCCAAGTGCCATTTAATGCGACAGGATTCGGTCTGCGGCTTATGGACAGTTATCCAGGTTTACCAGCTCATCTTCTACACCACTTGCAGCCTCAGTTTCACCTGCATCCAGCTCTTGACCCTCGTTCAGTACCTTTTGGGCCGGGGGCTTTCCAGCCAATTGTATCTGAAAGTAATAAACCTTTTCCATCAGCATTTGCTCCTCCACCGTCAAAGTGTTTAAAGATGGAAAACAGTGATGGAAGTACAAGTTTGTTTTACCAGCGCGATAGAGCAGAATCAAGTTCTCCAGCCAGTGTTTCTGTGTCTCCTCCTGCAAATACTAAGGACGAAGGTGACAGGACAGTCGTAGAGGAACGTGATACTGCAACACCTGGATCAGAAGTGACTGAGAGGTCTACACCAGAAGAAGGACGGGGATTCAGACGTGAGTTACATTTAATGAATATTTTGTGCACGTGCATGTGTGTTGTGTCCAACGTTCCTTATTTTTAAGAAATCAAAAAAACGACTGTTTTAAGAATTTAAAGAAGCGAATCGTTACCTTTCATGTGAGAGTGAATTTTAGAAGCATTATAGTTTTTAATTTCTCACTTAAAACATGTATTTATACTTCATAATACAAAGAGCTCCCATTTTCTTTAAAACATTTTAATAGCTAAATATTAAAAACACAAAAATTCTTTTCATGTACTGAATATTTATTACGTGAATTTTTTTATCAAGTAAATATAGTTTTCATCACTGTCAGTTGAAGAAATTGTCACCAGTGATTGTGTCTTGATTTGTGAAACATGCAGAAAAAATTTGACTAAGAATGTAGTGTAGGCTAACATAATGAACAATTGACCAAGTTAAGGCGACTTAGCAAGTTGAAGCAAATTGTGTTGTCCATACAGTGAAAACATTTTTTTCTGCAAAACAAAATATTTTAATAATGAATTATCAGAAGTTATTACAGATTTGTTTGTTAATGTTACTCTCCTGTGTTGTAGCATGGTACCAGCTTTATGTGTTTTGTCCATTGTCCGTTGTAAGCTTGTTGTTATGTGCTAATGTACTATATTTAGCCATTTGGCTCATTTTCCACTGTTCACGATAACCACAGCAAAACAAGTGGTTGCTTACAGAAAGCTTTATTGTAGTGGTGTGGTGTGCCCATTATGCAACAGTGCGTTGAAACATATTCATTTTATATGTGTATGCGATCAGTTAAAAAACAAACATCAACATTGTGGCAGGGCTGACTCCCATACAATTTTTAAAAACTAGTTAAACGTGTATCATCGATAACAAATTAGTTTTCATATTTTATTTTCCCTTAAATGTAGGGAATATATATATGTAAGGGAAATATTTTCCCTTAAGCTTCTTTTTTAGTAGATTCTTTCAACTAATTGTGACAATACATGCCGACTACTAAACTAATTGGAACAATATTAGCTGTAGAATGTTGACGTTTAGTTATATTTGTTGGTCTTGGGATTGTGGAGTACAAGAAATGTCTAATGACATATGATTTCCGTGGAATAATAAAAAAAAAAAACAGCAATTCCTTAGTTCGTATTTTTACTTTTTTATTATAAATGCCATTTGGTGTACACTGATTTCGAATACACATAATGAAATATGTATTTTCCCAGTAAATAGTTTACAACACAATAATAGAAACGTTCAAATTAATTACGATGTTCGGTTTTTACCAGTTCTCAGTCGCATTTCATAGCCTATCAGTTATGAATATAAAAAACCAGTAGTTATGAATTAGAAGATAAACGATTTTTGTTGTGGCAGTTGATGTGTGTAAAAAAAAAATAGTGAAATTAAAACAGTAGATATTTAACACTACTGTTATATATTTATAACATATATAAATTAATACAAATAATATGTAATTTATTATGCACGAATTAATACATTAATGTATGTATAAATTAACGTGTCCTCACGTTTTCAAAATATTCGTAATTTCATTAAATAATATACGCTCACACGCCGAAAAGCAGAATATGATATTCTCTAATCCGAAAGAATGATATTTGAGTACTATCGGGATATTGTTTAATAGCGTGAATAACGGTTTGACCGTTATACGGATATTGAGAGCCATGATTGTTTGGTCGTAATTGTGTATCCGATTAAATCCCGGAAGAAGCACGACGCAACGTTAATTCGTTTCGAAACGTTTTTAAAATTTCGAATTCAGTCTCATGTTTAAAAACGCGATCCGGAATACAACGCAGGCTCAGTAGCCGCGTTTGCGAGAAACTGTGATTGACCGCAGAATGTAACCGAAGCTTTTGTAAACGGTTCCAGACTACTTGAATTAAGCGAAATTAACAAGAACGAATTAATCGTGCAGCCGCGGCATCAATGCACGAACACAAATTATTTCACGAGCTTTACGCAGGTGAATCGAAATCGCATCAGTCTTGTCGGTCCAAAGCGTCGACATAAATTAAAATTTTGTAAACGAAATTTTGACGCCGCGTGAAGTCGTGGCGAAAGCGGAGAGTTTTGTTTCGCTCCGTCGAAAGTTAAAAGTCCCACTGGTTGTGACTTTGTGACTCAAGCTCACGAACTTAGTTTTATATAATTTTCTCTGAAAAAATTCCGACTGGGAAATTGGAGAATTATTGACCTGCGTTATTGGTTTTAACCCCTTTTTAAAACCGGTAAGGGTTGAATTTTTTTTTAATTTCTTAGCGAGCACATGGTACCCAAGAGGGGCCAACTTACCAAAATTTCATGATCATAGGTTTAGTGGTTCGGGAGAGTGATATTCGAACTTTCCAAGGTTTTCGGAGTAAAATTACAGTGTAAACACAGTAACACGTCAGACGCTCACGGAGCAGAGGTTAAGTCATCCGTACACATCCCGCAGGCGATTCGGTTTCTCGCTGAAACGTCGACGCGACTTGTGTCGCGTAAAATTACGAAGTTACAGAATTTAATCTCGACGAGTGTTGCGTTATGGAAACGTCTTTTTAAACGGGGTGTTTCGTCAGCCGTTTTCAACGATTCCGTTAGCATTATTCCTCTTTATTTCAGCAGTGTAAAATTTGAAAATTTAATAGCGATCGAAAGTAACCAAAGTAAACAATTAAGTTCGTTTTTTCGTAGCCACAACTAGTCTGGTATATTCCGGATACGTTACGACCGGGTAACGTATGGTGCTTATAAAAGTACGCGTATAAATCATAAAAATACGAAATAGTAATAACAGAAAGAAGATGAAAAAGCAAATAATAATAAATTAAATAATGTCATACAAGAAAAATCGAGAAATTGCAGTCACAATTTGTAGAAAACAGCGACAAACTTTTCGGACTACGCGATCGGGAAAGTAGCACGCATAGGACACGACACGACGGGATGTCTTTATTAACCGTTAATCTATTTGACAAAGAAATGGATTTCGTCAAGTTTAAATTTTGTACTGATTTTACTTAACTTTTAAAACAATAGGCAAAGGCTCGTTTAGACAGTAAGACAAAATATTTCTGTAAAGTAGCCTATACCGTAAGATTTTTGTAGTTTTTCTTCAAAAACTAAGGAGTCTGTGTCTTCACGCATAGAACACAACGGACCGTCTTGATCGACCGTTAGTCTTTTTGACATAGAAATACATTCGTCAGGTTGACATTTTGTACTTAACTTTTAAAACAACAGTTAGAGCTTCATTTAGAGAGTAAAATAATAAAAAAATTTTTTCCAAAATATACCGTAAGATTTTTCTCCAAAACACTTTGTACAGACACTCAGTCGTAATGAAATTTCCGCTGTCGTGTACGCAAAGTCGTCGTATAGTACAGGTAACAGTAATTATCAATGCAAAGCTCGTTCTACAGATTTTATTAATTTCAATATATACAGCGTAAGTTGAGGGGGGGGTGTAAAATTTACCACTTCATCTTGTGTACTTGTTCACATCTTTAATTGTCCTTAAATCGTACTTTTTACAGTATGAAAGCCTTAATAGAGTATCGCGAATTTCTCCAGTGTAAAGTTTGAAAATTTAACAGCGATCGAGTTAAGTAACCAAAGTAAAAACCAGTAAGAGCGTGTTTTCGTACCCACAGCTTGTCAAGTATTCCGGATTACGGTGTTTGTAATAAATTATAAGAATACGAAACAGTAGAAAGAAGACAATTCAGTAATAGACAAACAAATAATGTAAACGGCGTTTCTACCCCAGACTGATCCGATTTGTTTTGTCACGTCGTATAAACGTCGGGTATTTTGGCCGGGCTTTATCGTTTACGTCATTTCTACTCGATTGTTGTACCTTCCGTTGCATGGAATCCGTCCTTAGCTGCGTTCTCGATCGGCGAATCGGACATATTTTTATTACTTCGAGATAATGTCATGCACGCGGTTGAATGCAGATTTTCATGATTTGAGTTGATATTTTCATTATCTGACGGGCATTGAAAGCGACTAAATTCCTATTTAAATGGCATCAGTTTATTTAGTACAATCCGTTTGATCCGGCATGTGTATATTTACGTAATACTTGCCGACCATTGGTCTGGTTTATGACGGATGTTTTTATGACCCTGTGACTCTCATAAGATGTATTGTATTTAAAAAGAAACGTTGTCGATATTGTTTCAGCGTTTCGGTCTGTAACGACTGCGGCCGTCCTCAGGCAGTACCTAAAATTATAACTTTAAGTAGAAGCTGACATGATAAAAAAGGCCGCTTAGTTTTTATAAGTATAACATTTGTCCACATTTAGGAAGAGAAAATTGTGAATAATTGTTCTTCATAATATTAAAACTCAATAACAACCGAAAAATATAATCTTAGTGAATAAAATTAAAATATCACTCTCCCAAACGGTATCTCCCGAACCGCCAAACTTATGATCGTGGTTTTTTTAAGTAGGTTCCTCTTAGACAGCGACTTCTCGCTAAGAAGGTTAAAAAAAAAAGCCTCTCACTCGTTTAAAAGGGGTTGAAACCGATACGTTTCTCTTATTTCCGAGTCATAAATTGTCAATAGTAAATTTTTCAGGAGAACTCGAAACACTAAACAGAAATCGCTTCGAAGGGTGTTAAAAATGGAATTAAATAATTGTTGCAACCGCTCGCTGTCACTACCTTTAAAGCAGCGCAACAAATTAATTGATCACATTTTTATTACAGGGCATATTTATTTATATTTCCGTATATTCATTTAAAGTGTATAAGTCAAACAATCGTTGAAATTTAATTTAGTTTTTTTTAGTAACATGGCACGTAAAGAATTAAAATAATAAAATATTTTCTTATTGCGACGTATACCAGCCTTGGAGAAAATAGTTATTAATTTATTGGTTTTTGTAGTAATTTTTATAGGCAGTATGGTGGGATTCATTGTCGTTTCAAGAGATTGTCACTCATGCGGTGAACAAAAATTGATTTAAAAATTTTTTTATTTAGAACGAATTCAGAAAAAAAATATAAGAGTCACTTGTAAGCGGGATATAAAATTGATGTAACGTTTGATGTGGTGGAGGGTTCCTAGTCACTGTCGGAAGTCGTAATACTGAAGGTTTAAACTGTAAAATTTATAAACGCCGAATTACTTATCAGAAGGGGTGCAGAATGTGTCCGAACGAGCGAACGTGGTTCGGGGGAAATTTGGGCTGCCCGGAGAAATATCTATCAGTGACGAAAAATATAAATCACGACGAAAATATCAACTGATGTTATATTCACATAATTTTTACAATTATTAACCAGAATAATTAATCTTTAAAATAAGTTTTGAAAAGCAACATTCATCCTAATGAGAACAAAGATAGCAACATCATTCCTCGCGAGCGACTCATAGAATGAAGTTGCGACTGGTAAGGCACGGAGCGATAAGGTGCAATATATATGTACGTTCTCAAAATAAAATAGGATAAATTTGTATTTTAATAATTACTGTATTTAGTTGGTAATATTTTTGGTATGTCTCTTAGATAAAGCCTAACACATTTCAGTGCCCTCTTTAGTGATCATCTTCCCTTGCAACCATCACGTTACAGCCAATATTAGCCTATTGTGTTTGTTGAGTTGCGATTATTAATGTATTTCTTGTTCATAAGATAATTTTTTTAGTAAATTAAGTGTCTGCAACCTGTATTTTTATTACTTCACTTTTTATCATTCATCACATTTGGTTGGTAAAACATAATAAACCCTCGCGTTAGTTTTGGGGAAATTTAGTTAGTCGAGAAAATTGTGTTCGGGGGAAATTTCAGGGATCTGAACATATTCTGCGCCCCTGCTTATCAGTACACGGGATTTTGTATTGTTTCGCGTTAGTTTTTCCGTCGCAAAATAAATAGGACTGAAGTTGAAACGTGGTAACAGTGCTCGCGGGCAATTGCTCTAGTAATAATGTAGAATTACCGCCGGAAATAGGTTTAATGCGTTAAGAGACGAGCGTTTCTCAGTGAACAATAGTTGGAGCAGTTATAGTTTTGTATTTTATAGACAGCTGAACGCTTTCGCCAACATTCAATAAAGACAAGTCGTAATGAAACGCTGTCGAAAGAAAAACACGTAATGTTTTGTTGCAAAACAGAATTGAGTTGTATTATATGAACTACACTCATAAACGTTTATTTAATTGTAAAATATTCTGTTGACCATTTTTTCTCAATTTTGACAACAAAAATCGCCATTTATTTTTGTGTCCGAAATTTTGTTCATCCGAAACTGTTAACTGTTTAAGAAACTGGTATAAGAAAAAAACGGCGTTTCTACGCCTGACTGAACCGATTTGTTTTTTCACGTTGTAGAAACGTCGGATATTTTGGCCGGTCCTCATCGTTTACGTCCTTTCTACTCGATTGTTGCGGTTTTGTACCGTTTGTTGTGCCCGTGGCATCGAGTCTCCGTAGTTGCGTTCTCGATCGCGCGAATCGGAAATTTTGTATGACTTCGCGATAACGTCATACACGCAGTTGACTGCAGATTTTCATGATTTGAGTTGACATTTCCACCATATAACAGGCATTAAAAGCGACTAAATTTATATTTAAATGGCATCAGTTTATTTAGTACAATCCGTTTGATCCGGCATGTGTACTGTATATTTACGTAATACTTGCCGACAATTGGCTTTGTTTATGACGGATGTTTTTATGACGCTATGGTTCTCATAAGATATAATGTATTTAAGAACATTGTCGGTATTGTGTCAGCGTTTCGGTCTGTAACGATTGCGGCCGCCTTCAGGCAGTACCTAAAATTATAACGTTCAAGTAGAAGCTGGCATGACAAAAAAGGCCTCTTAGTTTTTACAAGTATAACATATGCCCACATTTCGGAAGAGAAAATTGCGAATAATTGTTTTCCATAATATAAAACTCTGTGTTGGCGATGGCTGTGATCCGGTTTGTTGTGTCACGTGCCGGGCCTTATCGTTTTCGTCCTTTCTACTCGATTGTTGCGGTTTTGTACCGTTTTGTTGTGTCTATGGCATCGAGTCTATCTGTAGTTGCGTTCTCGATCGCGCGAATCGAAATTTTTCAGTGACCGCGTAATAAGATCAGACACGCATTAGACGTTTGTTGATTGCAACTTTGAATGTTTTTAATTGATATTTTAAATATCTAACAAGGAACGAAACCGACTAAATTCATATTTAAACGGGATCATCAGTTTATTTATATAGTACAATACGTTTTTAACTTGTTTACACTTAAAGAGATTTGAAAAAAATATTGTAGTAATAGGGTAGCCTATTACGAAAAAAATTTTTTTTTTAGATCCCCCATATCCATCCTAGGTTTGCCCCTGTTTCTTACGTTTCTTAAAACTGACAGTAATCAGAACCAAATGGTAATTTTGTAATCAGAACCAATGACAGTACCGTTTACCAAATGGTAAAAGCTTAAGAGCATGATAATGTCTTACAGCTGCCAGCTAAAAGCAACATTTGCGCAAAAGAAACAATCAGTCAGTCAGTAACCATAATAATTTATAAAATATTTGTCAATATTCATTTATAAAATATTTATAAATGTTGCAGAACTTATCAAAACAAACCCTTTATTTACAACAATCCCAATGACGTCATACAGCGTGACGGTAAATTAAATGTTACAGAAAGTTTCAAACGATGTCCAGCTAAAAGACATTATCATGTCAAAATTAAAACGATTATCTATGTCTGTATGTTCAGAGTGACGCAACGGTCGCGCTACAAGCAGTCACGCCAGTTGACTACAAAATTAATAAATCACATCGATTTAACCGCGATTATACAGTAATTTTCGCTTGTAATGTTCGTCTCAACGGAGGCGATAGTTTTTGTCTTGATGAGTTGACGCTTTATTGTTTGTTTTTGATGAACCGTTTAAACCAGTGGTTTCCAAACTTTTCAGTCCGCGTACCCCCAAAAAATTAAAAATTTCACGGACCCCGTCGGAGTTATGAAATAAAACAAACAGTAACTATGATACACTTATATTTTAATTAAAATCTATTAAAATCAAAATTCTCTTAACTTGTAAAATTATAATATTAATTATACCAAACATAGTTAATGTGAACAATGAAGCTGCTTTTGAACAATTAGCTCTGCAATATTGGGTTTAATGGCTGATAATTTAAATATTAAGTCACTCTCGACATCAGGTTTATTTCTTAACTTTGCCAACCTCGACTCTGTCTTTCCAGCCGAATGTGTCGAAATCAGCTACTTAGGCGAAAACCAGCTACACGGAAAAACGTTTTGCTTAGATACAGTGGTTGTACGTGGACTAAAACAGCGCGATCAGTTCTGCGTTGATGCGGCGCTCTAGTCAGTTCGGCTGACAACCAGATCTGCTACACGACATGATTTAAAGACATTATTAAAGCAATTAGTTTAAAATTACTTTTACAATTATAATTAGTTTGAAAAAAAAAAAAAAAAAATACTGGAATCTTCTACTAATTGTTTTAAGATTCTAAAATTTAGATTTTAGATTATAAAGAAGCGGAGAAAATTATGGTATATTCTGTTTTTTTCTTAAAAGTGTGCGCGGACCCCACTTTCGGAACCATTGGTTTAAACTAGTCACAGTGTCACTGTGTCTCACAATTTATTGCATTCTGTCGCATTTCCATGTAACTCGGTGGTTATTAGTATCTTCTACGTTCGGTTATTCGGTTATTGTCGCTGGGTATTAATGTGTTCTTCAGTTGTTTTACCTCGGATAACGGCCCCAGTCGCCCAACTGTATAGTAAAAACGCCACCGTTTTGTAAAGTTTAATTTTTATGTCTTTTCTCGTTTTGTGTGAGAATATATTATATAATACAGTAGGGACTAATGATAATGTGATGTATTTATAATATACACACACTTATTGTTTGCTAATGGTACCTATAATCTCAATTTTCTATTGTAGTGTATTCATTGTTCATAGCCTAAAGGTACCATATTAACCGTACTGAAAACATGCAATGATGAAATAAGATCTAATATATATGAACAATACCGAATATACAAACATGTAAAGGAAGAGGGCCATGAAAATCTATTGAACATCATGACGGACTTCAAAAATCATACCACATTTGAAATATTGCGGCAAAATGAAAATCAGCATAGAGTAATCAGCTGATATAATATATAGAACTGAATGTAAACATAAACACTCTGTAACAAGATCAGTTCTCGAGAAACTTTGGACACCGACGTACGTTTCACGTTCATTAATCAATGTCCACGAATTCGTTTTTGTAAATACTGTCTGTTGTTTTACGATATTGTGACCGGAAGTCCAGTGTATATGACCTAACGATGGTCTATGACCGAAATCAATCGTGTTTAAGAATGTGAGTAATTAAAACTTTATTGCAGATCATATGTATGGTACCTTTAGGCTATGAACAATAAATACACTACAATAGAAAATACAGTAGGGGTTTTAGAATTTTATAGAAAGTAAATACAGTAATCCTCCGTTATAACGAATAATCGGGGCTGAGGTGTGTATCGGGGATATTGTAACTGTATATAGCAAGTAGGCCTTATATAATATGGATATGACTGATTTAAACTACGTGGGAAAAATGTATATTTGTTTCACTGTATTTATGTAATATCTTCAAATAAACACACTTCGAGTAGGTTTATTTTCACCTGACGCACGTTTCACAGAAATTATTCTGTATCTTCAGAGGTTCAATTGTAATTGAATGTGTCGCTTACAATACAACTAACGGATAATCGAATTTGTAAGCTGTGTTTGTAATCGAATTTGTAACGTTAGCTGTATTGTAAGCGACACATTCAATTACAATTCAAACAAACCTCTGAAGATACAGAATAATTTCTGTGAAACGTGCGTCAGGTGAAAATAAACCTACTTGCAGTGTATTTATTTGAAGATATTATATGGGAGTCCTGCAGGAAACTCAACGAGTTACTTACCAAGGAATACTGTATTTATGTATAAAATAGATAAGAGTATAGCAATACAGCAACAAAAAACAGTTACATCTTATACAAAATACTGTATACATAATTGTATCAACAACTTAGTCCATTGTAAAGAACAGTTCATATTTTACACAAATAGTCATAATTTTGTACAGTGTCTGTAGTTTTCAAAAACAAAATAGTTATGTCTCAGAATCACTTTCCATATTTACTGGCTTATAAAATACTAATTTTTGTTCTGATTGATTTGAGTTAATTTCTTTAATCAGTAACTCACGAAAGTGTCGCAAGTGATCATAACAAAGCGATATGTTTACATTTTTTTGATTGCTGAACATACTCGGCGACCAACGTTCAAGTGGTCCTTTTTAGTTCGCTCACATTGTCCAGCGTTGTTGAGCGCAATTTTTGAGCCTGATTGTCTTCAATTTTTCAACATTCCACGTTTCTTAGAGGTGTCCGTTACAAGCGGGGCTTGTTTTAACGGGATCCGTTTATAACGGTGGATTACTGTGTAATAAATTGCATACATTTCGATAATTTTCCAGTTATGGGAATAATTAGAAAAATCCCGATTACTCGAAATTTTCTTAAGTTTATTCCGGCTGGAAATGTTTACACATTTTCCGGAACCTGAATACTCATCTCCCACTGCTGCTTATCCTTCCAAAGATCTTCAATCTCTCGTTCCCTCAATATAGTCTGAATTTCTTCCTCTTTTCCTTCTTCCTAGTGGGGTCCATTCCATAACTCTCCTTGGCAATCTTTCCTGTGCCATCCTGTTCGTGTGCCCATACCATTGTAATTTTTTGTTCGGATAAAATCAACAATTGAATTTTTCACGTTCACATTTTCTTAAGTAATATAACAATTGTAGATCACACAATCGTACAGTGAGCATTAAAAATTCGGAAGATTCGGCTTTGGGTTACAATTCCCGTTTGTCCGAGATCCTGCACGATTTTCACAATTTGTTTTTCGTTTGACGCGTTCAAAAGTTATGAAGAGAAATATCCCGAATAGACAAACAGACAAATGTCAACGGTCGAGTAAACTGAGAACCGGCTTCTATAATAGAATTTTAGAAGAAATCTTGGCGGTATTCATTGTAACGCAGAGATACCAACCGTTTTCGTATTATATAAACAAATTTACCTCCTGCGACACCGCTTCTTGAGAGGCATGTGTTCTCCATCATCAGAAGCAACGATATCTTCGGTTATACGTAGAGATAAACGAACAAGCCTCCCTGAGCTGCAGAATCGCTCAACGATGTAGGTTTGTTATTAGATAAAATCAGATAATTCATTTTTAAATTTTTTCAAAACTGTGAGTGAAGTTGTTCGAATATACGATTCTTAGCGTAAAACATCCTAGCTTTGAGCGTACTTATTTCACAAATACGCATACTGATAACAAGACGTAATGTGATAACATAGCTTGCAAACTTTTTGAATTATTATTATTCCGGCTGTACAATGTTTACACATTTTCCGGAACCAAAGATGATAGATTTGATTAAATTCTCATCTTTCACTGCTGTTTGTCCATCCAAAGATCTTCTTCAATTTATCGTTTCCTCAATATAGTATGAATTTCTTATATCCAGGTTATAGGTGATCTTCCTCTTTTCCTTCTTCCTGGTGGGATCCATTCCATAACTCTCCTTGGCGATCTTTCCTGTGCCATTCTTTTCGTGTGTCCATACCATTGTAATTTTTTTGTTTGGATAATATCAACAATTGAATTTTTCACATTCATTCTGTCCTTAATGACTTCATTTCCAATTTTTTCACGTCTGGATACTCTTGCCGAACGTCTCCAAAGTCCATCTCTGCTGTCATTAATTTTGTTCTTGTGTGTTTTATCAGTAGTCCAAACTTCTGAGCCGTAAGTCATGATACTTCTAACAATGGTTGTAAATATTTTGGTTTTAGTTTCTGCTGTAATTTGCTTATGCCATGGGATTCCATTTAATGTAGATATAGCCATCTTTCCCAAATTAATTCTGGATTGTATTTCTTTGTCTTGCTTCCCACTGGCCGTAATTTTCACTCCTAAATACTTGTATTCCTCTGTATAAAAACGAAATCTTTTTTGAATGCCGTCCAAAATTTGCAAAGAGTGTTGATAGATGTTAATTATTTTAATTGGAAAAAGAAACTCTTAATGTGATACGCCCACGTAGATTTCTACGATTTTCCAACATTTTGACTTCCATTTGTGTCTTGTGGCGTTGCTACTGAAGTTAAAAATTCCAAATTTGTCGTACTTACTTCCTGAACTGCTACCTGTCATGCTCCGGACGGGGTCTTTCAGTGTCTCCACCATTTTCAAGCCCTAAACCACGACATGACTTAGGTCGTGGTTTAGGACTTGATAAAGGTGGAGATACTATAAGGCCTCGTCCGAGTAGCAGTTCAGCAATTAGGCACGACAAAGTTGGAATTACAGACACTGCTTATTCAAATAACAAGACGAACGAAGTTAAAAAATTTTCAAAGTAAACACTGCGTTCGTATTTCGATTAAAAACTCCCGTTAGTGGGGTACCGGCGTGCGTGGAATTTATAAAGTTATATATTTATAAAGTTATATTGATCCCAATATTTCGGGTGCGGCGTCCTGAAATTTTTAAAACCGAACAGTGTATTAAGATATCGATTAAAATTCTCTTTAATTTGCGACATCGTGATTGGTTATCGTGAGACGTTGGACAAACGCCAAACAACGGTCGCGGGTTCACTTCGGTTACCGTACAACATGATACAATATTTCCGGAAAGCGTGTTTGTTATTGTTAAGCCTTTACTGACTAATATAATATCAGTTATTCATATAATAATAGCCCGTTAATCGTTTTTCCCCATTATTGAAGTTTACAATGTTCATTACACATTCACAGCACTAGGAATTACCTGCTCACCACATACTGTGAGCAGTGACAAGTTAAGGTTTATTAATGTCCTTGCTGTATTCAACAAAAAACAATCTTTCATGGGTCCGATTAGCTGTTATCGCCAACAATTTTGTCATATATTTATTGTGCAGTCACTGAAACTGACTATACTAAATTTTAACATACTGTCACCGGACAAAAGGCTAGCCGCATGACAAATGGCGCCAATCGTACACTCTAGTTATTTTGGTGGCCCTAAAAAGGACCTGGTGGCGAGAAAGCTGATGTTGGTAGTGCCGCGCTGAGATGTTCGGCGGCTGCGCCCGCTGTTCGTGGCGTACTGCAGTCCTCCTCTTCTTTTGGCATCGGGTGTAGAGTCGGCTGCCGGCCCAGCGAAATCCATCGCTGGCGCGGAACTGGAGGGCGAAGACGCAAGAACGCTGGTTCTATTCTTCGGCCGTTCCTTCCGGCTGACTCCGCGCCGATTCCGTCCGAGAGAGGAGAGGAGATGAAGTGCTCCGATGGCGTGGCGATGAAGTGTGCTAAAAAATTTCTTGCTCCGAATGCTGATGCCGGATTGGCTCGCTGTGTCCACCGCTGGTACCGGAGAGCAGATGTTCGCATACCGCTGCCGTCACAACTCCACCGGATCTTGAATGCTCTCCGGCCTACTGCTCTTCTCCAGATGTTGTGGAGGTGTCTGTTGGGCGCCATGTTGATTGGTGTGCCGGCTGGTAGCTCGCTGGCGTGGCTGGATCTTGCATCGGCAAGATGATCGTCGCCCCATGTTGGGCGCCACTTGTCACCGGACAAAAGGCTTGCCGCATGACAAATGGCGCCAATCGTACACTCTAGTTATTTTGATGGCCCTAAAAAGGACCTGGTGGCGAGAAAGCTGATGTTGGTAGTGCCGCGCTGAGATGTTCGGCGGCTGCGCCCGCTGTTCGTGGCGTACTGCAGTCCTCCTCTTCTTTTGGCATCGGGTGTAGAGTCGGCTGCCGGCCCAGCGAAATCCATCGCTGGCGCGGAACTGGAGGGCGAAGACGCAAGAACGCCGGTTCTATTCTTCGGCCGTTCCTTCCGGCTGACTCCGCGCCGATTCCGTCCGAGAGAGGAGAGGAGATGAAGTGCGTCCGATGGCGTGGCGATGAACTGCCGGCGCGGGTTTTATTAACTAACTGGGATCGCTGATTGACTCGCTCCGAATGCTGATGCCGGATTGGCTCGCTGTGTCCACCGCTGGTACCGGAGAGCAGATGTTCGCATACCGCTGCCGTCACAATACACTAGAAAAAATAGATCCTTACCATTTGAAAATTAACCCTAACTTAAACGATCCTTTGTAACCTTAATTCACATCAATGATTACAACTAAGATATAGTTGTAATATATAATATATATAATATTGTGTATAGTTTTATATATAGTTGTAATAAGATATTTAATAATATAAAATAATTAACATAATATTTGCAGTTATGGCAATATACAAAATAAAATCAACACTTTCACATCCAACTAATTATGATATAATCTTTGCAAATTAAATGTAATTATTGTGGCAATTGTTAACAATTTTTAGTAATAAGCATTTTGAGAATACTTATGAATTACAACTAAATCTAGCAATACTCTTTACAAATAAAATACAAATAAAATTGAGTCTGGCATGTGACAGTGTTGGGTGCACCCGAAGTATGTAGTTTTATATATGTGACCATCGTATAAGTGTATACGTGTTTTAATATTATACATATGTTTTCAATGCAAAAAAAAAATTTAATATTAACGTGACGAAGTATAGCAACGGATTTTCTGAGGATGGAGCATTGAAGAGCTCCGAAACGCGTCAGTAACAAACAACAAGAAAAATAAGTCACAAGACGGAAATAAGGTAAATTTATAAATAAAATACAAACGTAAATTAAATTTCTTCTGTTAATGATAACGTCTGGTGTGGTTAAAATTATTAACGATATGCAGAATGATAAAGGTATTTAACTAACCTATTCATTAGTCAAGATTTCAAATGTTTGAGAAAACATTTTTAAATTTTTTATGTCGGCAGGTAAACAATTACAATATCTAGGATAGAAAACATGAATAAACTTGTTATATTTTTTAGCTAAAGGTATCAAAAGAGTTTCGTTTTCACACCTTAGTTGTCGAACGTTCATTTTCCCATAATCTGCACTTCTATTGAAATATATTTTAAGTACTTTATATACTTAAATATGTCTTAAAGATAAATAATTAATTTTCTGAAACAAACGAAATGAGTCATACCTTACGTTTTTTCTTAGCAGAATTCGAATATAATGTTTCTTTAAGGGTAATAGAGAATTCAAATATGTTACGTAGGCCTACGTCCCGTCCCAACAACCAATTCCGTATGTTAATTCTGAATGAACTAAAGCGAAATAAATATTTTTAACAATATTACGGACAAACGTTTTTTAAAATAAAATTTTCTCAATAAGCCAGCTACTTTATTCTTAAGCGCTTACTCACCAATATAATGCCCTTTATCTCTGTATTTATTGTAGGCGCTTACAAAATCACGCTTATAAGCACGCTTGTATAAAAGACGCTTATTAATATCAGATCGAATACACGAAAATATAATATATAAAAGCGTTTTCAAGCGTTCTCAAAATTGTAATTTTTTGTCAAGCAAACTGGTCATAACAAAACAAACAGAAACTGAAAAACATGAAACGAAAATTAAAACGAAAAAGTGTATCAGAAATCGGTAACGATTTCGTGTGCATCGGGCACGTAATGAATACGCAATAAACTGCCGATTTTAATGTTTTTTGAGTTAATATCCGATCGGAGTAATGAAAAAAACAGGTTCGTTCATATCCAGACGGTATTAACTTGTTCGGTACAATAGGCTTGTTAACTGTTTTACACGTAAAGATTCAAAAATATGAAATTAATAAACTACAGCGGAACTTGCTTATAACGAGATTCAAGGGACCGAACAAATGTGCTCGCTACATCCGAGTTGTCGACTCGTAAGCCTAAATTGTTATACCGTGATTATCGAACACAGAACAAAAAAAGTCTACTATAAAAGAGGCTTTGCAGAATAATATTTTGACACGTTTTATATTTACACTTGAAAGTGAAATTTAGACTCTAACATTCTTTGTTGAATATTGGCGTATACCAAAGTCAACCGGCTATCTGGCAAAAAACGCAAAACTTTTCATGCCACATGTACAATATTTACTTGTAAATTACAAGAAAATTAACTCTAATTTATTTGTTTTTTTTTGTCTTCGTTCTAAATGGAATCGTCAAAATTATGTTTCACACACAGAACTTAATTAACCTTAAAGATGTCATGTATTTTTGTTTGTTTAGTAATTTTGTATCTGTAGATATCAACACAGTTTTGTAATTTATTTAAATATTCCACGAATTCATCAATTGCATCATTAGTTTCACTAAATTGCGTTAATGATTTTAAACGAATGTTCAAATGCTGTATTGTAACGAACTTTTTAGGCCTTAACCCATGAAAAAGCTTGCGATAAAATGCTCGTTATAACCAAGTCTCTAAAGCGTTCCTACTCGTTAAAAGCGACTTTAATTATCATTACTGAGATACAAAACCAAACAAATCTCTTACTTTTGCACGTTACATCCGAGTTCTCGTTATAAGCGAGCTCGTTATTCGTGAGTTCCGCTGTATTACGAAAAAAAAAATTAACGTCAGTGTCTACACATTATTGTACAGGGTGTTTCACGAAGAAACTCTTTTTTCTCCTTTTATTTATTTTATTGAGACTAGGCTAAGCCAATTTATTAGTTTACATCTCATAAATAATCACATGGAGTAGGATGAACGTTCTGTGGCGCACTCGTCTAAAAACTGATCACTTTGTTCTTGTGATGCCCGTCTCTCGACACACTTTACCGAGTCAAACGGCTTCATTCTGTTTAGCGTCGCACAAGTTCTGTATTGTCTCGACATTCTGGTGTCTGTCTTCGTGTCCCTGTGGATGTACTCGTTTCGTATGTACCATGTACACCTCACTACATCGTTTTCAAACGTCTGGATAATTTGTCTGTTATTTTTCTTTGTGCATCGCACAGACAGGTTTAAGGACTTGTCCGTATGTACAGACAACTCTGAATATCGCGAAGAAACGGAAATAACTTCAGTATACGTTCTGCTGGTAAAAATCAAGAAAAAGTTCGTCTAAACAAGTAGATCCGTAAACGCGTTGTTTTCGAGTTACGGGTGGCGAAAAATGTCGCCCTGTTTTGCTCACCAACGGAAAAATAAGCCTGCACCAAAATTCTTGGGAGACGATTTTTGGGGTAAAATTGGTGTTTTTTTGAGATGAGAAATTTTTTTTAATGACCTCAGAACCGTATCACAAATAGTTCCAGAGAAAATTGTTGAAAAGCTAAAAAAAATGAAGTTCAAAAACACAATTTTGTAGGTTTGCCGTGTGTTCGCTTTGTTAAATTGCCGGTCATCCTCATCAGCATCTTCGAGGATTAAGCCAAGGATGGTTTGTTCCGGTCTCAAATAGGCAAAGATTAGAGCTGGTCACTTCAGCCCTTCCTCGGACGTCCCACACCTCTCTGCCCCCTCGGCTTATAGTTCCATAGTTGTTTGGGGATGCGCCAGTCATCCATTCGCCAAAGATGTTCCCACCAATTCAGCCGATAGGCCTACTGGGCAGTCCTGTCGAGTATACTCATAATATTCAGTTCCTGCCGTATATCTGTGTTTTTATCTATGATCATGGAGAATATACCCTGCTACGTGCCTGAGAAATCTCATTTCAGCCGCTTGGATCCGACTGGCCTGGCCTTTCGTTAAAGTCCAAAAACCAAATAACTTGTTTGGTTCTTTAGTTGCCGATAACCAAATGAAACTTTGAAACAAAATTTGTAAAGCGTTTAATGATGAGAAAATGTATGTACGTAAAGTAACAAGTAGAAGTTTATTTCACTTATCCTCAAGTCTCGGGAGAAAATGTTAACGATTTTAATTAATGTTTAAATATTTTTGATATAGGATATAGCTGTAGAAACAAAATGAATGGCTCCTTTGAATGTAGTTTAAGGGTTGGCTATGTTAGCCCTGCGGCATAAAAGGAACACGGTGTCGCTAAATAATATTCATATTTCTTAAACTTTTACTTGTTTTCGATTAACTTTCCTTACAGAAATTTTCTCGTCATTACACGCCTTACAAATTTTTATTTGTTTATTGGCAATGTAACAAAGTAAGTTTATTTCTTATTAATTTATTCAACTTATCTGCCAGTTTTTTAATTTTTCTTTTCAAATTTTTTTTCTACGTACCCCAATCCAGTATTATATAATATCTCTTCTAACTTTAAATGTGATATATTCTTAATAACTCTATATGTCTATCATATAATTCTCTATTATATTTATTAATTAAGCCGTAAAGTGACCTTATATTTCCAGTTTTATTCACAACTTCTCACTTTGTTCTTTTACTTTTTTAGCTACCGCGTTCTTATTTTTAATTTTAACTTGCGCGTATTTTGGAATGACATTATTAGCCAGACATTATTTATTAAACCATATTTTACTTAAGACCCTCTTCAATTTGACTTTTAACGTGAGATATTTAAAGACTTTACTTACCTTATTGTTGTCGTTTATGACCTCTTTGTTGTCGTCTATTACCTGTCGTCGATTGCACATCTTATCAGAAATATAATTAAATTTTTGATAAAAAGAGTAAGTTTACGGCAAACCTAAATAATTGTGATTTTTGACTTTAGTATTTTTTTAGATTTGCAACAATTTTCTCGGAAACTACTACAGATAAAGTACAATTTTCTGGGACACGTTAAACAATTTTTCAGGTCAAGGGATGTACAAAAACGCCAATTCTACTGCAAAATGTATGTTCCAAGAAGTTTACTAACTTATAGCCACATTATTCCGTTGACGAGGAAAACATGACGAAATTTTTCGCTAGACGGAACGGGAAAATAAAGCGTTTCCGGACCGTTTTTTTTTTTTACACGTACAGGGCAGCCGTGCACCACGCGAATATCATTTCCTTTTCTTCTCCTACCAGAAGGCCCTCATTCGCACACTATGCGCCGCCTTCCTTTCCACTGCCCCCCCCTTCTCGTCTTCTCACCGCAGAGAACCTCAAGATTTTGAATTTTGTTTCTGTATGTATTTCTATCCGCACAGTCATTCAAAGAGATACCCAGTTTCATCATTTCCTCCTTGAGCTGTTTGGTGTATCCGTTCAGACTGGAAAGTTGCCGAATATAGTTGACAATTTATTTATTTAATCTGGACCGATCCATCCGAACCATATGTCCAAGGAGTCTCAATCTTTTCCTTCGGAAAACCGTTCCCAGATCCCTGTACAGCTCTTCTTTGTGTCTATGCCTGTACCCATCTTCTGTTTACTTCTTCTGTACCCGGACCTGTGTTTACTTAAATTTTTTCTTCATTTTTATCAGTAGAACATGTCTTCGAGATACACCTTTGTAGACTGTGTTCTAATGTTCCCGAAAGCGCGTTCGACTTGTGTTACCTCCCGTTGGCACAATTAACAATTGGGTGGATGTAGATAAATCAGATCCAGGACACAAAATTTTGAATGATGACGAGATCACCGAAGCAGTAAATACAGAGCGTACACTTAACAGTGAAGACGATAATGACGACGAAAAAATTTCCTTCGACGACCACAAAGTTCGTAGCTAGAACGTATTTTGCGGTACGAGAAACAAATATCGGTATGTAGAACCATACGTGACTTCCATGTTAAGATTTATATTTAAAATCATTTTCGAAATGAAATATTTCCATAGAAACTACTTCTTTCTACTTCTTCCTTCAGCCTTAACCACGTATACCACCTCAAGTTAGCGCACTCGATTTTCACTGATGATGGCAGTCGATGGCACTGCCGAAACGTCTGGTTTTGCAGAAAACATTGGACCACGGCCAAACAGCCCGGGAAGGAATTTTAACAACAAACTACTTCTTTGTTGCCAATAACGTAGTACACATAAAAATTGTCCCCTCTCCTTTCAACTATCATTTTTATTTACAGAAAATTACCCCCTCCTCCTTCAACTACCCTTTTCATTTATAGATATTTCATCTACCTTTCTACAGTGGATTATTATGACCTTCTTTTCAGGATGCTTTATTTATCAAAATTAAATACTTTACTTTTCTTAAAACATAAAACGTTGCAGGTAAACTACCCCTTTCCCGTAACCGATCTTCACCAAAATCAATAGGCCTTGGGTCCTCTACATCTCAGGCTTGAATTTGTGGCAGTTATCGTTCGACATTGAAAAAATTCTACACACAGACACTTTTCGGAAAATGAGTTTTCTTCATGTTTTGAGGTTAGTACAATCAGAATCTGCCCTTATCTCGAACATGATTTTTTTTCGCCATCACCATACTTCCATTTCCTTATGGAACGTGAAAGTAAAAAGAAGTTTACCTCTGTAAACTGATTGTCAAGAGACACGTGCGAGATCTGGCTGCAGCAAAAGGAAGGGAAAATTTTGTTCAGCGTAAATTACACAATTAAAAAAAAATTAAAATTGTGATTTCCGTAATTTTCAAGTGCAGTACGTTCTGTAGTTAAGTGAAACGCTCATATACGCTGATATTTATTGTTTACAAAAAGTAGTCGTGTCTTGACTGTGTGTGTAATATAAAACAAACATTTCGTAACGGAACTGAAATAAAGCACGATACCGTAACATCACATTTAACGAGCAAATTACAATCCAGTAACGTAAGTACTGTGTACCAACTTTGTAAGTTTATACCGCATTGTACTGTAATTAATCATACCATTTATTTTTAAGGGGCGTTTGTAAGCCCTATTTCGCCCATGTTAATTTACTAGATTTCATGACCCGTTTTCTCAATTGAAGAGCTATTCGAAACTTTTACCATCGATTGATTGGCCCTCAATAGAAACTGTAACACAGGGTTTTAGGGTATGCTTACGTTGAGCCATTTTAGAAATTTTAATCCAATGCAATGTTTAACACTTCAAAAAAATCGCATATTATAATTTTTTTCTCGTGACAGGCACATTGTGTCAAAAATCCCCGTGTTAAAAGTTGTACTGTACTCTTTTGCCCTACACATGTACAGACAATGTGAGCTCTGTATCTCTAGTAGTTTCTGAGATAATGGGCCTTTTGTTTGAAAAATAAACACTTTTTGAAAACAGCAATTGAAGATTAATCATCAATATAATGAATTTGTGTACATTGCCTAATAAAGTCCAGATGCATATGAAGGTTCTGCAGCTTGAAATTCTTCTTCCAGCTTCCTTTTTGCCATTGCTCTCTTCTGCCGGGCTTCTTTCTGTAGTTCTGGAGTTGCTTGTTCAGCTCTGCGCACTCGTTTCATATCAATACCGAACATAATTTCAGCACAGTTCTTTCCTACTTTCATGCCTAGTTCTTTCAACACTAAGCACCTGGTTAAGTAACCTCTATTAAAGCATGAAACTGCATCATAAACCTCAAAATTCAATGCTTGTAGGGAAACAAAAACAGTTTTAGGAATGCGCGGCCAAATTATGTTGTTTACCGACTCATTGGGGTTTTTACTTTTACTATGGTGAAACGTTTTTAAAAGTTCTGGGTTAGCCAGGTTTCTAATTACTGATTTAAGCTCATCCATATGTGTAGTATAAATACAAAGAGAAATAACAAAAAGCAATAGTTCTGTGTACTATAACAAACCGAAATACGATATGCATAAGCTCGAATGGGTGACATATTGGACTGAATTTATCCCGAACATCATCACCTAAAAAAATCATAATAAAGTTTCTAGTTGTCCGATTAATTTAAAATTAATATCAAATGAAAATAAATATTGCATACAATATTTTGGAACAACAAAATAAAAGTCGAATTTTTTGACAAAAGTGCCTTACCCCTTAAGCGCGTGCAGGCCTGTTTTTGTTATTGCGTAATTTGTCTATTTTCCCACAACGTTTAACAGTATCGGGAGTATCGGGGATCAAATTTGTGCTATTTTCCCGTATCGTTTATTTGATTTAAAATGTAACGTCTTTATTGTTTTGTGACTTTGCATAATTTTAGCTGTTCGTTAATTTAACCGTCATGTTTCCGCAATGACCTTAATCGTAACAAAATGAGTAGCAGATAAAGACTTTCTTTTAATTTGTGCAGTCTCATTAGGAAAAATCTAAATCCTTCCGCCAGAAAGGAAGCCTCGCTCCATCGCGCTTATTGTATTGGCTTTATATAGGTATTTCTGGTCATAAACAGATGTATTTTATAAACCAATTTTGTTTTTCAAAGCCAAACAAGTCGTTTAGAAAATCGTTGTATTTTTGAAACGGTGTAGACATTTTATTGTGAATAACGTGTTAATGATACTTCATATGTGCCGGATGTTTATATATATATATATATATATATATATATATATATATGTATATATAATATAATATATTTATAAAATATTATTATTAATAATAAAACAACTTTTACCAAGAATATATTTTTTACTTTGTAAATTACAAATGTTTCGATAGTAATCAATCATCATCAAGTAGCCTATATCTATATATAATCAAAATTTTATATTTATGTATCAAAATTTATATATTTATATATGGTAGTTGGATTACTACAGAACATTTGTAATTTACAAAATAAAAAATATAGCCTATTCTTGTAAAACGTTTTTTATTATTAATACTATAAAAACAAGTAAAATTTGAGCATATATGAATATAATTCATAAAATAATATAATTATATTTATAATATTTCTTTATTTTGTACGTAACCCTTCAATAGTTCCTGCAGGTTTTCTATGTTATGAATGTTATTCTATGTTTTCAATGTTCTTCAGATATTATTACGTCTGCAAGTAAAATTTATTATTCTATTTCACCTGACGTACGTTTCACTGATCACACCAGCATCATCAGAGGTTTATAAATGAATTAACAAATAATCGAATTGATTCGATTTCAATATCAACATAACGAATAATCGAATTTGATATAAAAGAAATGATCGATTTAATTTGATTTAACTTGTCGATTGTTTTAGTGTTTATTTACAAAATCAGCTGTTTGACGGTTATATTGGAAATTCTGATTCATATATTAAAATGACAGCATTCAATTAATTAATGTACCGTGTGTATAGAATCCCATTAAATGAACAAGAAAGAAACAAAGAAAGAAATGTTATCAAGCAGATAGCAATAGATAATGGATATAAAGTCAAAACTATAAATAAATTAGGAGATAAAATAAAACATGAACTCAGTAAACAAACACCTTATAAGCCTACATATAAAAATCCATCTGTTCATAATAAAATAGAATACACAACCTCTACTTATTGTGGAAATATAACTCGTAAACTATTTAAAGATACAAATTTAAAAATATCTTGTAACACAGATAATATTGTTTTTAATCAAATAAAACCTAAAACTAAATCCAATATCCACAATAAAAATGGAATATACAAAATAGAATGTCCGGTTTGCAATAAAATTTACGTAGCCTAAACAGACAAATAACCGGTGCAACTGAATTGCGCTCACATGCCTAATAGACCGCTAATCCAACACCCGAACTGCGCTCACCATTTCTTATACCTGCGAAGGTCCTTGAAGAGACACTCGAGCTGCGCTCAGTGTTATACCTGGGGAAGATTGTGTAATCAAACTAAAAAAAAACACACATTTTCAAGACACTTAAATTTTTATTTTTAGTTAAGATAACACAATTTTTCCAAATTTATATGAAACACATTTTACAAAATTATATCTAGATATTTGATCTCTGTCTAACTGAGCAATTTTTTGTTGTATAAATTGTTGCCGTAATAAAACTTCGCGTCTTACATATCTTTTGGCATTCCTCTTTATAGAATTTAACTTAATGTAGGCATCTGTCTGCATATCTAATAAAACTTTAAAAAATGAATGAATATTTGGATGAGACGATAAATTTTCACTTTTAAACTTTGAATGAAATGATTCACATGGATTTGTGGTCCTTAAAATACTTGCTGTTTTTGCAGCCCATATTGTCGGGGGAAATATAGAGTCACTTTCGATATAATTTTCCACTAAATAATCAAAAAACTGATCCACTCGACTGTCTTGTGGTTTTTCGCTTATAAAATCTTCAACGAAGCAGTCTCCTACCTCGGATGCCGGAAGAAATGGTAGTCCAAATATATGTCTCAGCCATATATTCCTATTGAACTTTCTTCATTTTTATATTCCTGGGTTAGTCCCACTTGCTGTATTTTGCGCCACCTGTAATGTTTTTCAAAAAATCACTAACTTGTGTACACGCGCAAGAAGTGAAACTTCTATGGTATATATATATATATATATATATATATATATATATATATATAGTTGAAATAAGACTCACTGTTAGTGAGAGTGATTATTTTAAAGATTAGAAGAACATTTTGATAATAGCGAAATACGTCGTCGAAATTTTTTTTATTTAATTCTAACCTCTATTAATTGCAAGTATCTGTAAAATTATTTTCATTGCATGTAATTATATATATATATATTCAATCACTTTCTGCTACAGTCCGTTTCTTGATGTATATAATACATTTAATATTTATAACTAAATTTACCTCAAATGTTATTTTTCCTTATTTGGAACATGTTTCGAGAGCTCCCGTGCTCCCATCCTCAGCCTTTGCGATCTTGTGTCTGGTGAAATATTTGTGTGTTGGCTGCTGGATGCTATTAAGGTTGTTTGTTGGTCTTTGGTATTTTAAAGTTGTATTATTGTGTGTGATTGTGGTATATTTATTTGTATTTTGTGTATTTTCGATGTTGAGTGCTTTGAATATTGTGTCACGTTTTGTATTGATTTGTATTTGTTCTGGTAATCAAATAACAAAAACACAAATGCAGAGAACATACTGAAACAAATCAATAACATACATCCTAAAATACAATTCACAGAAGAAAAAGAAAAACATAACAAAATCAACTATTTAGACATAACCATCACAAGATACAACAACCACATACAATATGCAATATATAGAAAACCAACTTCCACTAACATCATTATACCTAACCATTCTGACCACCCACCACAACATAAAATGGCAGCATTCTATTTGCTATTTAACAGAATGTACAAAATTCCCCTAAACAAACAAGAAACTGACAAAGAAAGAAATATAATATACCAAATTGGTTATGAAAATGGATACAATAAAAATACTATGAACAAAATAGAAAATAAAATCAAATATAAAATAAAAACTGAACAATTAAGAATTAATCAAAATGAACAACACATAAATAATAACAACAACAAAAATGGGCCACATTCACATACATAAATAATAAAATGACAAAACTAACAAAACTATTTAAAAACACGATATAAAAATAGCATACAAAACTAATAAAAATAAATTACAAAATCTAAATAGCTAACACAACAAAGATAATACAACAACTAACGGTATATACAAAATTGAATGCCAAGATTGCAATAAATGTTACATAGGACAAACAAAAAAACAGCTGAAAAACGTTATTTTGAACACCTAAACGCATACAAAAAACTAGAAATATATAAATCCAATTTAGCCACACATGCAATAAACACAGGACATGAATTCCCAGACATAACCAATGTATCACTAATAAAACATATACCACACAAACATTTGAACATAATGAACATTTGGGAAAATTTACAAATATACAAACATAAAACACAAAACAAACTAATACCAGAACAAATACAAATCAGTACAAAACGTGACACAATATTCAAAGCACTCAACATCGAAAATACACAAAATACAAATAAATATACCACAATCACACACAATAATACAACTTTAAAATACCAAAGACCAACAAACAACCTTAATAGCATCCAGCAGCCAACACACAAATATTTCACCAGACATAAGATCGCAAAGGCTGAGGATGGGAGCACGGGAGCTCTCGAAACATGTTCCAAATAAGGAAAAATAACATCTTGAGGTAAATTTAGTTATAAATATTAAATGTATATATATATAACCCGTAGCACGTCGGTTTGATAATAAAAACAATGCCTGTTTTCGAAACACGTGTCTCATAAAGTAAGTGAGAATACATCTTGCATGTACAAAAAAGAACAATCAATTAATAAATATATATATATATATATATATATATTTTGTAACATTACATAATCAGTGCTCAATACTGATAAAAATAAAGAAGTATTTGTAAAATAATAATAATAAAAGGTTAGTAGTTACCCCTTCCAAAAGTCAGAAATGAGGGATTAAGTATCATGCTATGAAAACATTTGTACCATAAAACACTTTAGCAATTAAAAAACAATGTACTAAGTGTTACCATAAAAGTGCGGTGTGTACAAAGTGCAACATAGTATGATATGTGTAAAAAAAAAACTGAAAAGGACATCAATCAGAAATAGTGAAGATGCAGTACTATAGTAATAAACTATAAGTTTAATAATAAGTTGTTGTAGTTTTGTGTTGTTAGGCCACAAAGGCAATATCAATGTAATTAAAATATTATTTTGTTTATGTTTGAAGGATCCAGGGTTAGATAAGAAATTAATAATTGTTAATTAAAATAAAGTAAAGAGATGGTGGAAAATAAAATAGTGCCTAGAGAAGTATACATTAACAGAAGTATAAGTCAGAAATAAACCAAGTTAAAAATCATTAAATTATAAAATACAAGTAGCTAAGTTTATGTAAAGATGTGAAGAAAAACATAGTATAAATTAAATGTAATTATAGTTAAACATTATAAAGGAGTATTTTTCCTAAAAGAAGGGAAGAAATAATAATAATTAATACTAGCCTATTTACTAAAACTGTACCTAGGTTAGCCAATAAAAACTCATCAATTTTTAGGTTACTAAGAGTAACATAATCAACAAGAATTGTTAATTGTTAAATTGGATTTCAAGTGAGTAGATGACCAAAAAATAATGTCCACCAAATTTTAAAAATTAAGTAACTACAATTCGGAAAAAACACCATTCTAAATTAATGAAACGATTCAGCACAAGCCACTACATCTGGGACATCCGATTAACCACAATAATTAATGCCAGAAAATCGAAGAACATAGAAAATTCATCTCACTATCTGATGGCCTGAAAATTTTGAACTGTAACTTCTTGGGTGAGAACGCCTACCTTAATAAACTAAAAAATTACACATGACGACCAAGTAACGAACACTAGAAACAGTACCATATCTTTCAATTTATAAGAAAACGTAGTGTGAACATTATAAACTTTATTTAATTAACCAAAAACAGTAAAAATGTATGTTCATTAGGAACTCTACTGCAGCCATCTTTATTTTTTTGCTTTCCGTATGAATACGTAACCTGCGCTCTGGCGTTTAAAAAACGAACTTGTTGAATCAGACTTTAAGAAAACAAATATTAATTATTGTAAAGTATGATACTAGTAACTAAGCATTTCTGACTTTCTTATAGTTCAAAGAATCCCAAAATAACCCTGAGAAACATAATTTATTTATTTTAATAGTAACTGTAATTGAATACATCTGTTGTGTTATATGAAAAAACTTATATCGAAAAATGTTGTGATTTCGAAAATAATCGATTTGTAAACTGATGATTTGGAGGTAATAATTTCCAGAAAAATAAACCAAATTCAATCAATAAATACCTTTCTTTTAGGTAATTGACTTTGTATTATTTCTTGTAGATAGCAGCTTTGTTACAGGAAACAGGTGAATAGCAGAGAAGAGTAAGAAAGTTAGCTCAGAACGTATGAAATACGCCGGACAACATAACCTTTCAATTGGTTAGCAAATTGAAAACAGCTGATGCAACGCGCGAGAAAAAAACAAACGTTTAAATCGTACTCAAAGAGCGGAATTCTCTCGCGCGCGCGCTCTCTCTCTCTCTCTCTCTCTCTCTCTCTCTCTCTCTCTCTCTCTCTCTCTCTCTCTCTCTCTCTCTCTCTCTCTCTCTCTCTCCTGCCCATTTACAAACAACTGAACAGTAATAACTGTAAGAAGATATAATACATAATAAAGAATATCGCGGTTTATTTGTCAGTACTAAAGAATCTCACACACCCAATCAAAAATAAATAACACTATCAGAGTATAAACTAACGTAATTATTATACGGTAAAGGTCTCGCGACGGAAGGTATGATTGAGACGGGAGACGTTACAGAATGACGTACCAACGTGGTGCTTAAATAACCCGATTAGTAATTTTCACGTTACAGAATGACGCTAACAACGTAGGGCTAAACAAGACGTAAACCCGATCAGTTATTTCACGTTACAATATATATATATATTGTTGAAATAAGACTCACTGTTTTCTCTGTATTATATATAGGTATGTAAACATAATCACATAATCGACGTCATGAGACGTCATCATCAGAAATACAAATGAAATATTATGTTTAATATTTATATATTATAAATGAAATATATACGTATAATATTTCATTTGTATTTCTGATGATGAAATACTCTAACTAGTTTTTGACACGCTAATTTTTGAGGTTACGTACCTTTTCGAGCTTATCATACGTTCGTACGTTCGGTAATAACTCTCCAGGTTATACAGCAACGTGTGGCGGGAACGCTTTACTTCGGACAGAATCGTGAGTTTAAAGTTAAAACAAAATATAACATTTTAAACTTGCCAAGACTGAGCACGAGGAAAACGGCAACCAATAATTTTGAGTTCTTCTGGAAAAATTTCTTGCAGGCTCGCGTGAATTGCAACTTCAAAATCTATTATTACAGTACTGGGATTCAAAACATAACCGAGCAGCGTGCACTTTTCTATTAATAATTGGAAAACTCTGCTATACGTAGACTTCTTCTTGTCTAATACGACGGGTACATAAAAATTCATTGCATACGCATGTATAGTGAAGAGTTGGTCGAAATACTTAGTGCAATATTCGAATGTTCCGTCCATATATAATAAATCCTGTTGACACATAAACTCCAAGTTCTTTTCACATGAGAAAATTACTATGTTGTCTAAAAAGTCATTGCACATCACGAAAGGTTCGTTCGTACTTGTTCTTAAGTTTGAAGAATTTAAGAAATGTTGCACTTCCATCGTTGATTTTGGTAGTTTGGGCACTAACAGAAGTCGCGCATGATTGATGTTGTTGCGGATACACTTAATGTCCGTAACAGATAATGTTCCCAATGAGTGAGTTTCAGCTCTCATTTTAGATCGGATTAATTTTGAAGGTTTCGTTGAAATATCTTCTTGGGCTTTCCTTTTCACGACATTATTTAGTTTGCTTCATGGTTATGTTCGCCACATTTTTTCCAAAATACCGCATTTAACGTATAAATTGTAGCCATACAGTTCTTCTTGGTGCATCTCCATACAACTTCTTCTCTTGATTTCACATCTCGATATTTTCGAAACTTGTAATTCTCAAAAACTAATAATGGTTGTCCTCGTTCACTCAACATAGTTTCCATCGTCGAACACTTAACAGTCGTCGACAACGTTTCAAACAAAACTGATTTCAGAAATAATTTCAATTTTCATGTACCCAAGTGGGGTTTGGGGGAAATTCCAAGTATCCGTACTTTTCGTACCTACCTGGCAGCAATAAACGCAGTTTCCAAGTATTCCTACTTTTAGTACCTGGGGCCAGTGAGCGCAGTTCAGTAGGGGATGAAGTAACCTTTTTTCTAGCAAACCTACCTGACATTAATCTGAGCGCAATTCGAGTGCGACCTCAATTTCCCGACATTCAAAATATGATGTCAATTAAAAACGTACAAAAAGGGCAAAAAATGAATATTTGGGAAAATCTTAATGTTTCCGAACACAATTACAATAATTTACTAATTAAAGAACAAACTCAAATAAAAACAAAACAAGATAATCTGTTTAAAATTATAAATTTATTAAAATAAATTAAATATAAACATTAAAAAAATTCCAATATAACCGTCAAACAGCTGATAAAGTAAATAAACATTAAAACAATCGATAAGTTAAATCAAATTAAATCGAGCATTTCTTTTATATTAAATTTTATTATTCGTTACTTTTTATATTGAAATCGAATCAATTCAATTTAATCTTTCGATCGCTTTCGGGGACCTTTCGTGTCTCATTCGTTAGTGCTTGACAAACTGTGTCTACTTTCCGTGCTGTTGTGGTTCATTGTTGTTGCTCTGTGTGTGTGTTTGTGTGTTAACTGTTAATATGTTATTGCTTCAAATACTGTACTGCGTTATAGCGTTTGTTTGTATTTATTTACGAGTGCTTTTTTTGTGATTTTTGTACTGGTAAAGATTTTTAAGATGTCCGCTTTTCACCGTGTGCTATCGATTTTTTGAGTTTAACGTTTTCTGTATTGTGTTGCTAACGTGCAATGGCTTGTTGGCTTAAGAAAGGCTTTCTTGTGTTCAAATTTCTATCATTAATTAATAGTGTTGTTGTCCGCTCACCTAGGAGCGCCAAGGAAAATAGTGAAAAAGTCGGTGTGCGTAAATTTTGGTAGACGTGCGACCCCGTGTTTTTACCTTGTTCGTAAGTGTTCCAACAAAAATTATTTGATCCTATGCAGAAGGGAGAATTTACACACTTTTGAGCAAAATAAGAAAGTTATTGTGTAATTTTTTAAAGTAATTTTAAATATTAAAAATTAAGAACATAACATTTTCTTAAACTAATTTAAATAATAAAAATGAAATTTGGAGACATAGATGAGAATGAAGTGTACGTGTAATAGAAGAATTTAGTAAAAGTGTCTATACGTTAGCGCGAGTTTCTAATGAACAACCTTCTCCTTTTTGTGAAAACTCGGTTTTTTAATGTTTAAATGTTCAAAACATCTTAAACCCGGGCTGCTCGATCCGACGGTCGGTGGTCGGTTAAGATGTTAAACCCGAGAGACTGTTCGTTTTGAAAAATTCTCAAGAGAACTGTCCTCCAGGAACTGCAACGGGGCCGTGAGAGAAATATAATTCCGTGATATTTCTAAAATGTATGTTACGTTTTTCAAAACGTCTGTAATTATATTTTACAAAACTGTTCGACGTATTTGTAAAACAAAACAAAAAATATTTTTTCTTCTTCTGTGGTTTCTCCAACTTTACAATCATTTTCGGCAGTCCAGTTCTTCGTTTGCCTTTTGGACGAACTCATTGCGGGCCTTCTTTGCCCACAGCCGTCGCCTTTCCTCTGTCCGGTCGTCCACTGGTCTGTTGTTTTGCACGATTCTCGAACATTTACGTCCGTTACGTTCGCCCAGGCGTTCGGAGGAAAATGTTCGGGTTCAAGCTAAGACGGACGGATAGATGTGGTCGAAGATGGTACGAGAAAACTGGGAGTTCGAAATCGGATGATACAGCAGGCACGGCCAACGGCGAGGGTCGTAGAGGAGGCTGATGCGAGAGAGAGAGAGAGAGAGAGAGAGAGAGATTTAATGCAATACCTTATTAAACATGTTGGAACATTCATGGTGAACAGAGTACTCACGTCCAGACCATTAGATTGCCTTATGAGGAAGTTAGTGGTCTGTGCTTGCCCGTGTGGCATAGTCTTACGAGAAAAATGGAGAGCATCCGGTCGAAACGTGTCGTGAGACAGTTTTACTAAAGAAGGTGTCAAGAAAGAGCAGCGATTTGATTGTTACTAAAACAAAAGCAGTCTGCTAAAGCAAAAAACAATATTTAGAGGAGTAAAAGAAAATGGAATGTGGCGCAGGCGCTATAATTATGAACTATACCATCTTTACAAAGAGCCGGATATTGTCAGGATAATCAAAATATACAGGCTAAGGTGGGTTGGACACGTAGAGAGAATGGAGGAAGGACAGCCCACGAAACATGTTTTCTACCAGAAACCAATGGGCAGTAGAAAAAGGGGAAGAACCCGAAGTAGATTCAAAGACCAGATAGAGGAAGACTTCGGAAAGCTGAACGTAAGAAACTGGAAAGCCAGGGCACTCAATAGGGAGGAACGGAATCGACTCTTGGAGCAGGCCAAGACCTACCAAGGGTTGTAGAGCCACGGCTGATGACGATTAAAACAAAAGCAGTCGCGTGTAAACCAACAGTAGGCAGTACGGGTTGGAGACAAGAGGAACTACAACCAGAAAGTCAACAAGGAAGAGAGTAATGAATACTGTGAGCGATGAACTTTGAGAATGAGATAGTAGAAATTGTGAAAAAATTATCGGTCACGTGTTAATTCCGGGCGAATAACGCAAAATACATTAGTACAACTGACAAAATTGACAATGATACAGACTACAGCCAAAGTCAAATTGCAAACGGGCACGACAGATCCTTTTAATGTCACGAGAGGGTTAAAACAGGGCTATAGGCTGGCACCAACACTGTTCAACTTAGCACTTGAATATTGTGTGATCAGGAAATTGTCAATTGATAGGGATTCAACATTAGAACATAAAATGGTCCAGATCGTAGGATATGCAGATGATATTAATGTTATGGCAAGATCCCAAGGAAGAGCAAAAGAGACCTTCCAGGAACTCAAATGTGAAGCAGAAGAGATAGGATTACAGGTTAATCCAGATAAAGCAAAGGTTATGATCACCACTCGAAGGAAAACCAAGAAACCTGAACAGTTTGAAATCGAACCACTAAACCTGGAAATAGTTAATCAGTTTAAATATTTGGGATATTGGATGGCAGAAGACAATGAAAAAATAAATGAAATAAGGAAAAGGATACAGACCGCAAATAGAGCATATGCTTCGTTGACATCTATATTCAAGACAAGAAATATCCACCGTCAGTCCAAGGTCACATTATATAAAGTTATGATTAGACCGGTGATACCATATGGCAGCGAGGCTTGGACTCTGAACAAACAAGCCGCTAACATAGTCAATACTTTTGAAAGGAGAATTTTGAGGAGAATATATGGACCAATCCAAGTCAATGGGATATGGAGAATGCGTCACAATGAAGAACTATATAAGCTGTATAAATACAATGATCTGGCTATCACCACCCGACTGCATTGATTGGAATGGGCAGGACACACCATTACGATGGAAGGCAACCGAATACCTAGGAAGGTACTGTTTAGTCAAATCGAGGGTAGAAGGTCTGTCGGAAGACCCAAGAAACGTTGGCTTGACGCAGCGGCGAGGGATGCTGATAATTTACTTAAAATAAAACGATGGACATCGATCGCCAAGGGCAGGGAAAAATGGAGGCTAAGGTTCGACTTCGAACTGTGACGCCATAGAAGAAGAACGCAAAATACAATGTTCGTGTATATTGTGACGAATTGCCGGTGTTTTGTTTTCGAGTGCTTATCGTGATATCGAATGTTGAGGAGCAACTGTTGTCGCTAGGGGGACAGAGTAAACTTATCACATCAGCTTAATATTCCCCCTAACGACCGAAGTTGGTGAGCCGTCAAAAAGTCGGCAGCCTGCGTCCGTTATGACCTCCTTTATTAGACATCTGTAGCCTTTAAATTAATCAAGTTGACAAGACACGGGCTGACTTATAATGTACCTACGCGCGGCGACATTTTGAGGTCGTTGCGGTGACTCGTTTGTCCGTTTTATGTCCTTTACGTCCCTCCGTGTTGTTGGGTTCGATTACCGCCACGGGCGATTACTCGGTCACGCTCCTGAATTTATATAACCTAAAAAGTCTAGAAATATGCGTGCATTATGGCCTAAAGCTTAACCAAAATATGACTTAAAAATAGTTAAATATGGCCAGTAGAAATATGGCCAGTAGAAATATGGCCAGTAGAAATAAAGAAATATAAGATAAAACCATGCGATAGCCCAAGTTGTAAAAAATTTTCTACTTTTCGTTTTCTGTGTTCTATATATATTGTATATTGTTTGGTGTATTTTTTTTTTTAACAAGTTATAGACAATAGTTTTCACCTTAAATTAGTCTTCGCTTTCGTAAGAGTTACACTGAATCAGTGGGGTAACTAGGAACTGCTTCTCCCTTTAGACCAGCTTTAATGTTAGACCCGTCATTTTCCTCAGGATAAATGAGAAAATTTAGGATTTTTCCCACACGATTTTATAAATAGATTTTATAAATTCTTTGCGTCTCTGTGTTTTCTTGAGTAACCCAACGTGAAGTATAAGGGTTGGGAAAAATATGGAAAAGCACTGATTTAAAATGCTGTTATCTTGGTTAATTGTTATTAAAATCAAAGGTAGTACATACCGTTAATATTTGTATTCTTAATAAATCGTGTCTTCTTTCTAAAGACTTTTTGAAAAACCCGGAGTTATTATCGTTCGTTTGTGGCCCGTGTCTATTACAAATACGTAGGTTATTTATCAGATGTTTAGTGATTGTTATTATTAAGAAAACTCTAACTTTATTTTTATTAATTTACATTTACAAATATTGTCAATTTCTTGTATTTCTACGATTATTTGTAACTGGCTTAGGAATAGGGCTACGTTAAGTGACTCGTAGTTACGTCCTACCGACGGAATCTGCAACAACGACGGTTATAAAGTTTTCTTTTTATTTAACAACCAACTTTTATTAATAGATTATAGATACTTTATGAAGGCCATCACTTATTCCAACTCCCAAGTCCACGATAAACAGTTTCCAGCGATTTATTTCATCATCGGCCACAGTATCCTATACTCGGAGCAGCCACCGGGTTGTTGATTATTGTAAATTTCTGGATAATAGAGTCGTCGTTTAAACAGTAATATGTACACGCTTATCCGACACGGACCATCAGACAAAATTATCTAAAACAATAGTGTTCAGTGTCGCAAAAGGGTGTACATGAACTTGAATGGTTACATATTGACACGGACTTAATGTTATTCCGAGTTTTGTTTTTCGTGTAATAATGACGGCAAATACCGTATGCATGGCAGTTAGGCAAGTGGATTAAGACAGTAGCAAGTTGAATAAATGTTGACAAAGGTAACATGGGGCCGTATGCTCGGCCAAGTGGAACTGAAGCGGCCGCCAAACAAAGAAAGAAACCAATAAAACAAGGGTTCTCGCATCACACACCCCAGTGCACCCCCGCTTCAGCCTTTGCCAATATTTTACATTTTATAGTTGCAGTTTTTCAGTTGCAGAGAATCCCTCTCGATCCTCTACGCGGAAGTGGTACAGGCCGACGTCGCTCTATGAAAATCACGTGTCGGCTGTTTGATTTTGTCAGTTTCCCGTCGCAATCCGTTGCGAAAAGTACAGCAGCAAGAAATTGATTCGTCAGTGTCGTGTCAAACTGAAAGCGGACGTTGGGCCGACTCGTTGGGGTAGAAACACCGAGGAGCCGCGTATATTTCATTAATGTATCCACTAGAGGTGTGCTTGTATTTGAAAATAACTAAAACGTTACAAAAAAAAAAATAAATAACACGTACAAATACCTGTTATTATATACTTATTATACATATACCTGTATTATATAAGAAATTTTCTATATAAGTAACTCGATGTTTCTTGCAGTAATTATATATTTGTGATGTTTTAAATTTGTTTCTTCTGCAAGCAGTATAATTTCGTATATTCTTTTTAACACCTGACGCACGTGTCACTGAAAAATATCAGTATCATCACAGGTTTCTAAGTAAATTAATAACAATCGAAATAATTCGAAATAATCGAGAATTATTTCGATTGTTATTAATTTACTTAGAAACCTCTGATGATACTGATATTTTTCAGTGAAACGTGCGTCAGGTGTTAAAAAGAATATACGAAATTATACTACTTGCAGAAGAAACAAATTTAAAACATCACAAATATATAAGAAATAAAAGTATTAACAGTGTTACTTTACACTGTGACTTTATTAAGCTGTTACTGTGTAAAAGAAAATAAGAAACAAGAGAATTTATAGGCCTGTCTCCCTTTGGCCCTTTGGGAATTCTAATTTAAGTTTTCACTACGAGTAAACAGACTGACATAGATTTAATATTAAATTATACATTCCATTTTTGTTAGACAAGTCAGTTGCGAAACTCAGGCAATGAAATTTAGAGTGCATTTTATAGCACAACAAATAATGTCAAAAAAATTTACGTGAGATGTGCAGTGAAGTTAAAATCACTCCGTAATCACATTAACAGAAAGTACTATATGGCCTATCAGCCACTCTGTAGGTTATAACACAATATAATTCGCTTTTTCATTTGATCAGCATCGGGGTCCAGCGCCCTCTCGTCTCCTCGTCCCAAGCTATTTGCCACCTTTCTAGAGTGCGAAGCCTCTCTTGGTGTTTTCTATCTCCCTGGCGACCGTAGCGTTCCTAAGATTTTGCCATCGCCGCTTCTTGGCAAAAAGATCGATAGGGATAACCCCAGCGATCGCTATAACAGCTGGTTCTCAAACACTGTGCAGTTAGCTGAGGCTACCCTTAGGGCTCCCCTCCTCTACACCTGGGGCAGTTTATTTCACTATACTTTCTTCAGGGCATGCGCCCACACTCCTGCGCCGTACAAGAGGACTGACCGGGCCGCCGCGCCGTCATCAGCACACGACGCTTGCACTGGATAATAATAATAATGGCATTACCATGTATTTTGTTTTATTCATATTAAGCATTTATTCATTTTAAGCAGATTACAACAGAAACTAAAACCAAAATATTTAAACCCATTGTTAGGAGTATCATGACTTACGGCTCAGAAGTTTGGAGTACTAATAAACACATAAGAACAAAATTATTGACAGCAGAGATGGATTTTAGAGGCGTTCGGCAAGAGTATCCAGACGTGAGAAAATTAGAAATGAAATCATTAAGGACAAAATGAGTGTGAAAAATTCAATTGTTGATTTTATCCAAACAAAAAAATTACAATGGTATGGACACACGAAAAGAATGGCACAGGAAAGATTGCCAAAGAGAGTTATGGAATGGACCCCACCAGGAAGAAGGAACAGTGGAAGAGATTCTCACCTGGATAGAAGAAATTCAGACTGTATTGAGGGAACGAGAAATTGATGATCTTTGGATGGACAAGCAGCAGTGGAAGATGAGAATTCAATCACTTCTGTAATCTTTGGTTCCGGAAAATGTGTAACATTGTACAGCCGGAATATTACTAATAATAATGGCATTATTGCAGCCTTGTTCTTGTTTCCTTAACAGCTCCACTGGTAGGCCTACGGTTCACATCACAACACGCATACAGTAAACTCAGAATGAATTATTTGGGCGACTGATGGCTACTTTTATGTTATCTGAAAAAAATACGTTTGTCAAAAAAATTTCTGCCAAAAATAACGTTAAATTATGATCTGCAGAAATATGCCACACGTCAAATAAATCTCGTACTTCATTGCTTGTTTAAACACACCGCTTACTTGATTGTTATGTCTACGCGATAGCGACCTGTACGTGCCGCTCAGTCTGTAGGTTCCACGAGTCAAAGTTCGATTCCTGCCTAGAAGTACTTAGGATTACTGCTTGATACTTCGTTGTTTCAGCCTGGCTCTTCTAAATTACCTTGGGCGTACAACAAAATGTTGTCTTGATTGTTCATCATCTTCTTTCACAGCAGTACACATCTTCTTTCATCATCAAACTCAACACAGCTGAACAATACGAAATATACAAACACCACACAACACAACCAAACAACATATTTAACGACCAATTACAATATAAATCACATACACTTTTTGACACAATTATACAAAAAACAAACATTAATTTGAATCCCCGCGCCAATCCCCTTCCTCCACGCACCACCCCCACTACACCTTTCATACAACAACCGTTATACTAAATACTAGCAGTCTGTCTCTAAGCTGAAGAAGGCGAATACGACGCCGAAACGCGTTCGACGAGAAAAAACAGTAAGTTCACAAGTAAAAGTTTTATTTTTAGATAAAACAAAATGTTATTACTAAAAGAACCTAAGAAGGAATTATCGGCTAAAGATAAGTTGGTTGATGAGACCATTCTACAAAGAAGAACAGCAGTAAAGTAAAGGGGATTTGGGAAGGAAGAATGAGAGGGAAAATTAAGGTAAAGGAGACATGCGACAATATACTGAATACGGTTATAAGGTAGGCCTATATCATCATGTGAAGCTTGCGCACTGGAACAAGTTTATTAAGAATTAAAGACGTTAATTTACGCTGACGCTTACAGTACGGTTGCCATTTGCTAATGGGGCTCAGAAACTAGAACTAGTAGTGAGTTCCCTGAGAGCTCGGCACATATCACGAACACGGGGGGGGGGGGGGTATAAGTTACGAATTGAAGAAGCTTGTTAACACTTCCGTGTCATACGCGGTTCTATACAAAATCCAATTGTGGCCAGAAAGCCTTTTGTATAATTCTTTTGGATCTTAACTGTAATTCTGTCGGCGAACATAAGATATAACCAAAGTAAACAGTCTACGTTGCTTGCTGTACGTATATGTAATTAGACACAGTGGCAGAATATTTTAAGAAAGTAAGCACTAATAAATTTTCCTTTTTTTCTTGACGGAAAGAATACAAACTAAACTATATATGTTAGTAAAAAAATGTTTTGTATTAATTTATTGTTCGCCTGAAGACTACCTCTGATTCTATAGAGGTCGAAACGTCGTGTTTATTAATTTTAACTAACGGTGGCTAATGTCCGAAATCTTATAATTTGTAATGAGTATATTGCGTCATCGATTAATAACCATTTTAAGAATTATTAGTTTTAAACTGACCCTTATATCCAGGAGCTACAAAATGGAGATACTTGTATCGATATGTTTTCTTGTGTGTGCTTTCATACTTGAGGCATGTTTTAAGGTGTGTAGGCTATATAATTGTATAAATGTGCTTACTTAAGAGATCTTTCCAACATCGAGAAGTAAGTACTTCACTGTCTTGGTTAAGTACGAGGGTCAGTTGAAAAGTTCGCGGACGACATCTGTAGCTTAGCGGTAGAACTACAGTTTTTCGTCTGCTGTAAGATTTGTATTTTATGTGAACTCCTGTTAATTTCCAAATCGATCTAACAATGTATTCATTGTTTAGAAGCAGTGTAAAATTAACGTGTCATGCGTGTTTTGGAAAACGGACAGAATCAAACATCGTGGTGTCATTCTTTGTTAAAAATTGTTTAGCGCCAACGGAAATTCAAAACGAAATTGTAAATGTGTCAAGAGATGCTGCTACTTCAAAACAAACGGTTTGTAAGTAGGCACTTGAGTTTAAAACGTGGTCGCACTGGACGCCCAAAAAATGCAACAACTCCAGATGCGGCAGCCATCTTGCACAACGCTTTTTCACACCAAGTTCTTGAGTTAAAGTATGATGCACACGCTCATATGAGATGCCTATGATTTCAGCAACGTCATCTACTCCTCAATCAGCGGTCTTCCAACCACTCTATGAAATTTTTTCAATAATGCCATTTTTTGTTGCACTTTTTGGACGTCCACTGCTGGGATAGTCTTCACTGCTTGTACGACCACGTTTAAACTCGAGTGTGCCTCACTTACCGTTGTTTCTGATGGCGCAGCATCTCCTAACACATTTACAATTTCGTTTTGACTTTCCATTGGCGCTAAAACGTTTTTAACAGAGAATTCATCACAACACGATGTTTGATTTCGTGCATTTTAAAAACACGCGTGACAGGAAAACTTCAAACAACTGGTAAAAAGTGAATAAATTGACAGATGTATCTGGAAATTAACAGGTGTTCACGCGAAATATTATTTTTGTTCTACCACTGAGCTAATGTCGCTCCGCGAACTTTTCAACTGACCCTCGTATTGTGCGTTTTGTTTGAATATTACTGCCGGTAGGCCGGTTGCTTTCTTCTTAATTGTGATCGATATTGTTTGTAAATAATTGTATGTTTCTACCTTTTAATGTTTTAAGAGGCGTGTCGTGTTTTGTATGTATTCATTTGTCCAGGTATTATTATTTGTTTTGTGTTTATGTTTGTATAATTGTTGTTGCCGGTTATCGGAAACAAAACGATATTTACGATGCTCGTATATCATCGCCAATACAGCACAATCAGCGTATAGTGTTAAATGTGTACCAGCTGAATGTGGTAGGCTCCCTGAGCTGCACAACTCGCTCACAATTTTGATGGAAGTTTATTTATTATTAGGCCTACCTTCTGAATATTGGTTTATTTTACTACACTATACAGTTAGTAATCTGTACAGTGTAAATCTTTGTTCGTTTATCCCATTTTGTTTCAATTTTTGTCCGTTTTAACACAAAATTGTGTCAACACGAATTCGGTTAACATGTAAAAAACAGCCGGTCCCCGCCATTCCGCGTTGATCGTTTTCCACTATGTCTAGATGAAGGGAATTGAGGTACAGGGTTCACCAGATAAAAATAATAACCCACCGCTTAACGTAGGAGTTTAAAAGAACACATTAAACTATGTTTGTTGTCATTAATATTATATCCTTAAATTCGTAGTGACCATCAATAAATGAATTTTCCCGGTGAAGGGTTTGTCAGGATAGGTCAAAAAGTATAATACAAATTTTAAATTATTTGTGTCGACGTTTCGGCAATGTTTATAAGTGAAAAGTTTGTGTACTTGACAGTTCTGTTTGGCGTCAGCAACAGTTGTCCTGATGATGATAATAAACGTTGTCGAAACGTCGACACAAATAATTTAAAATTTATGTTATTTCTTGACCCATCGTCACAAACCCTTCACCGGAAAAAAAATTAATATTATAATTTTTGAAGTCAAGAGTTCAGTATATACGTTACTTAAAATGTAGGAGTTTGTATTGTATTTACGATTTGTTTTGTTTCAGAACTCGGGGGTCCGCAGAATTTTTAATTTTTTTCGCACGGTACACGACTGAGAGCTATAAATAATTACGCATGAGATGGTGTGCTCCATCTTCTCATTATTATTAGTATACTACCTCCCCATCTCTCTCATAGTTTATTGCTCGTATCCTCATTAAAAACCGTACATTTTTAAAACACTCTTGCTACCATGTGTACCATTTTTGGACACACAACACTTTTACTAGAGCCCGTGTGTACCATATCTGGACATATTAAATTTTCTGTACAGCCCACGTGTACCTAAGTTGGACACATTGCATGACTGTGTTTTGAAGGTTTTGTCAACATGTGGACACAGATCATTGCTATTAGATAGTTTTACATTCTTCTGGGCCAGATTGAAAGAAATATGCTCTTGGGTTAAGTTGACAATACTGTAGGCCTACTGTCAACAAAATCAGCTGTTATAACATATATAAGAAAACATATCTGGGCCGGGGGGAAATTTACTCTTCACAGGTCTTTTAGAGAGAGGTTTTCCTGTCGCCGGTGTCTGTGAGCGAAAGTGTTAATGAGGGTAAAATTATTGTAATACATTTTTTACTTACAGCCTTTTGTAGTCAACTTCCTTAAAATATCGTTTGAGGACAATGATATCGTAAACAGCATATTTCCCATTAATTAAGTTTTGTGAGCCACTTCTGTTGCAACAAATTTCTATTCTGATAATGTGCAGATTCCGTTCACTAGCTCGGGCAGGCCTGATTCCGTATTTTACTGATGAAACCGGCTCTACGATAATGCAAGTAGGCTCTACTTATTTAAACATATATTTTTGTCTCCGAAAAGTTTGGGTCGTTTCTTCATTTTGTGAATCAATTGTGGCCCGTTATTGTATTCAAGGCAAATTGCCCGCACGTAACTGTGCAATGCAATGCTCGTCACGTCGTCCGGCCGGTATTAATTCGGTCGCCATTCATATGTGGTACCATATGTTCTAAATCTTGTTTTTCTTAGTTCGCGAACCGAACGAAGGGTGTAGGCGGTAGGGGGTGCGTTGTCCACTAATCGGTTTTACTGACCACTCGGCTCCCCCAAGCCACGCTCTCTCGCCGAAACCTAGTTGTATATTTTTAGATTTTTTTTTTAACTTCACTTCTCTTTTTGTATGCAAGTCACTGATTTTAATAATAATAAATAATTACCTTTATCCGTCTTGTGACTTCTGCAGGTAATCGTGTACTATGTTTTTTTTTTGATAGATTTCCAGTTTAGGTAGGGAGACTTCTTCTAATAGTTCCTATCCGTTTCGGATGTTGGATATCATACATACTATTTTAACTTTCTGTACTGCTGCACGGAATAAGTCATGCCAAACCAGGTCCTTAAATTTCTCAGCCATGATATTCTCGGACGCCCAACTCCTCTCTTTCCAAGTACTTTTCCCTGTAGTATGGACTGCGATAAGTAAAATCTCTGTTCATTTCTCATGAGATGTCCTAGATACTGAAGCTCTCTTATCTCCACTGTGTTAATATCTTCCCTGTTTTTCTTCATCTTTCTAACAACGTCAACATTGAACATAGCCATGATATTATTAGAAATATCTAAGCGATCTCTAATGTAGTGGTTTCTCGTTGCCTTCTACGTCCCAATATCGTTGACTAGTAACTAGTTCATCCTCCTTCGGGGCCGATTTCTCGGCCCCAGGACAATGAGGTGCCCTACCGCTCGCCAGTTCATCTACCCGAAGCTGTTCACTAGCAAGTGGAAGACTCCTTATTACGGTAGTCACTCGGTCGCCATTGGCTCGTCAGTTAAAACAGGATGCACCATACATGAGAGGCTATATATTGCGCATCATATAGGCCTAACTTAAACCCCATAGAGAGACTAGTTCTCCCGAATTCCCGTGTAACTCCCGTATTAGAAATACAATAAACTGCCGATTATCCGCGGAATTGGTTTCTGCGTTAAAATTGTTAAAGTTCGGTTTCCGCGGAAAACCGAATTCTGCGTATACTCCGCGTGTGTACAAAAAGAGCAGCTGTTTAAGGTTTCTTCTTTAAATAAAGGGGAGCTGTTTATGAGCCGTTTCAAATATCTCGGCTGTGCAGTAAGCTATGAATCTGAATATGATATAAGAAGGAAGATAAATAAATTTAGGAATATTTGTGGTACAATTCATAGAAATCTTAGAAATAAAGACACAGCACAAGGATTAAATTTTATAAGGCAGTTTCAATACCCATGTTGATTTATACAAGTGAAGCGTGGGTCATGACAAAAAAAAGGAAAGTGGCAAGATTCAGAGTAGGCCCTACTGAAATGCAGTTTCTTCGAAATACTTTAAATTATACATTGAGTAAATATACAAGATGGAGTAAGGAATGAAGATATCAGAGCAGAACTCGAAGTAAAGGACATAAATGAAATTATCGCAATTTACAGAAGACAATTGTGGGATCATCTGCAAAGGATGATAGAGGATCATTGGTAGAAGAGGCGTGGGTCGTCCGAGGATGAGATGGGTGCCGGAACAGGTTTGTGTAACCTAATCCTTGAAGATTAAACCAGTAATCTTAGAAGATAAATTTAAAACAATATTGTTCACGGTAGTGAATGAAATAGTGTATTAAGATTAGTAGGACAGAAGCTTTATTATTCAGATGAAGTTAATTTTCGCTTATAAAAAAATCCGCGGGTTGCCGCGGATAAACCGCTCGCGGATAGTCGGGAGTTTACTGTAATTTTTTTTAATCTTCCTGGCCCTCGTATTGAAATTCTAATTCCTACCATAAATATCGCCAACTATAAAGATCGTGAAATTCAGATTTTCTTGTTCCCATCAAATATATTCCTATATGAACGCCCATTATTATCGACTGTTCAGACGTAGTGGTATTCATTGATAAATAGAACATATCAAGTCAGAGCTAATGGTAGCAATTAATTACGATCATAGTTGTAAAGAATTGTCAAAATTTATACAAGAAAACTAAAAAAAAATTTTGGTTCTTCACGTCAGTGGACACAAAGAGCTGTTTGTAAGACCCTTCAGTTTCTCGAGGTGTGACAACGATGCAGAATGTTCAGCAGTGAACATTCCCTTAATAATTGTGTTCCCTTTCTCAATTGTAATGCTACTAGCGTGCAGTCTATTCTATAATCATACGTTTACATAACAAAATCGCCGCTTGCTGTTCAGTATTTATCTTTAATTTATTTAACCTGAGAGACCCCAAACCGCAATTGTGTAGAATAAAGGAATTACATTCAGCCAGGACGAATGACTTGTTAAGAAATGTATTTACAGCAAACGTGTTTACTTACAACCTTTTCATTTTGGTACTTTAATTCTGGAAGCTCTTTAAAGCCCCGTGGAAGTTTTGTTTGGGAATCAATGTGTTTGACGAATGCGTTCATCGTTGCAAAGGGAACAAGTCATAGTTATTTAAAAATCGACGTTGTTCTATCAATAGAGGAGGAAATTAGGGGCTTATTTAATAACGAACAGCAAAAGAACATTTGCTTGAAATTACAGCAAAACGCGATTCTTAAAACTAATAAACGTTGGTAAACTATTATTATTATTATGGTGACTATTATTATTATTATGGTTGCTGTTATTACAAAACAATCTAACCCGTAACTAAGACAGAACAGAAGAAGAAAGTAATTTTAAATTCCTAATAATACTTTTATTAGATTTTTTAATTATTATTACAATAATAAATCGAATAACAGTATTAATTCAAATCGTAAATGACTGAGAAAACAATTTTTTAAATACAAATAATACTTACCCAACTATTGTAATACTAAATGGCATAAAACTCACAACCCACACACATGCAAGTAGCCTGCTTATATCTTTGCCTTGGGGGAGGGGGGGAATCGAGTCACTATGTTTGGGTTTTATTTTCTTATTAAAAAAAATAAGAATTATTTTTATTTTTTATTTTTATTTCTTATTTTTTCTTTTCTTTTCATTTTCTTATTTGAATATTTTCTGCTTATTTATTTACTTATTTTTATTTGTTTACTTATGCTCTTACTTATTTCATTTCTGATTTAACATTTTTTCTTATTTATTTACTTATTTAATATTTATTACTTATTTATTTGCTGACTTAATATGTTTTTACCTATTTATTTACTTATGGTTTTCCTTATTTATGTGCTTATTTAATATTTTTTACCTATTTATTTACTTATGGTTTTAATAATTTATTTTATTCAATATTTTTTTACCTTTTTATTTGCTTATGTTTTTACTTATTTATTTGATTATTTAATATTTTTTACTTATTTATTTGCTTATTTAATATTTTTTACTTATTTATTTACTTATTTAAATAATTTTACATATTTACTTATTTAAATATTGTTTACTTTTTATTTCTTTTATATGTTTTACAATAACTTGGGAAGGAATAAAAAAGTAAATATATTACGTGCTAATCAGCAGGAATTGTTATACGGCTTTTGACGAATTATTCACGTATTTGTTATTTTATTATTATAGCCTACTTGTTGTTTAAAACATGAAGAGGCTTTTCCGTCCATGTAACGCACATTTTGCGTTATGGACGTCGTTTTATGACTGACGACTAAATACGCATCAACAGCAGTTTTTGCCATTCCGCGATCGCCATTTTTGTTTTTAAGATTGTCGCCTATTCAGTGTCACTCGGAAGACTGAATCTGTATTTATTGAATCGGCGTTTTGACTTGTACATACACACGCGCGAAAAACCACCCTGCTTCTGGCTTCGCCGTAATCTAGTAAAAAGAAACGGTATATTGATATTATTTAAAGGATAGAAATGAACACCAGTGATTAGGATTAGGTCAGCCATAGCGGAGAAAGCGTTCGATAGGAAGAGGAATTGACCGTTGAAGGGGAAGTGACGGAGGTGACAGAGTCCGATAGCATAATACAACAAAGAATAAGTGAGATTATTGAAATAGACGAGAAGAACGTACAGCAAGCTTGAGAATATAACAAGGAAAAGAGTAAACATTTTTCGACCAGTGCAAAATATGGAGAATACGAAGGAATCATTAAATAAATAATCTAATACACGGAGCTGACATAGTAAGGTTTATAAAGAGCAGAAGGACAGCCTGGCTGGGACACACAATGAGGATGGAACAATACAGAATTCCAAGAAAAATTCTAGAATGAAGCCCAGTAGGTAGGAAATTAAGAGGAAGGCCGAGGAAGAGATGGATCGAGGATGTTGAGGAGGATCTTAGGAATATGGGGGATAAGAAGATGTAATGAGAGGACTGAATGGAGAAAAATCGTTGGAGAGGCTATAACCCGTACTGGATTGTAACGCTGGTAGAAGAAAGAAGAAGAATAAGGAAGAGGTATTAAAAACGTGTGGACGATGACCTAAACGCAGTGATTAAAGAAAAGAAGGACGCTTATCTGTGACTCATTTAAACTACGTGGATAAAAAAGAAACGATTTATTTTACTGTATTTATATAAAATAGATAACTGTACAGCAATAAAAACCCGTTATATCTTATACAAAATACTGTATACATAACTGTAATAAAAAACTTCCATCGTAAAGAACATTGTTCACATTTTACTATTTATAATTATAGTAAAAACTTTGTCCAATGTCTGTCTCCTTCAAAAACGAGATGGCTATGCGTCAGAATTAATTTCCATATTTACTGGCTTTCAAAAATTAACAATTTTTGTGTGAAATTGATTAATTTCTTTAGTCACTAACTTATGAAGGTGTAGCAAGTGATCATACAGGGCGACATGTTTTCATTTTTTTGATCGCTGAACATGCTTAGTGACAAACTTCAACAGCATTGCTTCGCTCACTTTACATTGTTGAGCCTGATTGTCTTTGATTTTACCAACATTCCATGTTTCTTAGAGCTGTCCGTTATAAGCGGGGTCAGTTTTAACCGACAGGCCTTCTACCCTCGATTTGACTAAACAGTACCTTCCTAGGTATTCGGTTGCCTTCCATCCTAATGATGTGTGCTGCCCATTGCAATCTGCAGTAGGATGGTGGTGGCCAGATCATTGTCTTTATACAGGTTGTACAGCTCCTCATTGTGACGCATTCTTCATATCCCATTGACTTGGATTGGTCCATATATTCTCCTCAAAATTCGCCTTTCAAAGACTATGTTAGCGGCTTGTTTGGTCAGAGTCCAAGTCTCGCTGCCATATGTTATCACCGGTCTAATCATAACTTTATATAATGTGACCTTGGACTGATGGTGGATATTCTTTGTGTTGAATATAGTTGTCAACGAAGCATATGCTCAGTTTGTATCCTTTTTCCTTATTTCATTTATTTCTTCATTATCTTCTGCCATCCGACATCCCAAATATTTAAACTGATTAACTATTTCTAGGTTTAGTGGTTCGATTTCAAACTTCTCAGGTTTCGTGGTTTTCCTTCTAGTGGTGATCATAACCTTTGTTTTATCTATATTACCCTGTAATCCTATCTCTTCTGCTTCACCTTTGAGTCTCTGGAAGGTCTCTTTTGCTCTTCCTTGGGATCTTGCCATAATATTAATATCATATACATATCCTACGATCTGGATCATGTTATGTTCTAATGTTAAATTCCTATCAATTGACAATTTTCTGATCACATTTTCAAGAGCCAAGTTGAACAGTGTTGGTCGGAAGACCCAAGAAACCCTGGATTGACGCAGTGGCGAGAGATGTTGATACTCTACTTAAAATAAAACGATGGACATCGATCGCCAAGGACAGGGAAAATGGACGTGGATGATTATGGAGGCTAAGGTTCGACCCCGAACTGTGACGCTGTAGAAGAAGTTTTAACCGGGTCCGTTATAATAGGGGATTACTGTATATCTGATTATGGCTCACTGATATATGGGGAGGGGGAGACGGTTGGAACGAAAATACTTCTAAGACATATATCTCTGGGACACTTTGGTCGCGGTAACACGTGCGTATGTAACAGACAAAATTAGTAAATGTCTCCCGTATGTGGAGTATTAGGAAAGATATTTAGAAATTAAGCTAGATCGTACACGAAAGTTCGCATACACAATGCTTTGGTTCTCTCTCTCTCTCTCTCTCTCTCTCTCTCTCTGTAGTGCTATACGGGCGTGAATCGTGCACATTAACAAATGGCAAAGGAACGCCGGAGACGAAATCCGTCAGAGAATATGCAAAAGAGGATAGGAAGAAACACAGACATTAGGGGATGAGTTGAACGTAAAGTCAGTAGAAGAGAACGAACAGAGAAGACTGAAAATCGTCGGGCTTCTGCATTTACGCTTTGAACTAACTAAAATTAGCTATTAAAATTAATTCACCTCATCTCCTTCTTCAGCACTACAGCCCAACGTGAGCCCTTGTTTCCAACACCGGTCTACTCCAAAGTGTTCTGTCCATTGCCATCTCATTGTAACCCCACACATCCATTCTTCTGAGGTCTTCTAGCACATCATCCAACCATCTTATCCTAGGTCGGCCCCTCTTTCTGCTTTTATAAACTTACGCCCTCAAGATTTTCTTTGGCATAACGCTGATCATCCATCCGCTCTAGGTGATCTAGCCGCTGTATTCGTTGAGTCTTTATGAATCTTAGAACGTCCTCGTGCTTCAATACAGGTTACTCCTTATTCTCCATTCATTATCTTCCTTAACCGGGCCATAAATACGCCGTACAATGTTTCTTTCAAACCTTCGTAGTGTTACTTGTTCCTTTTTTTTGTCAGTGTCCAAATCGCACCTCCATAAGTAACAACTGGTCCGATAAGTGTCATATATTTTTATTTTTGTGTTGCGACTGATGAGTTTGCTTCTCAGTTGTCTGCTGTTGGCATAATATGCCTTATTCCTGATTGTATCCTGTCGTGTATTGTCGTGTTTATAGACCCTTCATTATCTATCATGTTACCCAGGTAAATTAAAATTAATTAATTACTAAAATTAAATTATTAGTTAACATTAATTAGTTTGAAATAACTAAAATTATTGTAACCCCATTCGAAACTAGTCACAGGATTAAATCTCTCCGTGTCAATTTTTCTATTCTCAGATATGATTGTTATTTCCTGATAATCGGATTGCGTAAATAAATAAACAGAAAATTTGGGCAGGTCTGTTCATTTCGGTACAGATAATACACGATCAAGAGAAGTTTAATCAGTAGGACTAATTGTTGTTATTCATGTTTCCAGTACCCAAACCCAATTGATTTAGTTATTATATTATATTATTTTATTTCAGTTCCGTTTTGTGACTTCTAGTAGCTGTGTGACGCATTTCGGAAAGATTGTTCCTCGTATATCCCTCATTAGAGATCGTCAAACATTAAAGTCAAACACATACCAACAAGAAAAACAGACTTGATCGGTGCACACCGAGTTGTGTGTGCACGGACATTTTAATAATAATAATTATTATTTCAATCCTTAAATTCGTAGTCACCGTCAATCAATGAATTTTTCCGGTGAAGGGTTTGTGAGGATCGGTCAGAAAGTATAATACAAATTTTAATTTTTGTGTCGACGTTTCGACAATATTTATTATCATCATCAGGACCTGTGTATGAATACAAAAGACAATGTTAAACACAGCAGATCAATTATTTGAGTGAACGTGTTTGTGTATGTGAGTGAGCGTGTGTGTGCGCGCGCATATGTGTGTATCCTTGTATATGTGAAGGTGGTGAAACAGTTTGTTTTACATCATCAAATGTTTTCCTTAAATACAACGAGAAAATTATAATATCACGGAACATAATTTATACAATATTACAATTTAAATTACTCATAATGTAATGATATTTGTAATTAATTATAAAAGCAGTAATCAACAATTAAATATTAGAATTGGTACAGAAATCGTTTATACAATATACCTATCAACATATAGCAAAGTAAAACATATTATAGCTAAATACAGATTATAGCTATGTAATAACTTTTAATAATTACATAATTGAACATCCCTATAACCTGTATTTAGCTATAATATGTTTTACTATGCTAGGCCTATATGTTGACAGGTATATGTATAAACGTTTTCTGTACCAATTCTAATATTTAATTGTTGATTACTGCTTTTATAATTAATTACAAATACCATTACATTATAAGTAATTTCAATTGTAATATTGTATACATTAAGTTCTGTGATATTATAATTTTCTCGTTGTATTTAAGGAAAACATTTGATGATGTAAAACAAACTGTCTCAACTCCTTCACATATACAAGGATAGACACATACGCCCGCACGCGTGCGCACACACACATACACAAACACGTTTACCCAAATAATTGTTCTGTTGTGTTTGACATTTCTTTTGTACTCATACACAGGTCCTAATGATGACAATAAACAATGTCGAAACTTCGACACAGATAACTTCGACCGACCGATCCTCACAAACCCTTCACCGGAAAAATTATTATTATTATTTTAATAATAATAATAATAATAAGTAGTGATGTTTGAAGTACGTAAAATTATTCTATTCGTAGGCGCACCGAATATTTTTTTTCAGTTTGTTTAGTGTAGAGATTATTTTTATACGTTTCCTGTAATGCACCTGACAAGGGAGAGGAGATACTCGTGAGATTGTGGCCGGGGAGGGAAGCCATGCAGGGGAGTCGACCAGACCGGACCGGCGGAAGTTGCGGTATCTCTCCCTACCCCACTTTCATATCCATGTCCACTTAATCATTAATTGCGCACCGATTATTAATTACTGCTTGTGACGTAGCTATCAACCAGTGTATCGTAAGTGCGGTTTAATTTTCTTGTCACCGTTACAAATTGAAATGTCATGTCAGAGACAGAGTTTGCCACCCGTGTCGACAACAATTAAACAACGTAAAAACAAAACAAAAAAAACACGATTCGTCTGCTAAATGTAATGTGTTAACAAATAACCCAACTTTCGGGTGTCCGATAGTTATAGCTGATTGGGTAGAACGAATTTCCTATGCAAATGTTATCTTCGCGTTAACTGAGGGGCGAGTGTGACCAGAAAAAATTATCTTTAAAAAAATATTTGCTACCGTACTGTTTTTTTTTCTACTTCTTATTCGTTACCTAACCCTTCATCGTCGGGTCATGTGGAGCCTCTATCCATCGTCTCCGTCCTCATATTCTTCTTCTTCTTCTTCTTCTTCTTCTTCTTCTTCTTCTTCTTCTTCTTCTTCTTCTTCTTCTTCTTCTTCTTCTTCTTCTTCTTCTTCTTCTTCTTCTTCTTCTTCTTCTTCTTCTTCTTCTTCTTCTTTAGCACTACAGCTCAGCGTGAGCCCTGGCTTCCAACACAAATCTTCTCCAACGTCTCCTATCCATTGCCATGTCGGCGTAAACCGTCACATCAATTCTGAGATCTTCCAGCACATCGTCCAGCCATCTTGTCCTAAGTCGGCCCCTCTTTCTGCTTTTATAGACTTGCGCCCTCGGGATATTCTTTGGCATACGCTATGGTTGAAATAGCCATTGTATTCGTTGAACCTGTACGAATCATACAATGTCCTCATGCTTCAACAGCACTTCTATCTCCTGGTTATTTCTTAATCTCCATTCATCATCTTCCTTAATCGGGCCATAAACACAGCGTGCTTCTTAGCTTTTCTTGTTCCTTTTTTTTTTTAATGTCCGTGTCTCGCCTCTATGAGCAACAACCGGTCTGATAAGTGTCTTGTATATTTTTATTTTTGTTTTACGACTAATAAGGTTGCTTTTCAGTAGTCTGCTGTTAGCATATGTGACCTATTTCCTATTTGTATCCTGTCATGTATTGACGTGTTTATGGACCCTTCATTACCTATCGTGTACCCAGGTATCTGAACGTATTAACTGCATCAAATGAATTGTGCATAAATTATACAGATTTCTTCTCCTTTCTGATGCAGAAATTAGCATGATTTGGTTTTGATAATATTTAGGCTACATACAGTCGCATTCCCGCGCATTTTTTATTTAGCTCCTTGTATAATGATGGTGTATATTGTCGTCATTTACAATTTTAGTCTGTACTGCGTTTTCTTCTTTAGTACAACTATGTTACGACATATTTCTACTGGATACTCTCCATATTTCTCGGTCCTCTGCATCTGCCTATAGCTCCTTCAGTTTCTGATGTAATTTTAAACTTTTTTTTTCCCCTACCTCTCTTTACTTCCACTTTTCCTTCTATGATCCTCCTTTGCGGCAGACAGTTTATGTTTTTTCTGTTTCTTATTAAACTCTGTCCTTTCCTCTTGTATTCTAGTCAGTTTATCGTTTCTCACTCTGCCGATCCATTTCACCTTATTAATCATTCTTCGCCACAGTTATATTTTCTTCTATAACAGCTGCACTATTTTGAACGAAGTACATTTATTATTACATAAATTTCAATATTATATAATTTTTCAATTATAAGAGTCCCGATTTCTCTACTATTTCTTTAGTGATATAACGTCCTTTTAGAGGACACAAGCGTACAATCAACATTAAAAATGCGAAACATTCGGATTTGGGTTACAATTATTTTTAGTCTGACACCCTGCTGGATTTTCACAATTTTTTTTCCAAATTTTTGATCTTTTTTTTGGCGTTGGGTCCCAAAAGTTTTTAATTTTCAATAACCAACATTGTACTCAGGTTGCCATTTGTGCGATACCACATGAGGTTTTGCGAGTTTTTAACAATTTTTTACCTCCTCATGTTTTTGCCTTCCATCGCTTCCTATTTTTGGATAGATCTATCTAAAAAGCGATAGGGTTGTGTAGGGTAAAAGTATGGACACGCGTGCCAGGTTTTACGAAAGTCGTTGATTAATGCCTTCAAAAGTTATCACGAGACAACTCATCTCACAGACAGACAGATAAATGCCAAACGGACGAGCCAACACTGAGAACTTCCCTCGTTACTTAGAATTTATCAATAGTATTAGAAGACAGATTAAACGGGTCAGTTACTCTTTCAGTCGAACACCAAAATTTTCAATTTTTACGATATTATCGTATTTTGCTAATACAAAGTTTACTGCAGTTTAAATCCTTATAACGTGATTTAACGAACACATTAGAACATTATTGAAATTAAACCTGCACCAGCCTACAATTGATTGTAAGTCTGTGTAACTGGTGGGACCCTATTTTTTACTTCCATGTTCCATAAGGAAATGGAAGTGTGTTGATGGGGAAAAAATGGTGTTCTAGATAAGGACTGATTCTGAGTGTACTACCCTCAAAACATGAAGAAAAATTATTTTCTGAAAAGGGTCTGTGTGTGTGTAGAATTTTTTCTATGGCGAACGATAACTGCCGCAAATTCAAACAGAATGAAATAATTTTTTGCATATGTTTCTGAGTTGTAGAGGACTCAAGGCCTATTGATTTTGGTGAAGATCGGTTAAGGGGAAGGGGTAGTTTACCTGCAATGTTTTATGTTTTAACAAGAGTAAAGTAGGTACTTAATTTTGATAAATAAAGTATCCTGAAAAAAGGTCGTAATAGCCCACTGTTGAAAGGTAGATGAAATGTCTATAAATTAAAAGGGTAGTTGAAGGGGAGGGGATAATTTTGTATGTGTACTACGTTATCGCCAACAAAGAAGTAGTTTGTTTTTAAAATTCCTTCCCGGGCTGTTTGGGCGTGATCCAATGTTTTCTGCAAAACCAGACGTTTCGGCAGTGCAATCGACTGCCGTCATTAGTGAAAATCGAGTGCGCTAACGTGAGGTGGTATACGTTAGTGGCCACAGTACTGTGGTTAAGGCTGAAGAAAGAAGCAGTTTCGATGGAAATATTTCGTTTCGAAAATGACTTTAAATATAAAACTTAGAACATGGAAGTTATGTATGGTTCTCCAAACCAATATTTTACTTAGGTTAAGTAATTAGCTTATGTAGGCCGTTTCGGAAGTGTACCTACTTGTAAAGAAATGTAGCTGTGGTATACGTTATTCATTTATGCTATAGAATATTAGGATGTCTGATCGCTTCGTAACGGCATTAGAGCGTATTTTATGTATTTATAGTTTTTAGGCCTACGATACCACAACTACGAGTTCCGGTAACACGTAAGCAACATCCTGTTGGAGCCTAATTTTGCCTTCAACATCCTGTTGGAGCCTAATTTTAAACTCGGGTCGTCAGACATGACCAATTGTAAACACGCTATTAATGTTTAATATCGAATCTGAAATTCTTTTCAAGATGGGCCTTCAAAATCTCAATTATTTGCTCCGGTCTGAGAACCTGTGAACCTGTGATAGGCTAAACTAGTGATTGTGTGAAACGTTACAGTCTCAGCGGGGGGGGGGGGGCCTTGCTCGGATTTTTCCGGAAACAAACGTACGACGTGACCAAAAACTCTCCGAATTCATATAAAAACGAAACAATTTTCTGTGCTACAATTTTTCTTTAATTTAAAACCAATTTCAGCGCAAAAAAAAGGTTTATAGATGCGTTGTTTTGGGCCGGATACTGTTTTTATTATCCCTGTCGTTTTGGGGGAAAATAGGGGTGCAATGTCGGGAATACGAATAATTTTTTTTATGTAGGGTATTGTTTTAATTGCGTGTGTGTGTGTGTGTGTGTGTTCTAGTTGAAGAAGCAACTATTTCTTAATAATATACAGTGGAACTTGCTTATAACGAGATTCACGGGACCGGACAAATGTGCTCGTTAAAACCAGGCGATCGCTACGTACTCGCAAGCCTAAATTTTTATACCGTGATTATCGAACACACAACAAAAAAGCGTACTATAGAAGAGACTTTGCACAAACATTTTTTAGACGCTAACATCCTTTGCTGGATATTGGCGTTTAGTGCATTTGCGAAATATAATAAAAGTAACTGTGTAGTAAATCCTTACCAAAAGCCAACCAGCTGTCTGACAAAAAACGCAGAACTTTCCATGCCAATATGTACAACATTTATTTTTAAATTACAAGAAAATTCACTATAATTTATTTGTCTTTTTGATCTTCGTTCTAAATGGAATCGTCAAAATTACATTTCGCACACAGAACTTGAATAACCTTAAAAAAATAATCTATTTTGTTTGTTCAGTAATTTTGTATTTTTAGATATCAAAACAGTTTTATAATTTATTTAAATATTGCACTAATTCATCACTTACATTATTAGTTTCACTAAACTGCGTTAATGAGTTTAAACGAATGTTTCAAATGCTGTATTGTAACGAACTTTTGTAGACCTTAACCCATGAACAAACCTGCGATTAAATGCTCGTTATAACCAAGTCCGTAATGCGTTCCTACTCGTTAAAAGTGAGTTTTAATTATCATTACTAAAATACAAAACCAAACAAATCTCGTACTTTTGCTCGTTACATCCGAGTTCTCGTTATAAGCGAGCTCGTTATTCGCTAGTTCCACTGTATAGGCCTATACGTATCATGCAAGGAACTTCACAAGTTCCTGACAAAAAAAAGAATAATATTTAGTATATAGATATTAACATTTTACTTTCATTAAGTCTGTAGTTACAACAGGGATGATGTGGTACTTTGTTGCACATACCACTTCGGTACGCCGTCTCAACCCCAATCACCCGTATTACACCGAATTTATTAAACACAACACATTAAATGTATTCTGACGTCTGATTCCAGTGAAATACGTATGGACGGAAAAACGCTAAGAAAAACGGTCTTTAATAATTATTACCACACGTAGTAACCGCGGAGCATTTGATTAATAGAACATATCCTTAATTATTACCTTCCAAGTTAATCAACTTCATGTAGGTTTTATCGAAAACTGTTAAAAGCACGACCTTCAGGTTTGATTGGCATACTCTGTGAAGGCGTTCTAACTATGCGAAAAAGAATACGTGTAAGTTACATTTTTTTAAATGAAGTTTCTGAAAATTTTCTAAACATTTTATTTTATTTTTTTTTTGTAGGGCTAATAGTTTTTTAGTTATCTTCTAACGTTCAGTGGGGATATTGTAATTAGCCTTAGGCCTATATGAGTTAAAAAAGAATTGTGTTCTGTGTTATTCTGAAGCTCAGAAGAAGGTACATGCACTAGAGTCTCGTTTAACCGAATTTGATGGGACCAAGGGTGATTCGGTTAAATCGGAAACATAGTACTGTATTGTAATTATACTTTTTTTTTAGTGAGAAAAACGCTAAAGCACAACAAGCGCCTTTAATCGATTTTTAGGGAAACTAGCAGTACTCATGCGCCGTTATTACATACTTCTATTAAACTGCAGACGTCTGTAAAATCAACGGGTTTTAAAAACTGTAATTAAATCGTACGATATTACTGTATACAAATTTAAAAGAACAACTTTATTTTAATCAAACTAAAAACTATTTTTCAAACATTTTCAAATACAGTAGTATGTATTTAAGTCGTTACAGTAGGTGTACAGTAAAAAATTAACAAAGAAGAAAAATCAATGAAAATGAATGAATGAATGAATGAAATGAAAAATAGAAAAGAAACCTTATTAACCTCACATTAGTTCAGTTTTTTGAAAACATTAGAATTCTTCTTTTGTTTGAAGCTTGATGAGCGGTTACGCGCTGCACGATCTCGAAGTCGTTTCATTAGCAGTAGAAGCGTCGTCTTGCTGCTCCATGTATACCATTACATCTTCAAATATTTTTGTCGCTTCAGAATGGGGGCAAGTGAAGTACAGTACAATCCGTCACACGAGTTGTAAACGCTGTCAAAGTTAAAATCCGCAAACTTCTTGAAAATAGAAAATTACCGCTTCATCGTTCGGTTAATCGGGACTCCAGTGTAATTGTAAAAAGTAATTTTTGAGAAGGCGTATTCACACACACACACACACACACACACACACACACACACACACACACACACACACACACACACACACACACACACACACACACACACACACACACACACACACTAGGTCTCAGTCCACAGCTACTTTATAAATAGTCCTGCAACGTACACTGGGGCTTATTGTTTTTTTTTTATTATTTTGTTCTTATCTCTTTATTTCTTCTGTTCCGCTTGCCTCTTTCTTTTGCGTCAAACGTATGTATGGAAAGGATGGCAGTGCGGGAGACGACCAGACCAAGAGGAAAGGCAGAAGTTACGAATGGACACAGGACGCGTAAACGTGTTAGGATCGTCTTGTGGCGACGCCGATGGACCACGCCGTGTCTAGAAAAAGTAAGTGAATGCAACTACAAGAGTAGTCTTTGTGGGGTTTAGGAAAGGTGAGGGGTTCTTGTTGGCTCTTTCTCTTTTTATTCTTCTGTTTATTAATATTATTATTGCTATCATTATTACTGTTTCTCTCTCCTCCTCATCCTTCTCGTTATCCTATATTTCTTCCTTCGGTTTTCACGTCGCAAAGCGGAAATTTCCGTGGAATACGTTACCGTATTTGTGCGTACCGACTCCAGAATTTGTCTGTTTGCCGGTAATTTTCTTTTCAAAAGTTCACACAATGTTAAAATTCTGTACCGTACTACGAAGCAGACGTATTTATTCTGCAACGCGTTTTCACCACATCTTTGTTCGATCACATTCGTTATCCGGTCCATCTGTACACCTATACTGCCGATGTCAGCGCCTCGGGCGGAAAAAGACAACGCATTATTTAAATGTAAAATAACAGCGAAGATGCTTCGTTTTCGCATAAACGCGACTTACCGTTAGTCGCTGAGAGACGGTGACGTAAAACTGCAGCTCTCGTCCCCAGCTGCTACTCGACCCAGTGTCTACAGACGGAGAAATCTTGCAACATGCTGGACGTATTCGAGCGAAGGCGTCGCGTAGGCTGTGGCGGATCTGTTAACGAAGGAGCAACCTGGACGGTTCGGTACAATCGTGAGCTCACGGAACCCAAACTCTCGCACCGTATAAAGCTCAGGACGTTCACTCCGAATGCCGGAGGAATACGGCCAGTTTGGAAACCGGAAACGCGATTGACGGATAGTGTAGAAATGGATGCCGGGGAAATGATAAGTGCTAGGTTTTGGGAGAGAATGGCATCGAACCGGGATGCCTGGAAGAGGTCAGGTAACGTAAAGCCTTGGGTTTCACAAGGAAAATTCGTCATTTCAGAATACCGGGTAGTACTTTCAAATATCCCCAAAAGGATATAGAAATAATGAGCATATAGATGGGCGCAGAAGACGAGGCAGGTCAAGAAAACGATGGCAAGACGACGTGGAAGAAGACCTGACTAGGATGGGTGTCGGCTCGTGGAAGGTCAAGGCACATGATCGGACTATCTGGAGGCAGATCATTAGAGAGGCCGAGGTCCGTCCTGGACTGTAGTGCCTGGTATGTATGTACGTATATACTTTAAAATATAGAAATTTCGAAGAACGTGTAACAACGTTTCATAGTAACAGTAATATCTGTGGAGAAGCTGGGTAAACGTTGATCGAATAAGAATAATCAGAAATGTAAATGATCGATTTTTTTTTTTTAAATCAAGTTGAAGTTTTGGACCTGTCACTGAACAGCGAGCGATTACGTAATAAATTCACCATTACGAGAGCAAGACACAATACTGGCCACGATTTGCACTCTACAGACGGTCGTCTCAAACGATTACGGTTTTAGTGGGCGACTCTGCTCCACCCTTCACTTAACGCAACTATTTACGAGCCATAAAAGTTAACATGGAAAAAACACAACGAGCGACGAGGAGGGAAGAAATGATCTTCCCCCTCTTCTGTGGCAGCAGTAAGTGCGCTTCTTATAAACAACGCGATCCCAACCCTCGACTCGCGGCTCCTTGTACTGAAAAATACAACCGTTAGTACCGTTCAATAAATATTCGATCATTTACGTTAACCGGGAGCGCTGTATTGTGAGGATGTTTACCAAACGTGAACACTTTCTGAGAATTAAAACGGCGCATCAAATCGTTAACGATGCGATTGGAAGATCAAGGGTTCTCGGAAAGACGGCACAATAAGCACATGTTTATTGTGAAACGCGGCCACCAAATGCCAGCAGACCCGTTTACTGAAGTTTGGAAAATTTTTAATACGCTCAAAGATTATTATTGAGGATAAAGTATTCGAACAGACCTTAAATTTTAACTATTTAGGTTGTGATGTAAGTTTTGACGTTGACAAAGGTATACAAAATAATGTCAGTAGATTTCAACACATATGTGGAACTAGGCCTATAAATAAAAGAGACGTGAAACAAAATTAAAATTCTACAAAACAATGGCTGTTCCAGTGTGAGTGAATCCTAGATTACAAAACAAAGAGATAAAAGCAACATACAGTCAGCAGAGTTGACACTTTTAAGGCTACACAAGAAGGGATCATGTAAGATGATATGCGGGAAGAATTAAATATATGTAATATAAATGAGAAAATTGAAGAATACAGGGGAAAATGGAGACAGCATTTAATTCGGATGGATGCAGATAGAATACCAGTAATTGTAAACAAGTACAAGCTTTCTGGAAGAAGGGATGTAGGAAAACCAGGGCCTGATTAAAAGGTTTTAGCGCCCTAGGCTAATGAATTTTTTCGCTCCCCCCGTTTCTTACCATAAACAATATTTAATATTTAGCGATGAGTATTATGTACAATCTACCGATATAAGGTACTTCCGCCAAATAAAGCCCTTTAATAGTTTTTTATTAAGATAATGTAGATAATTTATCTACATTAAATATTTTTTACCCACGTAAAAAATTTAAATAAATTGTAATTATATTATTGATTCTTTGATAAAATTACTCTATTAATAAGAATAAATTAACACATAACAAACAGAATTTATTTTGATTGACTTCTGTTAAAAAACTGTTAAATCGACAACTCACAAAAGCATATTAAAAATATAAAAACAAAGTTGGCTCAGAAGGTTGGGTGTTTTTTAAATCTACGTACAAATTAAATAAATAAATTAAATCACAGTTAGAAAATTAAGCTATATTTTTCGCTTTAAATGACGTGATTTTGAGGACGGTACGGTGAAAAAAAAATATATATATATAATGCAACATGAGTTTTGTTACTTTGTTATTCTCTTTAATTTTTGCGCCCCCTAAAAGCTTGGGCCCCGGGCTGCAGCTTACTTAGCCTAACGGTTGATCAGGCCCTGAGGAAGACCAAGAAAGAAATGGATCTGATAATGTGAGGTCGGAACAGGCATATTGCCTAATCCCTGAAGTGTAGAAGAAGTAAATAAATGTCTAAATGTATTTACCGCTGGTTCTTTGGATAACTCGTATGTCGCAGAACAGAAAGTCGCCCATGTGGATACCGAAAGTTGGAAACCGGCGAAGCGGTTGTAATTTAAAAGGCAGTAAATTTATAAGTAGGTTGAGGTGGCAGCAGGAAGAAGATAAGTTGCGAAATTAGTACAATTGGTGGAATCGGCTATTATCTAGACCCTTGTTCACCTCGTGCATAAATCTTGTTATACCTCCTTAACCGGGCGGAGGCAAACAAACGCTGTGGAGAGAGGGAGGTTCGCAGACAAATTGGCTCGGAGAAAAGTTAAAAGCGGTCGATCGAGGGGTGTTGGTGACCCATACTTTAATCTCGGATCTGTAATAACACACTAGAACTGGTGTTATCACCGGTAGAAGGGCGAGGGGGATTCATCGCGATTGGAATGCAATACCACGGGCCCAATGAATTATGCAATAGTCAAAAGTATTATGCAGCGTGAAAAGGAAGGATTATACATTGTCGGAGTGGACCTGTCCGACTTAGCTTGTGTAGTAGCCTTGCGCAGATAACGCGGGGGGATTTACGTTCCCTCGTACAATATTTACATTATTAAACTGCAAATTCGTTTTTGCGTAAAACGTGTGGCGAGCAGATTGTTCGCGCGGCGTACAGTATTTCTTAATTTCAGAAGGACTGTAAACACACCACCTCGGTGAACTGACATAAGCCTACTTACGTCGCTGGCCGAGTACTTCTCGAGTACTCAGGGGTACGATTTTGGTAACACTGAATCTTTTTCTTAACGTGACACGAGTTTTCAACAACGGTTTGCATTGAATATATCGTCAGCGTCCTTTTTTTCTGTACGTTGTTTGGAGGCAGGCCTGTGCGCGTAAAATAAAACGTGCGTTTAATTTATAACGAATTATTAAACCCTTACTCAAAAAAATATAAACGTGTAAGCCAATTTACATATCTTGGTACTATAGTCAATGAACAATGGAACCACTCTCCAGAAATAAAGAGCAGAATTGAAACGGCAAGAGCAGTGTACGCTAGAATGAGCAGTTTATTCAAAAGTCACAAAGATTTAACAGATAACACAAAGATGAGACTTTTACGCTGCTACGTATTCTCGGCCCTCTTCTACGGTGTAGAATCTTGGACGTTGACTGAAGCTACAATTAAACAGTTGCAATCTTTCGAACTGTGGCTTTACCGTAGAAAACTAAACATTTCATGGACAGCACATATAACTGATGTTGAACTTCGTAGAAAGATGAAGAAAGAAAGGGAAGTTATTAACACAGTGAAATAAGAAAGCTTCAATATCAGGGACATCTCATGAGAAATGAACAGAGAATTTACTTATTGCAGTGTATACTACAGGGAAAAGTACTTGGAAGGGAGGAGTTGGGCGACCGAGAATTGGTTTCTTTAATCGGTTTAAAACATACACGATGGAATCTCAAGAAAAAAGTCTGCACTGAGCGAGTTTTTGAGATATTTTTTGTGTAGGTATATACCGAGAATCTCATGGCTTTAAGGACTTGGTTGGCATAAATACAACTGACTTATTCCGTGCAGCAGTACATATAGTTAAAATAGTCTGTATGATATCCAACATCCGAAACGGATAGGAACTATCAGAAGAAGAAGAACTCAAAAAAGAACATGCTGAAATCAGCTTCTTGACACCCACCGTCTAATGAGTAGAAAACAGAACGATATTATTTACTTAATCGTTTAAATTGGTTTATTCATATTGTGCAGTACTTTTGGGTTTCCCGACTTTTCGACCACTCGGCGGAGGCATCGAAATTATACGAATAAATTTTCATTTATCGAATTACAGTAAATTGGTAATAAGGATACTCGGGTAACGCGTTAGAAAGCTAGACCAGTTGACGTGAGTCGCTGGCAGATACACTACTCTGGATTTACAAAGACTCACACTGCATCGTATAAAGAGTGCCAAGGGCCGGTGGAAAGACAGCGTTCAATATAATTTCTAGCAGCTTTGCAAAGTGTCATCCACCCAGTAGCAAAGCAGGACAAGAGTATAATTCCAGACAGATCCGTTTACACAAACAGGAGGGACAAGTCAGTTCAATCAAAAAGACAACGTGTGTCTTGAGGGGCTCCGCCAAACAGACAATCCCAGTTTACTCCCTTTGGTACACGTTTCCTCTGAGTTGTTCCAAGGTACAACTGCGGAGCGGACTGCGCGCTGACGTGTTGGGTGTTGGGTGGCTACGTTTCCGTCGGATGTAGGCCTACTCCGTTGTCTGTTCTGGCAGTCGGCTGCTAAACCTACTTCGTCGTACCTAGTCCGAAACAGATGTCCCGATTAACGTTTATCCGATGAACCCTTGGGTAAGAACTGGCAGTATTGGCGATTCCCGAACTGTTTGATAGTGTTTCGGGAGAAGTGTTCCCACGGTGAAAAATTTCATACGAATCCATGAAAGTGGCTGAAACGGACTCAGATCCTGGTGTTATAAACAATAAAAATATATTGTTTTTATTTTGCTACCTTTGAAATTGAAGAATGGATAACTGACTGGGCGGATGCCATTAGGGACAGAGGGATGAGGATCACAAAGTAATTGCCATGACAAAGCAATCTGACGGAGAGGGAAGAAGCAGGTCCAGTGCGAACAGTAATCACCTAGTCGGAAAGGATGGCGAGGGAATAAACCATAGGCTACAGATTTCGATTGTTATAAGGAACTCACTGAAGAATTGAAGTTACGTTTCTACAGGAAAGTTTATTGTCTACGTTACTCCTTGGAACAGGAAACATCGTCCTGCTAGAGATGCATGAAAGCAGACTGCAAGGCGGGCAGCTGGAAGAATGATAACAGCCCGAATTAGGAATATGGCTTCTCAGCAATGAAGGGTTTTATGGGATGGAGTCATCAGCACCACGCCCAACCCCCAGCCTGGAGGACAAGGGGCTTATTTTCGAAATCTCAACTCCTAGGAGGTTGCCTTCACCACGACTAAAGAGTCCCTCCTACCCTTCGCAGTAAGTCACCTAACTGGGCCTCAGGAGCTGCAGTTTTCCCCTTTTAAGAGGTTCGTTCGCCACCATTCTAAATGCGAATCCTGCTGCCGATTCGCATCATCTTGACAGGCCTGATCTAGTGTTAGCCCTGTCGCGCGGCCGCCGACCCAGGGATTGGTTACCACAACCTTGCTCGGCGTACCACGTGTAATGAGAGCAGAGAGGCTAATCGATCTCTCTTGATGCGATCTTGTAAGTCGCATCACACTCCTATGGACCCCATAATTATCGAGAGAAGTCTACAGGAAAATCCTGAGGGAAGCTGAGGCTCACGTGGGCTGTGGAGCTACTGATAATGATGATGATGATAATGAATTAAGAATATGACCATCAGAAATCTTCAACAGGAATCGGCTGTGAAGAAAATAGAGACGAGAGGACTGCGTCCTTTATTTCTACTACAGACCCCTAAACCACGTAATAACTACAGGAGATATTACGGTGCGTGGGTCGGCGTTTGTTCACTTTCGATTCCACCCGATGCTGTAAGTGCCACCAATTGCAGGAGCCTCGAGTGTTGGGACTCTCTGTCTACACACTTCGATCCCGCAATAGCCACCATCCACGATAAGACCAGACGGACCATGGGCATTAGCCCTGAGTGTTGGGACTCGCACTTCGATCCTGTAATAGCGACCAACCACCACAGGACCAGACGACCGATCGCGTAACTGCTTCCACAGGCAGGAGCTTCGAATGCTGACTACACACTTCGATCCCGCAATGGCCACCAAGCACCATAGGATCAGATCGATTGTGGGCATTAGCCTTGAGTGTTGGGACTCGCTGAACTCGCACTTCGATCCTGTAATAGCGACCAACCACCACAGGACCAGACGGCCGATCGCGTAACTGCTTCCACAGGCAGGAGCCTCGTATGCTGACTGCACACTTCGATCCCGCAATGGCCACCCAGCACCATAGGATCAGATCGACTGTGGGCAGTAGCCCGGAGAGTTGGGACTCGCTGAAGTCGCACTTCGATCGTGTAATAGCAACCAACCACCACAGGACCAGACGGCCGATCGCGTAACTGCTTCCACAGGCAGGAGCCTCGTATGCTCAGTGGTGCCGATCCCCCCCAAGCCCTATGTCGCTTCCCCCCCAACTCCAGGCTCGATTAAAAAAAAAGCTCTTTTTATAATGGATCACAATTTAGCATTTTCAGTAAAACGTGATTAGTTTTACAGTATACAGTATCAAATCTCAATCACTTCATTGGAAAAATACTTAGATTTGCAACTTTAATGCCTTACTTAAATTTGTTCCCTTAATAAAATGTTATAAACAATTCCGTCCTTTTATAGACTTTACTAAAACATAGTAGAAAGCAAGATAATTAAAAAATCTAAACGCAAATTTCTATTGCACACTGTACTTTATTAATACAGTAAGTAAAAAAAAAAATGAATTTCAAAATTACATTATAAATAAATCTATATCTATCTATCTACTACAATATTTTAAGCTTACAATCACAACATTTTTGTTATCTGAAGTTGAAATATAACTTATAAGTAAGAAAAAAATTATAATATTAATAATCAGTGTTGTGTTTTTAGGTGTTCAATAATATTTGTTGTCTTTGTTTGGTGGAAAAGGCAAACTTGTCAATGATTTCTTCGTGCGGAATCTTGCTTAAAACTTCAGACTCACTACATAAAATTAACAAACTTTTTAACCATGTATCACTCATGCTCGTTCTAAGACGATTTTTGACAATTTTGATGCGGCTCATGGTTCTCTCTGGCGAACAGCTTGTTACGGAAAGAGATAAAAGAATCTTGTAGAGTCTATTTAAATTTGGAAACCCAGAAAGTTGCAGGAGGCATCTGTACGGTTTTATAAATCCTCGTCGTAGCCAAAGCTCCAGAGTTGTCTTACAGGACTTGTAAACAAGGTCGTTTATTAGTTGTTTATGCTGCAATTTATTTCTTAACGAAGGAAATACGTAAATTTTGGGTTAAAAAGGTAATTGTAAGTAAATATAACAAAATATTTCTCAAAACAATAAAATCGAACTTTGTGTTTTTCAAAATTTCCGCCTTATATAAAAATCCCTCCTTAAGGCGTTTGAATAAAGCGTTGTTTTTCCCAATCAAACGTCTTAACTTTATTTTTATCAAAATTATTAGTGTGCAAGTCCAAAACAATAAAATCGAACTTTGTGTTTTTCAAAATTCCCTCGCACACAAAAAGTCCGCACATGTGAAAGCACCCTCGTAGTATAATATTTTAGTGTACAAAATAAAGCTTTATATGTAAATTTATCAAATAAGCGATTATTTGAAAATAAATGTAGATAAATAAGGAAAGTGAGACTGCTCAAGTTGTACACGAGAAAATTTTTTGAAGCAGCAAAATAATTAAAGAACTTTAGGTCGTTTGAAAGCGTCTGTTCCACCTACGTAGGGAACTTCCATTCGCTTTCAAACGATCTAATTTTCTTTAAGTATTTTATGACTTCAAAAAATTGTTTAGCCTACAACTTGACCAGTCTCGCCTTCTTTGTTTTTCAATATGTATTTACAAATAATCGCTTTTTTAATAAATTAAAATATAAAGCTGTATTTTGTACACTAAAATTATTGTACTGTGATTCGTGGATGTCTCATCACGTGATACACCATGCAGCCCCCTTAAGCAAGCTTTGACGCAAATTGCGACCAGGAAATACGTTCTCACATTGTATTCGGTATTTTTAGTAATAGTAAATTTCATACAACAGTAAAAAAAAATCCCCCCCAAAAATTTTTCAAATGTCGCCAATGGCGACACGATACCCCCCTGTAGGCACCCCTGCGTATGCTGACTGCACACTTCGATCCCGCAATGGCCACCCAGCATCATAGGATCAGATCGACTGTGGGCAGTAGCCCGGAGAGTTGGGACTCGCTGAAGTCGCACTTCGATGCTGTAATAGCGACCAGCCACCACTGGACCAGACGACCGATCGCGTGACTGCTTCCAGAGGCAGGAGTCTCGTATGCTGACTGCACACTTCGATCCCGCAATGGCCACCAAGCACCATAGGATCAGACCGACTGTGGGCATTAGCCCGGAGAGCTGGGACTCGCTGAACTCGCACTTCGATGCTGTAATAGCGACCAACCACCACTGGACCAGACGACCGATCGCGTAACTGCTTCCACAGGCAGGAGCCTCGAATGCTGACTACACACTTCGATCCCGCAATGGCCACCAAGCACCATAGGATCAGACCGACTGTGGGCATTAGCCCTGAGTGTAGGGACTCGCTGAAGTCGCACTTCGATCCTGTAACAGCGACCAACACCACTGGACCGGGGTAAATCTACTGCCAGAGCTTTCTGATCCCGTATTTGGCAGCCACCAAAGGACCGATATGCTCAATTTGACCATTGTGGACTGCACTGCCAAACCTTGGCGTTCGTTTATTCGAGCGTTTCTCTGACCCTGTAGCCAGCTACCATTGGGACTGGCTGCAGCGTTTCTCCAATTCCTGCAGACTACCACCGGATCGGTGTGGGCCCACATCCATTTGTGCGCAAGCAGCAAGCGTGGTGGTTATTTCGAACGGTAAACTCGTTTGTGATTTGTCAAAAAATGCGTTAATACGATTTTTCAAACTCTCCTTTGTTCTGTTTTTGTGGTAATTATTTTGTCACATTTGGATTTCAGTAATATATCGGAGAAACGTAGTAACGCGTTCAGATATTTAGCGAACACGCGAGGAATTAGCATTGTTTCTTTGCCGGCAGACAGTAATGCGGTTAATGACGTGTAAACACAAGTGAAGACACTTGTTGTTTAGCGGTGGAGGGGGTTGACTAATGACAAGGGGAACGCGACTGATAGCGTTGTCAGGTCCGACATGGGGTGCAACAGGCGGTATCTACTCGCTGACGCTGGCAATCGGGCGAAACGGTTAACAGTCACACGAGTTGTTGATATTTAATTTTTGTTATGTGGAGAATACGCTGAAATAAGTGCCGACGGCTTTCTCGTAAGCATGCATTGTGTAATCCAGTCTGTATAAATTCCATCTGCCTGTCTACCCCCCCCCCTCTCTCTCTCTTTCTTTCTCTTTCTCTTTCTTTCTCTCTCTCTCGCTCGCTTTTTTGGGTTAGTAAAGTTGTTGAGCTGAACCGTAGATGGGGGAATTTGTGTCTCGTCCAGCATTGCAAAATATGCGTTTCTAGTAAGTTTAAAGGAAAGTGGTTGTTAACGGTAAGAGAGTTGGGTTTCAGAGGCCAGACGGAAAAAGAAGAAATCTCTGGTCCCGGGTAATCAGTCGGGGCAGAGGAACAGAACAGGTCCAAATCAGTTGTTCCAGACAAGTCCAGAACCCTTGGATCTGTCAACCACGACAAGTACACCAGTACCGTTATACCAGTACGTGGACCTAAATGGGATGGGACGATGTACAGTGGTGGAAGTGAAGAAAGACAGCACTTGGAGGATGGACATATCTCACTGTGAGAACAATCATCAACCGTTCTAATCTAGAATTAATTTCACAAAAGTAACAATATGTTCCAGACTAGTTAAGCTTAAAAAAAAATTGTATATTTACTCTAAATTCGAACAGGGTGTTTTGCGGAAATTTACGTTTTTATTGTAAAATCAGATTTGAGTGTACAAAGAGCTTAAATGTACACGGGAACACGGGAACGTATTGTTATTTTGTCTCCACGACTTGAACTTTCCTGAAATTATACGTGAAAAACGTTGAACCCACCTGCTTCTTCCGCATTTTATTTCTTTTCCAAAATAAAAGAACGTGGAGTCACGGAAATTCTAATACAACTGTTCACACATTTGTTATAAACCAGATCAGTTGGGGCAGACGAACGGAACAGGTCCAAATCAGTCGGGGCAAACGAACGGGACAAGACCAAATCTCGGACGGAAAAAGAAGAAATCACTGGTCCCGGCTAATCAGTCGGGGCAGACGAACAGAACAGGTCCAGATCAGTTGTTGGAGAAGAACGGGACAAGTCCACAACCGTTGGATCTGTCAGCCAGCACAAGTACAGTACCTTCATACCAGTACGTGGACCTAAAGGGGATGCGACGATATACAGTGGTGGAAGTGAACAAAGACAACACTTGGACGATGGAGATCTCTCACTGTAAGAACAATCATCACCATTTCTAATATAGAATTAACTTCACAAAAGTAACAATATGTTCCAGACTAGTTAAGCTTTAAAAAAAATTGTACGCTCGAAAACGTGTAAAAATAAGAACGTACCTTTCTGACTTGATTATTTTCGCGTTCGTAAATAGAATAAATATAGGTCTAGTATTTTAGTTGTTTATTGTTTCGTATTTAATTCTTCCCCGCGGTACTACCAGCGGGACTGGATATAGACCATCGAACAAATTGTAATTGTTCAGCCCTGGTAATTAACCGCTTACTTTCAAGTCGGTTAAGTAGACCAGCGGCTAGGTGTTTGGTGGTCTAAGGTCTAGTCTGGTGTACGTCTCGCTGAACATCGAACGTTACGGCTAGGGAAAAATTAAAGTCGAGACACGGAATCCAACTGGAACTTTTAAAATATTGTTTATTATTGTAAATTCGAACAGGGTGTTTTGCGGAAATTTACGTTTTTGTTGTAAAATCATATTTGAGTGTACAAAGAGCTTAAATGTACACGGGAACGTATTGTTATTTTGTCTGCACGACTTGACCTTTCCTGAAATTATACGTGAAAAACGTTGAACCCACCTGCTTTTTCCGCATATTGTTTCCAAAATAAGAGAACGTGTAGTCACTGAAATTCGAATTCAGTTGTTCATACATTAGTTACGAACCAGAACAGTTGGGGCAGACGAACGGGACAAGTCCAAAACCGTTATACGAGTACTTTGGACTGGAAGGGGATGCGAGGATCTACAGTGGTGGAAGTAAAGAAAGACAGCACGTGGACGATGATACCCGCCTGCTTCTTCCGTATTTTTTTTTTCAAAATAAGAGAACGTGTAGTCGCTGAAATTCGAATACAATTGTTCATACATTTGTTATGAACCTGTTTCTGTTCTTGTTTTGATCGCCTTCGTTATTACAGGAAAGAAGTCTTAACTTCGATAACGCGTAACAGCTTAAGTACGTTGGATAATAAATCGACCAACTTTGGTGCGAACCCAAACGAATCGGGCTCTGTACTTCATTTTCCGAGAGCTGAGAGTGACTGAGCATCGTTGTTAATGTAGTGTCGTATTACTGCCTCGTCTATCAAAACGACCTATATCAGTCATAATTAAAGTTTTAGCTCCACCCCGTGTAATAGCGTTGTCTACGGGTTTCTTTGTGTCGCTTAAACAGGGGGACAGCAGAACGAAGACGGCTTCTTTGAGGCTGGCAGGGTGGAATTAATGAATTCTGATTTTGGCAACGTCGCGTCCGGCAATTGTCGAACTGGGCAGTTATTTGGCGCGGGCCACGGTTCTAAGAACACATTATCACGTCAAAGCGCTCCGGGGTGTAAACTAGAGATGTACTAAACTAGTATTTGAAAATAACAGGTACGGTCGAAACCGTTCCAAAAAAATTACACGTACAAATACTTGTTATTATACACTCTATTATACATATACATGTATTATATAATTTGTTATGAGAACTAAATTGAAACTAAAAGTATTAACAGTGTTACTTTACACTGTGGCTTTATTAAACTGTTACTGTTTAAAAGAAAATAAGAAACAAGAGAATTTATAGGGGTATTGCCCTTTCGGAATACTAATTTAAGATTTCACTAGGAGTAAACAAACTGACATATATTTAATATTAAATTATTGATTCCATTTTGGTTAGACAAATCAGCTGCGAAACTCAGGCAATGAAATTTAGAGCGCACGCAATAGCACAACAAAGAATGTCAAAAAAATTTACGTGAGTGTGCAGAGAATTTAAAATCATCCAGCCACTTTGTAGGTTATAACACTATATATATATATATATATATATATCGCTTTTTCAAAATTAACCAAGTTGGTAACTAGTATATATAATTTGTTATTATAACCTGTATTATATCTGCATAACACACGAGAATAAATGTAAAATCAGTATGAATTTTTTTCATTTATTAAAAACAGCTTCGTCTCTTTGGCATAGAAATATTCTGAACCTTGCTGTTTTGCTTCGTTTCGTACTTGTATGGCAATCGACACATGCGTAGAATGAACTACTCAGCACCAAAAAGTGGCTTCGTACTCGTGTACTCGCGAGTAATCGGAACGGGTATTTCGAGAATCGGAACAGGTATTTCAACTTTTCAGTCACTGTTATATCCGTTCCACACAAAAATCGTTCCAAAATACCTGTTACAGGTATATCAGCCCACCTCTAGTATAAACCTTAAAACTCATAACGACTATTTAATATAATCAACAAGTGATGCAAGGCTTTGAATGTATAAATCGGCATCTAAAATAGGCTTCGATGAAATTATTAATGAGTTTTCATAGATGAAAGCACCAGAAAGTGCAGCTTTCATAAAGTTCAGTAAATTGTATAAAATCCAGACACAAAAATTGTACTGTTTTGCGTACGGTAGAAACTTCATTGCTATTGTGGACCACAAGAGCCCAGTCATTTATATGAAATAAATTGTTTAAAGTTTGACTTTGTAAAGATTTATATTTATTAAACCGTACTCATCGTAAGATTATGTGAGTTTGTCTTTTGTAGTGATTGTAGAAAGGAAGGTTAAGAGATAAAATTGGGGGTATACCGTGTAAATGGGAAGAGAGGGGGCGCAGATTGGTTTGTTTTGCCGGGGGCGCTGTAACCTTTAGGTACGCTACTGGTAGGGTTGTGATGATCCCCGTTTTGTAGGTTATTACCGATTAATAAGCTTTCGCCGCATTGCTGTGAGACGAGAATATTTTCCCCATATCTCAAGCTTTTAAGCATCGACTCAACATGGTTTCTCTGCCTGAAATCTGTAAACCCGTTCTCTCTCTCTCTTTTTTTTTTTAGAAACGAGGAAAGCGAAATCGTAAATGTTCAAATCCAAGTCCAGGAAATGATTCGACACTGACCTAAACTAACGCTAGTTTAAGGAATAGCAATTGCTTCAAACGCTCGACCAGTGTTTAGCCATCAGTGAGTAGTCGGATTATTGCAAGCTCCCCCCCCCCTCCGATTAACAGTTCACATGTCTGTAGAGAGTTTTGCTCGCGAAGAAGAGATTTATAACGTTATTGAATTAAAAAAATTTTCCAAATAATATTTATCGGTAGATAATACTGTGTTGAGAAACAAGTAGCGAACCTTCTACCGTCTTTGTTATTCACGTAATCCTACAAAGCCTCAGGCACGTCTAGAACATTTGTTAAATCCGCCGTTCCATGCGTGGGAATTTTCTTCCAGTTTTTGTCTCTAAATAACGAAAACGGCCAACTGAGCAATGTCAGACTTTGTTTTAATTGTAAAGTAATATCTAGTATCAATGTAAAAGTTTCACGGATGGAATCGGTGTGATTCCTGGAATGAGAGAGGGAGAGAGAGAGAGATGTGGCTAGAAATAATCGGCAACACATGTTCGTAAATGTTGGCCTAGGTTTGACAACAGCGCGCAACGTGCAATCACGCCCATCGGAGAGCTGCCAGAACCATTCTTTAAATAACACAAGTGTAATTTTATGTTCCGCGAACCAATGACTCGGAACTCCGAACAACTTTAAATCCATCTGATCGCTGATTCGGGATAAAGCTGCGTAGATTTTAGACATGTTTATCAGCTTTATTTTCCTTTCAATTCGTCAAATAACGCGTCAGCTATCGGTAGTAGTAGTCATGGCCCCCACAAGGGGGGGGGCTGACGGGGCTCTAGCCTGGGGGCCCGGGATTAGGAGGGGCCCGGCGTGGTGGGTCGGATAGCTAAGTGAGATGAACAGAAGACAAAAAGCGACTTCTTTATAAAATACTAGCTTTTTCCCACGGCTTCACCCACGTGGACATGAATACGCTTTAATTTCATTATTGTCAGTGGAAGAATTAATAACCCTTTCGCCGTGTAATTCGACTGTAGTCGAATAAATTTGTCTCCGTTCGCTGAGCAATTTGCCTATAGTCCACATCGTTTAAAAAACGTCTCCGTTTGCTGCGGTATTCGACAACATTGTCCGTATGGTATGACATCGTTAGAAATGCTTTGTAATTAGTGCTGCCCTCTCTGGAAGCCTTGAAAAGTAACAAAAACTGCTGATGTTTGCCTATACAATGCGTGTTTACTTACGAATGTTTACGGTATGTGCATATCTGTGGGATAAGCTCTGCTGAATGTTTATGTTCAGTTTGAAAGTGATCTGCCACGTGGTTAGTGTATTACTTCGTTGTTTTGTTCGCCGGCGTGCCAAAAGTTTTTACAGGTATGTTTACTTCGTTTTTTTCTTGAAACCGCGTACATTTTTTCGTCCATCCTAAAATCGGGTAACCGGAAGTGCCACTTTACTCTTGCGATTTTTAATTTTTGTAGACGTAACATTATTTTTATCATCTAGAGGTTTAGTTTTTCAAGGAGAGAACTCAAAGATTGGAGATGTTCATAATGGGAATTTTTTAGAAATTTTAGAGTTGATTGGAAAGTACGATGAAGTGACACGACAACATCTCGCCAAAGTTCAACAAAATCAGGTGGAAGGTAAAAGTATGAAAGGACATGCACATTATTTGTCGTGGTATTCTCAAAATGAGTTTATTGGCCTTTGTGCAGACAAAGTTCTCCAAACCATTCTTGACCAAAGAAGAGACGCAATTTTCTACGGAATAATAGTAGATGCAACACCAGATATTTCTCACAGTGAACAAAACGTCCTAATTCTCAGACACATATCCCAAAACCAAGACTGAAACGAATTCGAAGTGAATGAACGTTTCATTGAGTTCATGAATTTTACTGGAAAAACTGGAGAAAAAATAACTGAAGAAATACTTGCAACTCTGGAAAAAACAATATACCTCTCCATGATTGCGTTCGCAAGGCTACGATAATGGCGCAAATATGCGTGGCAAAATAAACGGCGTTAAGTCCCGCATCTTAGAAAAGAACAAATGTGCCTTGTTCTCTCCCTGCGGAGCACATTCATTGAATCGTGTAGGAGTCAACGCTGCAAAGCTCAACCCAGATGTTATAACGTTTTTCGGGAATATAGAAAACTTCTACTCTTTGTTCGCTCACAGTCCTGCACGCTGGGAAGTATTGAAAAAACACGTAACATTATCTCTTCAAAGTCTTTCAGAAACAAGGTGGAGTGAAAGAATTCAAGCTGTGCGCCCAATTGTTAAACATTATCCCGGCATACTTGCTGTGTTAGATGTCATTCTTGGAGAGATGACTACAGGATTAACTCCTTCAGCACTGAACACAACTAAATGCCTAAAAAAATATTTCAGATCTTATAAAGGTCTGCTAATGACAGTGTTTTGGCACAAAATATTAGCAAGTATTGACAACAAGAACGTTGTCATACAAAGTAAAGGAATATCTCTTAATGTCGAGACCGCACTTATAAGAGACTTAGTGCAAGGGATGCAGCACTTACGTGACTCGTGGGAAAGTGTTGTTCAAGAAGCAAAAGTAGTTGCTGAAGCAGTAGGAGTGCAACCTCAATTTCCCGAAAACCGAAAAATTTCTATAGAACCTGAACAAGATTTCAGAATTTCCGTAGTTTACCCAGTATTGGATTTTATTATCAATGATTTAATGACACGATTTGAAGCAGCAGATACCATATGTGAATTATTCTCACCCATTTTGAGCTTCCAGAACTTAGACGATGGTCAACTTACCGCAAAAGCAGCAAAACTTGTAAATACATATGAGAAAGATTTGTCAGAAGACTTTCTGCACGAAATCCTTCACCTTAAAAGTATTCACAAGACAGTTTTCGGTACTGAAAGAACCCCAATTAGACTTCTGAACGCAATTTACGACAAAAAACTGCAAGGTATATTTGCCAATGGCTGTCTCGCCATTTAACTGTTTTGTACAGTACCAGTTACTGTTTCTTCAGCTGAAAGATCGTTCAGCAGACTGGCAAATTCATTGAAAACATGGCAAAGAAGCACAACTAGTCAAGAGCGACTTAATCATCTAGCAATATTGTGCATCGAAAATTATTTAGCTAAGCAAGTTGATTTTACTGAAGTTATTGAAAAATTTGCGTCGACAAAAGCTAGAAAATATACTTTGAGATAATTGTTTATATTATTGTAAGTTTTTATTATGTAAATCCATATAGTTTTTTAAATAAATATAAATATTACTTTTGTGTCATCATTTAAACTGACTTATTTTATCCTAAATCCTGTAGAACATTACGCTGCCCTTAAACTTAGCGGTAGGTAGGGGGGGCCCGCCAAAGATCCTGGCCTGGGGGCCCGCTTCAGGATGTGGGGGCCATGGTAGTAGTTCTGTTATCTTTGTGGGACGCGGGTTGCTGCTTTATTCGTATGTGCTCTGTTATGATTGGTGCACACGTAACTGACTTTTAGTAACAGTAAACGCGGTGGGACACGTTTCAGGCCGGTTATTTTCAAGTGATTTGTGGTACGTGAAAGATCATTGCGTAATTTCATTATCCACACGACAAACTGTATAAAGCCGAAAAGAAGGGGCGGGGTAAAATGTATGTAACGTTAAAATTATTAGTAGAAGAAAATGTAAAAAATGTGAGGCCGGGTCCGTGTGTCTGTTTAGGGATTTCGGACGTCTCCGGATGCACAGTATTGTATGAAAAACTTGGGGCATTCACACAAGCAACCTTATTCTGGACGTTAAATGTCGTTAAATTTTAAACAATACAACGATTCGATCATAGAAATCTGTGATCGCTTTCTGATGTTATAAAAAATGTCCCTAAATTTTGTTAAAACTAAAAATATACAAAATTTCCGCAAAATTTTTTTTGCCTCGATTACTCTATGCAAATAGAGTATTCCGGACGATATGGAGGCGGTCAGAGCAGAATGAAGCGCAGGGTTTATTTTCTGAGATACAGGGCCTGCAGCCTAAAACCAGATTAATTTTTCAGATGAAGTCAACAGTAGGTGATCGCGAGTGGGCAGATTAAAACAAAAGTGTCGTCTAAAGGGAGGGAGACAGACGTGTGTCGCCGCGGATTATCGTAACGCCGCGTTGTGTACGCTCAGGTAATTATCCGCTGGTAGCGGCGTTATTTTCACCTCTCGCCGAGCATTATAATAATAAATGGCGTCATTTCCATTGTTGCCGCGTATAAGGGGAAAGCCTAAGAACATGATAATTTTTCGAGCGGGAACGTTGGCATTCCTTGTGCGGCGACTCCGGCCGCCTGAAATTGAATAAACGATTGTGAACAATGCGATGAGTTTAACACATGGTCGCTGATACAATCAGCACGTGTTCTGTTCCCTCAGTTCGTCACAATTTAAATAAATTATTCAAATGCCAAAACCTCTAGGAGGCTACTACAGATTGAACTGTATGATAGGTTGAACGCAACGCAATAGATTACCACACAATAAGAATAGCGAGTTCTCATCACAGTCTTGGCTCATGCTACACGCTGCTACTCCTCCCTCCCCCCTTCCCCAACAGCCCTCCTTATTAGCTTTCAGCCACTGACTGCTTGCTTCTTACACTACTAATTCACACCGATCTTGTCATTGTTTCCCCTTTTTTATCACGCTGTCGCTCTTCTTTGCTCGCTGTTTCTCCTATATTAAACCGTAAATAACGCCTTTAGAGATGCGTCTTGCGAATATCGTCCGTCTGTTAATTTTCCCGAGCTTCCGTTATTGTGTTTGTGTTAAACAGATCTTCCGATTTAATCGGTATAGTCCTTCCCGCTTTTAAAAGCGTTGTTCCTGATTTTTTCTGGACGAAAATCTGTTCCTCCCGACTAATGTTTATGTCGAGTTGGACGATCGTTGTGGCCGTGTTCTTGCCCGGTTTAGACCGGTGTCGGTAAACGTCGCTCGGCCTTATAATGACGCAACATTTTAACTATGCCTTTCGGATTCGTTCTGGTCAGGTTTTTGAACGTGCGCAGCGACGTTCTCAGTTTTAACTCGACCGTCTGTGTGTCCGTCTACTGTTTGAACGTATCAACTGATTTTCGTAACATTTGGGGCGTGCGTGTCACTCTACAGAACTCTGTTCTTTTTGAGTTCCATCCTTCCAAAAATCGGAGGGCGAGAGGCAAAAATGTGAAAAATTGCAGAAGCAGAAGGTGGGGTGTATCAAATCAAAGCGAATTTAAACCACAATCTGTATATAGTGTTCATTTTTTAACATTTCAACATTTTTGGACGTCAGGGCCCAAGAAAGCGTTGAAAAATATGAATAAATTGTATAAACACTGCAGGGTGTCAGACTAAAAGGAATAGACCGAAGTCTGTATAGAACTCCTAGCTTACACGGCCGGCGTCAATATCCATTAACCGAAATGACCGACAAAATATATATATATATATTACTCATTTTTACAATGAAAATTTGTTTTCCGGATAAAACACGAAAAGTAATGTAATAAACATTGTTTGTAAAATGTGATTTGTCGTGATAGCTCTGTTCAAAACAAACAGGTTTCCTTCGTTTGAGATAGAAAACAAGCATAGAGCGTCACTCGTCAGGTCAACCACCTCGTGGATTCCTTTTTTGACAAAGGGGGTGGCGAAATGAAAAAGCAAAGGAAAATAGAATATTTTTTCCCCCAAAATCATAAAACTAGTATTTAAAAAAATGACTTTTTGTAAATGGTTTGATTTTTATAAAAATCTGATAATATTGTATAATTGCCTTCCGTTATTTTACCTGTACAAAGTGATGGCTCTTCCCACACTTCTTTATGGGTCGAGAATTTGACTTTAACGAAAGGCCAGGCCAGTCGCATCCAAGCGGCTGAAATGAGATTTCTTAGGCACGTGGCAGGGTATACTCTCCACGATCGTAGAAGAAACACAGATATACGGCAGGAAATGAATGTTATGAGTATACTCGATAGAATTTCCCGGTATCGGCGGGAACATCTTTCCCGAATGAATGACTGCCGCCTCCCCAGACAACTCTGGAACTATAAGCTGAGGGTACGGAGAGGTATTGGGACGTCCGAGAAAGCGCTGGAGTGACCAGCTCGAGACTTTGCCTGTTTGAGACTGGAACAAACCATCTTGGTTTTATCCTTGCAGATGATGATGAGTATTAAATTTGTTTTTACTATGCTGAAGTCGAGCGTATGAAGACGAAATTGAAGTTGAGCGTATATTAGGAAATTGAATATATAATATTTGGAAGTAATCAGTGGGGTAATGGGGGTGCGTGGCAATGCGTTATTAATGAAATATCAACAGAGTGGTGTGTGATGGACGACGGGGTGACCCCTGCCGTTGCCTGTTTACTCACGACTGTTTCCAAAAGGTATTATAAATCATTGCGTCAGTTAATTTTTGTGTAAAACATAAAACCGGCTGAATTTTACTTTGAAAGTCATGTAAACTGTTTTCCAACGGTTAAGTAGTTTGTACGGGTACGCAGCTGTCGCTTTCCTGACTAGTAAGCTCACTTATTTGTAGAAACCACATTTGGATGAAGAGAAAACAACTAGACACCAAATTTCGCAAGTATTATTGGCTCCTGGGCAGAAAATCATTATTGTCAATGCGAAACAAGCTATTTGTGTACAACACTGTCTTCAAACCTGTGTGGACATACGGCTTACAGCTTGGGGAACTGCATCTAAATCGAATATCGCCATAACGGAAAGGTTTCAGACCAAGGTGTTGCGTGCCATAACCAACGCACCGTGGTTCAACACCAACAAAGACATCTATAGAGACCTGGACCTGTCCTCAGTCAGTGAAACCGTTGCGATGTTTTCAGCGAAAGATATGTGAAACGGCTGGAAGAGCACAGAAATCCTTTTGCCATAAATCTACTGAACAACAGCCTACAGACAAGACGTCTAAAGTTAACATTTCCTCTGGACTTACCTAGACTCTAACACTATAAATACGTGCGTAATATGTTACTTTTAAATAGCCTACTCATACAGAGAACTAGTCAGTGGACTAGTTCTCTTCATGCCGTTTATTCTGTGAACAATTATGCTTAATGTTATGTATTAACAGATTGCATAAATACACGCAAAACAAACTTATTTGTAACTCCCCAGGGACGTATTTACGGGGCGGACCCCCCCCCCCCACCGAGAATAAAAAAACTTGAATTTTGTTAACCTCTGAATTTTTAAGGATTGTTATTATGTTTTCAGCTCTGTACGTTTACATAGTAATAACTTTTTTAAATATACAAACAGCTTTATTACATAGCGTTCTACGTTTGAAATATGAAATATAGGAAAATCAATTCAGTCAATAAATATGTTGGTGATGGCGAAAAAAAGTGTTCGAGATAAGGGCTGATTCTGATTGTACTACCCTCAAAACATGAAGAAAAGTCATTTTTTGAAAAGTGTCTGTGTGTAGAAGTTTTTCTATGGTGAACGATAACTGCCACAAATTCAAACCGAATCAAATAATTTTTTGTATATGTTTCTGAGTTGTAGAGGACTCAAGGCCTATTAATTCTGGTAAAGATCGGTTAAGGGGAAGGGGTTGTTTACCTGCAACGTTTTACGTTTTAACAAGAGTAAAGTACTTAATTTTGATAAATAAAGTAGGCCTATCCTGAAAAGGTCATAATAATCCACTGTAGAAGGGTAGATGAAATATCTATAAATGAAAAGGGTAGTTGAAGGGGGAGAGGGTAATTTTTTTATAAATGAAAATGATAGTTGAAGGGGAGGGGATAATTTTTTATATGTGTACTTTTTATCGTCAACAAAGAAGTAGTTTGTTGTTAAAATTCCGTCCCGGGCTGTTTCGATGTTTTCTGCAAAACCAGACGTTTCGGCAGTGCCATCGACTGCCATCATCACCGATATTTTTGTTCGTGATGCCGAAACAGTAGATTCGGATTTCGGTTAACATCGTTTCCTTTATTATAATCTACGGCAGGAAGTTTTACTTTTTTCAAAGTTTTAATATTTTTTTGATGTCCTAAAATATTAAATTGTATAGTTTGAAATACTACCGACAATAATGTATGGAGCAGAAGTTGGCCTATGCTCGAGAAACGCGCAGGTTGAATAACATCAGCAGATATGCGGTTCCTCTGGCGAATCGTGTAAAAAACCGGGAGAGATTGCATTCGAAATGAGGCGATCAGAGGAAATTTGGAAATAAAACCCCTAGTAGGGGATTTGCTGGAAGTGAGGCAATTGCAGTGGATGGGACATGCAAGTAGGGCAGGCGAAGCAAGAAAAGTAAAACGGCGCCTTGAAGTAGAGGTCTCCTAAACTATTATTTGAAAATAACGGGTACGAACGAAACCGTTCCAAAAAAATAACACGTACAAACACCTGTTATTATATACGTATTATACATATACCTGTAGGCCTATTATGTAATTTCTTATAAGAAATAAATTTATACTAAAAGTATTAACAGTGTTACTTTACACTGTGACTTTATTAAACTGTTTAAAAGAAAATAAGAAACAAGAGAATTTATAGGCCTATCTCCCTTTGGGAATGCTAATTTAAGTTTTCACTAGGAGTAAACTAACTGACATAGATTTAATATTAAATTATTGATTCCAGTTTGGTTAGACAAATCAGTTACGAAACTCGGGCAATGAAATTTAGAGTAGCCTACACGTAACAGCACAACAAAGAATGTCAAAAAAATTTACGTGAGATGTGTAGTAAAGTTAAAATCGTCTCCGAAATCACATTAACAAAAAGTACTATATGGCCTATCAGCCACTCTGTTTTTCAAAATTTACCAAGTTGGTGACTAGTATAATATATAATTTGTTATTATAATCTGTATTATATGTCTGCATAACATACAGATGTTATACATGTAACATCAGTATGAATTTTTTCATTTATTAAAAACAGAATCTCTTTGGCATAGAGAGATATTCTGAATCTCGCTGTTTTGCTTCGTTTCGTACTAGTATGGAAATCGGCACATGCTCAGAATGAAGTATTCAGCACCAAAAAGTGGCTTTGTACACGTGTACTCGTAATATGCGTTTACTTGTTTATTCGTTATTTGCGTAGGAAGGTCCCGCGACTCGGAACCGCGTGGCCGCGAGTAATCGGAATGAGTATTTCGACTTTTCAGTTTAGAGTTATCGTTGAATCGGAACAGGTGTTTCAACTTTTCAGTCACTGTTATATCCGTTATACATAAACATCGTTCCAAACTACGTGTTGCAGGTATATCGGCCCACCTCTGCCTTGAAGTAAAGCTGGACGGTCAGAGACCAAGACAGAGGGTAAGGATGACAAATCGGTCATATATTGGGACTGACCGTGGGAAGAGTTTACAGGAAGTGAAGGCTATGCGCGTGGACAAGGAGACGATGGACGGCGGCTGCTTACAACCCGTGCTGAGAGGCAGAAGGGCCGTGCAGAGATCGGTGAATCACTATCATTAGTTAGATAACAAGTCTCATTTTGCTATTGTATTGAGAGTATGCACGAACCTCCAAAATCATCTTGCTTATCTGTGACCGCGTGCACGGTAGAATATGGAGCATGAAAATTTAATAGATGCAAGTGCTACTTTCATAGTTATTTATCATCTCTTGAAAGAAAAACAACGAAAAATTTCAAGGAAACGTTGGGTGACATTAGGTGACAATTACTGAAAAGTCGGGAATTATATAGTGAAAATAATTTTTTCTTCAGTGAATTGCTTATTGGCAATAATGGATAGTTTGAAAATTTTTGTCGTATGTCGTCGGAAGACTTTGGACATCTGCTTTTATGATTTGTATGAACATGTTTTTTTTATGTGATAATTATTGTCTTTTGGATCCCGCAATTCCGGTTTTTCTCGGTACAGATCAATCACTTTTTCGATCTCCTGATGGTTCCGCTCGAAACTCATTTTCAACTTAAATCAAGATGAATGTACTAACATCACAATCAACTGAAATCAGTCAGTACCGCTCAGATTCAGTAAACGAGAAACATTGTCCAGACAGAACACGCACGAACGAACAGTTGCCTTTGATGTACCGACACTGTCTGGATCGCGTTCGTTGGTGCTCGAAGTTGCACAGTTTGCCGTCCAAACAGGCCGCGCCGCGCTGCGCCTTTTTGGTTTGGCGCAGCGCAGCGCGGCGCGGCCGGTGTGGACGCGGCTCAACAGTTCGGCGACGGACTTATGTCGGTAGAATTATTATTACAAAACTCAATAAAATCAAGAAGTGTCGCAAATTACTTGTGTATAGCACGCGACCCGGTCGAGCCTAATTCGATAAAATACAAAATGAGAGAGAGAGAGTTTAAGCAACGGCAGGAGGTAACCCCTGTATAAACGACCGTCACAAAGAACACATTTACCGGATCAAACTACCCTCAATCAGACAGTTTCAGAGTGAAATTTTATAATTCGATTACGACGTTGAAGAACAGCTTCATCAACGATCCTGACGATCCAGTAATTATAACCAGGTGGGTTCATTTAACTGATTGCTTATTGTTTAATTTAATAGACGACAGGAGTTTTTAAGGCCCAACTGAGGTTCTACGTTAACTGTCATCGCGCGATTGAATTCAGTCAGTATGAAAATAATGGAGTTATTATGGACGCGAATCGTTATAATTGGAAATACGATTTTATTGTTCAGGCCTACTCTAAAAGTGGTTCTTTTACTGTAAGTATACAATGTATGCTACAGAAATATCCATTGTAGGAAATCATTTATACAATTTCTAAATGAATGATTTCATTTTATTCAATCTCGAAAGACCACTAAAGAACACTGTAGGAATTTACAAAACTATTTATGATAACGGACTAAGGGAAGTCCGTACTCATTACCCTGAGGACGTACTGCAGCATCTACCTGTTCAGCCGGAAGGTCGTTTTGAGAGATAGGCTACAATGAGAACTCCGGGCTTCATTGTACGTACGTTGTTAACATTTTCATTCCCTGGTTAGGTCAACAGTGTCTATTTCGATTTTCAAAGGCTGCTGCTGTTGAAGCCAAAGCTGAAAGTCTTTGTGTTTTCTGTCAAGAAATTCCAAGTGTTTGCAGCATTCGACACAGTCACGGTTGAAAGAAAATCCCCACCTCGGATGTTGAGCCCTTCAAATTTCACCACACACGGGCAACACTGGATCGTGTGCTCTGCAAAGACCAGATGCACGTTGGGGAATGCTTCCTGCTCCCCTGCCAGGCCACTGCCCTTTCTCTCTTCAGCCAGTCTATGTATTCCGCCTCCTCGGATGTTGAGCCCTTCAAATTTCGCCACACACGGGCAACGCTGGATCGTGTGTTCTGCAAAGACCAGAGGCACGTTGGGCAATGCTTCCTGCTACCCTCCCAGGCCACTATACCTTCTCTCTTCAGCCAGTCTATGTATTCCGCCTTCTCGGATGTTGAGCCCTTCAAATTTCTCCACACACGGGCAACGCTGGATCGTGTGTTCTGCAAAGACCAGAGGCACGTTGGGCAATGCTTCCTGCTACCCTGCCAGGCCACTGCCCTTTCTCTCTTCATCCAGTCTATGTATTCCGCCTCCTCGGATTTTAAGCCCTTCAAATTTCGCCAAGCACGGGCAACCCTGGATCGTGTGTTCTGCAAAGACCAGAGGCACGTTGGGCAATGCTTCCTGCTACCCTGCCAGGCCACTGCCCCTTCTCTCTTCAGCCAGTCTATGTATTCCGCCTCCTCGGATGTTGAGCCCTTCAAATTTCGCCACACACGGGCAACGCTGGATCGTGTGTTCTGCAAAGACCAGAGGCACGTTGGGCAATGCTTCCTGCTACCCTGCCAGGCCACTGCCCCTTCTCTCTTCATCCAGTCTATGTATTCCGCCTCCTCGGATGTTGAGCCCTTCAAATTTCTCCACACACGGGCAACGCTGGATCGTGTGTTCTGCAAAGACCAGAGGCACGTTGGGAAATGCTTCCTGCTACCCTGCCAGGCCACTGCCCCTTCTCTCTTCAGTCAGTCTACGTATTCCGCCTCCTCGAATTTTGAGCCCTTCAGATTTCACCACTCCTAAGCAACCCTGGACTGTGAGTACTGCGAGGCACTCCCTTTACCTCGTTGGGCAATGCGTCCTGCTATCCTGCCACGCCACTGCCCCTTCTCTCTTCAGTCAGTCTACGTATTCCGCCTCCGGTTATGTTACCCGGCGTAACAGGGCTTGCCAACAGATAGGAGCAGACTACTTTAGTGTCTTCGATTAAACAACTAAACGGCCTTTTTGTATGGGAATTATAAATGCAACTGAATAGGATGACTTCCCTTGTACGCCAGAAACACAAACGTCAAATCGTACGCCGCTGAATGCAAACGATAGCATGAAAGCAGCCTTAATTTACACAATACAAACAGTAATTATTTCTCGGCGAGTCTCGAGTAGGAGGCGTGGCCACCGCTGTAATACTCCTCCTTCGTATACGCTAATTGCTTGGCACGCGTACAGGTGGGACGATTCCTACACTTACTATTAAATGTGTACTAAAGTAGTATTTTAAAATAACAGGTACAAACGAAACCGTTCCAAAATAGTAACACATACAAATACCTGTTATACGTATACCTGTATTATATAATTTGTTACAAGAAGTAAATTGAAACTAAAAGTATTAACAGTGTTAATTTACACTGTGATTTTTATGAAGCTGTTACAGTTTAAAAGAAAATAAGAAACAAGAAAATTTATATTCCTATCTCCCTTTGGGAATGCTAATGTAAGTTTTCACTAGCAGTAAACAAACTGATATAATTTTATATTAAGCCTATAAACTATAATATTATTGTTAAATATAATTTAATATTATTACTAAGAATTTAATCTTATATGATAATTTTTAAATTATTGTTTCCATTTTGGTTAGACAGATCAGTTGCGAAACTAAGTCAATGAAATTTATAGTGCACGTAACTTAGTACCACAACAAATAATGTCAAAGAACATCAGAAGCTTATAAAAAGAACATAACGGTAAGCCACAAGAGCGAATGAGAATAAAACCAGTTTTTCAAACAAATATCATCTCCGAAATGACATTAACAAAAAGTACTATATGGCTTAACACCCACTCTGTACTGGAGGTTTTAACACAATATAATTCGCTTTTTCAAAATTTACCAAGTTGGTGACTAGTACAATATATAATTTGTTATTATAATCTGTATTATATATGTGCATAACATACGAGAATAAATATAACATCAGTATGTTTTTTTCATTTACTAAAAAAAGCTTCGTCTCTTTGGCATAGAGATATTTTGAACCTCGCTGTTTTGCTTCGTTTCGTGCTTGTATGGCAATTGGCACATACACAGAATCAAGTATTCAGCACCAATAACTGTGACTTAGTACCTACTCGTTTATTCGTTAGTTCGGTAGGGGGGTCCCGCGAGAAATCGGAACGGGTATTTCGACTTTCAATTATCGTTGAATCGGACCAGATATTTCAACTTTTCAGTCACTGTTATATCCCTTCCACGAAAATAATCGTTCCAAAATACCTGTTATAGGTATATCGGTCCACCTCTACTTACTACGTATTTGCTAGATTATGTTAGAGTTGGCCGAGACCTAGAGACCGGTAAACAATTGTAATAAATAGTCTAATTGAGTAAAGCTTAATGTAATTGTTGATAAATCCAATGACTCTAACTCGCCCGGGTTACATATGCATTTCTCTAAGAAAACAGGATTCCGTCTTGACACAGACAGGGGCGTATTTACGGGGACCGAACCCCCTCCAGAGGTCCCATTCGTGACGAAAATCTCTTAATTTTTAGGCTATTTTGTTATTTTTCTTATGTACGCTATTTGCTATTTTGCTATGTACGCTAATATAATAGTAACTCTTTTTAAATATATAAACAGGTTTATTACACAGCATTTGTGTATACGTTTGAAATATGAAATATAGGAAAATCAGTCGATAAGTATCTTCTAAACAAGGTTTCAATAGAATTTTTATTGTGTTATTACCGTTTACTTTAAATTTTTTTTACGTTTATTTATGGAATCTGTTGATACATAACAATAAGCATAATTGTTTACAGAATACATGGCATGAAGAGAACTAGTTCATTGACTAGTTCTCCGTATGAGTATTTAAAAGTAACAGATTATGTACAATATATTTATAGTGTTAGAGTCTAGGTAAGTCCAGAGGAAATGTTAACTTTAGACGTCTTGTCTGTAGGCTGTTGTCTAGTAGATTTATGGCTGAAGTATTCGTGTGCTCTTCAAGCTATTTCACATATCTTTTGGTGAACATCGCAATGGTTTCACTGACTGAGAGCAGGTCCAGGTCTCTATAGATGTCTTTGTTGCTGGTGAACCCCGGTGCGTTGGTTATGGCACGCAACATCTTGGTCTGAAACCTTTCCATTATGGGGATATTGGATTTAGATGGGGTTCCCCAAAGCTGTAAGCCATATGTCCACACAGGCTTGAAGACAGTGTTATACACCAACAGCTTGTTTCGCATTGAGAGTAATGACTTTCTGCCCAGGAGCGGATAATGCTTGCGAAACTTGGTGTCCAATTGTTTTCTCTTCATCCAAATGTGGTTGCGCCAAGTCAGTTTTTTGTGTAGGTGGATGCCCAAGTATTTTACAGAGTCGGCTAGTGTACTTTAATGAGGTTTTTTATTAAGTCTTATGAAATATCACTTATTTTTTTCAACAGTGTTGTAATTTTATTGTGAACGACGTGCTAATGGTATCAAATGAGTAGGATTTTATTTTTTAGATATAGATATTTCGTGTGCGGGATTGAAGCCGAGTTCCTTGGCAGTTATTGCGGCTATACTGAGTAAAACAGCTGTTTTCCTACAGTTGTCTTGTTTGTTCATCATCTTCTTTCACAGCACTGCACTTTATATAATATTGAAACTTTCTCATGTGAAAACTTACTTGTCTTTTTCGTCGAACGCGTTTCGGCGTCGTATTCGCCTTCGTCAGCTTAGAACAGACTGCCAGAACTTAGTAACGGTTGTTGCTTGAAAGGTATAGTGGGGGTGGTGTGTAGAGGAAGGGGATTGGCGCGGGGATCCGAATTATTGTTTGTTTTATGTATAATTGTGTCGAAAAGTGTATGTGAATTATATTGTAATTGGTCGTTTAGTATGTTGTTTGGTTGTGTTGTGTGGTGTTTGTATATTTCATACTGTTCAGCTGTGTTGAGTTTTCGACCTTTGGGTAAGAGGTGTAATATTTCAAGATTAGTATCTATGTTGGTGTAGCTATGGTTATGTGTGTGGCAAACGCAGAATGTATATTGTTGTTGGAGAGGGCCTTTAAGTGTTCAGAGTAACGGGATGAAAAAGATCTTCCCGTCTGGCCTATGTAGACATAGACATCCAAACACGGACATAGACAAATACAATAGAACAGGTGTATACAAATTAAATTGTAATAACTGCAATAGTTTCTACATAGGCCAGACGGGAAAATCTTTTTCATCCCGTTACTCTGAACACTTAAATGCCCTCTCCAACAACAATATACATTCTGCGTTTGCCACACACATACACACACATAACTATTCTGGCATTCTGGCAGTCTGTTCTAAGCTGACGAAGGCGAATACGACGCCGAAACGCGTTCGACGAAAAAGACAAGTAAGTTTTCACAAGAGAAAGTTTCAATATTATATAAAGTATAAAGTGTTTTCCTACGTCATATTATAGTTACTTTAGATACTGCTCCAATAACCGTACCCACACTCATTTTCTATATTTCGATTGTGCGATTATTAGCATCGATACGTAGTGAATATCGCATATAATTTTGTTGGATAATAGAAATCGTGAAAATTTAGTTTTGTATGTTTTTAAATAGTTGTTAACTATTGCAATCATGTTTCGTTGTCATATTTTTTTACGAAAAATGTGTCTTCCAATAATATAACTCCGATGTGTGTCTGTGACGCTAACCATTGGCGTTGTTAGGTTAACATGCAAACTAAAATTACACATGGAAACCATGGAAATACATGGAAGCCTTTAAAATAATATTGGGTTTTTGTGGCCCAAGGGCCAACCCTTGCCTATTTCTATACACGTCTTCATTTTTATGGTAGATCTCGTTTTCCACTAATACTCGTTTTGTCACTGATACTCGGTTTTTGTGCAGATGATTGGAAAAGCAACAGACTCGAAGGAAAGCGGGATGCTATATTTGTCTCCATTTATTATTTGGTTGTTTCGCAGAAAATTTGCTTCCTGTGAAGTTTTTGAGACTTTACTGAATAACATAAAAAAATACTGACTACCTAACGAACAATAAATCCTGTTTTAATTTGTTAATAATTTGTTTTTCTTTGTTTCAGTGTTACTATTCAGAAATAATTGTTTTTTTCACTTTTTTCTGCTGTTGTTTTTGTTAAAAATGCTTTATGTTTGTGTTTAACGTTTCTCTCTACCAAGCACTGTGTGGACGCATTAAGTGTCATATTTTTACCAACCATATCTTCTATTTCTTTAAACGGTAAGCTAAAAACCAAAAACCATTATGAATAGAATAAAATTTACCTCTTTTATCCGTCTAGTGGCTTTTCCTTTTTTATATTTCACTACGCGTTTCTGGACATATGTCGTCCCATCTTCAGCTGTAATGCTTCAGTAAAGTCAGATAATTAAAACAAATTACGTATAATTTACACACACGTTGTAAATAAATATAAAATATATGAACACGGAACACACGCGGTGTTGTTGGTGCCCAGCACGGTAACACTATGTCCACACAGTGCTTGCAAGAGAGAAAATTTAAAAACAAAGAACATAAAGCATTTTTAACAAAAACAACAACAGAAAAAAAGTGAAAAATACAATTATTTCTGAATAGTAAGAAAAAAAAAAGTATTAACAAATCGAAACAAGTTCGTGATACCGTGTTGCGCACCAACAACACCGCGTTCAGAAATAGTGAACTTCTTCACATCGCAATGTAGTGCGGGTACGGATATTGGGACAGTTGCTTGTGACAATTGTTTTGTAAGACGTAGCGAGAGTGGGGTGCAGTACAACTTCCGCCCCCACGCTTTTTATTATCGTTTTATACGGCTGATTTTGTTTCTCCGTATAGCGCCATCAAAGCGAGCTGCTGCCTCCTTTAAATCATTTGCCACTTCAGACCTGTTCCCGTTCTTGTGAACAAGCCATAAAATTTGACATATTTTACGCGCATCAACCCATCTTCTTTCTTTATATTATAGAGGGGCGAGCGAGCGCGGATCGTTTTACCGACGCGTTTGTATGACACGACGTGTGACGTCTCTGCGCCCGTGCGTGTGTCGTGACGAAAGCGGTCAGTCTGAGAATAAACTTTAACAATGTAGGTTTATAGAGATTCAGTAAAGATCGTTGTAAATATCTTGGTGTAAAGGTAACAATTTATGGTCGCAGTAGAGAGGAAATCGCTAGTAAAGTAAATCGAGGAAGTACAGTAGAACGTCGCTGATTCGTCACCTACGGGACTGAAGCGGCGAGAAAGGATTTGGCCAGCTTTTTCCGGTTATAATTGGCCCATTTATTAGAATTCCTGGGGAGCGCTGCTGAATGAACCATATGAACACGGTTTCGTCCAGAGTACCTGTCGTTAATCTTTTTATTTTCAAGACACTTCTTTCTGCAGCTTCGGTTTTGCACATAAATTCTTCGATTCGATCATCATTCTTCTTTGTTGTGGTACGTGGAAACTATAATTTCCACCAGTCTAGTCGCGCTTTCACGCTAGAGATGAATCGCGAGTTTTATAATGAGCACGTTTAGTAGACACGACTGACCGCGAGCAGCTTTACTTGAAAACTGATCAATAACATACACAACAAATGATTCTTGGAATCACCACAAAGTCTCGGCGAGACTGAATTTTCGGAAACGTATTACGCTGTAACAACACCGCACAAATCTTAATTCATAAAACGTATTTTTACAACTGAGCCTGTTGGCTTACACTTCATTAGAACTAAAAAAAAATTATGTTCAAACTCAGAGTGACCACATGACAGCTTTATCTGAGACACCAGGCCGATGTGTCAATTTATCGTACTAACTGAAGTCTACTTTTTTAATAGTTTTTACACAGAGAATACTGTGACAAAATATTTAAGAATATATTGTCTGTTATTTAGTTTCCATGGAGATCCTAAGAATCGAATTATTCATATTATTCAATAAATTATTCAGAGTATTGATATCCACTGAAATAAGGATACATTTCGTTTTGAGACGAGAAATTTTAGTGTGTAAGGTGTAGCCTATTTCAAAAATTTATTTAAATATGAATTAAGTTTTAAAGTCCTGTATATTTATATTGAGAAAATCTTGTATTTTCATTTTTAAATCGTGTTCGATAAGGGCTGATTCTGATTGTACTACCATCAAAACATGAAGAAAAGTCATTTTCCGAAATGTGTGTGTGTGTGTGTGTGTGTGTGTGTTGCGTAGAATTTTTTCTACGACGAACGATGACTGCCGTAAATTCAAACAGAATGAAATAATTTTATGCATATGTGCCCGAGTTGTAGATGACTATTGATTTTGGTGAAGATCGGTTAAGGGGAAGGGGTGGTTTACCTGCACGTTTTTCGTTTTAACAAGAGTATATATAGTCATAAATTTTGATAAATAAAGCATCCTGAAAAGAAGTTGATAATAATCCACTGTAGAAAGGTAGGTGAAATATCTATAAATGAAAAGGGTAGTTGAAGGGGGAAGGGGGAATTTTCTATAAATGAAAATGATGGATGAAGTGGGAGGGGATAATTTTGTATATGTGTACTACGTTATCGGCAGCAAAGAACTAGTTTCTATGGAAATATTTCATTTCAATTTGTCAAACATAAAACTCGATTTACAACGAACACACCTAACTTGTTAGAAATTATCGAACCGAATTCAAGTAAATGATTTTAAATATAAATCTTAGAACATGGAAGTCATGTATGGTTCTCCATATCGATATTTCATTAGAAAGGTGATTTTTTTTTTCTTAAGGCTTTTAAGGCATTTCAATATTACATATCGCTTTGTGGTAAACATAGCAGCAGATCATTTTGGTCTGATAAGTGTTACGTTTGCACTAGGCAGAATATCAAAAGACAACTTCTAATTTGTTGCTAATATATATTTGTTTTTAGTAATATGTGAAGGAAACCGGGATATTTTGTGTTATTTGAGTTTTCAGGTCAGTCCTAATCACCGCGAGAATTTTCTGTCACCTCTGCTCCCGCTTTTTGCTCGCGCGACGTGGATTTGACGTTTGTCGCCTCATATTTTACCCGTTTAACGTAGAAACACGATTCCGAATCGTTTTTCCGTGTTATTATTTTTTCACCGAGTTTTCCTTGCCTGTTAAAATGCGTAATCCCGATTTCCAAGTAAAGCATTGCTACGCGAGTCTTTTATTAAACCTGGGAACGGGCTTCTTGTCGTCGGAACGTTTTGTGGGGGGAAATTTGTTACGTTTCAGCAGTGCTGCAAGGGGGGGGCGCCGGCCAGCTGAATGGTAGATTTTTTCATGCTAAACTGTCTTGGAGTTTTTAATGCGACACAAGAATTAGTGCCTCAGAGGCGTAGTGTATGTTGTTAAACTAGCATAATCGGATGTACTGTAATAAGATGTAAGCGAGTCTGGCTGCTTTTATTATTTAACATGTTATAAAACATTTATATTAAAACTAACTCCCAGGCTGTTCGGGCGTGGTCCAAGGTTCCGACAAAACCAGACGTTTCGGCAGCACCACTGGCTGCCATCTTCAGCGGAAGAAACGAGTCAGCGCTAACGTGGATGCAGTACTGTGGTCCTAACGTACTACATGCACGTTAGCTCACGCGCAAACAGTCAGTGACACCGGCCGTGTAAGCCTTCGTACAACTATTTTATAAAACAATTTAAAATTGTTTTCGTTTACTTAGATGTTGCTGGAGCCACAAGAACAAGATTATAAAATTATACTCATCTTTAAAACTTTATAGAAATTAATGAAGAAAGTTGTGTTAGTGGTTACAATCACAAACAGAAATATCATTGTTGCACACCACTATAGAAAATTAGTTTTTTTTCTATAGTGGTGTGCAACAGTGATATTTCTCTTTATAGAAATTAGTTGGGCGTGGAAAAGGTGAAGAGTCTTAAACCACTCTTGCTTCCAAACTTTGCTGAGCTTGCAAGGACTGTTTACATTCAAGCAAATTTGAGTCAGTCGTAATGTTAACATGGATTTCTATAGCTGTAATGAAGATTTCTGTAACGAAGAACGGGTTGAAGATGGGTTTTAAATCGGTAGAATTGAGAGTAAAAATACTAAAATGCTAATTTTTCGATGATAAATACAGTTTTTCTTGAAAAAAATACGTCACAGTCTAATATACTAGTCAGTCAAGGCCTATTGTTCAGTTTATTATTATTATGTTTTTTATTTAGATTCCAGCACACCTGAAAATTAAAAACATTGTGTTGTGTGATTAATCGTGATTATAGTTTTTTTGAATCATTTAAACGTTTCCTATTATCTTACTTATTATAATTACATTGTGCAATCACATTCTCATCTATTTCTATCATTTTCTTCCCGAGATCTGTGGGGGTTGGGGGGTGGTTGAATCCGTGTTTGTCCCGGGTGACGCAGATTTGCGACACTGGTTTCGTACGGTTTCGCACTGATCGTGTTGAAAAGTAACGCGATTTGTTTTCATGTCAAAAATTTACGAATCGTTTTACGGGTATACATTGTGCACTAGACTGTTAAGCAGCGGTAGATTGGCCTCTTTGTCGTTGCCACACATTTACATTGATACGGTGGAATTTTTTAATTATTTAAATCTTCTTTTTCTTTTCCTTCTGCCTTTAAGCATAATATTTGCGTCCCCATAGAGAACTCGGCAGTCTAGTGCTGTGGCAAGCCCCACGGTGAAGAGGAGTTAAATACAACAAATGGGGTTATGCGTCCCGAGCTCGAACTGAATGTTAAGGGTGTGACCTCCTACCGGCCGTATTCAGGATGAGTGTACGCCGACGCCGGGTCCAAGATTCACCTGGCACAGGTTGGTAGCGACCGAGGGCGCTAATTAGGTGATTGCCCTGGAAGCGGGCGGTGCGGCGATAGAATTTACAGGACAGTGTCCGTATAAGGAGTTATGTGTGTATAAGTATGTCTTTGTTACGGGTGTGCCAGACAAGACCGCTGTGTTATTGCCCCCGTCCCCACCGATAGGCCTACTTGTGGTCATCTTTGCCCAGTCTGCATGAAGAGATGGACTTTTAAGTAACACAATTGCACTTGACAAATCTTAAACGTAACTTTGATAACAGGTGCGACTGACTACGAATCAAGGACGAGACATCGGACAGGCGGGTCTCTTTTGTCTAGTCGAGGGATGGAAGGAAATAGACTGTGTCTTGTAATATCATGGAAATAAAAATCGGTATGGGGAAATATATACTAGACTTCCATGTTCTAAGATTAGATTTAAAATCATTTACTTGTATTCGGTTCGATAATTTCTAACAAGCTAGGTGTGTTCCTTGTAAATCGAGTTTTATGTTTGACAAATTGAAATGAAATATTTCCATAGACACTACATCTTTGTTGCTCATAACGTAGTACACATTATCCCCTCCTTCTTCAACTATCATTTTCATTTATAGAAAATTACCCCTTCCCCTTGTACAACCCTTTTCATTTATAGATATTTCATCTACCTTTCTACAATGGATTATTATGACCTTCTTTTCAGGATACTTCATTTATCAAAATTAAGTACTTTACTTTGTTAAAGCATAAAACGTTGCAGGTAAACTACCCTTTCCTCTTAATCGATCTTCACCAAAATCAATAGGCCTTGTGTCCTCTACAGCTCGGGCACATTAGCAAAAAATCAATCGATTCTGTTTGAATTTGCGGCAATTATCGTTCGCCATAGAAAAAATTCTACACAGACACTTGTCGGAAAATGATTTTTCTTCATGTTTTGAGGGTAGTACAATCCGCCCTTGTCTCGAACAGGATTTTTTTTCGCGATCACCATACTTACATTTCCTTACGGAACATGGAAGTAAAAAAGGGCTGGAACAAAGACACTTCCCATTAAACAGAATAAATCGGTGAATCAATGAAACAATTTTTCGTTGGTTTTTCACGCAAGGCATTCTCATTTAAAATAATCATTTATTAGTAGTTTACTTATTAAAGTAAATAAAGTAGTTATTAAGTTGGTTTTCCAACATAAGATAGCGGGCAATCGCCGGTATAACTGACTCGGCGGTATAACTGTGACTCGTCGGTAGAACTGACTCATTCAGACTACCAAAGGTTGCAATGGACGAAAATAGAGCAAGAAGAAGATTGTGTTGGCGAAGGCAGTGTAGCGTACCCTTCAGCTGGGAGAAACGACGTAAAACATAAAACAACGGGAGTCGGAGTGTGTGTGTGACCCAGTGTTTGAAACGGAACGCAGCTATGGCAACAAAATTATGTACCGTGGAGAATGTGAAAAGCTTTCAGTGACGGCCGGTACCGGTTTGATTTTGTTTTATTGCTGCGTCCATAAACACGGCCTCCTCCCCCTTGGCTGGCATCTTGTTGGCATTGATTGCTCACCGTTTCCGACCGTGTTCAACGATATCTCTTCTCGTTCAACTCGCTGTAAATTACAGTGGATTTCCGTTGTCTCTCGTAACATCGGTAGAAGATTTTCGTGAACTTTCTCTGTAAGGTGTGTGGGAACACGTTGGAAACGTGTTGGAAATAAAATGTTGGAATCAAAAAGGAAGCGATTAAGCCTCAAATTGAACAAGTTCTAGCCAACAATGCAGAACTATTAGCGTGTGAAGCGACCTAGACGTCACGCGATTGGGTTGAGCGCAGTACGAGTTGCTCAACGTAAGAAATATTTATATCGCTTGATTGGACTGGCTGCAGACTCCTGCAGTAAAAATTGCGGATAGCGTGGCTTAAGTAGGCTGTAGAGTCCAGATTACACCGTAAGTGTTTTCATTATCATCATCACCACTCCAAGGATTAGGCCCTAGACCTGTTACGGAACCCATCTCCTCCTCGGTCTACCGACATCTCTCTTCCCAGTAGGGTGATTACGGATATCAGGCATGCGGTTCAAGGGTTCACACCACCTCCTTCTGTGGTCTTCAATCTTCTGGAGCAACGGTACAGTGTTTAATTCACGTCTAATGTCACCATCATCATCTTCTTGACGGTTTTGGCTGTAGCTGCCTGTTCCTATTCCACAATCCACCTTTTCTTAGTTCTACCAACTTTTCTTCTGCTTCTAGGGTTGTAATCTTTCGCTATCTTCAGTATTCTACTTTCTTCCACTATATCTGTGTGGGATCCATTTTCTTCTGTAAATCCTTTCGTTAACTGCTAAAATATCTAAATCACGTCTTATCTCCTCATTTCTTATATGATCTCGTCTATTACACCTTTTAACTGATTTCAGAAACTTAACTTCTGCTGTTTGTATCTTCTGTTCGTCTTTTTTTCTTTATGACCCAAGTTTCAGAACCATACAGTAGTGTAGGTATTACCATTGTTTTATAAAATTTTATTTTGGTTTCTTATGTAAGATGTATATTGCTCGCTGGAGATCGTCTGCTGAAGTGGCGAATATAGCTTGGTCATCCGCGAAGAGAATGGTTTTCAAGCTTCTATTTCGGTGGATTTGAATATCGTCAGGGGTTGTTGTTTCCATTTTTTGAGGAGATCATCTAGATATACTTTAAAACGTAGTGGTGACAGACAACACCTTGTCTTATGCTTTGGTTTGTTTCAATCGGGATAGATTCTACTCCGTCGTCTACGATTATCGCGGTGTGTCTATATAAACTTTTTATGACCTGAACTAGGTGTTGTGGTCTAATATCCTCGTTCCTTTACCAATCCTCCAGGAGAGAACGACCTTGCGTCCGTCTTAGAAATTTCATTTCAGTTGTCTGAATCCCCTGTACGTCGCTTTTACCAAGAGTCCGTGTCTCACTAGCATACAGGAATGTGGGGACAGCCATAGTTTTGTAAAATTTCATTCGGGTTTTATAAGTGTAATCCAAAGGAAAAGCCATTATCTGCAGTCAGTGGCGTAGCTCTTTTTTCTGGCCCCAGTATTCCCCTACTAATTCATGCCATTGTATACTAAGCCGTCCTTATAGCTGTCGCAGCTACTAACATTATACGGAATACGTTCTCCTCAAGACTGTTTAAAATCTCTTCTTCTACGCCAAAGCCAGTTTCATCGGTTATTTCTGTAAACTCTAAAAAGCGTTCATTAATTTTTAAGTTGGTGGGCCTTCGTACATCGTCTTCAGAAATCAAGACATATCAGATTATTTGAACAGTTGATTTTTTATGTTAATGTCTTGCGTAGTAACAATTATTACAGAGCTACGCGAAACTGAGCAGATTCGATCTGTTTAAAAATAATATTTTCATCTCTTTTAGATAAAAGCTGAACGAGTTCGTTTTGTATTTTGGGACTCATACTTCTCCCTGTTCTTCGGACCAGTGATTATCTCTTTCAACACTATATCGGATTTAATCAAGAGATTGATAATTACCAAAACGGTAATTGTTATTGGGCCTGCCTGTCTTCTCTTTATGGCATCTAAAGGCTAAATTTGAAGCTGCCAATGTCAGAGTAACATTAACAATGCGATCCATTACTTTGGCTATTTGGTAGTTTGCTTTCGTAGCTCATAAAGAATAACGATGCAGGCCTGGCCGGTGGCCTCGGTGTATTCTTAACGGGAGTAACCGTCCATATTGTGCAGTTAACCAAGTAATATGTACTCTCAAAATACATCATTAGGTACCGGTAAAAAAAAAAAAACAGTACAAAAATAAGTGTATTTGATTTTGAAGTTAAATATATAAGGGGAAATTTGGTTTTACTTAAGTTCAGTGGTTTATACCCATTGTTAAAAAAAAATATGAGAAATGTTGAGCAAGCCCCCCCCCCCACGCATTGCGGGCTCTGTGAGCCCGGCTATTACGCCACTGTCTGCAGTGTTTAAGGCAGAGCGGATCGGATATTTTGACGGAGTTGAACGTTGCCGCCTGTTACAGCTGAGTTAATACTGTTACACCTTCAGGCACGAATACTTAGTTAACTGGGCGCTTCTCTCCGGTTATCGGCTGGACAACATGGGCTCGTTCGATTTGATCCACAACATGGACTATGTCCAATGCCACCTGATTCGTGCTGCAAATATAATAGTAATGAAAAATCTGACAGATGTGTAGACATAACTACAGTCTTCCACAGGCTGTCATGGAGGCTATAAAGCCAGTTTTGAGATATTCGTCTCATACTGAACTTCTGAAAAAATGTCTCCATGGCCGTACGAAAAATCGAAACGAGAATGTGAACATTGTTATCCGGACTAGAATTCCTAAAAATGTGTTCGTTGGAATAAAGACGTTACATTTTGAGGTATATGATGCCATTCCTACCGACAACAGAGGAAACATAATTAAGTATGAAGTGCTACAGAGACTTGGACTAACCCCGGGAAAATATGTGATTAGTGCTGTTATATGTAGGGAATGAGAGGAAGAGAAAGTACTCAAAGTAAAGAGATGGACTATAAGAGACTAGCCAGACAAAGAATAAAAGGAGTAAACAGGAAACTATAAAGATCTTCCTCTGAAATCCCTTCCTGTGGTCCAAGATTCCACTCAGCATGCAGTTACAACAAACTGTGATCGACGATTCCCGTAAGTTTACTATTTTACTATGTGGGGAACATTTTTTGATAAACTATACGAAATAAAGACCTCAGATTTTCAGGGTTTGCATTTTACACTAAATTACACTTTGCACCATAGTCGTTTTTCATATTGTAACGAGAACCGTATCGAACCGTGTAGAACAGCTGAGAGCGTCCTCCACTCGTCCCCCCCCCTGACTAGTAGGCAGCTGTTGCATCAGTCAAGGCTGCGTGAAGGATGTTCCAGATTCTTCAAGAGCACACTTGAAATACGCAGTAGCTGACACACCACATTGAGGATGAATAATTTCCAGAAGGCTTGCGCTACCTATAAAAATCCATAGCAGCCGGCTTGGCAGTTCAGTTGTGTTGAGCAATTTCTTTAGCACGGATCGAGTGTTTGTAGAAGTGTTGTAGCGAAGTGTTGTGTTATAATTAGTGCGGGATTCTTTATAGTTGCCCATTATTATTGCGTGTGGACAAATTTTACTTGAATTGTAAGAGACTATCTTGTTGATTACAAAAAAGTCTTGTATTTTGTTTTCCACTGTACCATACGACGATCAGTGAGACGGTTGTAATAATATTTTAGTCATTATCGATTTTACGTTGTAAAGATTGTGAGAAAAATCTCTCTCTCTCCCTCCCCCTACACGCGCGCGCGCGCGCATAAAGAATTTCGACGAAACCGAAACATCGAAGGATGATAATGTTTTGTAAACAAAAGAGTTCTAGACTGTGGGGAATCGAAAGTGTGGAAGCGTTACATTTTTCGATGACGCATTTTGTGGAATGACCCCCAGCCTAAAAACATTATCATGTTAATAATGCTGTTAAGTCGTAAAGTACAAGAAAGGTAATATTTCCTACAAAAATGGAAATGTCCCAAAATCCCTACGGTGCAAACTGAGAAAAATATGTAATAAGCTACGGGAAAACTAAGCCGGTTTCCTAATATTAATCATTTAAGAGAAAACGTGTCTTTCATTTAACACTACATGTGTAGGAGATTCCGGGTCTCCTTAAGCGAGACCACGTACTGAACGAGATGAAGAGAGTGTTTTGTGTACCTGAGCGGTTGTGTTTTGTAACGCGAGAGAGAGAGAGAGAGAGAGAGAGAGAGAGAGAGAGAGAGAGAGAGAGAGAGAGAGAGATATGCTTGCATGGATGTCAAAGTAACAAATATAAGAATGGTTTCCCAAAGGACGCGCGCGGCGTTGTTTGCCGTCATGCGTGATATGTCGAGCTAGCGATCACGATCTGAATAGTTAAGCATTGTGAATTAAGAAACCGTGAATATTCCGTGTTTTCGTCCTATTCCGTGGAATCTTATGACGGGTTTAAAACGAAAGCGGGCCAAGTCCGTGTCATAAGATTTTGAGAAAATAAAGTTTATTTGGTTTTTCCTTTCAGCCGATCTATCAAAGTACTAGTTGTAAGACTCATGCCAAAACACGTCCAAAATATTCTAACGTTCTTATTTTCTTTACAGTGGAACACGCAAATAACGAGCTCGCTTATAACGAGAACTCGGATGTAACGAGCAAAAGTACGAGATTTGTTTGGTTTTGTATCTTAGTAATGATACTTAAACTCGCTTTTAACGAGTAGGGACGCATTAGAGTCTTGGTTATAACGAGCATTTTATCGCAGGCTTGTTCATGGGTTAACGTCTAACAAAGTTCGTTACAGTACAGCATTTTAAACATTCGTTTAAATTCATTAACGCACTTTAGTGAAACTAATAATGTAAGTGACCAATGGGTAGTAGAAAAAGGGGAAGACCCCGAAGTAGATTCAAAGACCACGTAGAGGAGGACCTCAGAACATAAGAAACTGGAAAGCCAGGGCACGCAATAGGGAATAATGGAATCGACTGTTGGAGCAGTCCAAGACCCACCAAGGGTTGTACAGCCACGGCTGATGATGATGAATAGTGTAAGTGATGAATTCATGGAATATTTAAGTAAATTACAAAATTGTTTTGATATCTGTAGATACAAAATTACTAAACAAACAAAAATAGATGACTTTTTAAAGTTAATTAAGTTCTGTGTGCGAAATATAATTTTGACGATTCCATTTAGAACAAAGAACAAAAAGACAAATAAATTAGAGGGAATTTTCTTGTAATTTAAAAATAAATATAGTAATGTGGCATGGAAAGTTTTGCGTTTTTTGCCAGGTAGGTGGGTGATTTTTGGTAAGTGTTTACTACACAGTTAATTTTACTGTATTTCGCGAATGCACTATACGCCAATATTCAGCAAAGAATGTTAGCGTCAAAAAATGTTTAAAGTCTAGATTTCACTTTTAAGCGTAGAATGTAAAACATGTCAAAATTTTATTGTCCAAAGCCTCTTCTATAGTAGACTCTTTTTTTACTTCCATGTTCCTTAAGGAAATGGAAGTATGGTGATGCCAAAAAAAATCGTGTTCGAGATTATTGCAGATTCTGATTGTACTACACTCAACATGAAAATATCGGTATGGAGAACCATACATGACTTCCATGTTCTAAGATTTATATTTAAAATCATATTCGAAATGAAATATTTCCATAGAAACTACTTCTTTCTACTTATTGCTTCAGCCTTAACCACGGTACTGTGGTCACTAACGTATAACACCTGACGTTTTCGCACTCGATTTTCACTGATGATGGCAGTCGATGGACTGCCGGAAAGTCTGGTTTTGCAGAAAACATTGGACTACGGCTAAACAGCCCGGGAAGGAATTTTAACAAAGAACTACTTCTTTGGTGCCGATAACGTAGTACACATATAACAAATTCTCCCCTCCCCAATCAACTATAATTTTCATTAATAGAAAATTACCCCCACCCCGTTCACCTAACCTCTTCATTTATAGATATTTCATCTACGTTTCTACAGTGGATTATTATGAGCTTCTTATTAGGATACACTATTTATCAAAATTAACTTTACTCTTGATAAAACATAAAACGTTGCAGGTAAACTACCCCTTTCTCTTAACCGATCTTCACCAAAATCAATAGACCTTCAGTCCTCTACAATGCAGGGATGCATGCAAAAAAATATTTGATTCTGTTTGAATGTGCGACAGTTATCGTTCGTCATGGAAACATTTCTCTTGTTACAACATAAAATGTTGCAGGTAAACTACCCCTCTCCCTTAATCGATCTTCACCAAAAACAACACATCTTGCGAACTCTACAATTCAGGGGTGTATGCAGAACATTATTTGATTCTCTTTGAATTTTCGGCAGTTATCGTTCGTCATAAAAAAAATACCCTTTTCAAAACATAAAACGTTGCTGATAAACTACCCCTTCCCTTAACCGATCTTCAACAAAATCAACAGACCTTGAGTTCTCTTTAGTTCAAAAAGGTATGCAAAAACCTAGCTGATTCTGTTTGAATTTACGGCAGTTATCGTTCGTCATAAAAAATTACCCTTGTTAAAACATAAAATGTTGCTGGTAAACTACCCCTTTCCCTTAACCGATCTTCACCAACACCAATAGGTATTGAGAACTCTACAATACAGGGCTGTATGCAAAACATCATTTGATTCTGTTTGAATTTGCGGCTGTTATCGTTTACCATAGAAAAAAAATTACCCTTAATAAAAAACCGTTGCAGGTAAACTACCCCTTTCCCTTAACCGATCTTCACCAAAAACGACAGGTCTTGAGTACTCAACAATTCAGGCCTGTATGCAAACAATTATTTGATTCTGTTTGAATTTGCGGCTCTTATCGTTTGCCATAGAAAACACCCTTGATAAAACATAAAACGTTGCTGGTAAACTACCCTATTCCATTAACCGATCTTCACCAAAAACAATAGGTCTTGAGAACTCTACAATTCAGGGCTGTATGCAAAACATTATTTGATTCTCTTTGAATTTTCAGCAGTTATCGTTCGTCATAGAAAAAATACCCTTGTTAAAACATAAAAGGTTGCAGGTAAACTACCCCTTTCCCTTAACCGATCTTCAACAAAATCAACAGACCTTGAGTTCTGTATAATTCAAAAAGGTATGCAGAAGAGTAATTGATTCTGTTTTAATGTACGGCAGTTATCGTTCGTCATAAAAAAAATTACCCTTGATAAAACATAAAATGTTACAGGTAAACTACCCCTTTCCCTTAACCGATCTTCACCAACACCAACAGGTCTTGAGAACTCTACAATACAGGGCTGTATGCAAAACATCATTTGATTCTGTTTGAATTTGCGGCTGTTATCGTTTGCCATATAAAATACCTTTGATAAAGCAAAAAACTTGGCTGGTGAACTACCCCTTTCCGTTAACCGATCTTCACCAAAAACAATAGGTCTTTAGTACTCAACAAAACAGGGCTGTATGCAAAAACGTATTTGATTCTGTTTGAATTTGCGGCTGTTATCGTTTACCATAGAAAATAATTACCCTTGGTAAAAAACCGTTGCAGGTAAACTACCCCTTTCCCTTAACCTATCTTCACCAAAAACGATAGGTCGTGAGAACTCTACAATTCAGGGCTCTGTGCAAAATATTATATGATTCTGTTTGAATTTGCGGCTGTTATCGTTTGCCATACTGAAACCCCCCTTTTATTTGTAAGTTTTTTTTTGTAATTTTTTTTTATTTTTTTTTATTTTTATTATATTTTTTTTAAGGGGAGAGGCATAATATTTAGAACTAGGTAGTGAACCTAGAGGAAGCATAAAGTGTGCAAAGGCCCAAGCTACAATTACAGACATGTCCCCTGGTGAATGACAGGACTTGCAAATGAAAAACTCTGTTAACAAAACCAGCGTGAACTTTATTGAGCATGCAAGCATTTACATGATGTTGCAAGGCGTAAATTTAACAGTGAATGAAATGAGTAAAATTGAACTACATGATTATATATATGTCAGTATTGTTCACAGCATAAGATTGTGAGTGAATTTGGGCTTAAATATAAATTGTATAGACCCTGCCACGCCATGTCCAAGTTAATTCTTACAATAATATTTTTCACAGGTAACATTGAAATCTTTGAGTGCTATATAAAGTGAAAATTAAAGAGGCTAGCCTTTTGAGTAATTCTGTAAGCACATTTGTTATGATATCATAATTTTTGACACATTCCCCGCCAAAAGTGAAAATTACACACAAACACATACATCACACATATCCACCATTTCTGTACTGAACCTCTCACAATAACCCCTTGCAATAAAGAACAAATAAATATACATATATATATAACAAAGCGAACTTAGTAATTCTCAGTTAATCACCAGTAATATGCAAATATAAATAACACGGGAAATGGAAATGCCCCCCAACAGAACCAGAGACTCAAAAATATTAATCAACTACCACATCAATAATTATGAAGCAACTCCGCGTATATAATCATGAAAATAGTTTAAGCACGTGAAGAAATCAGACAGCCCCCTTTAGTCCGGAATTCTGCCATGACCTTATGACATGAACAAGCAGAAAATAACTAACTCTCAAATAGATTTAACTCATTAAAAAAGGTAAAACTTAGAGCAGAGCCTGCGGATACCTGTGTGTGTGTGTGTGTGTGTGCGCGCGCGTGCGTGCGTGCGTGCAATTTCCTTACATAGTATAAGAAGGTATAATAGGTTGCATAAGACTTAATTATATAAGGTCCACACATGTAGGCACAGAACTTAACGTGAGAGTTTTTGCAGAACTTGAGCAAATTAAACGCGGCCTGATGAGTCTGCTTCTGGGAGCTTCTGTGGATTCACAGTGTAGTGGTAGTTGAGAGAGTATAAAATAAAGAGAATTGTCCCACCTGGATCGTCCGGTGTACTTAAGTAACCCTGGTTAACCTGTAACGTCTTGGTAGCACCAATAAGTCCTGGGGCAGAGTTCCTCCACGAGTGTGTCTGTGTGCGTGAGTCCCAACTGACGGCATCTCATGGCTTAAGTGTAATCTCTGCCAGAAGGGTAGACAGCTGAACGTCTACACCCGACACCCATCTCGCCCTTGTTCGAGCACCTGTGACAGGCAGTGAGTTGTATAGGGTGTCATAAGGAACATGATCTCACCACAGCTCTCACATACACGCCATCATTATAAAATTGCGAACACACACTCTAATGCTCAGCAGCAACCAGAAGCACATCACCACTTATTCGTATGAACATCGATCGGACCACCAGATGTGCCTTATTTCATTTAACTCACTAAATTTGTTTAAGTCTTCCATTCATGACATGATTCTTCTATGTATACTATAATTATTAACGACACAAAAAACCAGCTGAGTGTAAGATATCTATTATCATTTTGCATTACTGTAATAAATTTAACACGCTACATTCACTTCCATGCTGCGTTAATTTCTAAATTTAATTTAATGCCCGAATTGAAGACTAACACACATGCACACACAAGATATCGTTTACCAGTAAAGCTGAAACACTAACAAAAAGAAATATTTTGGGGTTAAAAATATTTTAGAAGCACGTTAAATAATACCTGGAGCAGAACTTTAGTTTAGCCTCTCATAGAGAAGAGCAACGGAGTCTGAACAGATGGGTGCCGTCAGTCGAGACCAGGCTTCCTAGCTGAGGGTTCAAACAGAAATGAGAACGATTTGATGGAAATGTCTAACCACGAAGGTTTGGCAAAGGCAGGATCACGCAGATCACAGCTGAGCCTGCCGACTGAATATCGTCGCTACACAACAAACCGTCTACATACGCAGCGGCGACGCGATGCAGTGGCACTGCGTGACGTCAAGAACCCGCCCGTTTTAAAAGAACATCACCCGTCTCGGCAACCGCCTTTCTCGGGCCGAACAAAGTACGGCACACCCTCACCCCAAAAGGGCAACATGGTTGAACCAAAGCAAACCAGTACTCGACCTCGACTGCTGTAGGGATCCTGGAAAATCTCAGACTCTTATTCGCACTTGGTGGGTTCAGTGCCTCAGGAAAACGAAAGAAGCAGAAGGAAGGGGTGTAAGTATGCCAATGTGTGTCTGAAAGAGAAGGTGTAAGTGTGCGTCCTGCATGCTCGCCGGGCCCTGGTCCGCATGCAGAGATAAGGAACAGAGAAGAACAGGAGAAAGACAAGAATCGCTGGATCCAGCTTTGAGTACTGACCACCAAGGCCTCCTAAATCTAACAACTGAGATCCAGGAACCCAAATGGCATCCCCCCCCCCCACGGGACAAAATTGTCACCACTCACTTATGCCTTATGGCAAAACTTTAGTTTCGAGGCAAAACACTCTCTCAACATCCCCACCGGAATCACCCAATTTGACAGTAACGGGCGACACAAACCGAAGAATGCGGTATGGTCCCGACCAACGATAACACAGTTTAGCGGCCCTTCTGTCTATGGCTGAGCTTATCGGTTGGCTCTGGCAGTAGACCAGGTCGCCAACCTTAAAAGGGTTTGGAATTCGCCCCTGATTATAGCGGCTACGGACGCGCTCGTGCGCACGAAGAAAATTCCTTCGGGCCTCCCTCCATCTATCCACAGTCTTGAGATCCGGATCGCTAGGTAGAAGATCTTCGATGTTCCACAAGTTGTCCAATGGAAGACTCGGCGAGAACCCAAACATAATCTCAAAGGGTACGGCCTTATGACTCTCATGTAAGGCCGTATTAAATGCCAATTGCAACCACTTTAAATTTAGATCCCAACAATGTTGTTGTTCACCATGGTAGGCGATAAGAGCTGAACGGAGATTCCGGTTGAATCTCTCCGCGTGGGACGGCTGAGGGTAGTAGAGGGAAGTGGTTACATGTTTGATGCCGTTAGCGAAACACATTCGCCGGAAATCATTCGAGATGAACTGCGGTCCATTGTCCGAGAAAATGGTGGACGGAAAACCGAAATGCTGAAAAACATGGTTCTGTAGCACAAGGATGGTCGATCGAGCGTTTGCCTGTCGGAAGGGCAGCAGCCAGACAAACTTGGAAAAAGCATCCACACAAACAAGCATGTATGCGTTACCTGACTTGCTACGAGGGAAAGGTCCCACGTAGTCGATGAATAACTTCTCCATCGGTTTGCTCGCCACATCGGATGACAATAAACCCAATTTGGTGTTTTGTGCAGGCTTGCTCAAGCCACAGAGATGACATGCTTTCACACGAGCCGCGATGTCCCTATCCATGCCCTTCCAGATAAAATGTCTCCTAATACTGGAAATGGTCTTCGAAATTCCCTTATGGCCACCTACTGGGGAATCATGATAGTAGCTGAAGACCATGGGCACGAGCTTGCTAGGCAGCACAATCTTCGGGGCACGTCCTTTTCGTTCTCGGCAGCACAGGACGCCCTTGGACTAGAAATATGGGGCCTGTACGTTACCCTCTTTTAGATGTTGGATGATCGGACCCAACTCTTCATCATTTAACTGATGGGGTAACACATCAGTAAAAGCCAAAGGAAAGTCCAGCAGAACAGAACAGGGTTGCTCAGAATGAGCTTCACTGGGTTGGGAGAACATACGTGACAAGGTGTCTGCAACTACGTTTTGTGTTCCCCTTATGTGTTGCACTTTGAATCTAAAGGATGAGATTTTGACCACCCAACGTCCTATTTTACCCAGTTGCCGGGGATGAGCGAGAAGCCAAGAGAGAACCTGATTATCGGTCTCGAGCAGGAACTCAGCATGTTCCAGGAAACGCCTGAACTTATCTAGAGCGTACACGACAGCTAGACACTCTAGTTCATACACTGACGACTTCCTCTCTTGTTGGGTCAAAGTCCTGGATATAATAAACGCCACCGGCTGCCTAGCACCATAACCTCCTGGGACAGAACCGCCCCTAGCGCAACAGAACTCGCGTCCATTTGCAGAATGAAAGGTTTAGGAAAGTCAGGCATCCGCAACACAGGGGGGGAGACGATCGCCTCCTTGAGGGTATCAAAGGCCCGCTGTTGCCTCTCACCCCATACAAATTTGGTACCTTTTTTTCTTAGTTCGTTTAAGGGGACGGCAATCTCCGCGGCATTAGGGATGAACCTACGATAAAAATTAATCATGCCTACAAATCTGGCAATACCCTTCGCATCCCTAGGGGGAGGAAAATCTCGGATGCCTTGCGTCCTCTCCGGGTCGACCGTCACACCCTCATGTGAGACCAGATGCCCCAAAAACGAAATACTCTGTTGAGCAAATTTTACTTTCTCCGGATTGACAGTGAGGCCAGCACTCCTCAACCGACACATCACCTCTCTCAGATGACACAAATGCTCCCCGTATGTTTTACTGTAGACTAATAAGTCATCCAGATAATTAAAGATAAAATTAAATTTCACATCATGGAATACTGTGTCAAGAAGTCGCGTGAGGGTTTGGGCCCCCACTGCCAGACCCATGGGTACCCTAGTACGCTGGTAAAGATTCCATGGCACGCAGAATGCCGTATAAAGACGGCTTTCCTTAGATAGAGGAATCTGATGATAGGCGGCATTGAGGTCAAAGATGGTGAAGTATCTGGCCCCACTGAACCAATCAAAAGCAGAATGTAAGTCCGGAAGAGGAACAGAATCTACCTCTATGTTAGCATTTAACTTTCGATAGTCAATGACCATACGCTGTTTACCCCCGGGCTTGGGCACCAGAAATGCTGGACTAGCATAACTAGAATTAGAAGGCTCAATTACCCCTTGCTTAAGCAATTCTTGAACCTTCTCTCTTAGGACAGCCATCTTCGGAGGAGCGAACTTGTATGGGTGTGAACGTACTGCGGTGGAGTCCGTTAAGCGGATCTTATACTCCAAAAGGTGCGTGAGCCCCAAGGTGGGAGTTAATACAGTAGGGAATTGCTCACACAACTGATTTAAGGCATACTTCTGGGACGGAGTGAGATGGTCTCTTTCTGAATCGGGACACACAACCTCCTGGATACCTCCCTTAGCTCCCTGGTACCCAAGGAAAGGAATGGCAACTTCCCGATTAAACTTAAAATAGCAGTGGTGCCCTTGAATATCTAAAACTAGACCACTCTTGGAGATGAAATAGGCACCCACGATACAGTCGACTCCCAGAGCCGGAGAAACCAAAAATCGCCACACCCATGAAAAACACTCGATTTTAATTTTTAAGGAAACCACCCGGGAGATGGGCAGAATTTCCCGCGATGCAGTCCAGCATACCACCGAAGATTGATCCGACCCTATTACTAAGCCCTGTTTTTCAAGGTCCGCACATACTCTCGATGAAATTATGGATCGGGCTGATCCAGAGTCAACTAAGGCTCTGAGCTGACCCTTTTTCAACTCGAGCAACAGGAAGGGGCATACCGAACTGTAGTTGGAGACAGTTTGCAAGACCTTGAAGCCCGCAGATCCGGGATCTACTACCCGCCTGGGGTTAAGCGAAACAGAAACAGAGTGACCTAACGGAGAAGACCACTTCCGACTTATCTTCCCCGGGTACTTACGTTTTTTGGGTTGTTTACCTTTCGGGACGACACCGGACGCTGTCTAAAATCAGAACAATAACGCGCAATGTGACCGGGTCTGTGACATCGGAAACAGACAGATTCACGCACCTCACAGCTTTGAATGGGCGCTGACCGAGAACCCCGAGACCCGGGCTGCCCAACACGTCGCTCTACAGCCTGGCGATCTGCGCTACGCTTAGCCTCGTGGCCTCTAGTGTCGTCATTACTTTGGATTGTCTTGGACATGGCACATAGCCGGTCCAGATCGATAAAACTTCGGGGACGTTCAGCAAATACTAAGCGTGACCGTTCTTGAGGCGTCACGCCTTCCAGAATAGTTTGGATAATTTCAGGTTCAGGCAACCCCAGTCTCAGGATCCTGGCTGCGTCCTTAATGCTAGAAACGAAATGAGCGAGGGCCTCGCCACTTGCTTGGACCCTGTAATAATGCTTATGTCGTAGCTGCTCGCGCAGCCTTCCCGGTATAAAAGCGTCCAGCACTTCCCGATGAAAATGGTCAATGCCACCACCATCCCGAAGGGTGCTCGTCACCCGCTCAGCCATAGACCCCCTGCAGTACGGGTAAATGAGCTCGAGCAAAGTCCGCCCCGACATCCCCGGAAAATCCACCAGTTGAAAAAGAATCCGCAAGAATTTCAAAAGCGTCTCAACATCCAATCCATCCACGACTGGTAGGCGCTGAATGACCTCCGACAGTGGGTTAGGGAGCTTGTGATAGCTCGCGGCAGCCATCCCCGAAAAGGCAGGAACATACGCAGGAGGTTCTAACTTGGCCGCCGTCTCAAAAGAAGAAGATCCGGTATTTGCATCCACAGGACGGCGCTGGCCGAGAGAAAACTCTCGCAATGCCATCGCCACTTGTTCCCTAAGTGGGGTAACGGTTTTTTCTAACTCCGAGGTGGTAGCTTGTGATTCAGCATTCTGTAACCGGCACAAAACATGTTGTAACCGCTGGCGCACCCTCTGTCTGGCCGTAGAGGCTGGTGCCGCCGACTGCAGGCCTTCGGCCAAATCTCGAAGTTCTGAGAACTTCTCCATACACAGCTCCACCTCAGCAGTGACATCTGTGAGCAACACTCTACCACTCGGTGCCTCGCCGGAGGCAAGGGCCTCCCGCAGTTGCTTCCTCAATGAAACAACCGTCTCCTGCGGCTTCCGACCCCGGAACCGGACCTCCCACTCGAGCTCATCTTTTACAAATAAATCCACATTCACTGAACTAGTCATGACCGCGCAACCGTCACACACACCACAACGTAAAAGCAACAATTAAAGAAAACCGACAGGAAGAACTTGATCATTCAAGTGGCTCCAGAATGCTCTAGCGATACGACGAGATGGGTGTATGATAAAGGCAGAGAAACAGCCACTCAAAATGCCCAGAAGAGAACACAACACAAAACAACAAAACTAACTCACCGTACACAATCCACAAAGTATACATAACATCCAACATGATTCGAGAATATATATTTATTAACACCACGACATCTAGTCGGACCATAACCGCATTCATAATCCACGATACTGCAATGGGATGCCCTCAATAAGCAAATACTACATAACGGGGGTGCTATAAAACACGTTGTCTCTTTCACAGAACAAGTCCCAATCAAAATCGACAAGTACCGACGGCTCCCATCATGTTCAAAATTTGTCTAAGCTCCAGAGTATGACAGAGTAAGACTAATTAGCTCACTTTCATATTGTAAACTGTTAATCACACGACTATAACCCCTTTCCAACACCTACCTTACACTCAACATCACAGAATAATTACTTAAACACTAACACATATTAAATCATATTAAACTTAACCAACCCCTTATCCATTTCTTATAAAATATCTCACTATTCAGATTATTTATTTATTAAACTGTTACATTGCAATTAACTTTTCTTTAAACACTTGGACTCAGATCAAAAAATAATAATTTGAAATAATTTGCGAGTCCCAACACCAGCTGACATGCCTGTAGCCACACCAAGTTTTATTTAACATCTATAAATGCAAGTCTCCAGATTCTAAAACTTCCAAAGTTAAAAAAAATAATGCAGAAATAATGTCTACTACATCCATAGAATCATAACCACGCTCTGATCTACCATTTGAAACCCCCCTTTTATTTGTAAGTTTTTTTAAATTTTTTTTTATTATATTTTTTTTTTAAAGGGGGAGAGATATAATATTTAGAACTAGGTGGTGAACCTAGAGGAAGCATAAAGTGTGCAAAGGCCCAAGCTACAATTACAGACATGTCCCGTGGTGAATGACAGGACTTGCAAATGAAAAACTCTGTTAACAAAACCAGCGTGAACTTTATTGAGCATGCAAGCATTTACATGATGTTGCAAGGCGTAAATTTAACAGTGAATAAAACCATGAGTAAAATTGAACTACATGATTATATATATGTCAGTATTGTTCACAGCATAAGATTGTGAGTGAATTTGGGCTTAAATATAAATTGTATAGACCCTGCCACGCCATGTCCAAGTTAATTCTTACAATAATATTTTTCACAGGTAACATTGAAATCTTTGAGTGCTATATAAAGTGAAAATTAAAGAGGCTAGCCTTTTGAGTAATTCTGTAAGCACATTTGTTATGATATCATAATTTCTGACACATTCCAAGCCAAAAGTGAAAATTACACACAAACACATACATCACACATATCCACCATTTCTGTACTGAACCTCTCACAATAACCCCTTGCAATAAAGAACAAATAAATATACATATATATATAACAAAGCGAACTTAGTAATTCTCAGTTAATCACCAGTAATATGCAAATATAAATAACACGGGAAATGGAAATGCCCCCCAACAGAACCAGAGACTCAAAAATATTAATCAACTACCACATCAATAATTATGAAGCAACTCCGCGTATATAATCATGAAAATAGTTTAAGCACGTGAAGAAATCAGACAGCCCCCTTTAGTCCGGAATTCTGCCATGACCTTATGACATGAACAAGCAGAAAATAACTAACTCTCAAATAGATTTAACTCATTAAAAAAGGTAAAACTTAGAGCAGAGCCTGCGGATACCTGTGTGTGTGTGCAATTTCCTTACATAGTATAAGAAGGTATAATAGGTTGCATAAGACTTAATTATATAAGGTCCACACATGTAGGCACAGAACGTAACGTGAGAGTTTTTGCAGAACTTGAGCAAATTAAACGCGGCCTGATGAGTCTGCTTCTGGGAGCTTCTGTGGATTCACAGTATAGTGGTAGTTGAGAGAGTATAAAATAAAGAGAATTGTCCCACCTGGATCGTCCGGTGTACTTAAATAACCCTGGTTAACCTGTAGCGTCTTGGTAGCACCAATAAGTCCTGGGGCAGAGTTCCTCCACGAGTGTGTCTGTGTGCGTGAGTCCCAACTGACGGCATCTCATGGCTTAAGTGTAATCTCTGCCAGAAGGGTAGACAGCTGAACGTCTACACCCGACACCCATCTCGGCCTTGTTCGAGCACCTGTGACAGGCAGTGAGTTGTATAGGGTGTCATAAGGAACATGATCTCACCACAGCTCTCACATACACGCCATCATTATAAAATTGCGAACACACACTCTAATGCTCAGCAGCAACCAGAAGCACATCACCACTTATTCGTATGAACATCGATCGGACCACCAGATGTGCCTTATTTCATTTAACTCACTAAATTTGTTTAAGTCTTCCATTCATGACATGATTCTTCTATGTATACTATAATTATTAACGACACAAAAAACCAGCTGAGTGTAAGATATCTATTATCATTTTGCATTACTGTAATAAATTTAACACGCTACATTCACTTCCATGCTGCGTTAATTTCTAAACTTAATTTAATGCCCGAATTGAAGACTAACACACATGCACACACAAGTTATCGTTTACCAGTAAAGCTGAAACACTAACAAAAAAAAATATTTTTGGGGTTAAAAATATTTTAGAAGCACGTTAAATAATACCTGGAGCAGAACTTTAGTTTAGCCTCTCATAGAGAAGAGCAACGGAGTCTGAACAGATGGGTGCCGTCAGTCGAGACCAGGCTTCCTAGCTGAGGGTTCAAACAGAAATGAGAACGATTTGATGGAAATGTCTAACCACGAAGGTTTGGCAAAGGCAGGGTCACGCAGATCACAGCTGAGCCTGCCGACTGAATATCGTCGCTACACAACAAACCGTCTACATACGCAGCGGCGACGCGATGCAGTGGCACTGCGTGACGTCAAGAACCCGCCCGTTTCCCGTCTCGGCAACCGCCTTTCTCGGGCCGAACAAAGTACGGCACAATACAAAATACCCTTGATAAAACAAAAAAAGTGGCAGGTAAACTACCCTTTTCCCTTAAACGATCTTCACCAAAAACTATAGGTCTTTAGTACTCAAGAAATCAGGGCTGTATGCAAAAACTTATTTGATTCTGTTTGAATTTGCGGCTCTTATCGTTTGCCATAGAAAATACCCTTTTAAAACATAAAACGTGGCAGGTAAACTACCCCTTTCCCTTAACCGATCTTCACCAGAAACAAAAGGTCTTGAGAACTCTACAATTCAGGGCAGTATGCAAGACAGTATTTGATTATGTTTGAATTTGCGACTATCGTTTGCCATAGAAAATACCCTTGTAAAAACATAAAACGTTGCAGGTAAACAACCCCTTTCCCTACACCCATCTTTACCAAAATCAACAGATCTTGAGAACTTTACAATTCAGGGCTGTATGCGAAACATTATTTGATTCTGTTTGAATTTGCGGCTGTTATCGTTTGCCATAGAAAACAATTACCCTTGATTTAAAAAAACCGTTGCAGGTAAACTACCCCTTTCCCTCAACCGATCTTCACCAAAAACTATAGGTCTTTAGTACTCAAGAAATCAGGGCTGTATGCAAAAACTTATTTGATTCTGTTTGAATTTGCGGCTCTTATCGTTTGCCATAGAAAACAATTACCCTTGATTAAAAAAAACCGTTGCAGGTAAACTACCCCTTTCCCTCAACCGATCTTCACCAAAAACAATAGGTCGTGAGTACTCTACGAATCAGGGCTGTATGCAAAAAATTATTTGATTCTGTTTGAATTTGCGGCTGTTATCGTTTGCCATAGAAAAAAAATCTACAGACACACACACACACACACACACACACACACACACACACACACATTTCGAAAAACGACCTTATTTCATGTTTTGAGTGTAGTACAATCAGAATCTGCAATAATCTCGAACACGATTTTTTTTGACATCACCGTATTTCCATTTCCTTAAGGAACATGGAAGTAAAAATTACCCCCGATTAAAAAACGTTGCAGGTAAACTACCCCTTCCCCATCTTCACCAAAACCAATAGGTCTTGAGAACTCTATAATTCAGGGCTGTATGCAAAAGTGTAGTTGATTCTGTTTGAATTTGCGCCTGTTATCGTTTGCCATAGAAAATACCCTTTTAAAACATAAAACGTAGCTGGTAAACTACCCCTTTCCCCTAACCGATCTTCACCAAAATCAATAGGTCTTGAGAAATCAACAATTCAGGGCTGTATGCAAAAGAGTAGTTGATTCTGTTTGAATTTGCGGCTGTTATCGTTTGCCATAGAAAACAATTACCCTTGATTAAAAAAAAACCGTTGCAGGTAAACTACCCCTTTCCTTCAACCGATCTTCACCAAAAACAATAGGTCGTGAGTACTCTACAAATCATTGCTGTATGCAAAAAATGATTTGATTCAGTTTGAATTTGCGGCTGTAATCGTTTGCCATAGAAAAAAATCTACAGACAGACACAAACACAGACACTTTTCGAAATATTACTTTTTTTTCATGTTTTGAGTGTAGTACAATCAGAATCTGCAATAATCTCGAACATGATTTTTTTTGCCATCACCATACTTCCATTTCCTTAAGGAACATGGGAGTAAAATTACCCCCGATAAAAGAACGTTGCAGGTAAACTACACCTTCCCCTCAACCGATCTTCACCAAAAACAATAGGTCGAGGGTACTCTACAAATCATTGCTGTCTGCAAAAAATGATTTGATTCAGTTTGAATTTGCGGCTGTTATTGTTTGCCATAGAAAAAATTACCCTTGTTTAAAAAAAAACCGTTGCCGGTAAACTACCCCTTTCCATTAACCAATCTTCACCAAAATCGATAAGTCTTGAGTACTCTACAAATCAGAGCAACATGTAAAAAATTATTTGATTCTGTTTGAATTTGCGACTCTTATCGTTTGCCATAAAAAATACCCTTTTAAAACATAAAACGTTGCAGGTAAACTACCCCTTTCCCTTAACCGATCTTCACCAAAAACAGTATGTCTTGAGTACTCTACAGATCAGGGCTTTATATTTGCGGCTTTTATCGTTTGCCATAGAAAATACCCTTGTTAAAGTATAAAATGTTGCAGGTAAACTATCCCTTTCCCTTAACCGATCTTCACCAAAACCAATAGGTCTTGAGAACTCTATAATTCAGGGCTGTATGCAAATTAGTAGTTGATTCTGTTTGAATTTGCGGCTGTTATCGTTTCCCATATAAAAAAATTACCCTTGATTTAAAAAAAACCGTTGCAGGTAAACTACCCCTTTCCCTTAACCGATCTTCACCAAAAACAGAAGGTCTTGAGTACTCTACAAATCAGGGTAGTATGCAAAAAATTATTTGATTCTGTTTGAATTTGCAGCTGTTATCGTTTCACATAGAAAAAAATCTACAGACACAGACAGGCACACACACAGACGCTTTTCGAAAAATGACTTTTTTTCATGTTTTGAGTGTAGTACAATCATACTCTGCAATAATCTCGAACACGATTTATTTTGCCATCACCATACTTCCATTTCCTTAAGGAACATGGAAGTAAAAAAGTCATTTTTCGAAATGTGTGTGTGTGTGTGTGTGTGTGTGTGTGTGTGTGTGTGTGTGTGTGTGTGTGTGTGTGTGTGTGTGTGTGTGTGTGTGTGTGTGTGTGTGTGTGTGTGTGTGTGTGTGTGTGTGTGTGTGTGTGTGTGTGGATTTTTTTCTATGGAAAACGATAACAGCCGCAAATTCAAACAGAATCAAATAATGTTTTGCATACAGTCCTGATTTGTAGAGTACTCAAGGCCTATTGTTTTTGGTGAAAATCGGTTAAGGGAAAGGGGTAGTTTACCTGCAACTTTTTTTTTTTAAATCAAGGGTAATCATTTTCTGTGGCAAACTATAAGAGCCGAAAATTCAAACAGAATCAAATAATGTTTTGCATACTACCCTGATTTGTAGTGTTCTCAAGACCTATAGTTTTTGGTGAAGATCGGTTAAGGGAAAGGGGTAGTTTACCTGCAACGTTTTTTTATCAAGTGTAATTTTTTTCTATGCCAAACGATAACAGCCGGAAATTCAAACAGCATCAAATAATGTGTTGCATACTGGCCTGAATTGTAGAGTTCTCAAGATCTTTTGTTTTTGGTGAAGATCAGTTAAGGGAAAGGGGTAGTTTACCTGCAACGTTTTAGGTTTTAATAAGGGTATTTTCTATGGCAAAAAAATTAATGCTGCAAATTCAAACATAATCAAATAATTTTTTGCATGCAACTCTGAATTGTAGAGTTCTCAAGACCTATTGTTTTTGGAGAAGATCGGGTTAAGGAAAGGGGTAGTTTACCTGTAACGTTTTTTTATCAAGGGTAATTTTTTTCTCTGTCAAACGATAACAGCCGGAAATTCAAACAGCATCAAATAATGTGTTGCATACACGCATGGATTGTAGAGTTCTCAAGTCCATTTGTTTTTGGTGAAGATCAGTTAAGGAAAGGGTAGTTTACCTGCAACGTTTTTTGTTTTAACAAGGGTATTTTCTATGGCAAACGATAACAGTCGCAAATTCAAACAGAATCAAATAATATTTTGCATACCGCCCTGAATTGTAGAGTTCTCAAGACCTGTTATTTTTGTTGAAGATCGGGTTAATGAAAGGGGTAGTTTACCTGCAACGTTTTATGTTTTAACATGGGTAATGTGTTTTTTTTTTGACGAATGATAACTGCCGTAAATTCAATCAGAATCAAATAATATTTTGCATACCTTCATGAGTTATAGAGAACTCAATGTCTGTTGATTTTGGTGAAGATCGGTTAAGGGAAAGGGGTAGTTTACCTGCAACATTTTATGTTTTAACAACGGTAATTTTTTTCTATGACGAACGATAACTGCCGTAAACTCAAAAAGAATCAAATTATTTTTAACATATGTGCCTGACTTGTAGAGGACTCGAGGGCTATTTATTTTGGTGAAGATCGGTTAAGGGAAAGGGGTAGTTTACCAGCCACTGTTAATGTTTTAACAATAGTAATTGTTTCTATGACGAACGATAACTGCCGCATATTCAAAGAGAATCAAATAAGGTTTGCATGCATCCCTGAATTGTAGAGGACTCAAGACCTATTGATTTTGGTGAAGATCAGTTAAGAGAAAGGGGTAGTTTACCAGCAACGTTTTATGTTATAACAAGGTTAATTTGTTCTATGACGAACGATAACTGCCGTAAATTCAAACATAATTAAATAAGTTTTTGCATACGTCACTAAATTGTAAAGAACTCAAGGCCTGTTGATTTTGGTGAAGATCGGTTAACGGAAAGGGGTAGTTTACTTCCAACATTTTATGTTGTAACAAGAGAATTTTTTCACGACGAATGATAACTGCCGTAAATTCAAAGAGAATCAAATAATTTTTTACATATGTACCTGAGTTGTAGAAGACTCAAGGCCTATTGATTTTGGTGAAGATCGGTTAAGGGGAAAGGGTAGTTTACCTGAAACATTTTTTGTTGTAACAAGAGTAAAGTATTTAATTTTGATAAAGTATTCTGATAAGAATATCTTAATAATCCACTGTAGAAAAGTAGATGAAATGAAGAGGCTAGTTGAACGGGGTGGGGGTAATTTTCTATAAATGAAAATTATAGTTGAATGGGGAGGGGATAATTTTTATGTGTACTAGGTTATCGGCAACAAAGTAGTAGTTTGTCGTTAAATTTCCTTCCCGGGCTGTTTGGCCGTAGTCCAATGTTTTCTGCAAAACCAGACGTTTCGGCAGTGCCGTCGACTGCCATCATCAGTGAAAATCGAGTGCGATAACGTGTGGTGGTATACGTTAGTAACCACAGTACTGTGGTTAAGGTTGAAGCAATATGTGGATACAAGGTAGTTCCTATGGAAACATTTCATTTCGTAAATGATTTTAAATATAAATCTTAGAACATGGAAGTCATGTATAGTTCTCCATACCGATATTTTACTTCCATGTTCCTTAAGGAAATGGAAGTATGGTGATGGAAAAAATCGTGTTTGAGATTATTGCAGATTCAGATTGTACTACACTCAAAACATGAAAAATATCGGTATGGAGAACCATACATGACTTCCATGTTCTAAGATTTATGTTTAAAATCATATTCGAAATGAAATATTTCCATAGAAACTACTTCTGTCTATTGCTTTAGCCTTAACCACAGTACTGTAGTCACTAACGTATACCACCTCACGTTTTCGCACTCGATTTTCACTGATGATGGCAGTCGATGGCACTGCAGAAAAGTCTGGTTTTACAGAAAACATTGGACTACGGCTAAACAGCCCGGGAAGGAATTTTAACAAAGAACTACTTCTTTGTTGCCGATAACGTAGTACACATAAAAAATTCTCCCCTCCACCTTCAACTATAATTTTTAATAATAGAACATTACCCCCACACCGTTCACCTAACCTCTTCATTTATAGATATTTCATCTACGTTTCTACAGTGGATTATTATGAGCTTCTTATCAGGATACTTTATTTATAAAAATTAAGTACTTTACTCTTGTTATATCATAAAATGTATCTGGTAAACTACCCCTTTCTCTTAACCGATCTTCTACAAAATCAATAGACCTTCAGTCCTCTACAATTCAGGGACGCATGCAAAATAATATTTGATTCTGTTTGAATGTGCGGCAGTTATCGTTCGTCATGGAAACATTTCTCTTGTTACAACATAAAATGTTGCAGGTAAACTACGCCTTTCCCTTAACCGATCTTCACCAAAATTAAAATGTCTTGAGAACTCTACAATTCAGGGCTGTATACAAAAGAGTAGTTGATTCTGTTTGAATTTGCGGCTGTTATCGTTTGCCATGGAAAAAATCTACAGACACACACACATACACTTTTCGAAAAATGACTTTTTTTCATGTTTTGAGTCAGAATCTGCAATAATCTCGATCACGATTTGTTTTTGCCATCACCATACTTCCATTTCCTTAATGAACATGGAAGTAAAAATTACCCTGATAAAAAAAAATGTTGCAAGTAAACTACCCCTTTCCTCTAACCGATCTTCACCAAAAACAATAGGTCTTGAGAAATCTACAATTTATGGCTGTATGCAAATAATCATTTGATTCTGTTTGAATATGCGGCTGTTATCGTTTGCCATAGAAAATACCCTTGTTAAAACATAAAACTTGCAGGTAAACTACCCTTTTCCCTTAACCGATCTTCAACAAAATCAACAGACCTTGAGTTCTGTATAATTCAAAAAGGTATGCAGAAGAGTAGTTGATTCTGTTTTAATGTACGGCACTTATCGTTCGTCATAAAAAAATTACCCTTGTTAAAACATAAAATGTTGCAGGTAAACTACCCTATTCCCTTAACCGATCTTCACCAAAACCAACATGTCTTGCGAACTGTACAATTCAGGGCTCTATGCAACACATTATTTGATTCTGTTTGAATTTGCGGTATTATCGTTTAGCATATAAAAAATTACCCTTGATAAAAAATCATTGCAGGTAAAGTACCCCTTTCCCTTAACCGATATTCACCAAAAACACTAGGTCTTTAGTACTCTACAAATCAGCGCTGCATGCAAAAAATTATTTGATTCTGTTTGAATTTGCGACTGTTATCGTTTGCCATAAAAAATACCCTTGTTAAAACATAAAACGTTGCAGGTAAACTACCCCTTTCCCTTAACTGATCTTCACCAAAAACTGTAGGTCTCGAGATCTCTACAATTGAGGGCTGTATGCAAATAATCATTTGATTCTGTTTGAATATGCGGCTGTTATCGTTTGCCATAGAAAATACCCTTGTTAAAACATGAAACTTGCAGGTAAACTACCCTTTTACCTTAACCGATCTTCAACAAAATCAACAGACCTTGAGTTCTGTATAATTCAAAAAGGTATGCAGAAGAGTAGTTGATTCTGTTTTAATGTACGGCACTTATCGTTCGTCATAAAAAAATTACCCTTGTTAAAACATAAAATGTTGGAGGTAAACTACCCTATTCCCTTAACCGATCTTCACCAAAACCAACATGTCTTGAGAACTGTACAATTCAGGGCTCTATGCAACACATTATTTGATTCTGTTTGAATTTGCGGTATTATCATTTAGCATATAAAAAATTACCCTTGATAAAAAATCGTTGCAGGTAAAGTACCCCTTTCCCTTAACCGATATTCACCAAAAACACTAGGTCTTTAGTACTCTACAAATCAGCGCTGCATGCAAAAAATTATTTGATTCTGTTTGAATTTGCGACTGTTATCGTTTGCCATAAAAAATACCCTTGTTAAAACATAAAACGTTGCAGGTAAACTACCCCTTTCCCTTAACTGATCTTCACCAAAAACTGTAGGTCTCGAGATCTCTACAATTGAGGGCTGTATGCAAATAATCATTTGATTCTGTTCGAATTTGCGGCTGTTATCGTTTGGCATAGAAAAAAATTACCCTTGATTTTAAAAAAAACCGTTGCAGGTAAACTACCCCTTTCCCTAAACCGATCTTCACCAAAAACAATAGGTTTGAGTACTCTACAAATAAGGGCTGTATGCAAAAAATTATTTGATTCTGTTTGAATGTGCGGCTGTTATCGTTTGCCATAACGATAACAGATAGATAGACAGACAGACACACAGACACTTTTCGAAAATTGACTTTTTTTTCATGTTTTGAGTGTGGTACAATCAGAATCTGCAATAATCTCGAACACGATTTTTTTTGCCATCACCATCCTTCCATTTCCTTAAGGAACATGGAAGTAAAAAGTCATTTTACTTTTTCGAAAAGTGTGTGTGTGTGTGTGTGTGTGTGTGTGTGTGTGTGTGTGTGTGTGTGTGTGTGTGTGTGTGTGTGTGTGTGTGTGTGTGTGTGTGTGTGGTTTTTTCTATGGCAAACGATAACAGCCGCAAATTCAAACAGAATCAAATAATTTTTTGCATACAGTCCTGATTTGTAGAGTACTCAAGACCTATTGTTTTTGGTGAAGATCGGTTAAGGGAAAGGGGTAGTTTACCTGCAACGTTTTTTTTTTAATCAAGGGTACTTTTTTTTGGCAAACGATGACAGCCGCAAATTCAAACAGAATCAAATAATGTTTTGCATACAGCCCTGAATTGTAGAGTTCTCAAGACCTATTGTTTTTGGTGAAGATCGGTTAAGGGAAAGGGGTAGTTTACCTGCAACGTTTTATGTTTTAACAAGGATATTTTCTATGGAAAACTATAACAGCCGCAAATTCAAACAGAATCAAATAACGTTTTGCATACAGCCCTGATTTGTAGAGTTCTCAAGCCCTATTGTTTTTGGTTGAAGATCGGTTAGAGGAAAGGGGTAGTTTACTTGCAACATTTTTTTTATCAGGGTAATTTTTACTTCCATGTTCCTTAAGGAAATGGAAGTATGGTGATGGCAAAAAAAATCGTGATCGAGATTATTGCAGATTCTGATTGTACTACACTCAAAACATGAAAAAAAGTCATTTTTCGAAAAGTGTATGTGTGCGTCTGTAGATTTTTTTCTATGGCAACGATAACAGCCGCAAATTCAAACAGAATCAAATAATTTTTTACATACAGCCCTGATTTGTAGAGTACTCAAGACTTCTTATTTTTGGTGAAGATCGGTTAAGGGAAAGGGGTAGTTTACCTGCAACTTATTTTTGTCAACGGTAATTATTTTCTATGGCAAACGATAACAGCCGCAAATTCAAACAGAATCAAATAATGTTTTGCATACAGCCCTGAATTGTAGAGTTCTCAAGACGTTTTGTTTTGGGTGAAGATCGGTTAAGAGAAAGGCGTAGTTTACCTGCAACGTTTTGTGTTTTAACAAGGGTATTTTCTATGGCAAACGATAACAGCCGCAAATTCAAACAGAATCAAATAATTTTTAGCATACAGCCCTGATTTGTAGAGTACTCAAGACCTATTGTTTTTGGTGAAGATCGGTTAAGGGAAAGGGGTAGTTTACCTGCAACTTATTTTTGTCAACGGTAATTATTTTCTATGGCAAACGATAACAGCCGCAAATTCAAACAGAATCAAATAATGTTTTGCATACAGCCCTGAATTGTAGAGTTCTCAAGACGTTTTGTTTTGGGTGAAGATCGGTTAAGAGAAAGGCGTAGTTTACCTGCAACGTTTTGTGTTTTAACAAGGGTATTTTCTATGGCAAACGATAACAGCCGCAGATTCAAACAGAATCAAATAATTTTTGCATACAGCCCTGATTTGTAGAGTACTCAAGACCTATTGTTTTTGGTGAAGATCGGTTAAGGGAAAGGGGTAGTTTACCTGCAACTTATTTTTGTCAACGGTAATTATTTTCTATGGCAAACGATAACAGCCGCAAATTCAAACAGAATCAAATAATGTTTTGCATACAGCCCTGAATTGTAGAGTTCTCAAGACCTGTTGGTTTTGGTGAAGTTCGGTTAAGGGAATATGGTATTTTACGTGCAACATTTTATGTTTTAACAAGGGTAATTTTTTCTATGACGAACGATAACTGCCGTAAATTCAAACAGAATCAACAACGTTTTTGCATACCTTTTTGAACTAAAGAGAACTCATGGTCTGTTGATTTTGTTGAAGTTCGGTTAAGGGAAAGGGGTAGTTTACCTGCAACGTTTTATATTTTAAAATGGGTATTTTCTATGGCAAACGATAAGAACCGCAAATTAAAACAGAATGAAATAATGTTTTGCATACACCCTGAATTGTAGTGTTCTCAAGACCTGTTCGTTTTGGCGAAGATCGGTTAAGGGAAAGGGGTAGTGTACCTGCAACATTTTATGTTGTAAAAAGAGAAATGTTTTCATGACGAACGATAACTGCCGCACATTCAAACAGAATCAAATATTTTTTTGCGTGCATCCCTGCATTTTAGAGGACTGAAGGTCTATTGATTTTGGTGAAGATCGGTTTAGAGAAAGGGGTAGTTTACCTGCAACGTTTTATGTTTTATCAAGAGTAAAGTACGGTATTTAATTTTGATAAATAAAGTATCCTTATAAGAAGCTCATAGTAATCCACTGTAGAAACGTAGGTGAAATATCTATAAATGAAGAGGTTAGGTGAACGAGGTAGGGGTAATTGTCTATTAATGAAAATTATAGTTGAAGGGGGAGGGGAGAATTTTTTATGTGTACTACGTTATCGGCAACAAAGAAGTAGTTCTTTGTTAAAATTCCTTCCCGGGCTGTTTAGCCGTAGTCCAATGTTTTCTGCAAAACCAGACTTTTCGGCAGTGCCATCGACTGCCATCATCAGAGAAAATCGAGTGCGAAAACGTGAGGTGGTATACGTTAGTGACCACAGTACTGTGGTTAAGGCTGAAGCAATAAGTAGAAAGAAGTAGTTTCTATGGAAATATTTCATTTCGAATATGATTTTAAACATAAATCTTAAAACATGGAAGTCATGTATGGTTCTCCATACCGATATTTTTTGTTGTGTATTCGATAATCACGGTATAAAATTTAGGCTTGCGAGTCGATAACTCGGATGTAGCGAGCACCCGGTTTTAACGAGGACATTTGTCCGGTCCCTTGAATAGCAAATGTCCTGGCCGTTATAAGCAAGTTCCAGTGTATTTTTTTTTTTTTAATTCAGTTCGTTTTCTTTGTCCATTCTTCGTATAAGACTTCGCTGTTTGGCACTCCCCGTGAAATGAGTTATTCCCCGTTTACTACGATTTTTAGGAGTCTTCGATTTATGCAGAACAGTTGAATCATTAGGAAATAATCATATCTTTTACTATGGAATATCAGACGGTTACCCTAAACTGTGAATATCGGTTACCTTCCGCTACTCTTTTAGGAGTCGAAACTCTGTGTATAATGTGTTTTATTCGACGACTAACGTCCTTAATAATAAGAACTCTGTAATATACTGTATTCTTTATAATAGTAATAGTAATAATAATAATTCAAGGAGAGAAGCGAGTTCTTAGTTTTTTAGCGCCTGTCTGTCTAGGGTATGTCTCACGAGAACTTTTGAACGCAACAACCGATTTTGGTAAAATTTCACATGAGTATCCATACTTTTACCTACAGAACTCTGCTATTTGATATCAATCCTGCAAAAATAGGGGGACGGGTGACAAAAACGTGGGTGAGGGGTAAAATTTTGGAAATACATTTGGGGTATCAAATTAATGGAAATTTTAGCCAAAATAAGAATATAGTGTTCGTTTTTGAAAATTTGAAAACTTTTGAACTTCGGAGGCCCAAAAGTGGGTGCAATTTCGATAAAACTTCAAAAATTCGAATAGCGTATCAGATTAAAAGGAATTGTAACTAACATCTGAATTTAGTGTTAATTTTTAGACTTTCAAAATTTTCAGACGCCAGGGCCCAAAAAAATAGGGCGAAAGTTTGATAAAATTGAAAATTTCGTGCAGTATACCAAATTAAAAAGGATTTTAACCAGAACACTAATACAGTGTACAGTAGTGGTAATTTCATAATTTATTGACCCCAGGGGCCATAAATGGGGGTCAAAATTTTGAAAAAAGTAAAATCCAGCCGGGTATCAGACTAAAGGGAATTTTAATACAAATCCGATTGTTTGGAATGTTTAGCGTTTATTGTGTGGTTGCCCTACAGTTGTTAATTTACTAAACAAAAAATGGGGTAATCGGGATTTCGTATTTCTTCTTCTTATGTCTTCAATCCTAAGATTGGTTTGTATCGGTCTTGTGCGTCCCTCTTCATTTCCTCATAAGTCTCACAATTTACATCATCCGTAATTTGGTTTATATAGGCCTACTGCAGCTTTGGTCTTCCCTTATATCCTTTACCTTTTATTGTTCCGTCCATCAGCAATTTTAGTAGTCCTGCATGCTGCTGTGTATGTCCAATAAGTTCTATCCTTCTTCGAATTATGCTTTTCAACAGACACCTCTCGTTGCCTACTCTCTTCAGCTCGTCTTCATTTGTAATTATTTAATTTTGGGTTAGATAATGTCTCTTTAGACGGATCCACCCAGAGATCCGATTGTGGGCCTATTCCAGAATATTTTACTAAAGATCGATTCATGACTACTACTGATGTTAAGGATGTCCAAAGACCTTCCAGCGGTTTCCAGTTGCCTTCTGCATTCTATGCCGTTGACCAGCTACTGGTTCATCCACGTTTTGGGGGCATTTCTAACCCCGAGGACAAGAGAGTGCCCTACTCCTATCCGCTCATCCGCCTTGCGAAGAACCCGATACCACTAGGTAGGATAGGACTCATTATACCGGGGGCCACTCGGTCGTCAGCGCTTCCTCTATGAGAACAGGCTACACCACGTGAAGGTAGGAGATATAATTTTTGTTTAGGCAATTTGCAAATTTACAATCTACATCTATTACACCAGTGGTTCCCAAACTTTTCAGTCCGTGGATCTCTCCAAATAATTTAAAAATTCACGGACCCCGTCTGAGCTCTGAAATAAAACAAACAGCAAATATGATAGAAACTCTTTATATTTTAATTAAACTGTATTAAAATCAAAATTCTCTTAACTTGCAAAATTATAATATTAATGATATCAAACCTAGTTTAGTGTGAACAATGAAGTTGCTTTTGAACAAGTAGCTCTGCAATATTGGGTTTAATGTCTGATAATTTCAATATTAAGTCACTCTCACCATCAAGTTGAGTTCTTGACTTTGACTTCAAGTACGTGAGCAGGGAGAACGCGGTTTCACACGACTAACTATATGTGACGATTGTGACCGATTTTATATCGGCCAAACGGGTAGACCGTTCATCAAAAGATTCCGCGAACACAAACCACAAAGCCATTTTAACAGGGGTAATTTTTCCATAGATAATATTAAATCCAGCTTTACAAGGCATCTGATTTCATGTAATCATTCTTATACAAATTTCAACAATAATTTCATACCCCTACATTATTGTGCCAAAGGCCGTTATATGGATGCGCTTGAAGAATTCGAGATATATAGAGGTCATAATAACCCAGATGTGTGTGACGACATACTTAATGATAAACTTAACTTCAGGTCCAACCCACTGTATGATACCGCGCTGCGATCGATTACAGATAATAATAGATAACAGGTTCCATTGACGCAGTTCAGGCATGCTACACGCGGTGCACCGTGTTCGTGTAATAGAACACCTTTATATGTTTTAATATATTTTTGTATTTATTTATTATGTGTTTGTTTTATTGTGGATTTTTTATTTTTTAACGAGCTCCTCTTGGAGTGATGGTCTGAGGATGGGCCACATGGCCTGAAACGCGTAACCAAAACAAATTACGCTTGACGTCACTGGACGGAAAGTAAGGTAAATTATATATAATTCTTTTTGTAGTGTAAGAGAGAGGTCTAGTCAGTTCGGCTGACAAACAGATCTGCTACACGGCATAATTTAAAGACATTATTAAAGCCATTAGTTTGAAATTACTTTTACAACTACGATTAGTTTGGAACCAACAATTACTGCAGTCTTCTACTAATTGTTTTAAGATATAAAATTTATATTTTAGAGCATACAAAATCGGAGAAAATTACGGTATATTCTATTTTTTCTTAAAAGTGTCTGCGGGCCCCACTTTCGGAGCCACTGTGTTACACAGTATTAAGTAAATCAGATGAAAGAGTTAGGTTTGTAAGGGAAACATCCAGTGACGTTTCTCCTTTTTGAACAGTGTTTTTTAAGGATCTAGGAAATCTTGAGGTCAAGTTCTGCGTTGTTGTATAGCTGCTCTGTTAGCTGGTGTCCTACTCGCTGGCTATATTTTGGAGTTATAATTTTTTTATAATTGAGAAATTATATAATGTCGATATTTATGTAATAATAAGTGTGCTTTGGTCAAAATAGTGAGCGAACTACTCATAATAATAATAAGAAGAAGAAGAAGGAAATAATAATAATAGTAATAATAATATCACCATTCTATCGTCGTTGAGTTATAAGTATCGCCAGTCATTTGACCGCGGCACGGTATGCTGATGCTGTTTTCCTATTTATAAAGATATTAGAGACGGTAATTACGCTTCAACCCCTCGTCTTTATTGCATTCGATCTGAAGTGTTGTAATTCTATCAAATAATATCCGTTATGAAATGTCCAAATGAATTATAGACATGACTAATTACAGTTGATATTATGGATAGAAACATTTGTTTTACCCTTCTAAACACACAAGGGTTTGTGACACAAGGGTTGTCCCCTCGCTCGGGATGAGACGGAGCGTGGTGTCTGTTAGACAGACAGCCTTTCACAACACGTCTGTTACGCGTCGCTGTCATTTCGAGGTTAGGTTCGAAACGACTTTTCCCTTAAGAAGCGTATAAAACACACGACAGTCTTAATGACATAAACAAGATTTCAGCGTTTAAAAATAACTGAAGACTGCAGAGAAAAAGGGCGTTAAGTTCATTTTTTGACCAATGATAGTTCACAATGCCAAAACGTTGTGGCTAAGATATTTCAATATAAAAATAGCTACACGGGGGTAAATGCGGTAAGTCCAGTATAAACAAGAGGTATGTCCGGTAACGCTTACAACATGGACTATACTTTTCGTCTGTTGTGTTGGTTAACCTGCATAAAAACCAAAACAACTGATTAAAACTAAATCCTTAAATTTGTAGTGGCCGTCAGTCAGTGAATTTTTTCGGTGAAGGGTTTGTGAGGATCGGTCAAAAAGTATAACACAAATTTATTGACACAGATAATTTAAAATTTGTGTCATACTTTTTGACCGATCCTAAGCTTTCACCGAAAAAATTCATTGATTAAATCTAAGTTACCCAACACTATCCTGTTAACCATATATCGTATGGATCTATAGAACGTGTTCTGCTAAACTTGGGAAAAATCCCTTTTTCGGTACCCCGGAAGAGATAGTGTTTGTACTTTTCAATTGGGAAACGTGAGTTTGAAGGCATTCACCCTCTTACAGTGGAGATAAGATATCATCTTCAATAACAAAATAAGAACCCGTTAGGAACAACAATCACGACTTTTGGGACACGGAGAATTACTGCATCTGCAAATTTGCTACAAAGATAAGGGTTAACAAAACACACAGAGACATTGGGAAAGGCATAGGAAGTGGACTTGTGTGTGTGTGTGTGTGTGTGTGTGTGTGTGAGCCCGAGAGCATAATGGGAGGGGAGAAGACAGGGAGAGTTCGCGTACGCGGCGCGCTCGCCTGAAGTGTAAGTGTTACAGCTCCTTCATAAATGATGCTTGTTGTGATCGGAAAATAAATTTGGTTAAGTAACACTGTTAGTATGCGAGTGAAAAAGTGCCAATTAGTTTCCGGTTAGTGCTCATTTTGGACTTGTCTCAGTTTTTCCTTGTATGAAGTGATGTTATCAATTTTTTTTCTTTTATGTAAAGGAGCATTTTCAAGTCTTATTATTAGTGTAATTATTACGATATATGTACTGTTAACAAAACATAAAGGTTGTTGGAGTAAAAATTTATTAAAAAGATGATAGTGTTACAAACTCGTGTAAAATTTACCAAAATATACCCATGTCAGCGTAGACGTACAGTACTGAGGCATTAGCTCAGACTGTACAATTTACACGGAATCACACTCGTTATAGTCCCAATCCCTTGGGGGGGGGGGGTGAATAAGGCTAGCTTGAAAGTTGCCCCCACTGTTTCCTAGGACAAATGAGAAATTCAGGATGGTTCCCATATAATTTTATAAATACATTTTATAAATTCTTTGTGTCTCAAAGTTTGTGAATAAACCAACGTGAAATATAATACTAATAGAAAAGAAAATATACAAAAGCGTTGACTTCAGTATAGTCTATCATTAAAAATAATAGCGTACATCCCATGTCATTACGAATCGCTTTAATTATAAATATGTATTCTTAATAAGGCTTTTAAAACAAGTCTTTCTGAAGATATTTTAAAAGTACCGGTTTTATTAGCTCTTGAACTTAGTTGTTGTCCTAAGAGAATATTGTAACCACCTTTTAGTTCACGCTAAAGTGCGTTATTTTGTATGAAAGATCGGGCAATATCAAAGACGTAATAGCCTTTATAGGAGATGAACCGGTTCGGACCAAAATATGCGTACACAACACATGCGTGGAACAAGTAAGACATTTCAGCTATCTTGGACGTGACGTTACTTATGAGCAAGATAGAGGTGTAGAAAATAAAGTGACTAATTTCACAAGAATGTGTGGAACGATTTGGATAACGTTGGGAAATAAACGTAGAAAATAAACCCAAATAAAATTTTAGAAATCAATGGTAATATCTACACTATTGTATGGTTCTGAAACTTGGATCATAAAGGAAAAAGATGAACAGAAGATACAAACGGGAGAAATGAGATCAGTTAAAAGGTGTAATAGACGAGTTCATATAAGAGATGAGGAGATAAGAAGTGATTTAGATATTTTTGCAATTAATGAAAGGATTAAAGAATACAGAAGAAAATGGATTCAACACATAGATAGAATGGAAGAAAGTAGAATACCGAAGATAGCGAAAGATTACAACCCTAGAGGGGGGAAAAAAACAGTTATATCTTATACAAAATACTGTATACTTAATTGTGTTAACAATTTAGTCCATTGTAAACAACAGGTTATGTTACACAAAATTTCATAATGATATTAACAACTTTGTCCGATGTCTGTCTCCTTCAAAAACAAGTTGATGACTATGTGTCAGAATCGCTTTCCATAATTACTGGCTTAAAAATATTACTAATTTTTCTCTGAGGGTTAATCAGAGTTAATTTCTTTAGTCAGTAACTCACGAAGGTGTCGCAAATGATCATAATAGGCGACATGTTTTCATTTTTGATCGTTGAATATACTCGGTGACAAAGTTCAAGCGGTCTTTTACTCCGCTCACTTTAAATTTTTAAGCCTGATCGTCTTCGATTTTCAACATTCCATGATTTTTTTTAGAGGTGTCCGTTATAAGGGGGGATTACTGTATTGGGTCTACGTCAAGTGATTATGGAGTGTTGCTGAAATTGATCCTCTGATCCCCCTGGTGGTCAGCATCATCAGATTAATTCAAAACATGTTTATATATTAAAGATATTTTGTTTGTTTTCAAACAAATATTCGTTTTTTTGTATCCGTAAATTTATCCTCTTTGAATTCCATCTATGTTGTTTATTAAATTTCTTAGTGGCGATGTGTGTAAGTGTTAACCGACATTGTGTGTATGCGGTGTAGCGCCGGATAGAGGAGAGATATCGACTGAAACGAGCTGTCACACAGATCGAGATGAAAGCCGGCCTTATTTCCATACGATCAACGCGAGATTTAACTTGTCAACTGAGAAACCAATCATTTGACGCGGCTCCGTCCTCTCTCTCTCCTTCAATATTCCGCCAAGTCATCCCTTTGAGATTTCAATAACTGTATGAATATTTGTGGTCTGTGCCTCTCGCATGTAACGCTTGCAGTTTCCGATCGGATGAATTTGTTATATGCACGCTCGAATCTTTGTCGACTTGATTATTTTTCGTTGCGTTAAGGGCACTCGTAATCGGCTGTGTTTACCGTGTTAAATTTATCGATTTTGACACCCATTATCTCGGAACTTGTAGAAGCTATACATCTGAAAATTCTACAGGCAATTAAGCAGATCATTCACTCTTTTGCAGTTAGAATCACGAAGATATCATGATTTTCTGATTTTTTAACATTTTTTACTTCCATGTTCCATAAGGAAATGGAAGTATGGTGATGAAAAAATCGTGTTCGAGATAAGGGCTGATTCTGATTGTACTAACCTCAAAACATGAAGAAAAGTCATTTTCTGAAAAGTGTCTGTGTGTAGAATTTTTTCTATGCGAACGATGCCTGCCGCAAATTCAAACAGAATCAAATAATTTTTTCAAATGTGCCCGAGTTGTAGAGGACTCAAGACCTATTGATTTTAGTGAAGATCGATTAAGGGGAAGGGATAGTTTACCTGCACCGTTTTATGTTTTAACAAGAGTAATTTTTTCTATGGCGAACGATAACTGCCGCAAATTCAAACAGAATCAAATCATTTTTTGCATATGTGCCTGAATTGTAGAGGACTCGAGGCCTGTTGATTTTGGTGAAGGTCGGTTAAGGGGAAGGGGTAGTTTACATGCAACGTTTTATGTTTTATCAAGAGTGAAGTACTTAAATTTCATAAATAAAGTATCCTGAAAAGAAGGTCATAATAATCCACTGCAGAAAGGTAGATGAAATATCTATAAATGAAAATGATAGTTGAAGAGGGAGGGGATAATTTTTTATGTGTACTACGTTATCGGCAACAAAGAAGTAGTTTGTTGTTAAAATTCCTTCCCGAGCTGTTTGGCCGTGGTCCGTTTTCTGCAAAACCAGACGTTTCGGCAGTCCCATCGACTGCCATCATCACTGAAAATCGAGTGCGCGAACGTGAGGTGGTATACGTTAGTGACCACAGTACTGTGGTTAAGGCTGAAGAAAGAAGTAGTTTCTATGGAAATATTTCATTTCGAAAACGATTTCAAATAAAAATCTTAGAACGTGGAAGTCATATATGGTTCTCCATACCGATATTTTATGTTTTGTACCAAAAATTTGCATGAAGAAGCATATTTAAAAATTTTTTACGTTTTTGTTTTTTTAATGAAACTGTATAATTCTAGTAGTATAGTTACACTTCTATGCATCCAACAGTCGCAAAAAAGAAATTCAGCTTGATAGTTCGTTTGGCTCATGAAATAATGGGTCTTTTATATAAAAAGGATAGACCCTCGGAGAAACGTATTAAAAGTTTTTTTTCAAACAGATTTGTGTTGTTTTACCTGATTTGAAATAGTCCAGCTCCGCATTCAGGGTCATCAGTCACTGCCATCTGGTCCTGTAGTTTTCACTTTACATTTCTGGTTGACTATCTAACCTTTTCATCTACTTTTTTCTGCTTCAAGTATTCGTTTGGAAGCGAATTTGATTCATTACAGTAACCATATTTTATCCTGATTTTGTCCCTAATTTTTGTAAGACATGATACTTAAATATAATGCCTTCATTAAAGCGCATCGTGTACTCCAAAAACCAAAGTATCGGGTCCAATAAACATATTTTCTATTCCAAATTAAATTGTTCAGCGACTCGTTTGCATTCCGTGCACTACCGTGAAGGCAGTTTTTTTTTTAACAAATTAGGACGACTAATATCACCAATTATTATATAGACATTACAGGTACTGGTAGTGAATTTTGGGGGGACAAAAGTTCCTTTTCCTATGGTAAATCCCGGTCTTTACGATTTGTTATAAATGAGTTACAGCCTGTTAAAAATTGATAACTTTATCAACAGTTTTAACAGAAGTTTTTATGCGATCTCAGTTACTTTAAAAAATCATTAAAAATTATTATTGGACGTATTCACACAAATTTAATATCAAATTATTTCTAACGCTTTCCCGGCCTGCGCTTAATTATTGTAATTAAGAGCCGGGCTGTAAGGCCGTAATTACTAATCTGACGGACAGAGGCTCAGCCACAGGACTGTGGTTGCACTGACGAACACCGTATCAGTTTTACTGAAGATGGCCTCCATAAGTGAGGCCGAAACGTCTGATAATAAAGGTAATTATAGTAGACTACTGCCTTATAGCCCGGACCTTAATTACAATAGTGTCAAATTACTCAGAAAATATCAGAGAATCTTTATAAGACAGAAAATTAAAATCTTTTTTTTTTTGGTCGATTTACCCGTTACGAGTGCCCTTAAAATGGTACAAGGCGAAGACAAATTTAACCGCTTTCTAAATTTCAAAAGAATGTTTTACAGTGGGGCGGAGGCTGACTTCCCTTCTTGGGGGGGGGGTTAGATTTTTATGAATAAAATTACAAGAATTAGAAGAAGAAAAATACTCGTTATTTGTGAGGCGAGTTGGAAACGAACTTACAACGCTTTGTTAAAAGATGACGCAACCAATTGCCGCCTGCAGTTGCCTCGTACTGTAGTGATTTGGTTGGTTGTCCGGAGTTTTTGTGCGTGTTTTCAGTAAGTTGCTGACACCGAGTCAGTACAAAGGGCCATGGCCTCGTATATGCATGCCCCGTTTGTATTGTCCGGTTGTAGACGATATTTCCGTCCAGTTTTTTTTTTATAGATACAGTTGAGATCCGTCCGGCTTTTCGTGAATGTTTTTAGTATGTTTAAGTTTCCTTAGTATAGGTTACCAACCTCTGGCTAAGTAGTTAAGTGATGGATAGATTTTTTTATAGTAGTTAGGTAGTTAGTTTTTTTTTATAGATACAGCTGGAAATAAGACAAGGAAAGACACCAAGATAAAATTCTATAAAGTAATGGCAACACCTATTTTAACTTATGGAAGTGAAACTTGGACAATGATGAGCAATGATGAACGAAGAATACAAAGAAGTGAAACGTAGTTATTGAGAAAAACCGAAGGTTGCGCCCTTAGAGATCAAATACGAAATGAAGATATAAGAACCGAACTAAATGTGTATTTTATGGCCAGCAGAATAAGGGAAGGACAAATAAAATGGAGGCAGCATACCGAGAGAATGGAAGATATGAGGCTATCTAAACAAGTAATACGATACATACCTCGGGGAAGACGTGGTATAGGTAGACCAAGAAAGAGATGGCTTCAATGAAGTCGGAGCAGGCTGTAAGCCTATACCTTGACGTGGAGAAGAAGAAGAAGATACATATAGTAGGCCTATTTATGGACTTCGGCCGTACCGTGAGTCGCTGAGTAGAGATCGCCTGCTTTACCACGAAGGATGGATCGTGGTATGGCGAGAGAGCCCTACCACTGTTGTCCTGCTGCATAAGTATAGAAGTGTAGTAAGCCTCCTAGAAACGCCCCATCGTTGAGGTCTCTAGGGCGCGACGACTGCCCTTCACACCACAACGATAACGGTATAGCGCAGAAATGGACCCACTGTGTGTGTTCGTTCCATTATAGTAGTGGGGAGCCACCTGAGGGATATTAACACTTTGTGGGACCCATAAGCATGTAAGGATGTTCACCCGGTTTATAATCGTATTTTTGCTAACATCGAGAACTTTAAGCCCTCTTTTACGCTTAAACACGTACTTAATTCTAGAATTCTGTATAATTCAAGAGACTAATTATCTCTAATAAACACGTGCTGGATTTTAAAACAAAACAGTTTTTGCTCACCGAACTAATCTTTAGTTACTAATGTGACGGTTGAAACTGCCGTTTCAGCATCAGTTAGTGTATGTTGTTTCAAGGGTGGTTAACGTAAGTCGTAAATGTGCCAAGTCTATTTCTGTACTTTCTTTTCGCTTGAATAAGAGATGAAAATCGCTTTTCACACAAATATGAGGTGAAGACGGCATGAGCAACTTTAACGCCTCATCCGAAAGTTCAGTATACTCGCCTCTTAAATCTGTCCAAAATTTTGTTAAGTATGAATCTAAAAATTAATTTCAATTCCATAATCACAGCCGGCACACAGTTGTTCTCTTAGTTTTACTGACAACGTGTTTGGACTGGGTGCTGATTCAAATTGAATTCACTGTACTTCGCCGAAAGTTAGGCCTAACGTCGGTAAAACGCAATGGTAGAGCGCGAATAACAGAAATATAGCGTTTAGACTGCGTACAAAACGGGTTGGATTTAAACAGTATGTTTGTTATTTAAATATAATACGATTTTAAGAGACAGTAAATAAATTTTCGAGCCCGACTTCGCGGCCAACCACACGCCCCCTCGGGACCCAGCAGTGGGTCGCGCCCCGGGGTCCCCCCCCCGGGGGGGACACTTGCTCGGAGTGACACTTGCTCTTAGTGACATTTGCTCTGAATGTGCATGTGCTATCAACGAGCTGATAAAACGCGCGCATGAATACACACACACATGCACGACACAGGAGTATACCAAATAAACAAGTACTTTGTTTACTTCCAGTCCTGTTTAATATATAGACAAAATTCCAATCTTACTGGTCCGACAAGAAGGATTCTGATTTTTCCACAAATGTGTATATAATGCTAAATTCTATTCTACGTGCGTGCTTCTTCATCTGCGATATTATAGTATGACCGCCTGTATTATCAGTTTAAATTATAATATTTTAAATTTTATTAAAGCGAAGGCTATAAGAATAAATAGTGGAGAAAGATGTGTGGTAGATTTTTATTTTAATTATTTATTATTTTATTATACTTTTTTAAGGAGATATTTATGTACAGTACCGTTTCTAGAGAACACCATGGAAAGATTGTCTTTTGTAGATCCCGGAAACTTTTCTTGCGTTTTTTTTTAATTCTTTTTTTTTAATAGCTTGATATACAATTCAAAGAGTCTTTTATACAATAATTACAATTTGTTTTCTTTACAATATTTGCAATTCATACGAATTTTTCATAGGTGGTTCTTTTACTGCAATTTTTTTACTGAAAACTAAGTTTGGAAGTTTCTCAAAACCTTCAAAATTTCCAAAAGTATTGGAAATAAATTGACATTATCTTCACAACTCTTCACAACAGGGGTTCCTCTCTTCTTGTCTTCAAGGTTGAAGGATATTCTGTCAAATGTGTGACCGTAGTACTCAATGTCTTTTCGGAGAGCGTTGATCAGCAAGTAAAGTGAAAGTGAAAGAGAATTAATGAAAAATAGTGGAAGGTATATCAATAAACAACAATTTCACGGTATCACAACATGGAAAGAATATTTTTTTTAAATTAAATGGTGTGACGACAGAAGCAGTCTAAAAGTTAACATATTGGTTAGGATTCTTCATGTTTCCAGTTTTCAAATCGATTGGTAGTACTTTAAAGGAATGTTTCTTAAATGAAGCAAAGTCTTAAAAAAAACTGCTGATACACCTGAAAAGTGCTTGTATGTGAAGCTTTCAATATGAGGAGCTTCAAAATTGTAATTGTGTGTATGTGTATGTGTGCTTTGTGTGCGCGCGCTTACGTAATGCACTTAATAACAACAAAATAATAACAGGAATTAAATAATAATAATAATAACAAATAATGATCCGTTCAATGTTAAGAGTAGTAGTTGTAATAAATAATGCATATATATAATTATCTAAATTATATAATTATAATGTAATATGATATAATAATTGTAATTAGTTATATTTAATTGTAATTAATATAATTAATAATGTCAATAACAATATAAAAATATCTGGGACTTAGGCACAGAGAATTAAATCAGGCTAACTAAATGAATTGCAAATATGTTTAAAATGATTAGTTGAATGTCGTCAATGTGAACGTTCTATTTTTTAATGAACTGTTAGATAAATGAAGGACTTATGCTGCTTATGCTTATGCTGGGCTTATGCAGTCAGGTTGACCAGGTAAGAGTTTTTAAAACTCATCGTTGGTTTCTGTGCAAATATAACTGCTTAATACCATACTACACTTCCTGGAATCATTATGAATTTCCTGGAACCATTGTTTCTCCGAGCAAGTGTCACTACATTCGGCCTCCGAGCAAATGTTATTCAGAGCAGGCGTCACAACTTCTCGCGCCCCATGCTGACGTTAAACTGGCACACAACAAACGCATACGCGTATGCTCGCAGCAGTTATAGAATCTTACGTTGAGTACTGACCACATTTAAACATAGCGGCCGTTCTTAAACTTTACGTGTGTTCGCGATGAAGAACAATGAACGGGGGGGGGGGGCTGCGACAAAAACACCACATACACAGATGGAGGAAAATGTCGTTTATCTGAATAAAATCAAGGGAATTTCTGAATAGCAATGGTGTAGCACAGGCATAGGGGCAACTCGGAGACCCAGAAACGAACGAATTTTATTATGCCTGCTTCGTTTGATATAAATCTGTATGTACATAATTTGTGTTATTTTGTTCATTAGAACAGTAATATTTTGTGTGCCCGTTTGTAACTTTACACGTGTTCGTTGAAATAAGTTATTAATAAGCCAGATTTTTATATTTTTAATAAATTTGTATAAAAAGTCATTTGATCTAAAAAATAATAGCCTAAACGACAAAAGAAATTGAAAGGAAGAATTAATAAATCTTTACAAACGTAAACGTAATCTTTTCTTCTTCTTCAGCGGCGCGACAACACATTACTGAGTCAAGGCCTCCTTTAACAACCTCCGCCAGTTGTCCCGGTCAAGTGCAGCTGCTCTTCAGTTTCAGGTCCCAAGGATATGGCGCGCGTCATAATTCACACCGTCTTCCCAACGTAGTTTGGGTATACCAACTCATCCTGGTGCCATAGATCTGTTCTATGAGTGCCTTTCTGGGTATTTCATTCTCCCCCATTCTGACCCCCCCCCCACCTGAGTCTACCAAGTTTTATAACTTTCACAAGTATCTGGTTCATTCAGAAGAGTGCTCAGTTCGTGGTTGGTCCTTTTCCTCCATTCACCTCCCTCACATATTGGACCAGAAATACTGCGCAGGATTTTGCGTTCATGAACCAGCAGGCTTGACTCAGGCTTTCTGGAAATGCTCCAGGTCTCAGAAACATAGGTGAGAACTGGGCGGATCAGTGTTTTATACAAAAGCAGCTTGATGCTTCTAGCAATTGTTCTGCTCTGGAACAGGGGTCTGAGACCAAAGAAGCACCTATTAGCTGAGCTGATTCTTTCCTTTATTTCATCTGTTGTTTCCCCATCAGCGTTAACTTGGCATCCTAAATAAACAAAGTTGTTGACTTTTTCGAAGGAATAGATGGCAATTTGTACGTGCTCTCCTTCTCTAGCTTCCTGACCTGTGACCATGTATTTTGTTTTGCTTTCGTTTATTGTGAGACCCAGGCTCCTTGCGGGACCTTCAAGAGGAAGAAAGGCTTCAGTGACTGCTCGAAGGGACCTCCCTATTATATCTAGATCATCGGCGTATCCTAGCACCTGCACCAATCTGTTGAGGAATCTATTCCAGCATCTCTCATAGCTTTTCCTAAGGCAAGAATGAAGAGGAGGCAAGCAAGAGCATCGCCTTGGAAGACTTCCTTTCCATAGTCAAACTCTCCTGATAAGTCATTCTGGATCTTCACTATGCCATTCACTGTCAGCATTGTCGTCCTACAGAATCTTATTAATTTCTTTGGTATGCCTAGTTCTTCAAGAGCTGTGTAATGTTCTTGTCTATCAACGCTATCGTATTCATTTCTGAAATCTATGAAGAGGTGATGGGTTTGAAGCTTATGAAACGTAATCTTTACTGAATACAAATCAGTTCGATAGAGGAAAATATAAAAATTCCATGTGGATGCTGTTTCTAAGCAGAATAGGGAGTGTGGCCAGATTTGAAATTTGAAAAAACGGGAGACTTCCTTCTCACCCCCTCGCACACCTCTCCTCAGCCTCCTGTTCCCCTCCTTACAAGTTCAGCCGTTCCAACACCGGCTGTGAGTAAAATAGATCCTACTGGGATCAACAGTTAATAAAGTAATTGACACTAAAAATATTAAACGATTCTGTTCTGTTGAAAATGAAAATATTTGTTTCCATCGTTAAAATAACGCTTTACTGTTATAATTACACTCACTTCTCGTGAGACGACGTTAATACGCTTAGGCCTTGGCGCCGGTCAGAATTATATCTGACTGTTTTTGATATGGTAAATAGCGTCACCTGGTTACGATAGACTGTCGTCGCGGCAGTCGGGCACCGATCGCCCGGACATTAAATCTTGTCTGCCGGTCAGACTGCCGCTATCGCCAGTCTATTGTCTTGCAGTTTATGTCAAGACATTTGAAGGAAAACTTTACATTTCGTAATGTAATGTGGAGTTTATTGATGAGGAGTACGAAGTATTGATTTCAGAAGTTCAATCCGGGCCGTGTTTGTTGATCGGTATAACTATGGCGACTTCAAAACTAGTTACTAACCCGAAAACTTCGGAACGATGTTGGAGCTTCGATAAATGTGAAGTCGTCAGTTGTCTTTTTCTTACATCAGTGTTGTTATCACTAGCCGCTCCTCCGGGGTTTCTCGCAGTCTGAGACCCACCCGTTTCTTTTCTAAGCGAGGCTTCACCCCGTCAAGAATATAATCGAACGTTCTTGTAGACATCCGTGTGGGGGCTCGCCGTTTCGTAAAGCACGAAATAGATGGTCGTGGCCTCCGTGTTTTCTTTTTCCCTACTTATTATTCACCTGCATAATAACGAATCTTCGCTTAATGAGATACACAGCCTCCACAGTTGGCAACATTTTAGTGACTGATCGCTGATTTGTGCTGGAAAGGAGGAAAACACACGTCCTTTATAGACGCTACACCTACAGAAAGGAATGCAAGAACAAGCTTACCACGCTATTACAAAGACATTGACTAAACACACATAGAGTTATTATGTTTTTGAAGTCTTCTTCCGGTATGGACCGCGTCGAAACCGGTTTTGACTTCAAAAACATAACGGACACCGGACGCGGAAGCCTACGTGAGAATATACACATAGAGTTAGCAGGAGACACGGAGGAAGTCTGTCAGGCGACACCTACAGAAATGAGTGCAAGAATAAACAGCACGGTGCTATAAAGACATTGACCAAACTCAAGAAAATGCATAGGTAAAATAGACATTTTCGTTGACTCATTCTGCCAGTAGTCGTGAAAATAAAACTACACTTTAATCGCGAAATCGCGGCACACGAGAAGCAGTTTCTGTTTCACTTTTGTTTACCCGAGGCTATCAATTTTTGTAAGTTTCATTAAGAAAAACATTTAAACCTTGTTGTAAGGCGGAGCGCAATGCTACTACACAATAACTTTATTCGCTAATGATAAGATAAAACTTTGTAATTTCCGTGTGGCCAAAGTGTAGGCACTCCCAATCTGCCCCGTGCATCTATTATGAACCTTATTAAAACCCCGTCCCCCCCCGCCACACTCCGTTCTTATTTAATTCCAAAATAGATTTCTAATGTGCAAAGGTAAGTAGCCTTTTTCGCCTGATAATACGAGTTACACTTCTTCTTTATCCTTTCCACAATGTCTTTTTTTATAGAATTTCCGTTTCATTTTCACTACATAGAAAATTACCAACCCTCTCGCTCTCCCCGTCTTCCACTGCCGCTGCCACTTCCTTCCTCGCTTGTCACTGCGCTGCTTTTAATATTATCTTTTACGTTTTTAATACAAGCAAAGACGGCACAAGTATGCTTGATTTCTTTGCGCGCCCCTTTCCCGACGTCTTCCCTCTCTCTTTATGGTCAAATCTCTCTTAAATCCTGATGAAATTAAACATGGTGTGTTTATGTTCATTGGCTGGAAAAAGTTCATATCGCACCCTCCTTCCTCCCTTCTTCTCTTCACTCTTTCTGTTCTTCTAGAAAAAAAGAAGGGAATTTAATTAAGTGAAATTACGACGCTTGTACTTTAATTATGTTACTTTCAGATAAAAGGCGGTGCAAACTCGCTGTTAATAACGACACTGATAAAAGTCCGCCCCTCCCCTCCGTCCCGTCACACACTTGATTATGCTACATGTCAATGACTTTACGTCCATGCTTCAATTAACCTCGCTTTCTTTTCTTAAAAATTACGTGCATACACGGGGCGGCCCTTCAGAAAAATTTGATACATTGTTAAAACGCCAAAATCGTCTATACGAGGGTCAGCTGAAAAGTTCGCGGGGCGACATCTGTAACTTCGAGGTAGAACTACAATTTTCTGTGCGTTATGACATTCATATCAGGGGCGAACGTAGGATTTTATTTCGGGACGGGGCCCGTTCAACCACAAAATCCTTTAAAACCTCTAAGATCATTTTCTTAGAGTAGCACTTTTCTCATATTATAATGAAACTCGTACCAACAAATTAAAACGAATGAACAAATAATAGCTGCAGTTCATTAATTTAATTAAAATCAATTAAAAACATACATCAGATAGGCTTCCAGTTCGTCTTGGAAGCCTAATAATTCTTGTCTGTAGAATATAAATACTTTAAAGAAAATGTTAAAATTAAGAAAGTGAGCGTTAATAGCATGTATATAAATGCTGTGGATATAAATGGATATAACAGGGTTGTGAATATACATTGTACAACATGTAAAATAATGTTAAAATAATTTGGTTAAAAAATATAACGATTGTCAGTCTTTTTCAGAAGGAAAATAGAAAAAAAGGAAAGGTAAAAAAAACCGAAGAAATAAATATTACCATATATTTTGTTAAATACGCGTTTTATTTATCTTCCTTGATATTTAAAAAAATATGTGAATTATATACGTTTCATTAGCCTATATGTTTATTGTATGAGCCATTTTTTAAAATCCGAAATATTTAAATAAATTTGGTCAAATAAATCGCGTTAATTATGCGAGTACATAGGATGACACTGGAACTCTTCGTCACGTGACTTCATCGTCGTACGCGCTACGGTCTGTCTTTTCCTAGGCCCACCTAGCGGGTAAAACCAAACAGTTCCTTCCTAGCGGAATTAAGTAAATCAGCTGACATGGCTCAAGCATAGTGAAAAGCACGCCGTCACATGAATCATATATTTGAAGCTGCTTGTAACCACCGAAAATCGTGTCCTCCTAGTCTCTTTCAAATCGACTTCTTTTCATTTTCCACCATTTCCTTCAACATCTCTTATATTTATTATTGAGTATAAGGCCTATTATAGTAGATTATTTAATCTCGTCATTGATCTTAATCGTATTTTTTAAAATTGACAAAACTTAAAAGTCAGTTAATTACATTTCAAAAACACGCAACCAGTTTAAAATTTTTTGCTCCAACATTTTAAAAGATTTTCGGATTGGGGGGCAGATATATCCCCCATATCCCCTAGGTTCGCCCCTGAATTCATATTTTATGTAACACCTATTAATTTCCAAATCTGTTTTGTCAATTTATTCATTGTTCTAAGTTTACGTGTCACGCGTGGTTTGAAAAATCTCAGAACCTGTAAAAGATATGTCTGAAATTTTAGCACGCAGGTAAGCAGTTTATACACTACAATTATGAAGATATCTCAGTTTCCTAATTTTTTATTTTTTTTTACGATTTGCTCTAAAAATTTGCATACAAAAAGCATATTTATAATTTTTTACGTTTTTATTTTTCAGTGAAACTGCATAGTTCTAGGACTGTAGTTATCGCTCCATTAACCCAATAGCCACAAAAAAAAAATCAGCTTGATAGTGCACTTGATTTCTGAAATAATGAATCATTTATCTAAAAAAAGAAACATAGATTTTCAGAAAAACGCAATTACAGTTTCTAAACAGATTTTTATTATTTTCCCTGACTTAAAATAGTCCATCTCCATACTCGGGGTCTTCATTTATGTCCATTTGGTCCCCTAGTTTTCTCATCACATTTCTAGTTGAATGCCTAACCTTTTCCATCTATTCATCTACTGCTGCCTCTGCCCCAAGGATTCCTTGAAAGTCAGTTTTTTTCGTTACCTTAACTATATTTGATCCTAATCTGATCGTTAATTTTTGTAAGACTTGACGCTTACTTACATTACCTTCACTGAAGGTCAACACAGTATCATGTACACCCAAAACCAAAGTATCCAGTCCAGCAAATATATTTTTTGGCAAACTATCAAATGGTTCAGCGAATTGTTTGCGTTCTGTGTACTACCATGAAGACAATTTTTTAACAAATTAGGATGACTCAGATCAGCAAATATTGGCTTTATGACGTACATTACGGACATTGGTATTGAATGTTCATTGAAACTCCCTTTAAATGGTAACATTATCAACACTTTTGAGAGAACTTTTCCTACGATCTCATTTTTTTTAATCAAAAAATTTATTATCAGACGTATTCACATAAATTTGGTATCAAATTACTCAGAAAGTGTTGAAAATTTTTTAAAGACAAAAAATGCTATTTTTTTGATCGACTTCCCGGTTACGAGTGCCCTTAAAATATGATACACACGCTCATGCGAGATGCCTATGATCTCATCAATGCCATCCCCTCTCAAGGAGTTTAACAATTTTCTGAAAATTTGTATAACTTTTTTTTGGGCGCTGCTTGGAATTTCCAGACCTGAACACTATTCGTATTGTGATTAAAATTATCCTCAGTATGACATCCGACATTGCTCTTTGCAGTTTTTCACAATTTTGGTAACTGTTTAGGCCCTGGTGCCCTAAAGTCTTCAGATTTCATAAATTTACACTACATTCAGATTGCTGTTAAAATTCAGTTTAATTTGGTACTCCACATGAATTTTTGCGATTTTATCGAACGTTTGTTCCACTTTTTGGGCCTTGACGTCCAAAAATATTGAAATTTTCAAAAATTTAAACCTGGTAGTCGTGGGACTACCGGTAGACATGGAATCATGGGCAGACTTGTGCTTTGGGAAGGAATGAAGGGTTGGTTAAATAAACAGCTCTCATCGTCTTAATGTTCTCATCGTCTGTTTTCTTGCTAGCTAGCCGTACGCTCGATCTGAATCGCTTTGGGGGCACGCCAGATGACCCAGGTATCGGAGATGCGGGCCGCTTGGGCGCTGACGGGGTTTCGTCAATCTTCAAATGGTTGCCATTTTCTAAGTTCACGGCCGATTTCTTTGATTTTAGTCTCAAACGATAGGCCTGTTGACGCTCTGCATAGGATTTGCCGGTTTTCGGTTTGACATTTTTGGTTCGAGTTTTATCGCGATTTTTAGGTCGAGGCATTTCAAATTTTTGAGTTCAAATGTTGTTATTATTTTCTGTGAGTGCTTCTGGTACTCGGAATTGGTGTTATTGGAGAGATTTAGTTCTGAGGTCACAACGCACTTTGTATTTTCGCGATCGGACTTGTAGTTCCCAAGATATTTAAGTTTTAGTGGAGCAATTTAGAAATTTTCGGCGCAAAAACACCCTCACGCAGACAAAGCCTAGAGGCGACTGAAGTCAGTTGTCAAAATTCTCAATACTATTGGTGGAAGGGGGCCGAGTGACTCGATCACCTGACACCTGGTTTGCTGGGATTGGTTGAGCGGTTCGTGAGATAGTGGTATGCCGAAAGTACATTTGAAACATAACGGTCGATTTTCGCGAAACGTGCGAGTAAGACATTACATACCTATGGATTCCATGTCAAAAATGAACACTATTCAGATTGTGGTTTAAATGCCCTTTAATTTGATTCCCCCACATGGGCTTTTGAGATTTTTTACAATTTTTGCCCCCATCCACCTATTTTTGTAGGGATCGATCTCAAAAACAACAGGGCTTTGTGGGGTAAAGGTATCAAGTTTCACGAAAACCAGTGGATGTATTCAGAAGTTATAGTGAGACATATTCCAAATAGACAGACAGACAAATGGCAGTGATTGATGGAACAATTACAAGTGTATAGTGGCTTTCATAAAATTGATTTAAGCGAATCTCCTTTAACCATTTTTACTTCCATGTTCCATAAGGAAATGGCGATCGCGAAAAATATCGTGTTCGAGATAAGGGCAGATTCTGATTGTACTACCCTCAAAACATGAAGAAAAGTCATTTTCCGAAATGTGTGTGTGTGGGTGTGTGTGCGCGCGCGCGCGCGTAGAATTTTTTTCTATGGCGAACGACAACTGCCGCATATTCAAACAGAATCAAATAATTTTTTGCATATGTGCCTGAGTCGTAGAGGACTCAAGGCCTATTGATTTTGGCGAAGATCGGTTAAGAGGAAGGGGTACATTTTACCTACAATGTTTTTATGTTTTAACAAGAGTAAAGTACTTAATTTTGATAAATAAAGTAACCTGAAAAGAAGGTCATAATAATCCACTGTAGAAAGGTAGATGAAATATCTATAAATGAAAATGATAGTTGAAGGGGGAGGGGATAATTTTTTATATGTGTACTACGTTATTGGCAGCAAATAAGTACTTTGTTGTTAAAATTCTTCCCGGGCTGTTTGGCCGTGGTCCGATGTTTTCTGCAAAACCAGACGTTTCGGCAGTGCCATCGACTGCCCATCATCAGTGAAAATCGAGTGCTCTAACGTGAGGTGGTATATGTTAGTGACCACAGTACTGTGGTTAAGGCTGAAGAAAAAAGTAGAAAGAAGTAGTTTCTATGGAAATATTTCATTTCGGAAATGATTTTAAATATAAATGTTAGAACATGGACGTCGTGTATGGTTCTCCATACGGATATTTTGTTAACCCTACGAGACACTAGCATAAGAATTTGTCGAAACAAGTAAATGACATAAACATAACATACACAAAAACATAACGTTCCCTACCCCAGTGCTGTACGCTTGAAACATTCATTTAGTGTCTTTTCGTGGAGATTTTCATATTTAAGTTTACAATAAGTGGGACGCACGGTAACTTCTCGTTTCGAGGGGTTGTTTAAACCAAGATGGGGTGCAGTGCCATTTGCGCTTATGATGCGGGCGTTAACTTCCCGTATAGTCGCGTCGCAATCTGATATCCAATCTCAATTTGTCAATATGAAGCGCGCATTCTTATCCGGTTTTTGCATCGTAGCCACTAGTGGGGGTTAAAGTGTCAATCGTGCAGCGAGTTTTGATTCGATGTTTTTTTTATATTGATACGTATCGAAATGTTAGTGACACCTTGACGGTCCAAACGGACGCTAAGTAAGTTTATGTTAAATTAACAAATAAAATTCACATTAAATTAGTAAAGAAAGTTGTACGTGGTTTATGTAAAAATAGATCCTTAAAATAAGGAACCGTGTAAATTGGGAAAATAAATTCGATTTCTAAGTTTTGTTTATCCATATCGATATTGCCTCACAATAGAGTAGAATGTATTGGAATATGCATCGATTTATAATATATAACATATTATATCTTCTTTATAATGCAAGCGACGACGTTGTGAATAAGTTGCATAAGTTTAAACTTATGTGCGGGACCATCAGGCGAACCCTTAAGTCAGCAAGTAAAGGAACACGCCTAAAATTCTACAAGGTGATGGCTCTTCCCACACTTTTTTATGGGTCTGAGAATTGACTTTAACGAAAGGCCAGGCCAGTCGCATCCAAGCGGCTGAAATGAGAGTTCTCAGGCACTTGGGAGGGTATACTTTCCATGATCACAGAAGAAACACAGATATACGGCAGGACTGAATATTATGTGTATACTCGACAGGATAGCCCAGTATCAGCAGAATTGGTGGGAACATCTTTGCCGAATGGATGACTGCCCCATCCCCAAACAACTATGGAACTATAAGCCGAGGGGACGGAGAGGTGTGGGACGTCTGAGGAAGCGCTCGAGTGACCAGCTCTAATCTTTGCCTATTTGAGACCGGAACAAACCATCCTTGGTTTAATCCTTGAAGAAGAAGATGATGTTAATTATATCTTCTTCTTCTTTTATGGCGCCACAGTTCGGAGTCGAACCTTAGCCTCCATAATCATTCGCTTCCATTTTTCCCAGTCCTTGGCGATCGATATCTGTCGTTTTGTTTTAAGTAAAGTATCAGCATCCCTCCCCACTGCGTACATCCAGCGATGTTTGGGTCATCCGACAGGCCTTCTACCCTCGATTCGACTAAACAGTATCTTTCTAGGTATTCGGTTGCCTTCCGTGCTAATGATGTGTCCTGCCCATTGCAATCTATGCAGTCGAATGGTGGTGGCCAGATCATTGTCTTTATATAGCTTGTATATAGTTCCTCATTGTGACCCATTCTCCATATCCCATTGATTATGTTAGCGGCTTGTTTGCTCAGAGTCCAAGTCTCGCTGCCATATGTCACCATATTATAACATTTAATATATTATATATCGATGGTAATATGTATAGGTGTACATATATCCATGCATCCGTTCGTTTGTAATTGTGCTCCCTTTTCTACTGTTAGAAGGTCCTACCTCCCAGTTCTGACACTACTGTTATGGGAGTCACACAAATTGTCTTCTGTAAACAGTGGAGTGAAATGATCGAACACCAGAGAATTTGCTACTTTCAGCTTTAATCTCAGTTTTAACAAAGACTTGTTTAAACAATTCTTTAAATTTACAATTCGTTAAACAAGTATTCGTTACAATCCGTGAACTTTTTAGGTTATAGTAGAGGCTTTAGCATCAGTTAATACATATAGGTCGTTCCCGGACATGTTTCCTAATCCAATTTTCCTAAACTACGTTTCCTATTAAACATATTTCCTAAAATCCTTTTTTCCTTTTCCATTTTTCCTAATTTCGAATCAGTGTTTAGTTTTTTTTTTAATTCCGATTGTTTTAAAAACCGTATTAACAATAACAAATTTTAACCATTAAACTAAATCACAAAATTTCGCAGTTTGGAGTTTTTATTCTATTGGTAAAATTTCGTATAATTTACTAAACAAAATTCCCAAATGGATTCAAAATTGTTGGCAAGCGATTAATTTGTGGTGGTTATCGTGTTAGGCCGCCCGTCGGAGGAAAAACATACTGGGAGTGTCCAAGATTAAAAAAGAAAGAATGGGGCGGGTGATTAGTTACCATGCATGTTGGTGAAAATATCAAAATCACTAGAAAACCCGATCATTCGTCCCCACCAAACTTGGAAGATTCGCATCCACAATCAATATGCAGCGACTTTAAACAGTTCTCAACACACAAACAGTTCAAGTGAATGCTGACACAATAAGTTTAGACTGGTCGTAGGAAAGCATCGCCCAGATTTATACTCCGCGTTGGGTGAGTTTCAGACGGAAACTGAAACCATTATTTGCGAGTTGAGTTCAGGGCGAAGTATCAAAGCGGGGCCGAAAAGAAAGTGGATCAACAACGAAAAAAGAATAAGACACATAGTGCACGAGTATGAAGTACCGTATATGCAAGTGAAAATAATCAATTAGATTATTTACGTCCATTAGCGCATACTATTGTACTGTAATAATAAATAAATAAATAATTTTCATTGATACTAATTAATTTAGGAAAAATGGTTTGTAGGAAAATTAGATTAGGAATTTCTGTTTTACGGAAATTTATTTTAGGAAAAATGTTTGTGTAGGAAAATTCGATTAGGAAAAATGTCTGGGAATCCAAATAGGTTTATTTTCCTTGATGGCAGAAGTTTACAAATCGTTGGCTACCAAGAATTATTTCCAAATTAATATTTTGTTATTTCCAGACTAATTTAGTTTATTTCGATACACGTACAATCGATATATCGTCCATGTACATTAGTGGGCTCGATGTCTCCTCACTATTTTGTACAGAGTACATTTTTGTTATGAGATCAAATCAGACTAACACATTTTATTTGTTTAAATCTGTCAGGAATATTCTTCGTATTCATGATTCTCAGCGTTAGCCGAGAACCGCCAATGATATACCAGTGTTTTGTGTACCTTAAAAAGTAAAAAAAAGTAAAAGAAAAATTATGAAAACCCGACTACCCTATTTTTGTTTTTGTTTTGGTAAAATAACAGTATCAAATGAGACAACCATTATTGTTTTATTATTATGAATGCAATGAACATAAAAAATCCCGAATACTGCATTGTTTATTTAAGTTATTGTATGTTAATGTATGTAAGTTAATGTTAATATATGTGTCTTATAAGTTTCACAAATATGCATACCGTATTTTCTCGTGTATAACGCGCACATCTATTTTATCGTAATATATCTCATAAAAAAAGCAATTCGTGTAAACATTTTTTTAGGACGAAGGAAAGTATATATCGTTTGAATATTATACTGTGCAGAAGAAGTGTTTCATACAAAATAATAGACCAAATGTACTTACCTTGCCTATTTATTTGTAAACACAATAAAGAATTATTTGAATCACATGTAATTTTAAAACTTAAAACTGACACAAGTCATAGTTTTTGTTTAGTTTGTTATGTTTTTAGTTTTTCACTAGCACATAGCATTTGCATTTGTCGTCTGTTTCTGAATAAGACAGTATTGAATTATTCTCCTTTTCCGATTCTCCTCTGTAATGGTTACGCGATGTGGCACTTTTGCGAATTTTATCACGAATAATTTGGGTCGAGCCGTATAGGACGAGCGAGATGTTCTTTCACTCGTTATGAATATACAGTCTGTTTCTTCGTACGCAATGAACGCTGGTATAGAAACAACAGACTGAAGACGACAAACAGAACGCTACAACACAGTCTACGACGTGGAGAATGGATGAAAACGGCAATACAAATTACCGGTAAATTTCATTTTACAATTAGGTTACTAGGCTCAAGCCTGCCAGTTTTAATCGATGTTGTCTACTCTGCCGTGCACAGTCTGACCGTACATGTGCAGATCTGCGATTTAGTATGTAAATTATATTATTCGTTTATAATGCGTACCCACATTATTAGGAAGAAAATCTGGGGAAAAAAGAGCGCATTGTACACAAGAAAATACGGTAACTGAAAACCGTATGTAAAGTTTTTGCAAACGTAGCTTACAAATTTGTAAAGCTTTCTCGGCCGGCGTCATCGTTGTTGGAATTGGGCCGTGGTCTACTATAGTTATTATTCTCAGACCTCTGGATGTTATCTTCACTGACACGGTGTTCGTCAGTAACCACGGTACCGTAACCCACCTTGCCAACTTCTTGAGTGCGTGCCATAATCGCCTATGTTTACCATATTAAATTCATCAGTTTTTGAGACCCATTATCTCAAAACCTGTAAAATATTTGTCTGAAATTTTAGCACGCAGGTAAGCAGTTTATACAGTACAAACGCTACTACAATTATGAAGATATCTCAGTTTCCGACTTTTTAATTTTTTCATGTTTTGCTCTAAAAATTTGCATACTTACAATTTGTACGTTTTTATTTTTCAGTGAAACTGTATAGTTCTAGCATTGTAGTTATATCTCCATTAACCCAATAGCCTAAAAAAATTCAGCTTGATAGTTCACTTGGTTTCTGAAATAATCGGTCATTTATCTAAAACAAAAAGGTTTTCAGAAAAACGCAATTAAAGTTTTTAAAACAGATTTTTATTGTTATCCGTGATTTAAAATAGTCCATCTCCATACTCGGGGTCTTAATTTATGTCAGTTTGATCCTCTAGTTTTCTCTTCACATTTCTAGTTGAATGCCTAAACTTTTCCATCTATTCATCTACTGCTGCCTCTGCCCCAAGGATTCCTTGAAAATCAATTTTTTTCCATTACCTTAACTATATTTGATCCTAATCTGATCGTTAAATTTTGTAAGACTTGACGCTTACTTACATTACCTTCACTGAAGGTCGACACAGTATCATGTACACCCAAATCAAAGTATCCAGTCCAGCAAATATATTGTTTTTCAAATTATTCCAAATCAAACGGTTCAGCGAATCGCTTGCGTTCTGTGCACTACCATGAAGAATACAAACATGAAAATGCAAATAAAATAGTCCGATTTTACGACTCGTATATGCGTATGGAGCAAACTCCACAAGTGCAAACGGTGAATTTTGCTAGATCTGCAACAGGGATTCACAAAATTTGTGCTATTTGTTCGAGTGGGATAGTCGGGCAAGAGAAAAACATTGGAAGCAAGAAGAGTGCCGTAAAAGAACCAATCTGACACCAGGACAGAAGAACGTGCTTAGAGCTAGCCTGTTGGATGCTAAAAAATTCTGTTACCCCTTCTACATATCAAGCTCGGCTTGATGAAACAGTTTGTAAACGTTTTGGACAGGTATAAACAAACCTTCCTGTTCCTGGCGTTACAACCCAGCGTGGTTTTAGCCTGCTCAATGACTTTCTTCAATTCCGCCCGCTCATTGTACATCCACTCACGTTATACATCTCAAATCCTCCTCTTCATCCAACCATCTCTTTCTGGGTCTACCTCTAATTCTGTCATCCATTCGCCTTACGTAGCCCAGCCAGTCAAACCTCCTACTCTTAATAATTGTTTCCAATATCTCTGCACAAAGTTCACTGCTCTTTCGTGTGGCAAAATTAAAGAAGGTATTTTTGTAGGACCACAAATCAGAACCCTGATAAAGGACAAGCAGTTTGGAAATAGCATGACTACTGCTGAAAAAGATGGTTGGAATGCATTAAAAGATGTGATTGAGTAGTTTCTAGGAAACACCAAACATTATGATTATCCAAATGTTGTGAACAAAATGCTAAACATTCAGAATTTTTTGGGATGTAATATGAATCTTAAATTACAATTTCTCTTTTCCCCTTATCTGTATTTCTTGAAAACCTTTGGGGTAGTTAGCGAGGAGCAGGATGAGAGATTCCACCAAGATATTTGAGAAATGGAACACAGATACCAAGGGCGATGGAGTACGTCAGTGATAGCTGATTAGTGATTACTGCTGGATGCTTCAAAGAGGGGATTCTGCGGCATCACACAAGAGAAAAGGCAGGAGAAGAACGTTCCAGAACAAACGAACAAGATTTTATTGGTGTTCGAGATTTTGTTGATGAACAAGGTTTTATTGATCGATTTTATTGACTGACATAGAAACTATTATGTGCATTGCGGGATAAGCCAAGCAACATTTAAACTTTTAGCTCTATACATTTCCTAATCTGTGTGTATTTTCCACTGTAAATATAAGATTTTTCTTACTTTACATAAATATAAGATTTTGTGAAAACTCCTGATGTGATGGAGGAAAATGGAAGTCGTTTTTCGAAACTGGTGCTGTAGGATTATATAGGCTATACTCACATATCAGAACTAAAACAGCTCTCACAAAGTTTCATTCTGTAGATCTGTGTTATAATTAATACTTCTTACATCTGGGTACTTTACAACGATTATGTTCAATCTTTATGTTTTGTAAAAGCTACCAATCGATAAAATACGTAAAGAAAATTCATTTACACGCACAATACGTACTTATCGTTTGAACACATACAGATCGCTTCTGTTTTTTGCACAGTTAGCTACTGCGTATCTTAGTCGAACTTCCCCTCTCGGATTTTTGACTCTCTGTTGTGGCGAGAGGGCGACCGTCGAATCTTGTTGTGCACATATTGATAGTTGGAACGATTAATCCGTCGGGTTAAATAATTGCTCGTCGGGAGCCTTGCATATTTGTCGCCGGCCCGGCTCGGAAAGGTTTTCCAATTACCACATTAATTGCGGCCAGCCGACGTCGCAATAAACGCGGCCGACGTTAAGTACGGTTCCAGGAGCCATATATGATTTACCGGGTTTTATTGCGGTCAATATAACGAAAAGGGACGAGTGCAAACTCGATTGAAGTGTGAAAGTATATACCTACTTTACATTAGCACGTAACGAGTTTGGACTTGTGTTGTGTCCGTCTAACCGGCTCCCGTCTCTAAAAGACTGGCGTTCGGACGGTAAATCAATTCTCGCGGTAATGGGTATAGTGATTTTTCTGTTGCCTGTTGAGCGTGAGAGGGAATAAATTTCCCCTGCATTGTGCGCGTATAGAGTCGTTTAGTAAACGGGACGCGTATTTTGACCTGTCTTATATGTTTATACCATTGTTATTTTTTTACGTTTATTTACGCAATCTGTTTTAATGCATAAAAATAAACATAATTGTTTACAAAACACAGTACATGGCATGAAGAGAACTAGTCCATTGACTAGTTCTCTATATGATTATTTAAAAGTAACAGATTATATATAATATATTAATAGTGTTAGAGTCTAGGTAAGTCCAGAGGAAATGTTAACTTTAGACGTCTTGTCTGTAGGCTGTTGTCTAGTAGATTTATGGCTAAAGGATTCGTGTGCTCTTCAAGCCGTTTCACATATCTTTCGCTGAACATCGCAACGGTTTCACTGACTGAGGGCAGGTCCAGGTCTCTATAGATGTCTTTGTTGCTGATTGATGAACCACGGTGCGTTCGTTATGGCACGCAACACCTTGGTCTGAAACGTTTCCATTATGGCGATATTGGATTTAGATGCAGTTACCTGAAAGCTGTAAGCCGTATGTCCACACAGGCTTGAAGACAGTGTTGTACACCAACAGCCTGTTTCGCATTGACAGTAATGCTTTTTTGCCCAGGAACCAATAATGCTTGCGAAACTCGGTGTCCAGTTGTTTTCTCTTCATCCAAATGTGGTTGCGCCAAGTGAGTTTTTTGTTCAAGTGGATGCCCAAGTATTTTACAGGGTCGGCTGCCGGGAGAGCCTTGTTATTTAATTTCACAATTGATGTTGTCCCGTGGCATTTTGTGAAGGTGATGTGTACAGATTTCGTTTTTTTTTAATTTTATTCTCCACTTCTTTGCCCATTTTTCAATCGCATGTAGCAAATTTTTTAGTAAAATGGTTATACCATTGTTCTGTGTTCCGGCAGGTCCAAACACTCAGGCTCTGAACGGCCCAAGTCTTTATTTAATTTCCTTGTGCTCAGTGGCGTGACTACGGGGACGGGTCAGGAGGTCACTCTCCCCCTCCCCCCAGAGCTATTAAAATTTAATCAAACTTCCATAATCACTCAACATATGCCTATCACGTGTGTCAAAAATAAGGCTTATAATTCGTAGTATAAATTAAAGGGAATTACAGTATTTACTGACACTCTCTCAACGTTTGTATTTGCAACATACTTCACTTCGGTTTGCTGAACAACTTTATACAACGTGTTTATAAAATTCATATTCGCTCTCATTTTTCTTGTCATTCTAATTAATAATAAATAATAATTTATATTGTTAAAACAAAAATATATGTTTTATTGTTCTGTACAATGTTTCGACAGTTTTAAATTACTCTCATCGTCAGAGTATAAGGTATAAACAAACCTTCCTTTTCCTGGCGTTACAACCCAGCGTGGGTTTTAGCCTGCTCAATGGGTTTCTTCCATTCCGCCTCCTCATTACATATCCGTCTCCATCCACTCACGTTATATATCTCAAATCACCCTCCTCGTCATCCGGCCATCTCTTTCTGGGTCTGCCTCTAATTCTTCTTCCTACCGGTCTCCAATCCGCAATTCCCTTACCCATTTTTCTATCATCCATTCGCCGTACGTGGCCCAGCCACTCAAGTCTCCTACTCTTAATAAACCGGCCTACGGCGGCACCCTGAATCAGTTGGTCCAGTTCGTGGTTCATTCGAATCCTCCAGTAGCCGTCTTCACTTTGTAAGAGTCCAAAGATTTTTCGCAAGACTTTTCGTTGAAATATTCTTAGATGTTGCTCGTCTGCGCTAGTTAATGTCCAGGCTTCGCATCCGTATGTTGCTACCGGTCATATAAGACTTTGTATGTATTGTCAGCTTAAGTTGGTTGCTTAACATCCTGGATTTGAAAAGCTTTTTATGGTAGTAATATCACCTGTTGCCACGTACGATGCGAACTTTGTCTCATTGCTGCGAGAGCTTTTTCTGAGTAATTTGTGAACCTAAGTAAGAAAGTTGTTGGACACGTTCAAATGTATAATTGCCAACTGATAGATATGCTTGGTCGGTTGGGGCATTCCGTTGAAGTTCCATGTATTTGGTATAGGCTTCATTTATCCTTAATCCTCTTTTATCCGCTTCGCTGTCTAGTGTTAGTAGATTTTCCTCTAGTCCTCTTTTATTTCTGCTGATAATAGCTATGCCATCAGCATAAGCGCACACTTCTGTGATTTTCATGGCGATGTGTCTAGAAACATCTAGTTTTCGAACGGCTGTCTCCTGAATTAGGTTAAACGACGTAGTGGGGAGTGCATCTCCTTGTCGCACTCTGAGGCAGGAGAGTACTGAGTGTTGACTCTCCATTAACTCTTCCTGCATCTTTGGAAGCAGCCAAAGTCGCTTCTATTAGTCTTACATGTATAATTAAATCGTTAAATAAATATATGTGCATTGTACTTCTGATGATGACAGATATTTAAAACTGTCGGTAAAACGTATATTCGTGTCTTAAAAATATAAAATTTTATTTATTATTAATTTGTAAATTATACGGGAACAATCCTGAATTTCTCACTTCTCCTGAGGAGAATGGGGAGTCCAACCTTCAATTTAGTCTCTCATCCCCCACCAGAGCCTACTCCCCCCCCCCAGAGGAGCAGCTCCTATTTAAGCCACTGGTTGTGCTTTTATACTTCCATGTTTATGTAGGTACGTTTATGAGTGATTTTTGTGTATGTCCTCCAGTGATTATTTGTAAGTGAATTGCTTTTGTTCTGAAACACCTGATACACTAGAGCTATTCTTAATCTCTGTCCCATATCTATTTTCACAAGTGAAGGTGCTCCCCAGGTAGCAGAAATCCTCAACCTGTTCCAAACTTTTATGACCCAATTTAATATCAAGTTTTACATTCTCTTTCTTCTTCCCTGTCACCATTGTTTTTGTCTTCTTTTTGTTAATCTTTGGAAAGTATAGAGATTTAAATATCTTTCGTTTTGCTTTCTTGCCTACTTCCCTTTTCTCTATAAGTGTGTTATCTATATAGAGTTTCCTTCCTTCACAAGATTTGTTATTTCCTCATCTATTCTCCCGTTCCTATCAAAAATGACACCCAAGTATTCATATTCCTTGCCTTGAGCCAGCTTGTATTTCACAGGAACTGTTCTCCTGTACTTCCAACGTGCACAAATTTACTCTTCGTGATATTCAGTTCCAAGCGTTTTCTTCGCAGTACCTTTTCCCATTCTACCACGGCCTCTTGAAGTTTATCCCTTGAGCACTACACCGTCTGCGTATAGCAATGACTGGGCCAGTATCCCACTGTGGCTTTATGTGTACATCTCTTTCATATTTTCTCTAGGCCTATTTTATCCGTAAAGACTATGGCTATCAGTAGACTCAAGCTATCGCCTTGTTTGGATGTCCTTCTTCTTCATTTCAAAATATTCAGAATGCTCCCCTTCGACCTTAGACACTTCTGATGCTCTGTATGGTCTATTTAGAACCCGTAGCCATGACACGTAACCAAATTATTTCTTATAATATTCTTATTATACACACGCACGCGCGCGCATATCAGCATAAATATAAGTGTATTATTGAGACTTTAATGAACATAAACTGATGCCTTGTAAAATAATTTTACGCTACTTGTAATACTATAGGTGTAATATAAGCTGGATATAAAATTTAATTTCCATTTTTTTCTAATCCGTAGCGATGCACGGGTATGCAGTTAGTTCCATATGCCTGGTCTAGCTACGGCTGGGATTGTACCGTTTCATTCCCCACTGCTGTTTGCATTCCCGAACAGTTGCTTCTGCTGTGTGTGTGTGTTGAAAAGAATAAAGGTCTCCCCATAAAGCATTTTGGTAGATCTGTGTGCTGTATGTAAGTGCATATATTCCTGTGGAGTTCTGGGAACCTATACTTACATTTGATCAATGATCGATGTCATTATAAATCTAATAATTTTCGCAAGCTCTCGAGCTTGTTGTTTGTGCGAACAGTTGGCGATGCGATAACTTGGTCTTGAAAAAAAAAGATGCAATTTAAAAGATTAGTTTCAGTTGATGGTATATCATATTGTTACGACGGTCTCAGTATGGTACAGTGGAAAACAAAATACAGATACGAACGAAGTCACTAATCACCAGCTTTAATTAGTCACAAATAACGGTTTGTAATCAACAAGTTATTCAACAAGATTATACTCGGAAAATAATGATTCAAGTTAAATTTGTCCACACGCAATAATAATGTCAAGTTTCAGAGTTCCGCACTAATTATAACACAATACTTCGAACCTCACTTGAATAAATCGCCACTTAAACTGAACTGAACTGACAGTCACTGAATGCTCATATTTATACCCCGCTGAGACGCCAGAATAATCTTGTCACTTTTTGGATGACGTGTTAAACAAGCGCCTATTACAGAATCCACTAGAAACAGTGTCATTGTCTGTCCTTGAACACAGTGCGCCGACCGGTGCGGTATGCAATGGCCTCGATTGTTGACGCATGATAAGTGTCACGTAATTTTCTTTCATCTCAATGTAGCAATATGTACGCACACAAACATTACAGTTGGACTCTGCTGGGATAGCCGAGAAACACGTTGAACGACACTCTCCATTGTTCGACAACGTTCTGTAATTGCGTAACAATATTTAACTCTGATCACGTGGTCCTGGTACAGTGTGGCTTTAGGTCATCCAACTGGATAATATTTTCAATCATAAACTTTAAAAAATTGATTTCATCGGGTCGTCCGTCAAATCTAAGTGTACTAATCTTAAAACTAGAGCTCCGTGGCCTATTGCTGACATTATCACTGTTACGTGTTACAGTGTTTCGATATTAGCCGTCGTTTTAGATATCTGGGGTCCTCCTCAGGTGAAATAACTTTTTACATCGTATCTATCAATAAACGTTCGTCACAACTCACCATCGAAAAGATTAAGTATTAGAAAAAAAATTGTTTACTTACCAAGAAGGCGGTCTTAGGAGGATTTCATCTCTGGTCGTTTTCTTTTCTTTCGTAACCAGACGTGAAATCCTTCTAAGACTGCCTTCTTGGTAAGTAAACTTTTTTTTTATATATTACTTAATCTTTTTGTTGGGAAGTTGTGATATCTGTTATTGTACTGACAATCTTCTTCTTTAGTAGTACAGCCCAACGTGAGCCCTGGCTTCCAACACCAATCTTCTCCAGTGTCTCCTATCCATTGCCATCTCAGTATAACCCCTCACATCCATTCTTCTTAGATCTTCCAGCACGTCGTCCAAACATCTTATCCTAGGTCGGCCCCTCTTTCTGCTTTTATAGACTTGCTCACTCGGGATTTTCTTTGGCATACGCTGATCATCCGTCCGCTCTAGGTGACCTAGCCATTGTATTCGTCGAGCCTTTACGAATCTTACGGTGCCCTCACGCTTCAACAGCTCATCTATCTCCTGGTTATTTCGTATTCTCCATTCATCATCTTCTTTATCCGGGCCATAAACACGTCTTACAATCTATCTTTCGAACCTTCTTAGCGCTTCGTGTCAACGTCCGTGTCTCGCCTCCATAAGTAACAACCGGTCTGATAAGTGTCATATGTTTTTGTTTTTGTGTCACGGCTAATGAGTTTGCTTCTCATCAGTCTAGTGTTCGCATGATATGCCCTATATTTCCTACTTGTATCCTCTCGTGTTTATGGAGCCTTCGTTATCTATCATGTTACCTAGATGTCTGAACAATATTTTACTGAATCGACATATTCAGCAAGTTGGTTTACTTATTCAACAAGGTACAATTTATTTACAGGAATGCTTTTTCTCTAGACTTAACGTTTGTCAATAAATCTATTGAAGCCAGTGTTTTGCGCTGTGTCTTTCTCGGTAGGCAAAGGAGGCAAAATACTATGTCGTTGTTGGGCCATGGTGCTTCGTAGGAAATTCTTTATTAGTTTCAGTTTTAAGAACGATCTCTCAGCTTTTGCTACCGTCATAAGGACAGTAACGTACATCAAACAAGCAGTGATGACATCTGGGTAGCTTGAAGCTAAAGAACTGTTTTCAATCAAACTAGGTTTGCAAGCTGTTCACATCTGGTAATACTGGCTGGTAATCTGGTTCAATTCTTTGTGAACAGCTTTTGTGTTTTGGCATCTGTTTGTGTTTTGAAGGTTTTGGCAACATGTGGACACAGATCAAGCCATGTAGTAGAGTTTTACATCCTTCTGGGCCAGAGTGACAGAAATATGCTCTTGGGTTACGTTGGCAATACCGTCCTGTCAACAAAATTAGCTGTTATAACATATATAAGAAAACATATCTGGGCCGGGGGGAAATTTACTCTTCACAGGTCCGGGTAGCGAGAGGTTTTCCTGTCACCAGTGTCTGGGAGCGAAAGTGTTAAACGCTTTAACTTTGATCTGAAAGCACTTCTGATATGTCGACGGGATTTCTTTTATTCCGCGGGGTCGCTTGGCGGCCGGCACTGGGACACATAGGCCTACATCCAGCACTCGCCCCCATCGTTTCCATCTAGCTCCTACTCTTGCGTCTTACGAAAATAGTTACTTAATTCAACATAATTTGAAAAAAATCATGTGTTATGTCTGGTCACCATGTGTTGCTTTTTCGTCATGTAAAAGATGTCCTTTTTAATTAATTAATATTTGCCTTTTGGCGGCCCGGGGCAGTCCCCCAGCCTAGCTACGGCAAGTGTCTATAATATCTATAATCCTAAACCCGACCCACTCGATCTGCGCCTTAACAGAGACGGTGATCCAGGTATTGAGCATGAAGTGCGCCTCGAACCCAAAAGAATCCCGCTAGGGACAGCATGATGTGCGCCTCAAGCGGCTTACCGCTTATAAATAACCAGTTCCTGGAAAATTTGGTAAAGGAGAAAACATCTGTCCCCTAGTATCTACCCTGCAAAGTATCTACAAGAAACATAAGGATAAAATTATATAGGCGGTCGTACAGAAACATTTGCATTTATTAAAGTGGATAGTAAGTGGATAGCTACAATATTTACAGAAAGTTAAAACAGTCAACATTTTACCTTGTGTGAGACACATTTAACAAAAGTTAGAATGTCGATTTCTTTATTCCGAAATTGAGTCAGTTTTTGCTCAATGAACACTTGTCGTTCCTTAGTTTTTTTGTCCGTCCCATCTACGCTATTCATTCTTATGTCGGTGTCCGTCTGTATATATTTTAAATCGTTAATGAATGAATAAATATTCGGATGCGAAGACTGAAACATAGGGTTATACCTCAAGTGAAAGCTCTCGCAAGCACTGGTAGTGTGCCAGAGATCCGCGGTATCAGCAGCCCAGATGGTCGGAAGAAATGTCGCAGGTTCTTCTTCATCGACATAGCTCTCTGTCACGTTATCACGAGGTGCATAGTCGTGAAACATGGAGGTTGTTGAACTCCCCCGATGGTACGAAACAAATATGTACCTCCTGTGTACGAGGCGCAGATCATGCTAAGGATTATTAGACCCTTTTTCGAACCTTTCCCTGGCCATAAAAATGAGGGGCAGATCGAGCTTGCCCTCCGAAACCAGGTCCGGTTCTGATTTCCCTTTCACAATCCGAACATCGTATAGGCGTATTATTCATGCATTATCACAGCCCGTAAGTAATAATAGTTACAGTTTATAGCCTATTTGTAATTAAAACAGGGATCATTACAAAAGTAGTAATACAGTTTTTCGCACTTTGCAGATGAGCCGGTATTCGGCGGAGCTGGGCTTGCCGACTACAAGACGTGGTCCGACTACACGACACTTGGACGCCCCAAGCCCGCGCACTTACCCACATCTTACCACACTCCCCAAATTCACACATGTTAGTTCCCCAATCAATGTTTTGTAACTTATTATTCTCTAATATTCATTGCTGTGTAAACTATATTTTATTGTGTTTAACCTTCTCGTGCGGTCCTGTCCTACACCGTAAACACGCTACAGAGTACGCCTTAGAAATCTGTAAATAGTTACTAAAAACACTCGTTATTTACTATTACTTCATTATATATAGCCTATTAAGAGGGACACGTCCTAAATAACATAACCTCCTGTCACTTATGAGAAAACTTAATTATTTGCTCACAGTATTCACTGAAGAATATTTTAGTTTATCAGATCATAAAAGTGTGCGTTGGACGCTCGCCCCTGCTCGTGGGAAGTGGTTCTCGCAACTTAATAGTGTTACCTCGTTTTTGAAATATTATGTCTTCCAAGTTTGAAGAATTTTGTTGAAGATTTCTCTCACAGTTTCCAAGTGTGACGTTTGTAATCAGTTTAGGGGAGCATGAGACTCTTTTCCTATCTCCGATTTGACGTAACGGCCTGAAAGTCAAGCCGTTAAAATTATTTTCACAACGTGTGGTCATTTGTTTCTATTTCAAATAATAATTTTAGAAAATGGAACAAAACTTACGCGTTTGTTGAAGTTTGTTTTCCTATGCGTCGCTTAAGGCAGGCATTGTGTGTACCTTCCATGCAAGACGGAAGCGTGTACCGAGTGTCCGCGCGAGAATGAGTTTTCCCCTCAACCAACCGAAAGCGAGCTTCGGCCGCTGGAGACATTTGTCTCCACAGCAAATAGATACTCACCACTATGCTGCGTGTCCAAACTAGTGATCTCAGAAGACTAGTGTTAGGTTGATGGGCAGTTCGTAATATTGTGCTTACAGCGGTGTCATGAAACATTTTGCAGTGATTAGTTTTTGATTCAAGTGTATGGCGTGTAAAACAGATTTGTAAGCGGGTGGACCTAGTTCGTATCTCGGATCAGGGCTTCGGTAAAATAAACGAACGTTCTTGTCACAGACACGAAGTCCTAGTCTTAATACTGATAGGTCAATGAAAATTGCAAGGTATATAAAGCGAGCTTTCTATTGCTGGAAAAATTATTTTGCCTATTTTGTTTTTTAACTAATTTTTCGTCATTACCAACTTTCTAAACACAATTTCGCAACTAACTATGCCAGTCCTCACTTGAATTCCTTCGACCACCTTTACGACTCAAGTGTGTTGCAGTTTACACATTCCAGCAGTTGCACTTACTTCAAAGGCCTAATCGTGAGTACGACCGATTTACGAATTCCAACTTTGTCGTGTTTACTTGCTGAACTGCTACTTGTCATGTTCCGGACGAGGCCTTTCAGTGTTTCCACCATTTTCATATCCCAAACCAAATTGTGGTTTAGGACTTGAAAATGGTGGAAACACTGAAAGGCCTCGTCCGGAACATGAGAAGTAGCAGTTCAGCAAGTAAACACGAAAAAGTTGAAATTACAGAGATCGCTAATTCAAATAACAAAATGAACGATTTACGAATGTGAAAACATCATCCGTTGTACTGCGTTCAGTATAAAGCTAACATATGTGTTTTGATGTCTTTTTATTTTTGTCTCTTTTCTTTATTCTTTTCAAACAGACTTCATTGTGGTTGTTCCCGTAACGTATGGCACGCCCTGGTGTCATCCAACAACAGTCGTTAGAGTGGTTAAAATCACGGAAACAAGTCTGATACCAGCGTTTCGGCACGCGATGTTCTTGTATCATAAAAAAAAAAATAATAATAATAATTACTAATTCACTGACGACGAAACCGAATAATTAATATTAAAAGATGAAAGTTAAGTGAATGGTAGTTTTTAAAATTAATAAAATGGATGTACCGCGCGGTGGGGGTGTATCAATAGTTGTGGGGCAAGCGGCCATCAATCACGGCGTGATTTTAATAACACGGCGACAATAGTTCACCCCGGTGGTGGTGGTCGTGGTGGTGGGGAAGGTAGTACAAGCTCCGCGCTCCACAACCCGACCTAATATTTGCAGCACATAAATTTACAGAATATTACAAGAATGAGTGCAATGCGGAGGGAAAGACGACGGTTGGCGGTCGAAAGGGGGAGAGGGGGGAGGCGACTCATAAATACATGGCAGTGATAACATTTGTAAAGGCCTTTTATTTCGCCGTATATACGAAAAAGAAAAGGATATTGCGGTGGTGTGGGGGGAAAGAAAAGCATTTATCATAGAAAGAGGGCGCGGTGGAGCACACGTGATAACTCACTCGAGAGCCTAATAACCGGTTGCACGTTGTTGTCAACTAGTGTGATAACGGTATCGTTGCCACCACCACCCCCAACCGAAACAAATCCTCAAGTAAATCCGCTACACATTTGTGCCCCCACCCCCACACGAATACATTTGGCGCGGTGATTTAACACACAGATACACGTATAAAAGGTTTTCAATTGAAATAGCGATGTTGTTCCCCAAGGGAAACGGCCCATAACGCCTATAGATACAAACTCACTTGTTGAAGACGAGTCAAATGTAAACATTCGATTTTACATAATGTATTGGCCGCTGTCTTGTATTCTCTAACTTTACGCATAAAGATTGAATAAAAATTGTATATTGAGTCGTACTTTAGTGTATATTTAAAATATTTTAATTAATAATAATAAAATTTACAACAAAACAATAATAATCGCCCCCCCTTTTTTATCACTGCAGTAGTTCGGGATGTGTGGCCAGCCCTACGTCTCGGTCTCCCATTCGTGCTGTGTGTTAATTACGCATTTAGTCAGTTCAGGAATGTAGAGCCAAAATTTTGTTTCTGGGGGGAGGGTTCAGATAGGGTTGAAGGCATGAAATCGAAGACGAGAATACCCGTTCCGTGTAGTTTCTTCCAGAAAGATTGGAGGAGGTCCAGATTTTCTCCCGGAACAAAATATAGAAATGAGGAGCGTAAGCTTGAGTTTTAGGACATCCTGGAACCCCGGAATTACAGAAACAGAAAAAACAGAATAAAAGAAATTTGTACGAAGGCTTACATGGCCTGTGTCATTTTGATTAAAATTATTTCCTTGGCTGTTTGGCCGTGGTCTAAAATTTGTAACAAACCCAGACGATTCGGCAGTGCCACTGACTGCCATTTTCAGTGAAAACGAGTCAACGCTAACGTGGGATGTTGTACGTTACGTACGTACTGTGGTCCTAACGTACAACATCCCACGTTAGCGTGGACTCGTTTTCACTGAAGATGGTAGTCAGTGGCACTGCCGAAACGTCTGGTTTTGTTACAAACTCTAGACCACGCCAAACGGCCAGGGAAATAATTTTAATCAAGAATTAAAGAAAAATTTACAGTAGTTTTTTTTTCAGATTTGAGTAAACAAATGTGAATATTAAAAGTTGAATTTGACGTACTGAGAATATAATCTACGATATAGTTCCTGCTACAGAAGTCTGATAGAGCATGTCACAGTGATAAATAATTATTTTTTTGTCACTTAAAATAAAAAAAAAATTAAATGACTTTATGTTTGAAAATTGCATTTTTTTAAAACAAAATTTGCTTAATGGCACCTTGTAGGCATATCGTGAAATAACATAAAAAATCTACATCTTTCTATTTGAATTAGCAGTCTATGCAATTCCAACTTTGTCATGTTTACTTGCTAAACTGGTGCTTGTCATGTTCCGGACGAGCCCTTTCAGTGTTACCACCATTTTCAAATCCTAAACCACGACCTTCAAGTAGATCGTGGTTTAAGACTTGAAAATGGAGGAAACACTGAAAGGCCTCGTCGGGAACATGACAAGTAGCAGTTTAGCAAGTAAACACGACAAAGTTAAAAAATCTACATAATGAAAGTGTCATGATCCTGAATCCCATCTTCCTATGAATGATACTGACTGTTTAACTGTACGTGTTATAATAGCTTACGGCATTTTTCAGTTTTTTGGGGGGTCTGGACCCTTGGACCCCCCCTTCCCAGCTACTTTCCTTAGTCATTTTAGCCTGTAAATAAAATCACAGTTAACATAGTTCGTTTTATATGTCATTAATCTGTAAAGCGTTTTGGGGATTACGTCATTCTCGTATACACTGACCCTCCAAAATGAAGGCGATCCATGTGCTCGAATATCGCGCAGTCGGTGAACAACGGAGTTATCAGGTAACGTAGGAAGACTTACAGAACAAGTGCTCGAAATCGATGGCGAAAATTTGATAGCACACTATAAGCGAAGGCTAAAACCTGCAACTGTTTTCGACCGCCAAGCTAATTTTCATACCTTATCCTATGACGGCTATACCTTACCCTTGTCCTGTCTTATCCCATTAATGCATCTTTCCTTTATGTATTTTTCCTTTCTTTTCTTTCTCTTTCATTATAGTCCTCAGGAGTGTCTTGATATTAATTTTCTATCCTGGCATGGTGCGTTTTTAGCGCCTTCCCTTTTCTTCCCACCTCACCAATAAAAACATTACCATTTCATATTTTCACATTAACATCTGAATTTCCAACTTGAAAGCGTGTTCGCCTAATTTTATTCTTAAAAAAAAAACACGCATTTTTTCATACATATTTTTCTTTTTGTATTTGATAAGTGATAGAAAAATTGTGAAAAATTATTGTTATTATTTTAATTAATTAATTAATTTATTATTATTTTTCGAAGTGGGGGGGGGGCTAAGCTCATCCGTAACAATGAAAGAAACGTCCATAAGACGTCGACAATGGAGATGGGTTGCTGTTTAAATATTTGTAAATGTTTTGCAGTCCAGCCAGTACGTAGTTATCGGAAAATAAGTTATGCAGCAATGATACGACTTAATTAATGTAAAAGTTATGTACAGGTACAGTGATGAAAAATTATCTTCTTCTGTCAGGGACTAGGTGAATCACCGAAAGGTATTCATCCAGTTCACCAGCGCTTCTATGCTTCGTTGTTCAACAGGCTTCCTTAGGCAACCTACCATCTGGCATCCTATTCAGACGAGTCTCTTTGTTCTCTGCAATACGATCTTGTATATTAAAAATGTTCAGTTGCAGACCACTGTTCGTTACAGAAGGTCTAAAATACATCGACTTGTATAGAACTGTCTACTCAAATGGTCCCTGTATTGCAAAAGATAGGTTGTATAATTCGTGGACACCGTACTGACGTCATCTATTTATCCATTGAGGACGCTACGTCATAGAATTGGCGCCAAGCTTATACGGAAACCGAAACCTGTGCCCCACACACCGAATTAGCCGGTTTATTTTCAGTTGCTTGCTGATAATAAATGAATTTTTGTGGAAAATTTTAAGTTTATTTTTATTTGAAAGAAAACGTGTGCAACGTGTGAGGGAAAACGCAGCGGTATACCAGGAGCACGAGGTAAGTAGTACGCAGACGGGGTGCTAGTGATGGCTTAACTTAATCCTTCCGGCAAAACCAATACGGGGGAAGATTTGTGGATGTGGGGAGTCTTTGTCTCTGCTAACAGAAGCGGTATGCCAGTCTTTGGACCCACTTTCCTGACCTATCAAACTTGTGTGCAAAATTATTCACGACGTTACCAGAAGAGATGTTAGTGTTCCACGTTGTGTGTCTCTACCGCAGGGACGTTTGATGTTCGATTACTGTACTCGGAGCGTCCAGTAAGATATGGGAAATTGCGTTATGTTCGCGTTAGGGAAACGTTAACTTGACAATATTCAGCAATCATTAGCAACCTTTGAATTTATGGGGGCGCATATATAACTGAGATCAGTTCGATGGGCGCACCCCATCAATGGAAAATAGAAAGGTGCAGAGTTCAACAGCCGGATGTTACAAACATTAACTGTCGCTTTATAATAACCCGTGCGCTTATGTTTAGCGACGTGAAACACCGAATCAAAAAAAGCTTTGCAGTATTTTTCATATAAATTTGTTGTACAAATTGTTCACATCGGGAGTAGGTCAGCAACAGTTTGTCGTCATGTACACGCAAATTGAAACTAACAAAACTTTAAACGAAAAAATGGTTAAACAGGAAAACATTTAATAAAAATAAATTAAAGAACTTACCACAATAACACTATTTATTTTCATAAAGTGCTCAGAAATGTAAAACTAGAAAAAAAAATCACTGTGGGGAGGAAGGTGTGTACAGGCTCTGGGCGACACGCTCGACAATCGTATTGGGGGAAGACGTAGTGCGGTTCGGTAAATGGTTTGTACTATTTTGTAACACAGAACTTCGAAGCAGTACAATGCGGATGCGGTCCTTCGTTCAAAAGAAACAAAATTACAAATTGGATTGGTTCGCGGGCGCAGGGCTGCCGACTCCTGATACACAGCGTAGGTCGACATAATAGAAACGCCAGGCTGTGACTACGCGAAAACAATCCAGTCAAATGCCCGTGATTGAATAAGCGAAGGGGCAACTCGAGCGTGTGGCATTTGTCTGTCTGTCTCGCTTTAACTTTTGAACACATCAACCGATTGGCATAAAACTTGGCATCCATGTTTACATTTTACACTACAGACACCTGTTGTTTTGGATATGGATTTCTGCCCCCCCCCCCCCAAGGAAAAAATAAGGCAAGGCGGCGGCGTGAGGCAAAATTGCGAAAAAATCGCAAAATTCCGTGCGTGGTGTCAGATTAAAGGGAATGTTAACCACAGTCTGAATACAGTGTTTATTTTTGAAAACATCAAAATGTTTCGACGCCAAACCCCAAAAACATACTGAAAATTTGACAACATCGCAAAAATTCGTGTGGCTTATCAAAAACTGGATGTGGAGTTAAGTTTTGAAAATGTAAAAATTTTGGGAAGCAATAATGTTAGCATTTGAGTCGAGTATTGTCACGGTTTGCACGATAGCTTTATATCCTGTTGATATTTTAAACCTGTATACTTACGAACAATGATGCATGGACAGAAATTTAGGCTAAACTTGACAAACGCGCAAGTAAAATAACGTTAGTATAAATGAAGCTTTCTATGACGAAAAACAAGGAGAGACCGCATTAGAAATGAGACGATCAGACGAAATTTGCGAGTAAAGCCCCTCGCAGATTGCTGGAGTCGGGACATGCAGGTGGGGTAGACGAAGCAAGAAAAATAGGACAGTTCCTTGAAGTAAAGCCGGAGTATCGGGAGACCAAGGATGACGGTTTGAGAGATCGAGACAGGACTGTGGGAATAGTTTACAGGAAGTGAAGGCTGTGTACGGAAGCTGTACGATGCGATGTTGAGATGGAGAAGGACCACATAAAGAAGAAGGTTTGTATCCCGTTAATTTAAAATGAAATTGTAAGCAGTTTTTTTTTTAACACTGAAACGTATAAATTTCTCATTTTTTTACCGGATACTCCGGGTATGGTCAGTGGCGGATTATCGATAACGCTAGGGTATGCTGCAGCATCGGGCACCAGGATCTGACCTGTCAGAGGGAGCAACATCTAGCCCCAAATCACAAAAACTTTTTGAAGATAATATATGTGAAAAAAAAATCAATTAAAATGTCCTAAATCCAAAATCATAAAAAGATGTGTACACACTTTTCGACGAGTAGCCGTTACGTTTTTTAAGCGACATATGGAAAGCGAGCTACCTGAACAGCTCGATTTAGAAGAAATTATACAAGACTTCGTTAAGGCAAAATCAACAAAACAATGGATCGATTAGTATTTTTTAAGCTTGAGTACTACTATGCTTATTGTAATCACTATTTAGCTAAAAATTTGTTGTAATTTGAGAATTAAAAACAATAATAATTGTTAACTTTCGAAATTGTGTATGCCATTTATCAGTGTAAGTAGTGGATAAAAGGTTGAATTTTGAGTCCGGGGGGGGGGGGGCACCACGCGCTTCTAATTCACCCCTGGATATGGCAATTGAATACCGATGTTTTTGCTGTAGAGAAACGCTGTACTCTTGCGTATTGTACGGACGCTGTACAAGACGACACATTGTCGTTCGTCAACGCTGTATACTTCTGAAGTCAAATGACTGTGGACGTAAAGCCGGAAGGAGGATCTCGATGTGTCAAGTGCCTGAACGTTGGAACAACCAACTGAATAAACAAATCCCTTTCAAACGTATTGTAAAAAGTGTAGAATTCTGTATGGCGCAGACTCTCGCAACCTATAGAATATTCTCTACAATAAACAGTAATACGCGTAGTGACGCTTGTTGCTTATACACAAACTTATAAGCATACAGTGCTTCCTCTAGATCCTGCGTACAAATTGCTTATAAGCTTTTGCTTATTCACAAGATGTACAAGAAACTGACGTTTGAAATTACAGGATTCAAAAAACAATAATCATGTAATCTATTTCTAAGGGTTTCACGCCCGGAAATAAAGATTGTTGTAAATAAAAACCGGGCCGCGGTCCACTGAAGTTATTATTTTCAGACGTTTCGGCCTCACCTCAGCAGGCCATCTTCAGTGTATAAAACGATTCAACACAACTGACACGATGTTCGTCAGTAACCACGAGATCATCTTTGCCACAGTACTGTGGTTACTGCGAACATCGTGTCAGTTGTGTTGAATCGTTCTATACACTGAATATGGTCTGCAGATGTCAGGCCAAAACGTCTGAAAATAATAATTTTAGTGGACCACGGCCCAATAGCCGGTTTTTTTTCCAACAAAAATCATGTATGGTTTAAGGAATAATTCTATCAGGACAATATCACATTAAGCCTGCTTTTTTCAATTTTTAAAATATAGATTATTAACTTTTTTTAAATTAAAATTAGTACAATAGGATCTGTTTTTATTTTTTCAGCGTGTGTCAAATTTAAATCGAGAATAGGTTTCGGCATTGTCGAACCAGTTTCAGGATACGAAAGAAGACTGCCAGATATCCCGTACGTTACAAACTGGTTTGGAACAAGTACTAAATTTTCGGGTTTACTCACATCGTGTCAGTTGTGTTGACCTTTTTTTTTCAATTTTTTAATATAGATTATTAACTTTTTTTGTTAAAATTAGTACGATTAGATCTGTTTTCCCGTTTTTTTTTTCAGCGTGTGTTAAATTTAAATCGAGAATAGATTTCGGCATTGTGGAACCAGTTTTCAGGATTCGAAAGAGAAGTGCCGGATATCTCGTACATTACAAACTGGTTTACAAATTTGTCGGGTACGTAAAGGTGGGAGGCGGGAACAGCATCAGTATATCCAGAGCGCCGCGGACTGAATTAAACAAATGTACAGTTGCAGTACGTAAAAATCAGGTATTACTGAGAAAAATAAATATTTGATTTGTAAATAATTTTTATCGATCAGTACGGACAGAGTGTAGGGAGGAGAGTCCCGCAGGAGCAGGAGCAGGCCTGTCAACACCTAGATTAATAGCCATTTACACTGTTTGATGGTGGCTTACTGCCCTGCGGTTTGGCCAAATGCTTTCGTTAATCCGAGATTTGTAACGCGGCTTAGTCAGACAGTGGCATAAACACGGCTCGGCTACGTGCTCTCAACAACCCCCATCCCTTGAAACTCGCCGCTCACACCCCCTATTGAGCCAATCGCTAGTAATTAGTTTAAATTTTGCTACTGCTAGCACACATTGAATTGTGTGGGTCGCCGAACCGATACGCGTTTCAGTATAGCTACTATCGAAACGTACGTAAAAAACTTTTGTCCAAATGCGTTTCAATATGTTTTTTGTTCGGTTAAAACTGTGTGACATTACATCACGTGACATTATATGGATGGCGCTACCGTAAGTGTTTTAAAGAAAGGATTAAATTTTGCTGTTGCTCCCAGCCGAATACCACCAGAAGATATCATCAGCGGAATAGAAGCAGCCATTCGTCGCTGAGACGGCCGAAGTGATAAGACAGGATACATCCCACATCATTAGGCCATCAAAGCCTCCAAGACAGAACGTTACGAAACAGGAACTAATAGCATTGGCACGCCTCAGAAAAAACGAGCAGTTAATTGTTTCTACCAGCGGATAAGGGTAATGCTACCGTTGTGATGGACAATACAGATAACAGAAATAAAATAGCTAAAAAAAGTCGCTTAGACCTGAGGACACTCACTGTAATACTATTGAAACGTTGCCATACAAGACATTTTTGACGCGGTCCATACCGGAAGAAGACTTCCAAAACATAACATTACGTGACAGTTTGTTCGGTCATTGTGTTTTGTTAGCCACGTGGCGTTCGCGTTTGTAAATCCTCTCCCAGAGACTATAGTTTAACTCCTTCCATACCGTGTATAGCACGGGTTCGGTAATATTCGAATTATTTCAAGGAATCTTTAGGTAAAAACATTCTTCAGGTTATAACACTCTAGTCGGTTTTTCAAGGGTTCAGAATTCTTCCGACGACGTCTAACGATCCGAACGTATCATGTTTGCTTCGTCAAATCAGGACGTTGTCTAGGGACTAATAAATCGCGGACTTGGACAAAAATCTCCAGACGAATAACAACCCTGGTAAAAAAAAAACAAATAGGCTACAAATGGAGTCTGAATAGTGAAGGGCGAACGGGATGTTTGTACTTACAACGGGCTTACAACGGGACGTCCATATTGTATTCTCCAGTTCTCTTACATTTACGATGGGTTATTTTCTTGACTTCTTCTCAAATCCTCTATTTTGTTTTGAATTTTTGATATATGTCACCATAGCACACAAGGTAACGATTCGAATTATTTCAAGGAATCTTTAGGTTAAAATATTATTCCTATGACGTGTAACTGAGACTAACGTATCTTATTCCCTTCGACAAATCAGCGTTACCAACCGTTTTTCTAGGGACTGATAAATCACGGACTTGGACAAAAATACCCATGAACAAAAGTCCCCTTTCAGTTAAAAAATAGGACCGGGGAAAGCTAGGCTGGTAAACAGAGCATATCCGGGTGAGTTCTAAGTAGCCCTGATTCGTTGTGAAGGTCGAGTAGGATGTTCGATCGTACAACGGGCTTGCGCACTATCGATTCCCTAGTTTTTAATGTAAAACAAACTAAATCAACAAATAAAATGGAAGCAGTATATCGAAGAATGGAAGATATGAGGCTACCTAAACAAGTAATAAGGTGCAGACCTCACGGAGACGAGAGGTCTTCCTTGGCAGACCAAGGAAGAGATGGCTTCAGTGAAGGCGGAACAGGGTGTAAGCCTATACCTTGACGTGGAGAAGAAGAAGAAGAGACAAACGAAATATTGTCTTACATTCACGTTGGGTTATTTTGTGAACGTGTTCTGTATTTTGTTTTGTATTTTTAAGTACTACGTGTTTCACTTCGCAATTAATTAAAGTTCTTAGGAGCTTATATTATAAGACAGCGGTTGTCGTGGATTTGAATGGTAAATTATCAGAAGATATTCCTACAAATAAAGGTGTGAGACAAGAGTGCCCTACTTCACCGACAATTTTTAGTATGTACATGGACGACATATTTCGGTGATGGACAGCTAAAGTTGACTCGGGAATATCACGTCAGCGAAATATTCATGTGAATGCATTGTTTTGTGCAGATGACAAGGTAATGATACAGAAAACAGAAGACCGGTTACAGGATCTGTTCAATAGCTGTATTTACGTTCAGTAGCATCATACAAGTCTGTGAACTACAGATCTCTGCTACAAAGTCTAAAACGATGTCATTTCAGGGCAGGTACTCTATAAGAACTAATATAGTCGTGAATAATCAGATTTTGGATCACGTTAATCATTTTAATTACCTTGGTTGTAACTCGTATCTCATATGAAACTGATATTGATTGGGATAGTAAGCTAACAAAATTCAGACGCATCTGTGGAACGATTCATAGGTACCTGAAAAATAAAACACTGAAGGATACCCGAATGAAATTTTTTAAACTGGCTGTTCCCACATTCCTGTATGCTAGTGAGACATGGACTCTTGATAAAAGGGACGTGCAGAGGATTCAGGCAGCCGAAATGAAATTTCTAAGAGGGACGCAAGGTTGTCCTCTCTTGGATCGGAGAACGAACGAGGATATTAGACGCAATATAAACATTGTATTATTGCACCAGAAGATTGAAGACCACAGGAGGAAGTGGTGTGAACACTTGAATGGGATGCCTAATATCCTTCTACCTGTATCTGTCTTGGGTTATTACCCTACCGGGGAAAGAGATGTCGGTAGACCGAGGAGGAGAAGGGTTCCGGAACAGGTCTAAGGCCTAATACTTGAAGTAGTGATGAAGTACTACGTGTAAGCGGAAACGTATAAATTAATTACCTTCTTAAAGAGATCATTATTTGTAGAAAAGAACTGTGAAAGGGGTACACAAGTAGCCGTTGTCACGTGACATTAAGTATTATCCTGTTATGGAGTATCCAAAAAACTTACAGCATTCGCCGGCATTGTTATTAAATATATATTTACAACTAGATTTAGTATTTTGTATGGATACTTGTTCAAAATAGTAAATAATTTTTTATACGAAAATATAGTGCAACGTTACAATTATTATAAAATGAATAGACGTATGGCCATGTACCCAACGCAACTATAAAGTGTTAAACACAGTCTAGGTTATAGGATTTTTGTTTGTTCGTTGCGTTAAGTATATGTGGTTGCATAATAAACGTATTGTTTAAAAAGAGGAGTGAGAAGTTGGTGACATTAAATAATTAATGAAAACATACTAAAAGAATCAATCAACGGTTTATTAAATATTGCAAAGAAAATTAATTGATTATCAAAATTTAAAACTAGAAAATTCAAATTATTCTCTTTTATAAGGTTACACTCAGCAAACATAACATATCTTTGCTATTCAGCACACACTAATAACATATAGTCATAAATATCTAAACATATACAATGGACAAATTAAAAAATCCTTTTATATAGTTTGGGTATCTGACTTTGAATCGTTATTAAAATTTGAAATCATAGCAACTCATTTGTAAAAATAATGCTACCAAATAAAAATTGAACGGTTGCTATTAATATTTTCATAAAAATAATATTTAGTTTAAGAATAATTTTTTTTTATAACGATACGCTCAATTTTAAAATTGAACAGAATAAAATTATTTTTAACACCAACTTACAATTACATCTTTTACTTTAAATATTTATACTATTTACATTTAAGTCTTTTTAATTACTCTATCTCATACTGTTGTTTATGAGTTCGTGCGCGCGCGCGTGTGAGTCTCCTGACTGATGATAGTGACGCTTCCTCGGTATTCTATAGCCTGTTGTGGATGGTGGTCCTGTGCTCCTCCATCAATCGTGGTGTATTGCAGATGATAGTGATGGTGATGGAGTTCAAGTCGATTAGCAGTGAATGTTTATACAATACAATCAATATTAATGACGTATTTGATGAAATTTCTAAAGTTAATTAATTTCTACATTTATATACTGCTAGTGAAGGTAAACATTTTAAAGATACGGAGTTGTCACAGATACGGACGGAAATTTTCAAACATTTTAATTCTGCTGAAGAAAAAGCCTGTCAGTTTGCTCAAATCGATTGAGTTTATTTTTTTGTTAACTTGGACTTCAGCAGCTGTGGAAAGGGTGCAGAACGTGTGGCGCACAGATAGAGATGTGGCTACAGGGATAGTATACTCTTTACGTAACTTCAAAATAGCTTAATTCACAGTATAGCTGTTGTAAATTTTATAAAATTGTTAAAAATAGTGATAACATTATTAATGAATTATCTGAATCAAAGTCAAAAGTAATGGCCTTTATAGGAGATGAATCGGTTCGGACCCAACACACGCTTAGACAATTTGAGCTATCTTGGACGTGACATTACCTGTGATCAAGATAGAGACATAGAAAATAAAGTGACGAATTTCACAAGAATGTGTGGAAACGTTGGGAAATAAATGTAGACAAGAAACACAAATAAAACTTTATAAAACAACGGCAACACGTACACTACTGTATGGTTCTAGAACTTGAGTCATAAAGAAAAAAGATGAACAGAAGATACAAACAGCAGAAATTAAATTTTTGAGATCAGTTAAACGGTATAATAGACGAGATATGAAATGAGGAGATAAGAAGTGTTTTAGATATTTTTGCAGTTAATGAAAGGATTTAAGAATACAGAAGAAAATGGATTCAACACAAAGATAGAATGGAAGAAAGTAGAATACCGAAGACAGCGAAAGATTACAACCCTAGAGGCAGAAGAAAAGTTGGTAGGCCTAAGAAAAGGTGAACTGTGGAATAGGAACAGGCCGCTAAAGCCTAAAACCGTTAAGAAGAAGATGATGGTGATTATAATGAAATTGCATCGAAGTCAAGCAAATTAAATAATCCCACGATAATCAATAATTAAACTGTAATGCAGTTTATAATTTATTTTTTTTTAATAATTATATGTATGTTTATAAGTTAAAAATATTAGTTTTACTTAGAACATGCCCACAGATGCCCCCCTCCCCACTCCATTCGGTCAACACCCACCAGTTTTACCAAAGTGTCTCCTCGTTTCGCTTCTGAAAAAATTGTAGCCCTTTTTTAATCAAAATCTGAACAGAAACATATTGTACCGCTACTGGATTTAATGTTGATCATCATCATCTTCAAGGATTAAACCAAGGATGGTTTGTTTTACTAATTAAGATAGGAGATTTGTAAGTCCAGTGTTTATAGAGTTTTCGCAAACCTCACTATTACTCGTTTTTCAGTAATTTGCAGGCTTGAGCGCTGAATCCTTACGGATCCATGACGGTGCCAGCTATCTTTGGACGTAGAGGAGTAGAGGTAAAATGTAGTACTTGTTCTCGACGCTGGGAAGAAGTTTACTACACTTTGAGCAAACAAGGTTGCTCAGAACGTTTGAGCTTCACGTAATGCCCCTTGTTTGCAACCATTTACCTTTTTTCTGTTAAACTTCTTTATGCCTAATATAGTTACTTCCGTTAAAATCGGTTGTTTGAGTTAGTGTTTAAATAGGTACTGACTCGAGCAATTACGTAGTTCAGAGATATACGCCAACGGTCGGGGTAATTGTCCATTAGAGAGGCGAGCGAACCGGCCCCGCGGAATGCCGGTCGTTTCTACATTGTTTTCAATATCGAAGCCCGTTGTTTTTCCCTGAATGACTTATGTAATAGCCCTCCACTTCTTGCCTTTTATGTTCTTTTAAACACGTATAGTTTTTTTTCTCGAAACGAAATAAAATTTCTGGCCGTTTGAAACACATAAAGCCTGCGGCCTGTGCGTAGTTTATCAAACGCCCGATGACGGCTGGCACCGCTAATGATGTGTTGTAATTTTACGCTTATTTATTTCTTTGTAAAAAGATTACGAACTGTATCAGCGACGAGAAACGTTTATGGTGTCACTCGGGACATGTGTACGTCATCATTACCGGGCACTTTTGTTTTGCTCGAATAAATCTATTAACTGAAACAAAAAGTAGTGTATTGTCGGAGCACACCTGTTCCCACAGTCGGCGCGATACGTTTATCGTTTGGCTTCATTGTTAGCTTTGTCTGTCGGACATATATGACTCCGAAACAGGACAGGACAGATACCAAAGCATTGCTGGACGTATAACAAGAGAATTGTCCTCGGAGCGATTATAGCGCCAACCAGTGACGTAACTAGGAAGGTGCTCCTGTGGTGGGGGGTGCGTAAACAGTGGACTATCCAGAATTTAGCTTTCGGGGAGGGTTCCGGTGTCGGGTCGGCTTCGTACAAAAGAAAAAACAAGTTAAGACTAATCAACATTACTAGCGTTTAATGTGGCTGAAAAACGCTTGATAAAATCTGAAATCAGTCCCATTAAAGTAAACGGTAATAACACAATATTGAAACATTCTTAAAAGCTAATTATTGACTGAACTGATTTACCTGTATTTCATATTTCAATTAGACAGAAATAAATTATTGCTTGTTCTGTCAGCCTAAAACAAGATTAAATGAATAGGCCTAGATGGTTATTAGTTAGTCAGCAGACAGGAGACAATTATTTATTTCCTTATATTTTTATTAACCTTTATTAGTTTTGTTTTTTACTCATTTTTTAATTTCACGTGTAATCTGTACACTGTTTTCAGATTTTAGTCAACATTCCCTTTAGTTTTATGCTCCACATGAATTTTTGCGATGTTGCTAAATTTTGACCCAATTTTAGAACTCCAGCGTCTAAAAATTTTGAAATTTCAAAATCAAACACTGTATTTAGATTTTGTTTGGAATTCTCTTTAAGTCGATACTTCACATGGACTTTTGCAAATTTTACTCTCTCGCACTGTTGCCTCTAGCCGCGTGTTTTCGAGGGAGACACAATCTGAATATTAATAGGGATCAGTAGGATAAAAGTGTGAAGACGTATGCCAAGTTTTACGAAAACCTGTTGATTCATTCAAACATTATCGTAAGACTTGCCCCGAAACAGAATGGACAGACAGACAGTGCCAAACGGTCGAGTTAAAACTCAGAACTCGCTTCGCTCGTTTAACAAATAATATTGTATTATGTTTATTTTGTAGTCAAAGCCTTTTTATCCATCCTTTATTCTTAACTTTTGTTGAACGAGTTATTTTAACTGAGGTCGATGTGCAATTAGAGCCTTGTCACTTTGAAAAATAGAAGACTGGACTATGAAAAGATTCTAACTGCATTTTAGGACCTTATGTCCTCGTTAAATGAGAAAGCATTTTTTAAATAAATGGAATGAAAAATAATATGTCCATGAATGTATAAGGTTATAAAGTATAAAAGATATTTATACATTAAGAAGAAAGTTACCGATAATCTTAACTTTAAACTCATTTTTTTAAATATCAAAAATAAAAAAGTTTATCTTAAAATATAAAATAATCGAGTAATAAAAAATTTCTTCTCTATTTCCTTGAAAAATAACATACGTTATGCAGATGATACCGTCATATTCGCAGATAGCTTAGAGGGGCTGCAACAACTAATGAATAGAGTGGACAGAAGGCAGCCGTAGATATGGTCTGGATATCAATGTTAATAACGAAGCTGATGATTGTATCTAAGAACAAGTTCATAAACTGGACCTTTAATATAAACCAAAGGCCAGTTGAACGTGTAAGCAAATATACATATCTTGATACTATAGTCAGTGAACAATGGAACCACTCTCAAGAAATAAAGAGCAGAATTGAAAAGGCAAGAGCAGGCATAAGCTATTAGAAAGAGCAGTTTATTCAAAAGCCACGATTTAACAATAAACAAAGATGAGACTTTTACGCTGCTACGTATTCTCGGTCCTCTTCTACGGTGTAGAATCTTGGACTTTGACTGAAGCCAGAACTAAAAAATTGGAATCTTTCGAAATGTGGCTTTACCGTAGAATACTGAGCAAATTCATGGACAGCACATGTAATTAATGTTGAAGTTCTTAGAAAGATGAAGAAAGGAAGGGAAATTATTAATACAGTGAAGATAATAAAGCTTCAGTATCTGGGACACCTCATGAGAAATGAACAGAGATTTTACTTATTGCAGTACATACTACAGGAAAAGTACTTGGAAAGAGAGGAGTTGGGCGACCGAGAATCTCATAGCTGAGAAATTTAAGGACCTGGTTTGGCATGAATACAGCTGACTTATTCCGTGCAGCAGTACAGAAAGTTAAAATAGTCTGTGATATCCAACATCCGGATAGGAACTATCAGAAGAAGAAGATCCTTGAAAAATATTTGACTTGTATTGATGATTAGATTTGGCATTCGGCGTCACTAAAATTTCGTTTAAGGTGTAAAATATTGTACGTTTGCCGTTGCCAGCTGGTAGTTGGGGTTGCAGTGCACAGACCACCCAGTCCCAGCCCATGGCGCGAATTTACGTAAACCCAACTGTTTTCTCTGTCAACAAACAATGGAAATATCTTGTTTTCTTACAAACTACTATATCGTTGTTGCAACTTGTTGCTTTCATGTATGCACTAATATGGAATAATTGTTAACGGGTTTTGCAGAGAATATTTCTATAACCGACTCCACTTATAAAATACGGTGTAGCGTACACAGATCGACGTACGTTCTTCTCAAATTGTCGTAAACAATATTTATAATATGAAAAATATTGTAAAGCAATGAGGGCACGTAGTACAGGTTTCTTTCACTTCTTTCAGATTGTTTTTTAAATTAAAGTAACCTAATTTTAAAATTTGAGGTTATAAAATAATCGTGATTTCTTAAGTTATTAAAGAAAATTAATGTAAACATCTGCACCAAATTTCGTTAACTACGTTGGTATTCTTGTATGTCTTTCTTTTTCCGATGCGTTTTTTAGTATTTAGTAACAGAAACGTACAGTATAATGCCGTTATTCCGACCAGGGGCTTATCTCAGAGCTGCTTCTGGGATGGAGGGATGAAACAAGCTTCAAGGTTGGACTCCCTCATTTTCCTCGGGACAGATGAGAAATTCATGAGAAATTGTATAAATACGTTTTATATAATTCTTTGCGTCTCCAAGTTTTTGAGTAAACCAACGTGAAATATAAGGGTAAAAAAAAATTGAAAACAGCTGATTTAAGAATATTATAACTTGATTAAGTATTGTTCAAATTAAAGGTAATAAATCTCTTGTCGTTAGGAATCACTTTAATTCTAAATTTGTAATCTTAATAAACCTTGTGAAAACGAGTGAAGATATTTTTGAAAAACACCTCCCTCATTTACCTCGAGACAGATGAGAAATTCAGGATTCTTCTTATAGGCCTATAATTTTATAAACACAATTTATGAATTCTTTGCCTCTACAAGTAAACCAATGTGAAATATAAGGGTTAAAAAAAATAGTGATTTCAAAATATTCTAACTTGATTAAGTATTGTTCAAATTTAAGGCAATAAATCTCATGTCATTCTAAACGAATTACATCACTGTAATTCTAAATTCGTAATCTTAATAAGTCTTGTGAAAATGAGTCCTAAAATATTTTGGAAAACCCAATTTTATTACCCTTCGAACTTTAATGTAATGGAATTGTCTCAAGAATAAACGAAATACGGGAAAGGATACAGGCCGCAAATAGAGCATTTGCTCCGTTGACAGCTATATACTTTGCTGAACAAACAAGCCGCTAACCTAGTCAATATCTTTGAAAGAAGAATTTTGAGGAGAATGTATGGACGAATCCAAGTCAGTGGGGTACGGAGAATGCGTCACAATGAGCAACTATACAAGCTGTATAAAGGCAATGATCTGGCCACCACCATCCGACTGCATAGATTGCACTGGGCAGGACACATCATTAGGATGGAAGGCGACGGAATACCTAGGAACGTACTGTTTTGTCAAATCGAGGGTAGAAGGATTTCTCGGAAGACCCAAGCATCGCTGGATTGACGCAGTGGCGAGGGATGCTGATAATTTACTTAAAATAAAACGATGGACATCGATCGCCAATGACAGGGAAAATGGAGGCGGAAGATTATGGAGGCTAAGGTTTGTCTCCGAACTGTGAAGAAGAAGAAATGTAAGAGAATTGGAGAATACAAGATGTACATACGCCCGTTGTAAGTACAAACATCCCGTTCGCCTTTCGCTATTCAGACCTCATCTGTATTTGTTCTGTTTATCTGGGTTGCTATTCGTCCTGGGGATTTTTGTCCAAGTCCGCGATTTATCAGTCCCTAGAAAACGTTCTGATTTGACGAAGCAAGCAAGATACATTCGGCTCAGTTAGACGTCGTCGGAAGAATTCTGAACCCTTGAAAAACCGATTAATAGTGTTATAACCTGAAGAATGTTTTAACCTAGAGTCCGTGAAAACGCTGGACATCGATCGCCAAGGACAAGGAAAATGGAGGAGGATGATTATTGAGGCTAAGGTTGGACTTCGAACTGTGACGCCATAGAAGAAGAAGATTGTCTCAAGAATGTTTTGAGCAACTTGCAGCTCTTGTTAAAGAACGTTATTGTTTGTGTAATATCCTGCAAAAAAATCTTCTTGTCTTACCGAATTAAAGTCAGGAAACTGCTGGTTTACCTGTGCAAAGACGGGGATTCAAACCATGGAGATGAGTCATAACATAGACAACTCTGTAAAGGGAAATCTGGGCGAAAACGTCGATGAAAGTCAAATATTTTTCAAGTATCTCCTTCTTCTGATAGTTCCTATCCGGATGTTGGATATCACAGACTATTTTAACTTTCTGCACTGCTGCACGGAATAAGTCAGTTGTATTCATGCCAAACCAGGTCCTTGAATTTCTCGGCCATGATATTCTCGGTCCCCCAACAATTCTGCTCTTTATTTCTTGAAAATGGTCCCATTGTTTATTGACTATAGTACCAAGATATTCTTATTTTATAATTTACAAATATTGTAATTCCTTTTATTCTACAATTATTTGTTAGCCTTATTTTAACCCACGCAACTGCCTTCCAAATAGATTTACGTTAAGTGGTTACAGAATTTCGTTGAAATTTTTAATAGGTTTCGGGGGGGGGGCGGTAATGGGGACTGTATAAGTGGCGGAATCCTCTCGTTGTAAAGTTGTAGTAGGTAGCAAGCGGCCATTCTTTAGTTAAATTTAATCTTATAAACGCAGTGATTTTTCATTGCTTTTATACGCAATAAGGCGCGGCGCCAAACGCGGAGCATTGTCTCTTTTCTTCTTCCCGACCCTCGTGCATTCTCGATTTAATGAGACATAAGTGAGATAGTTGAAATGAAGATTGGTTTAAGGGGGTGAGAAACAACAGTTTCTGCTTGTCGTTGTATTCAAATTGCCGCGTAAGGGGAGTAGAGGGGAGAGAGACAGTACCAGATGTTTCCCATATTTCCCTTTACTGTAGCGCGCGCGTCTATAATTATTTTATAGCACGTAAACCGGCTAGTAATAATGTCGCGTACATATGTAATGTGTCACCACTAACGTTCGTTTTATTGGGTATATCACTGATCACAGTCTTTCTGACTGTGTGTTTAACGCGCATTGAACAGATATGCTGTATGCCGCCACAGTATTTACAATAATATTGTCTTGTAATATTTGTCTACATCTGTTCATTGCATATTGTGTGTGTGTGTGTGTGTGTGTGTGTGTGTGTGTGTGTGTGAACACTTTTTGCTACAGTCTATTTCTTGATGTATATAATATATTTAATATTTATAATAATTTTACCTCAAGATGTTTTTTCCTTATATGGAACATGTTTCGCGAAACTTATTGTTCCCATCCACAGGCTTCTTAATTTTGAATCTTGTGGAGTACTTGCGTTTTGGTTGGTTGTTGTTATGGTTTCCTGTTGGTTTTTGGTATTTTAAACTGGTATTATTGTGTATGTATTAGTATTTTCGATGTTGAGTGTTTTGAAAACTGTGTCATGTTTTGTATTGATTTGTATTTGTTCCGGTATTAGTTTCTTTTGTGTTTTACGTTTGTATATTTGTAAATTTTCCCAAATGTTCATTATGTTCCTTTTGTATGGTATGTCTTTTATTACTGTCATGTTTGTTATGTATGGGAATTCATGTCCTGTGTTTATTGCATGTGTGGCGAAAGTAGATTGATATATTTCTGGTTTTTTGTATGCGTTTAGATGTTCACAAAAAACCAGAAATATATAAATCTAATTTGGCCAAACATGCAATAAACACTGAACATGAATTCCCAGCCATAACCAATATGACACTAATAAAACACATACCACACAAAGGTACCATATAAACATTTGGGAAAATTTACAAATATACTAACACAAAACAAACTAATACCTGAACAAATACAAATCAGTGCAAAACATGATACAATTTTCAAAACACTCAACATCGAAAATACACAAAATACTAATATGTACACCACAATAAAAAAACGAATGAGAAGCCATAACAACAGCCAACCAGCACACAGGTACTCCACAAGATTCAAAATTAGGAAGGCTGATGATGGGAACACTAAGGGTCCCGAAACATGTTCCAAATAAGGGAAAAATAACACCTTGAGGTAAAGTAAATATAAATTTTAAGTGTGTGTGTGTGTGTGTGTGTGTGTGTGTGTGTGTGTGTGTGTGTGTGTGTGTGTGTGTGTGTGTGTGTGTGTGTGTGTGTGTGTGTGTGTGTGTAGACCTACCCATAAATAGAAATGAAAATAATTTTAAATACTCAATACACAGAAAACCGTCTCAAACTAATTTAATAATTCCAAATAAGTCTAATCATCCTCTCTAACATAAAATAGCAGCATTCGGTTCATTAATGTACCATATGTATAGAATCATATTAAATGAACAAGAAAGAAACAATGAAAGAAATATTATCAAATATATAGCAATAGAGAATGGATACAAAATAAAAACTATCAATAAGTTAGAAAATAAAATAAAACGTGAACTCACTAAGCAAACACCATTCATGTAAACACCCTCCCACTAATGATAATATAAAATATATCAACTTTACTTATCACTCAAACATAACTCGTAAAGTAAGCAAACTATTTAAAGATACAAACTTAAAAATATCTTATAACACAGATAATATTATTTTTAATAAAATAAAACCTAAAAATAATTTCAACATTCATAATAAAAATGGAGTTTACAAAATATAATGTCCAGATTGCAATAAATGTTACGTAGGCCAGACGAAGAAAGACTGTCCGAAAGATATATTCAACATCGCAATGCGTGTCTAAAACCTAATATTTACAAATTTAATTTAGCCACACACTGTTTAAACAATAAACATAAATTCCCAGACGTGTGACCAAATTAATTAAAAACGTACAAAAAGGTAACAAAATGAATATCTGGGAAAATCTTAATATTTACAAACACAATAATAATAATCTAATAATTAAAGAACAAATACAAATAAAAACTAAACAAGGTGATTTATTTAAAATCATACATTTATTAGAATAATAGAATAAATATTGAATATATAATAAATAGCTACTACATAAATCTTTACAACAACCGAAAATAGAATCGAAACAAATTCGATTATCCGTTAGCTGTATTGTAAGCGAAACATTCAATTACAATTCAACAAACGTCTGAAGATACAGAATTTGAATTAAAATTAATTTTATACTATTTACTACAACTTACGCTTATACTATATGTCTATCACGAGAAATAAAAACTTCCTCGCACACCGAAAATTTTAATAGACACGCTGACGGCATTAATTATAGAGATACAAAAATCAATAAAAAATTTATTTAGTGCTCTTTGGCTATTGAAATGTGTTCATAAGAAAGGAAATTTATTGTAAATAAAACATGGTAAAAATGAACTCCACCAGTCTTATAACAGGGCAGCAGTCAGTGGTTGACTAAAACGTTGTTGCTTCCTTCTGCAAGTAAACAAAAATATATAAAATATTGTTTTGTGAAGAAGCTAATTGTGTTACAGGCATATAATTGTGCAGCATAAGGTGTAGAACGTCATCGAAGTTTAAAACTCTTTAAAATTTGTACTTCACATTTATTACGAATGGCAACGTTGCAAAGGCGAGACGTATAGGATAAACACGTGGGTAAGAGAGAGCGCGACTGCTCCCGTAAGAGCCAGTGCTGAAAATTAAACCTGGGACGGGCATCAGACAGCGGCGTAACTAGGGACTGCTCCTGCCCCGTTTTCCTCACCATTCTTCAGGTATAATTGTGTATAAAATTATTTGTAAGTCTTCCTGTAACACATACAACTAACTTAGAAATAGGCCTTTTGTGTTAAGTGATTATGGAATTTTACTTAAATTTTTGGTTGCTCTTGGGGGGAGATAAAAACGCGTGATAACATCCTGAAATCAGTCCCACTAAAGTAAACGGTATAACACAATAAAAATACCCGTTATTGAAACATTGTTAAAAGTTACTTATTGACTGAATAGAATTTCCTATATTTCATATTCGAGATGCTGTGTAATAAACCTGTTTGTATATTTTAAAAAAGAGCTGCTACTGTATTAGCGTACAAAGCTGAATAAGACAAAATAAAACATTTCACTATATTATAGGCTCCAAGTCACCTGTATAAGTATTTAATTGTAATATTTGTATACAATTGGTTACTCACCGTCTTGTGACCTCTTTAAAACTTTCAATAACTACGCATTTGAAGGATAAATCCTCATCATCAGGTTATATAAAAACCGCAGTCCTTCTGGAGAAGTCGTCAAACATCAAAATAATCAAAAAGAATTTAAAAAAACACCAATCCTTCTGAAGAAGTCATAAAAGAATCAAAAACCAAACATCGCGTGTAGTGGTGCGCACCAGGTCGCGACGCGGCGTGAAGTGCTACAATAATGCCATATACACACATACTGTGATGTTTGGTAAACTTTTTTTGATTTTTTGACGACTTCTCCAGAACGATTGGTGTTTTTATATAACCCGATGATGAGGATTTATCCTTCAAATGCGTAGTTATTGAAAGTTTTAAAGAAGTCACAAGACGGTGAGTAACCTAGTGTTTACAAATATTACAATAAAATAAAACAGCCTAAAAATGAAGGGTTTAACATAATTCGTCAACTGTTTCAACCCTCTGGGAGGGAGTCCGGTCATCCCGTAAATACGCCCCTGAACATTTTTGTAAATTTAAAAAAGTGTTTTTGTAATATTACAGTAATTGCTTTTCATAATTAATGTTAGTCTATTAATTCGTAGAATGCGAAATGTTAAGTGGTTAATATTTTTATATAATAAGACTGTGCTGTAGGCTGTTTGACAAACGCTGCTTATAAACTTTACCAATGTTCGAAAATTATTAGTTTAGCATGTTTTTGTATTATGTTAGTTTTGTAGTAAGGGCGGTCGTATGGTGTAAATTTGAAAGAGAATAATATCCGATCCTATTACAGTACAGTGTATTACAGTCCATAGAACCGATCTTACTAACTTACGTGCACGGTACGCCTACAGTACTGTACAGTACTATATAGTACTCATCTTTCGGACAACTCAAAGGATAACGAAGATGTTCGAAACTAGTAGCTTATACCGTCCCCGGCTCTCCATTGATTGTTCTGAACGCTGACGATGTTATGGTCAGTAACAGACGTGCAGCTCTATCCCTACTGGGGTTCCGGAAGATCTAATACCAAGGATTTAACAGCAAAGTGAGCATCCAACTCCGAACGGAGGCAACGCCCCACCGCAAAAAAACACATTCCAACGTCGAGGTCAACCCAATGGATACGAACCCGAGTTACCTCTTGTCTGCCACCAAATGCCGGCCAGGGCGCGAAAAGGGCGTACCCTACTTACGGTTCTCGCCGGCCCCCGAGGAATTAATTTGGTCGGGCCAGGAGTAAACTCCTGACACTACCTGCACCAACCACGGATTGGCCTCCCGATCAGGGGCACCTACCGTTGGCGGCGAACCACCATTTCGGGTCGATTTTCGGGCAGAAAATCTAAGGATAACGGAGATGTTTCAAGCCTCTGCTTATACCATTCCCGTCTCTCCGTCGAGCAGGAAGTCTTTTGTTCTGAACGCTGATCAGGCGCCTGACGATGTTGTGGTCAGTACCCTTGGGTTTGAGACGTAAAGCTCTAACCCTCCACGGGTCACGGAATATCTACTATCTAGGATTTAGCAGCAGATAGTAGCATCCAACTTCACCGCACAAGGGGGACACAGAGTCGACGCTCCACAGCCGAAACCACAGACCAACCTCGAGTTCAACCCAATACATCGGGAATGCGCCCGGGTAACCCCGGACCCACCCTCGATGCCGCTCGGGGCGCAGACAGGGCGTACCCTGCCTACGGGGCTCCCCGACCCCCGAGGAGTTAATTTAGCAAGGCGAGGGCAAGCCCTGACCCGCCTCCCATCAACAACGGGTGGGCCCCCCATTCTGGGGGACCTACCAGAGGCAGCATTTAGCCACCGTTTAGGGTCTGCGCACCCGGGGCTTTGTCGACTTTCGGACAGTTCGAGTTTCGAACACTTTTCCGGGAACGCGTTATTATCGAAAGTCGAGGACGTCTTGTACTTCAGATGTACATATATTCTCATGCCATACATTAGCTTGACACTGCCGATGTTTTTCCTGTATTAAATTCTTAACCATCGGCTGATGTTGCCACATATGTTATTACAGGTTCTCCACTGGTTCTCTGCGCTTAACAAACAAACCGCGATTCGACATGGCGGTCCGTAAGTCTAACAGACGAAAATTATCCTGACAGAAAACTTTTTTGGCAGATAAAAATAGAGAACTCTTATTGTCGTGAACTATATAATAATTGCCCGCTATTTCATAATTTTGAGTTGCTTAAAACATTCTTGGAGAATCATCTATAAATTATTGTAAGAAAAGGTAATAAAACCAGGGGTCTTCAAAACTTTCCAGGAAAATGTTTCTTCACACTATTTGTTAAGAATACAAACTGGAATTAAAGTGATTCTTAATGACATGGTATTTATTAACTTTAATTTCAATAACAACCAATCAAGATAAAATATTCTGAAATAAGCGAGTGTTTGCTATTTTTCCAACCCTTACACTTCACATTGCTGTACTCAAAAACTCTGAGACGCAAAGAATGAACAAAATTGTATGGGAATAATCTGGAATTTCTCATTTGTCCTCAGCAAATGGGGGAGGATCGCACCTTCACTGCAGTTGGTTTATAAAACCTTCACTATTTTGGATTATAACACAGTCGTCGCCAAATAGCACCAGTGGGGCGTGTCCAGAATTTTTCCTGGGGTGTCCGGGGTCCGGTAGATTCGGCTTCATACAAAAAGAAAGATACTTAAGACTAATTAACATTACTATCTTTAAAATGGCTGAAAACGTGAGATAGTATCCTGAAATCAGTCCTATTAAAGTAAACGGTAATGACACAATAAAAATACACGTTGTTAGAAGATAGAAGATACTGACTGAATTAATTTTCCTATATTTCATACTGTATTTCAAGATTATATAGGTTTTTTTCTGGAAAGAGTTAAATTTACGCCAATTTTTTGCGAAATTAAAACTGTCAAGTGTCGAGTTAATTATTATTTATTTATTTTAATTTAACCGCTGTATCGGTGGCAGTTGTATAATTTTTAAGGGTAGACTTTATTCTCCTACAAAATTGTCGCTTACAAAAAGATAACGTTTATCGCAAAAAAATTGCAATAAATAATTGAGTAGGAGGAAGTGTAAGCGGTAATGCGCGCGAGATCACCGCAGACAAATTACTGACACGAGCGTGTTGCCAGCTGTCGTTTTGTGTAATATTCCTAATGATAGCCGTGGCGGCGTGTGCTCGATGGGTTGCACATGTTTCCCGGGCAAAGCTTACATAGATTAATGTGTTATGCATGTCTCACCGTCTTGCCGTTTCACAAGTACGTCTCGTTTTTAACAAACATGGGATTCTTAGTATGCTGTCTGTTTCGTGGTCAGGGGCGGAAACCAGGGAAATTCCCACATTTTCTGCCATCGTGGCGACGGAAAATTATTTGTTTCTCTCTGCCAAGCATTTCTGAATTTTTTAAATATTCAAACAAGTCATTTAAGAATATTAAAAAACGCGTTTCGCAGGAAAAAGCCGATTTCTTTCTGCAGATGGAACGTGAAAAAAAAGAACCATTATCTTGTGAGTGCGGCACCTGACCACTAAACGCGGAGAGCCCAGGAATGCCATGAAACAGGGTAACAACCAAAATTGTCACTGGAAGAAGACAAAAATAAGTTAATAACAGTTAATAATGTCACTAGATGGACGTACAAATGGCGTATTAAACTGAATGAAAAAAAGTCTTCTTATGTCAAATTCGCCAACAGGAAAATAGAGCGCTGACCTATTTCAATCATCAAATATTCCACGTGAAAATACGGCAAGCTATTTGGGCATGGCTCTAGACGCTAAGCTTTAGATGCGAGGAACGTGTCAAGAAACAACGTGAAGAACTTGAAATAAATTTATAGAAAATGTGGTAGCCACTTGGGAGGCACCCTCAAGGGCCAAAGTTTGGTAAAATTGCAAATTCCGTGTGGGATATCAAATTAAAGATAATTTTAACCAAAAATATTATTTTTAATTTTTGCCATTTTCTTTTTTACTTCCATGTTCCGTAAGGAAATGGAAGTATGGTGATCGCGAAAAAAATCATGTTCGAGATAAGGGCTGATTCTGATTGTACTACCGTCAAAACATGAAGAAAAGTCATTTTCCGAAAAGTGTCTGTGTGTAGAATTTTTTCTATGACAAACGATAACTGCCTCAAATTCAGTGTTGAAGGGCAGTTAATGGTAATTCAGGGTAATTTTCTATAATGAAAATGATAGTTGAAGGGGGAGGGGTAGCTTTTTATATGTGTGCTACGTTAACGGCAACAAAGAAGTAGTTTGTTGTTGAAATTCCACGTGCTGTTTGGCCGTGTCTAATGTTTTCTGCAAAACCAGACGTTTCGGCAGTGCCATCGACTGCCATCATCAGTGAAAATCTAGTGCGCTAAAGTGAGGTGGTATACGTTAGTGACTACACTACTGTGGTTAAGGCTGAAGAAAGAAATAGAAAGAAGTAGTTTCTATGGAAATTTCACTACGAAAATTATTTTAAATACATATCTTAGAACATGGAAGTCATGTATGGTTCTCCATGGCGATATTTTTTGTCCCTCTCGGAAAGGGTTAACCCCCAATAAACACCCCCTCAGTGCACCACCGTACAAAATAAGGTAAGTTTTCCAAGCCCCCAGGTCGACTCAGCGTGGGATTAGTACCTGGGATGACGTCCTGTATTTTAGTGGACGGCTAAGTGTGACCCTGGCAACACTATGTCGTGGGGAATTTCCTATTAATATCAAACACATTATAAATACATCGCAAAGCCTCACGGAAAGAAGGAGTAACTGGGTGACATTTTGACACGTCATTTGCGCTCAGCCCTGACGTGTTTGCTGTTATCCTGAGAGAGAGTGAGGGGGGGAATGGATGTGTGCGCTCGTGCGTGGCGAGGTCTTGTGGAACTGTCACTTCTCGTCACGATCTGCTCTATTTTCATACCAACTGTTTGTTTCATAAATCCAAAATAAAACCAGTATGCTCTTTGAGCAGCAGAACTCGCTCATTATTCTGAACGAGTATACTGTTTCAGTTCTTAGCTTAATCCTGATGTAAACAAACAGGCGTGGCACATCTGAAACGCTATTTGCTACTTGAATTAGAGGCGTATCACTCTGACAGAATATGGTACATATTTTATTGATACTGTATAAACACACATAAATTGTAATAATTTGTCCTGACCAAAGTAAATTTGTGTGACAGTATCAGATCGACAGTGAAACGTTTTATAACACCAGTTGATGGCCTTTTTTTTATTAACCGTTTAAATATCGTAACAAACAAAAAGTAAAGTTTATTTAAAATGAAAATAGAAGCTGCGATAATTACCAGTGTACTGAATACTATCAGTTGCTGTCAGAGAGTAATTCAGTGCCTTCCATGTCTGTGTCTGAACTTGTATCATCACTTGGGTCAGCGTTATTGATCAGATTGTCCATTGGCCACAACGACGTCGGTAATGTGGGCCAGTTGCCATAGCTTATCATCTTCCTTGATTATATGCTGCATACAATTACTCCACTTGTCCACCGTTGTTGCTTTTACCGCCTTCTCATTAAATAGTTTTATATCAAGCAGCTAATGTTGTGTTGTGACGGGCAACATATCCTTTCAACTGGCTCCCATATTAATTCAATACGATTCAGAATACAGTTATAAGGAGGAAGTCTTAAAACGACGTGCTCCGATTTAAGTTGGAAGTCTCACATGACTATACAGACATTCTGCACATGCGCGTAATACATTACTGTGTGAAATATTATTTCGTAAATTTTAGTGTTATATAATTCTTCAATTATGGGAAAAATTACAGAAATCCTAATATTTTTTGTTTAGTAAAGTAACAATTGTAGAGCAATCACACATTAAACGCTAAAAATTCCAAACTATGGGATTTGTTTAAATTCTCTTTAGTCTGGACGCCGCTGGATTTTACAATTTTTTCAAATTTGTGATACTATTTTTGGGCCTTATGAGAAATAAGCTGTTGGTTTACAACACTGTGTTCAAACCTGTGTCTTCTTACAGCCTTGGGGAACTGCTTCCGTCTCCAACATCGCCATTATCGAAAGATTCCAGTCTAAGGTGATGAGTGCCAATACCAGTGCACCGTAGTTCGTCAGTAACAAAGACATCTGTAGCGACCTAGAGATGCCTACAGTCAGTAGAACCATTGCACGCTTCAGTGAAAGCTACGCGAAACGGCTTGAAAAGCACGCATATCCTCTAGCGTCAAGCACTAGACGTTAATCGCGTCACTTTTGAATACTCGTATCAGTACTGGACTAATTCTCTCGGTATCATGTATTCATTCATCAGTTATGTTCATTAAACGTAAAACAAAAAGGCTCCAAAAGCAGGGCATTTGACAGCAGACGGCCACGCAGATTGCTAGAGACAGTGGCGCGTGGAGAGCCTGATTGTAGTGCTGGTACATACGATGTTTGATCAAAAAGTTCATGCAGTTCTTGTTTATTTTAAAGATTATGCCTTCATTCATCTACACTTATACTGCCCCCTTTAAAGCAGTCTCAGTCGAATGTAACACGATTAAGCCAACCGTTTTTCCACTCTTCAAAATATTTCAAGCATGCACTTTTTGGTAGAGCCTTGAGGTCGCTTAGCGATTTTCATGTTACGTCGTTAGCAGTAGCGAAACGTTGTCCTTTCGTGAAATTATCACTATTTGGATGAGGAAAGATCGCGTTGGGACACATCTGGTGAATACGCCAATTGCCGTGTTATCATATGATGTTTTCTTTCGTCTAGCCTGGGAAAATTCTTAACAAACGATGACGTGCGTCCAGGCGCATTATCGGGCTGGAATTTTCATAAACTATTCTTCCGTAAATCTGGCCGTTTTCGACGAATAGCCTCATACGAATGGCGTAAAATGTCCTTATAGTACTCTTTATTTACCACTGCGGCTAGCGATGAAATTTCGTGGAACACAAAAACTTAATCTTCATCTGACAACCACGATCTTCAACTCATTTACGGCAGTCTTTGAAGCTTGTAAACTGCTTGTTTACGCACAGCAGTCTCGCCAGAAGCCTTCTGAACACGTTTACCAGGACGGGGCAGTTTATCTCACAGTTTACACAAAATTTAATACATATTGTTCAATCTTGGATTGTGGAATGACAAAAATCGCCTAATACACCAATGGACGACTTACTCGGTGAGCTATGAAATCCAGACGATTGTCACTAACATCTGTACCAACAGCGCAAAAAACCTTTTTTTTTTTGTTTTAATCGGACGCTTGTAGCTGTGGGAATTGCAGTATTGTACGAACGTTTTGATCAAACCTTGTGTACTGCGCAGGACAGCAAAGCCGCGAACCGTCTGTAAATACTAATGACAGTACAAGAAGCATTGGTTAACAGTCCTGTAAACTGTCATACCTCAACACATATAGCCGGGCTTTCTGTAGGCAAACACTAGGGAGTCACAGGCAACGCGCGCGGTCATAACAAAACTAAGTAGAACGTTTGAGATTGCACGAACTTGAGGCAGCAAATTTCAGCGGACAGGCATACTTATTGTGCGCACTGTCATAAACGTCTTCAAACCTGTTTGCATTTGTATTACTCTGTAGAGATTTTGTTGTGTAGCAAATCTGTTGTAGGGTTGGCCTTCTTTCGCAGGATTTACGACCGTTAGAAAACGCATTGTATTCAACAAGAGAAAATTTTATACAACAATATGAGGTGGGCGCGCGCGCGCGCGCTAGCTGGCAGTACAATAACTTAATACCGTCCTCTCTATTCGCTGTATTAAAACGTTTATTCCTAATTATTATTAAGTAGATAGTAAATTGAGTTTTTAAAACAATGTCGATTAAGGGGGCGCCCTAAATCGTTTAATGTTGTAAAGACGCGTTAAATGTAACTGTTAATATATCTCCACTGTTCGTCGTATCACCTTGCAGTGGATATTAGGTACATGTTATTAGTCCTTTAAAGCTCCTTCTTTGCACAGAATCCACTGTTTTTATTTCTGTTAACGTTTTTTAGTCCGCAGCGTGTCCAGAACGCCCTCAGCCGCAGAACTAGCTCACTATTTTGAACGAAATACATTTATATTAGGAAAATAAGGATAAATAAGGAACAAGAAACACTAAGCAGATTTGAAAGAAACAGCGTAAGACGTGTTTCTGGCTCGGTTAAAGAAGATGACGAATGGAGAGTCAGAAATAACCAGGAGATAGATGAGCTATTCAATCACGAAGACATTGTAAGATTCATAAACGAATACAATGGTTAGGTCACCTAGAGCGGATGGATCATCAGCGTATGCAAACAAACAAAAATTGTGAGGGCGCAGGTCTATAAAAGCAGAAAAAGGGGCCGACCTAGGATAAGATGGTTGGATTATACGCTAGAGTATCTCGGAAGAATGCATGTGAGGGGTTACAGTGAAATGGCAATGGACAGGAGACATTGGAGAAGATTGGTGTTGGAAACCAGGGCTCACGTTGGGCTGTAGTATTGAAGAAGAAATTCGTGTACTATATAATTTTTCAGTTAGGCATCTCGAAAAAATTAAAAATAAAACCTTACATGAAACTACTAATTTTTATTATAACCACCATCACTTTTTCTTCTACAGCTCTTGGACAGCCTTGGCCTCCTGGACAATCCGCCTCCAGTCGTCTCGATCCTCTGCTTTCAGTCTCCATACACCGAGCCCGCGCAGGTCGTCCTCAAGATCATCCAACCCTCGTTTTCTGGGCCGACCCCTCGTTCTTCTTCCACCAGGTCTCCCCGTAAAAATCTTCTTCAATATGGATGTCTCTAACATTCTCTGGACTTGTGCTGCCCACCGGATTCTACTTTTCTTTATGCCAGTGACGATATTTGGTTCTCCATAGATTCTGTTCGTCCTTATTCTCCATGTTCCGGGACGTTCACTGCACCAAATATCCTCCTGAGGTCTTCCTGCGCAACCACTCTTACTAAACCACCACCACCACACCTTTATTAATTTAAAAAAATGTATTGCTTTACTTTAAATAATCAGCTAATTTAATAAACTATTTAATTAGTTTCGTGCCTTTTTTGTACACATTGTGGATTATCCGCGGCGATCGCGCCACTAAATTCCGCGGATAATCGGATAATCAGCAGTTTACTGTATACTGTTTTTACGTAGATTCAGCGCGCGTTTCGCGGTTCTACGTTGTAGCACCTTCAGCGTCTCGACAGAAATAAGAAGTCTCAAGAGTCCGACCACTGACGATGTCTTGGGCTACACGTCTCGTGCACTGAACCTAAAAAACCGTGAGCTTACGAGTGATAAGCCGTTAGTAAATGTGTCAGTAGATCTGTTAATTTATCGCTCGACGGACGTCGGTAATTGTATCACTATTAACCTTTTTGCCCATACAGTAGCAGCGAAGCGGTTTCTTGCCCCTCGACCTTCCTCCCCCTTGCTTCTTGCTCACGCTCGACAACCCCTTCTGACCACTAACAAATAACTTCCATCACGATAACCGCGCTCGGTAAAAACACTGCACTAATCGGTTCTCCTTAATGTCCTTAGTTTCTGAATAATAACCTGACATAAAATTAACGCGGATAGAAACAAAAATAATAAACCCTTTAATAAACAAAGAAAATGGCCGTACGAATTGCAATGTTAACCTTATTTAACTAAGTAAAAGACAGTGACATCAAAACCCTATGATATTACCACTATCCCAAGATTATCAGGATACGATACTTGTGCTCCACTATAATAAGTTAGGAGAATACGGAACTGGAATGTTCCAAAATAGAATTTTCTCTGTGAGCGTGGCAGTTAACATCGATTCATTATAACGAACACCAAAAGACAATTTTATTAAATTTTCCGAGAGTTGAAAACACAACTACAGCAGACACACATAAAGTTTGACGTAATTTAAGTAAAATATTTAAAAAAAAGCCTTTATATGAATTGGAAATAGGGAATAATTTATAAATTAAAAAAGAATAAAAATACCATACTGAATGTCTTAAACAACAACACCTATAGCTACCTCGGTCAGAAGCATGACAGTCGGCACCAAAGCAACTGTTATCAGCTGTAATTAATTTTTATCTGTCAACAGTATAGCAGTGGCGTATCTATAATTTTACTTTGGGGATCCCAAGTTCGGGTCCGGCTTCGTACAAAAGAAAAAAACAAAATTAAGACTAATAAACGTTGCTAACTTTAAAGTCGCTCTAATCAGTCCCATTAATGTAAACGGTAATAACACAATAAAAATATTCGTAATCGAGACATTGTTTACAAGATACCTATTGACTGAATTGATTTTCCTATATTTTATATGTAGGCTATACGCTGATGCTACGTAATAAACCTGTTTGTATAGTTAAAAAGAGTTACTAAATTATTAGCATACACAGCTGACAAAAAATAACGAAACCGCCTAAAAATTAATAGATTAACAAAATTCGTCAAGTTTTTCGACTGTCTGAGGAGTGGGGTCCGGTCCCGTTCGCTCTGAAGTATAGTTATGTTATTGACTAGTTTCTGCACGCCACTAAACGACGCCAACACTATGTTCGGCTCCACTGAGGACGACTGTGGCAACGCGTCAGCAACGTGGACTGAAAACGATAACGGTGCAATGTGATTGGTGCACAGAGAAACTGTCGGGAAGTGCCGCGCAGTCAAAGGTTTCCCGGTGTTATCCTTCTGTCCGATGCAGTATTAAGCGGCCCATCCACTTACAGTTTTCCTTGCAAGTTTCTTGACTGGCAAGTTGTGAGCAATTTCCTTGTCAAGTCTCGACCAATTTCTTCGCACGCCTCGATAAGGATCCTTGTCAGTTTTTATAGTGAAGGGGCGCAACATGGCATGGTAAGCCCAAGAAAATGCTTGCGACAAGCATTCAAACAGTTTGTAAGTTTTCACTGCAAGTCACGTTAGTTTTTTCCGGCGAACGCGCTGTACAGTACAGAACGTTAAGGTCACATCCGCTTGCGCTATATTTACAACTCGTACAGTTTGTTTTGTAGGTATTGGTTTGACTATTGTGTGTTATTGTGTATTTATTTACTGTGAATTATATATATATATATATGTATATATTATGTAACTGACTTCATGCATACGAAGGTAATTTCGGTAAGTGTCTGCATCGGAGTTCATCTAATAAGTTCAGTTCCTTTGCAAAAACCAACTTCGCGACGAAAACCTATGTCTTCTTTTTGCTTTTAAACGCTTTGCTAAAATTACAGCAAAACAGGCTATTTGACGGTTTTGAACGGGATACATATTGAAAACAACGACTGGATCACTGCAAAGTTCACTTGTAAATGGATGGGCAGTTTCAAGGAAATGTGCCGAGCGTGTTCGAGACTTGCCAAGGCTGTAGCGGCCTGTTCAAGGCTTCACACATTTCCTTGTCACTTTTACTTGTTATTGGATGGGCCGCTTTACGGAATACAAATTCAGATTAGTTCCGGTAGAACTATAGTGTGCGGCTGTAGAGTTACATAGGCTATACAGACATAACACTGCGCCAGAGTAGTATGCTAACTGGAATTGGTTATGTGCTGTACAGCGTGCAGTCGTGGCAGAATATTCACGTAAATAAATAATGAATTACCGAGAATAATTGTTTTTAGGTTATTGTACTTGGAACCCTTATTAGAACCACTACTATATTGTTTTGGGGTCCAGATAATACCAAAGTGGAATATCTGTATCTGTTATCTTGCCTAGATACTGTTGTAATGCCGTATGGTTTCTGTCCGGCCAGTGTGGTATAGCTCACGGTAACTTTTGAAAACACTAACTGGTTTTCGTAAAACCTGACAATCGTGTCCACAATTTTGCGTAAGTATTATTTATGCTTTTATTCAACACCTACTCGCAAGGTATTTTTAGAGAAGCTGTAGATGAATATGATGTGGGAATCTCTCTGAACGGTGAAAGAATAAATACATAGTTACTGTATGGTCTCCAGATCACTGTATATGATTAAATAAATAATTACCTTATTTTATCCACTAAGTGATCTTCTTTTTCTTTTTTAATTAAACGTGTAGTAATTAAAAAAGGAAAAGAAGATCACTTAGTGGATAAAATAAGGTAATTATTTATTTAAAGAATAAATAACATACGTTATGCGGATGATACCGTCATATTCGCATATAGCTTAGAGGTGCTGCAACAACTAATGAATAGAGTGACAGAAAGCAGCCGTAGATATGGTCTAGATATTAATGTTAATAAAACGAAGCTAATGATTGTATCTAAGAACAAGTTCACAAACTGCACCCTTAATATAAACCAAAGGCCAATTGAATGTGTAGGCAAATTTACATATCTTGGTACTATAGTCAGTGAACAATGGGACCATTCTCAAGAAATAAAGAGCAGAATTGAAAAGGCAAGAGCTGTACACTAGAATGAGCAGTTTATTCAAAAGTCACGATTTAACAATAAACACAAAGATGAGACTTTTACGTTGCTACGTATACTCGGTCCTCTTCTACGGTGTAGAATCTTGGACTTTAACTGAAGCCACAGCTAAAAAATTGGAATCTTTTGAAATATGTGGCTCTACTGTAGAATACTGAGCATTTCATGGACAGCACATAATATAACTAATGTCGAAGTTCTTAAAAAGATGAGGAAAGATAGGGAAGTTATTAACACAATGAAGATAAGAAAGCTTCAGTATCTGGGACACCTCATGAGAAATGAACAGAGATTTTACTTATTGCAGTACATACTACAGGAAAAGTACTTGGAAAGAGAGGAGTTGGGCGACCGAGAATATCATGGATGAGAAATTTAAGGACCTGGTTTGGCATGAATACAACTGACTTACTTCGTGGAGCAGTGCAGAAAGTTAAAATGGTCTGTATGATATCCAACATCCGAAACGGATAGGAACTATCAGAAGAAGAAGAATTATGTATGATGTTTGTGTGTTTGTGCTATGTGGACGTGTCCCGTCTCCCACGTGGTGTCGCTTAACACTCGGTCCCTTGAAGGGGGTTTTACTGTATACGTAAGAAATCTGCGTATCAGGCTGTCGTTTTGTTCCTGGAATCTCATTCCCCACTCTCCACTCCTAGTAATTTCTAAATCGAAGCTTTTGGGCTCCTTACAAAAGTTTTCTTGTCTTGCTCTTCGAGACTTTTCCTTCATAAATGTTTTCCAAAAGTCTGCAAACGTGTAACTTACTATTTAGATTCTTGTGGTTGCGGTTTTCTTGTTTAGTTTCCACAGTGTATCTTTATTGTTCATTCGTCTGCTACAACGCGTTTTGCCCGCCTCTGTAACGTTTGTTACTGTACTGTTCATGATAATTAAATTCGGGGTGTCGCCGACGAAGCAAACGTTTACCTAAACTTTCGACATTTTATATAAAATTCAGAATTTAAATAATAAAATTGAAGAGCAAATAAAAGTGTAGAAGATCAGTAAAACCGCTGTTTGGTGTTCGCGCTTCGTTAGTTACGGTAGTCAGAGGGAGAAATACCCGCCGCGCCCCGTTAACGAGACTCTGTTTACCTTTATGGATACTTTTAATTATAATATATACAGTTTAAACACGAAGAATATTTTTCGTTGTATCTCAGGGAACACAGGAGTCAGCTGTCGCGTAATTCGGTTTTGTTAAACCTGTAGAAACGTAATGTAATTGATTTTATTTATTTATTTATTTATGTAATTTAATGTATTTAATCAGATCCATTCTGTAAGTTAATTTTGTCTTCTCCTCCTCCTCTTCCTCTCCTCCTCCTTCTTCTTCTCCTCATCATTCTGCGTCTCCTCCTTCTCCTTCACCTTATCCTATTCCTTCTTCTTCTTGTCCTCATTCTCCTTCACCTTCTCCTCCTCCTCCTCCTCCTTCTTCTTCTTCTTCTTCTTATTCTCCTCACTCTCCGTCTCCTTCACCTTCTCCTCTTTTTCCGTCTCTTCCTCCTCCACCTTCTCCTTCTTCTTCACTCTCTGGATTGGGCTACAGTTCGATCCAGAGTCTCCGGCTACAGTCCGGCTTCACAGAGTGTCTGACTATAGTTTCCAGAGTCTCCCACGATCTCTCCCCTACCAGCTGGTCTATATTTCAGCGTTTGTTTAGGAATACGCCTGTCTACTGTGAGTTCCATACGAGCTTCCAATCTTGCCTGTATTCCGTCGTTGTATCAGTGACCTAATGTACCTTTAGGTCGTTCCGTAACCGAGGCGGCATCATTATCGGTGTCGTGTGACGAGTTTACACTCTTCAAAGTACACGGTTACCACTTTCCCCAGCTGAGTTCTGTGTGTTTTCGCTATATATAAATATCAATTTATTAATTCCATGCTTAATTTTGTTATTTCTAGAAATCTTGTATAAGTTTTAAGAATTAATTTTTACATGAGGATGCTGCGACATGGCGAGTAAGTGCCGCCATTGTACGGTCGGGGGTTGGGGCCCTGAAGGCTAGGAGGAGGACACTGCAAATTCAAACCGTGGGAGTAGGGACTTCATTGCTGAGGCAGGACGAGCCTACGCCTAATGTAAAGTTCTCTGTTGTGTCAGGGGCTGGTGGACCCTTCCATGTCACATCTCGATTACCGAATTACTTCAACACAGATATAATCCAGCTGGGTATACAGTTAATTTTATGGCAATGAAGAATCTGATGACGAGGAAATGTCCAATGATAGATTCTCGGCACCTCGGGTCCTTTGAGTCTTTTATTGTCCTTTGTCTGTCTGTATGTTGTCCCCCCCTCCAGAAATGGTTTCGAAACGGATTTTCACGGGCTCTTCACGTCATGCCGCATGAAGGGGTTAGTTGGACCACATACGTGTAACTGTGTACGTATTGAGCTTTGAGTTACTCGTATATTAGATTTGCTCATGCTACCGTACAACCTGATCCTGGGAAGGACCATATATGGCTGGACCATAGGTGCGCACCTACTGACGCGTTCAGTGCAAATGCGATTGGAATTTTAACCGATGGCGACTTCCGACGAGTTTTTTGTTTTGATCTGATGATGAAGCATATGTTTTGAAACACTTCATCAACTATGAACAAGAAGTCACTAGGCGGACTGAAAAGTTTAGTTTGTCTGTTCGTACAAGTGACTTGGATACCACTGAAAACATACATTTAAAAATCTGATACTGTCTGACAGTGATTGTAAAATTAGCGTATGCAAGCAATAAATACTTTTAATCAATAGCAAGATCTATTACAGACTGTCAAACTTGCGACGAAAACGTATAGAGTGAAAAACATAAAAACGAATAAAAACTGTATGTTTTATGTTTTTGGGTCTACCAACTCTCCTGGTGCCATAGATCTATTCTGTGAGTGCCTTTCTGGGTATTTCATTCTCGCCCATTCTGATCACGTGTCCGGCCCACCTGAGTCTACCAAGTTTTATAATTTTTACAATATCTGGTTTATTGAGAAGAGTGTTCAGTTCTTGGTTGGTCCTTTTCCTCCATTCACCTCCCACACATATTGGGCCAAAAATGATGCGGATGATTTTGCGTTCATGAACCAGCAGGCTTGACTCTGACTTTCTAGAAATGGTCCAGGTCTCAGAACCATAGGTGAGAACTGGGCGGGTCAGTGTTTTATACAGAAGCAGCTTGATGCTCCTGGCAATTGTTCTGCTCTGGAACGGGGGTCTGAAACCAAAGAAGCACCTATTATACGTGCACCTAATACGTGTAAAGAAATAAATAATACTCTATTAACCGTTGATGGAGAATCAACAAAATGATAATAACAAAACTTTGCATAATGTGTAACCAAAATATACTTACTTAAATAATACACATAACACTCAACAAAACACAAGCACAAGTACACTAAACCCTCGTTATAACGGAAACATGGAATGCTGAACAATTAAAGAGAAACAGGCTCAAACAACGCTGGATAACGTGAGCGAAGTAAAAGACCGCTTGAACTATGTCGCTGAGTATGTTCAGCAATCGACAAATGAAAACATATCGTTCTGTTATAGTCACTTGCAACACCTTCCTAAGTTATTCATTAAAGAATAACTCTGATCAATCTGAGAAAAAATTCAGTAATTTTTTTAAGCCAGTAAATATGGAAAGGGATTCTGACACATAGCCATCTTGTTTTTGAAGACATATTCGACGAAGTTTTTGCTATAATTATTTCTCTAAAATATAGACTGTTCTTTACAATGAAGTAAATTTTTATTACAATTATTATTATTAATAATAAACAAAACTTTTAACAAGAATATATTTTATTATGTAAATTACATACGTTTCGATAGTAATCCAACTATCATCATCAAATATAATTTAATAAATTCTCAAATTTTTAAATTAGTTGTTCAAAACAGCTGTTTTATGTGTAGACTAAATTTAATGTTTTTATGTGTGATATGTATAACATATTTTATATAATTTATTGTAAAATATAATATAAATATTTATTGTTTTATTAAATTAGTAATGTTGAAAATATCATTTTATGTATGAATCTGAATTTGTTCTGGTATTAATTTATTACATGTTTTATGTTTAAATATTTCTAAATTTTCCCATTAGGTCATATTTGGACCTTTGGAAATGTGTGTTTGTTTTTTTATTGAGTGTGTAGCTAAATTCGATTTATATATAGATCTGGTTTTAAATATGAATTACGGTGTTGTATATTGCAGCAATACATATATTTGTATATTTGCCCAGGGCGGTATGTTTGTAAATATTTAGCATAGAAAAATATATGATGAACAGTTTTTAACAATATTATGCAGGATAAGAATTGTCAGAAAGCGTGCACCTGCCCCCGCGAGTGAATACAGCGCTTGTGTGTGTAAACGCAAGCTACGACAGGCAAAGATGGGGTGATGCGTACGTCTGTAATCAGATTTTAACCGGATAAAAATAAACTAATTAATAAATTAAACCTGTGAACAAAGACTTACCCCAATTATAAAAACACCATTACATTAAGGAATTTTTAACGAATATAGTGATGTAAAAGTATTGCAGAAATTTGCAATAATAAAGACGCCAGGTAATTTAATGTTAATTACTAGTGTAATTAAATAGTAATTAATATGTGTGTTATGTGAGTGACCAGAAAAAAATTACGCAAACAATGATATCGCTCATACTACGAGGATGTTTACGAAATCGCGAAAATGAACCAAAAAGTGATTTGTAATTAAAAGGACGCTTTGGACGTAGTGAAAATATCTAACAGGTCGAAAACAGTCCTGGACTTGTCAGATTGCCGTCCAGTATAAATACCACCGGCAATTTTGGGGCGGTGTCAGAGACTCGAGATATCTTCACACAACGTCACGCTGCTGGTCTGCCGATCGATTAGGACATCTTTACCACACACACCAAGACTTATGGAGGAACTCTGGACCATCACAAACAACAACCCGTAGAGACAGAGAACACAGCATCAGCATAATCATCATCATCATCAAATTCTCAGGATTCAGGACACACACACACAACGGTAACGTCGGTAGTACGCAGGTGATGAATAAACAATTATATTTTTTTGTGTGTGAAAAGAACTCTCATAAAGAAACTTATATATATATATATATATATATATATATATGAACAGTAAAGACTTAAGGTTTTAAATTTAAATAGTAGTTAAAGAAAATAATTTAATTTAACAAGAAAATTTAAAAATGCTAATCTTCTGTTATATGTTAAAATTTGGGTGTGTCAATAGAAATAAATAATAGGTTGGAAGTAAATGTTATATTTTTTATTTTGTTTATAGCAACAATTAATTTATTCTTGAGAGTGAATATTATTTCTGTTTGTAAATGAGTTGGTATTATTTAAAATTTGAGTCAAAGTCAGACACACTGAAATAAAAAGGTTTGCATAATTTGTTTAACATGTCTGTTTAGCTAGTAAGATTATATGATTGTTTATTTTATATTTCATGAACAGCATAGAAGGTTACATTGTATTTGTGTAAACTTATAAAAGAAAATATTTTTATTTATCTAAGATTCGAATTTTTTAATATTTGTATATTTTCTATTAATATTAATAAATCATAGAATGATTATTTTGAACGGTTTTAATTAATTATTTAATTTCAACAACATCTCACTCCTCTGAAAATTATTTAATTATTGTGCAACTACGTATACTTGACGCAACGAGAATAAAAAATCCTGCGACCTGGCCGGTGTAATACACTTCATAGTTGCGTTGAGTACATGATAATGTATTTGTGTGAATTCGTTATAATACTTGTAACGTTGCAATATATTTTTCTTTTAACGTTTTTTAGTTTGGCCAATCCGTAATTAATATTTAAAACCAAATATATATAAACCAAATTTAGCAACACACACTCAATAAAAAACAAACAAACACACATTTCCAAATTTAAATAATATCAGTTTATTAAAATACATTTCCAAAGGTCCAAAAATTACCTTATGGGAAAATTTAGAAATATTTAAACATAAAATAAGTAATAAATTAATACCAGAACGAATTCACATTAATACAAAAAATGATAATATTTTCAAAATTACTAATTTAATAAAATAAGAAATGTTTATATTATATTTTACATTTAACTATATAAATATTTTATATACACATATAAAAACAGTAAATTTAGTCTACATATGAAACATCTGTTTTAACAAATGATTAAAAAAATTTTTTGAATTTATTACATTATATCTGATGATGATAGTTGGGTTACTATCGAAATATATGTAATTTACAAAAAAAAAATAGTCTTGTTAAAAGTTTTTTTATCATTAATGATAATATAAAATAACAAGAAAAATTTGAGCAATTATGAATAGGCCTATATTGCAATTGTCTATACAGTATTTTGTATAAGATATAACTGTTTTTTATTGCTGTACCGTTATCTATTTTATATAAATACACTAGAAATAAATAATCTATATTTATATATATATATAATATGTATATATATATGTGTATATATATATATATTATTTAAATGAGCCATATCCATATTGTAAAGCCTACTTGCAATATACAGCTACAACGGACTTTCAATATAACTGGCACCTCAGAGTCTCTATTAGTCCATTATAAGAGGGTATTACTGATTACTGTAATTTTATATTCAGAGTGCGCATGGTTAAAACCGCATAATCAAGTTAATGCGTAATTTAAGGAAAAATAATCATTTAAATACTGTCAATCATTGTTCATTTAATTGTCTGTCGTTTCCGGAAACTACATTTTTTTTACATCTTTAAGTCGTGTCTGAAACGTAAATTGAAATCGTATAAACATAATTATGCGAGGTAAAAGCCTTGCCAGGTTACGCATAAACGAATTTACCTAATGTATGTACTCGGCGCGCGCGTGTGCCCGTTTTCTGAAGAAGAAGAAATACCTGAGGGAAAGCAGCCAAGACGTAATGTATTAAAAAAAAACGTAGTGAAAAGCGGGAGCAGAAAACGACGAACTGAAGTTATGATGTCTTGTGAAAAGATTAAAAGTTGCAGAAAAAGGGTTTCCGCGCGGGTGGAATAGTATTTAACGTAATTAGAATACTCGGTGTGAAACGCTGCGTGAAAGTTACACCGGAAGAAGTGCGCAATGGATCGACGTTTGATCTTCGCAATCAGGTTAGAGTACCGCGGCACGGCAAAAATGTTTGACTTTGTGAAACTCAAGTGGCATATGTAAATTCCCCCGACGGGGGATGTACCGTGTTTCTTTATGTCAAGTGGTTGCTATCTTTCTTACACAAAGCTTACTGTACTACACGCCGCTTCTCTTTATAAAGAATAATTTTTTACCGAGTATTTCGAGAACTGATACGATCTTATCGCAGCCGCCGCCCGATTCCGTTAAATGTTCGCTCCTTGTGTTTCGTCTGTCGACATTGTAAATTACAGTCCGCGGGAAAATTATGTGAATCCATCAAACAAAAACTGGAAGTATTTAGTAGTTTTATCAAACAATACACAGAAAATAGTGATGGAACTCGAGAAAATTTTTTGTATAAACTTAAATTATTAAAACGAGATTAAATTTTATTCTTCTATTAATTTTTTTCGTATGAGCCTCTGTGCACTACGTTTTAAATTTTGTTGAACTGGTTTTCCCTTAGGGCGCCTTCACACGAGGCCACCATGGTGGCGCCACCACTGGTGGCGTGATCTTTTTGTTCCTGCCACCAAGAAAGCGATCAAGAGAGCTTCAGTCTTGAAATGGAGTTGGAAGAAATAGCAGCCTCAATTTTTTGTGTATTCTTACATAAAGTCGCGAAAGAATAAGACATTTTTGGATTCACCCACTCTTACAGAACCAATCTTCCAAAGGGATGTTTTGCCTTTTGTTCAATGATCTTCAAAAGCACGAGGAATATTTGTTTAACTATACAAGAATATCTATAGCATCTTTTGACGAACTGGTTGTACATTTAAAAGATGATCTGACTGGTATGGACACTAACATGTCGTCATATCATATTTGTTTTACGTCAGATCCCACAGCGCTAGTCTCGATTGTATTTCACATATAAATTTGTCAGTATCAAACGTGTAGACCTTCTCAGAATCGGAACAACGTTCTCGCCTTGTAAAATATTTGAGACTGATTACAAAAATACAAAATACAAACAAAATAACAATAGAATAATAATAAAACAAAATACAAACAACAGGCGAAAGTGACAAAAAATGCTCCTCAAGGAACTGTGAACGGCAATTAACTGTTGACTAGGGATGAGCATCGGTAGCCAATGGTCGAAAAACATCAATGCTTAACATTCGATGTTTGATGTTTTTACAATCGATGGTTTCGTTTCTATATTTTTCCTTGATGATTGGATACCATGATTATTGGAGTGGGTACGGTGACCAATATGTGAAGAAGATTATTTATAGGGATTCCCGTGGGAAGACTCGTTATGACAGAAGGGAAACGAGGGATATTGCCGTTATTCCGTACATCCGAGGAATTTCAGAGAAAATAAGGAGGGCTCTAAAGGAATGCGGTATGCGGTCTGCTTTTCGTTCCCGTAATACCATAGGCAACTTGCTGAGTAGAACCACACCAAGTTTTTGTATCTACATTAGATACAAAGACCATAATATACTGACTTTCGTGTGAGTGTGGGGCACAGTCTTTCATAGAAACGGGTAGCCCTCTGGACGTTCACGTGTCTGAACACATGAAGAACGTCCAGTTAGTCGAGACGAATACCTCGAGATTGGCGGAACATGGTTGGGACAAACAACATAGAATACAGTGGGATGCCTTGTCCATAGTAGGTAAAGAGTCTAAGATTGGACGACGCAAATTTAAGGAGCCGGCTGCCATCATGAGAAGTAGGGGAGAGAGCGTGGTCTTTAGCAGGGAGTATAAATACGAAAGAAGACAGCTGTCCGGCCTTTTATATACCATGAGCTAAACCCCTTAAAAATAAAATTGTTTGAAATTCCGGCGACTCTGCGGTTAACCGCGTTGGAGTGTCCTTCCCAGTGTTTAGGAACCTGTCTACAGAAAGTCCAGCACTGTTTTCATCTGGCAGCCATCGGGTGCACGGACGCCCCACTATCTGACGGATCGCAAGTCCGGCCGTTGTTAAGCCTTGCAACACGGTCTTTCAACAGGAAAGAAAGATTTTGTCGTTTAGTCTTATATTTCTGTTTTATATGTTGTGCCTAATGTTTGTACGACTTATATTGTTATGAAAAGTTTTTTAATCGTAGTTATGCATATATTGTTAATATTTTTTATAAAGTTTTGTTGTAAGTTGTTTTATGTTGTTCAGCTTCTGAGTACGATCCCAGATTCCAGGGATCGAAACATCATACGGTGGACGCAGACCGAGTAGAGTAGAGGATTTACCCGTAACAAATCACCCATCGCTTAGACGTTTTAAAGAACAAAGCGAATATTGTGATTGTAACATGATTAGAGTCGGCGTTTATGGAACACGGCGACTAATGAATTGAGTATCTGTATAAACACAATTCGTTCGCAGTAAATGTTAGGAAAAGAACAATCCCTGTAAAAACGCTCGACAGAATCCAAGGCTGTAACATCAACCGGATGATTTAAGTCTGAAAGAACAGCTGTTAGTCACCTCAAGGCGCGGGTCTAAGGGGAAGGGGAATGGAGGAAATCCCCCCCACCCCAAATGGTCACTCGGTTTGACATTTGCCTGTCTGCCTATCTGTTTGGATATATCTCGCGATAACCTTTGAACGCACCATCCAATTTTCGTAAAACTTGGCGTGCGTATCTATAATTTTAGCCTACAGAACCCCCCTATTGCTTTTGAGATTGATCCCTCCAAAAATAGGGGCGTGGGAGGCAAAAAAGTGGTCACTTCAGACGAAATTTTATTCATCGTCTTGTGATTGTAGAAAGGTTTTGTGATTGTGAATATAACAGAAACGTCATATTGCCTTATATTGTTCACGGTTTAACTCTAAAATTACTTTAAATTGTAACAGTGTAACTGTATTATTAACTGTACCTTACCACCAGAGTAATTTTTGTTTTATACATAACTTAAATGAGTAGTGTGTATTTTAAACTGTAAGTGGATATTACTAAAAGAACAATGAACTGACAAACACAGCTATGATTTTATACTTGTACGTTAATAAACTTATTGTGTTTATAATAACAAACTGTATTTTTAAATTCATTCATTCCTACCGTTTATACTTTAGACCAGTGGCGTACGCAGAATTTTGTTAAGGGGGTGGGGTCATTATTAAAATTGTTTACAATTGACATTATCGGTATTAACAAATTTGTAATAAAAAGTTAGATTTATTGTTAAATTTTGTTTATTTTACATCGAAAAATTTTTATTTTAGATATTAGTGGTAGATCCTAGGTAGTTGGCTAGTTGGTAAATAGTAAGTACCATGTACATGGAGCTACGTGGTAAAACTAAAAATAGAACAAAACCGTTTCATAGGAGACCGTTACATACGTTTTAACAGTTTCAAAGTTAGCTTACAAACTTACGGAATAACGGTTTACCCTTTACGTTAGTAGTATTTGGTTTTCATTCGGATTTAGTTTTGTCTTTTACAGTTATTTTTCATTCTAGTTTCTCTTTTAATTGTGGTAGTTTACAATATAATTCAAATAGTTTATATTTGCATTTTTAATATCATCGTCATCGTTCATAATTATCCCCCGTTAATTATGCCATCCAAAAGTAAATTATGGAAACATTTTGTCAAAAATAGTGACAATCAAAGTGCAGTTTCCAATATCGGCTTGAAAAAATCGATGTAGTCTGCTCGATATTAATACCAATGTTAAACATCGATGGTTTTTTGCCGATGCTCATCCTCTGTTGACTTGGTGGCTTGAAAAATCGCATCATGTCGACTCGCAGTCGACTGGTGGCGCGGCCTCGTGTGAAAGAGCTCATTTGAACTTAACGTGTTCACGTGGTGGCGCGGCCATGGTGGCCTCGTGTGAAGGCACCCTTATTCTTCTCTCTTCCTCCTCTCCCATATCGCCTTTATTCTTTATCGATGTCTCTCCATCCTTTCGTCAGTCCAGATGTCACCTGTCCTCTTCTTGGATTTTTCTTGAAAAGCTTGGGCATTTTTAAATTTCTTTTTGAGTGGTAATCGTTCTTCAGTGACTTCTTGAGTAATCTGGTGTTCTTCTGTCTTTTTCTGTTTCTTTGGACCACGTGTCGGGCATTTTTAGCTTTCTGAAATAGTTAAAAAGTTTCTCTGTTAGTCTGTCAGGGTTCATTCTTTGAACATGTCCGTAAAAAGTAATTCTTCTTTTTCTAATTACGTCTGTGATTTTCTCAACACGTGCGTACAGCTCGTTATTGTGGCGTTTTCTGTACTGTTATCCATCTTTTATTGGTCCCAAGAGTTTTCTTAATATTTTCCTTTCCGTGACTTCCAGTTCTTCCATCATCATATGTATATTTTAAAATAATTATATCAACAGTGTTTAACTTAAACAAAGGTGAAAACACTGTACTTTTTTTGTAAAGAATATTTGATTCACTAAGTATTTTGAGAACTGATAGGTTCGTACCTGGTTTCGTTTTCCCATCAAATGTTCACTTCTTGTGTTTCGTATTTCGACATTGTACTGACAGTATTTATTTACCGTAATCTGGTGGCCAGGAACCGTAAAGGTCTTCGTTCCGTTAACCTTTCTCATTGTTATTTATGCGCATTTCAATTAATGCGCAACCGGTTTTATTTTGATCTATTAATTTTAATTTTTTTTATTAGGGGTTAATTCAGATTTTATCGCTTCTTTCGGTTTGTCGTTCGTGATGGTGTCGTAAGCGTTTTTTTTTTTTTTTTTTTTTTTTTTTTTTTTTTTTTTTTTTTTTTTTTTTTTTTTTTTACGTCAGAATACAGAACAGAAGTAAGTGTTGACCGCAGATTTGTGTACTTCAGCTAGAAGGGACAGATGCGGCATTGGATCCAGTAAATTGTTTGAACCGCTGGTCTCGACGAGGTTAATATGGTGATTCCTTTTTAGTTAAATATGATGTAGGAAACGTGCGGACGTTTACTGCCTAATGTCGCATCTTCTTCATTTAGTTCGTTTGCCCTTACCGGGTCGTTGAAGTTTCCTCTTCCCTCTGTGTACCTTATTTTGTTATTTTTGTGGTCACTGCTTTCACTGTTAGAGAATATTCCGTCTCCAGTGGAATACTGTATTCTGTCTCAATACTCAACCCGTGGTATTTTTCTTCTCACTACGAGGGATTAGGCGCTTTGGCCTCAAAGGCGATATTTCCATCCCCTCGGAGGAATTTTGGCCTAGAGCCTTGAATTCTGAAGTTGATATTAGGCGAGCCAAAACTATTGGGCGGGTTGCAAGTGGTGAATTGCGACCGGCGAAGTCGTACACCGGAGGCGGGACGGCTGTCAGAGTGAAGGAGGATAACTAGTGATGGGCTGGTTCTCTTCACTCTTCTGTAGCGCTACAGCCTAAATCGGGCCCCCATCATCATCATCAAGGACGCTACAATCCTGGGCGATTCCTGGCCAATTGCGGATTCCTGCCCTTTCTGCGTTCTGGTGCACTCCATCTGGCCACCTCAGCTTTGGTCTCCCCACTTTCCTTTTGCCATCTGGATCACACAGAAAGATGCGCTTTACAGGGACCAGGAGTTCCATCCTGACAACATGACCATCTAAGCCGTCTTATCTTTATTCTTTTTGACGTATAGCAGGTTATGTACCTCTTCGTCAGTTCTTTTTCTCCAGACACCTCCCTCCTTCACTGGCCCGTACATTCGTCTCAGTATTTTTATCTCGAATGCTCCTGCTCAGAACCCATGTCTCCGATGCACACAGTAGCATTGGAACAGCCAATGCAGTAGCATTAGAGCCTTTTGTGTAGAAGGCTCTTTGTTCCCCTTGACAGCGATTTGGACTCAAATTTCCTTTGTAATCGGAAGAATTAATAGATGAAGAAAGAAAGGGAAGTTATTAACACAGTGAAGATAAGAAAGCTTCAGTATCTGGGACATATCATGAGAAATGAACAGAGATTTTTCTTATTGCAGTCCATACTACAGGGAAAAGTAGGCCTACTTGGAAAGAGAGGAGATAGGCGATCGAGAATCTCATGGCTGAGAAATGTAAGGACCTGGTTTGGCATGAATACAACTGACTTATTCCGTGGAGCAGTACAGAAAGTTAAAATAGTCTGTATGATATACAACATCCGAAACGGATACGAACTATCAGCAGAAGAATCTGAAGTAACCCCTGTTAATGAGAACAAATCTTCTTTGGATTTCCTCCGCCGCTTTAACACTTTCGTTGGTCACGAGGGAACCAAAGCTGATATACTGGCATATCGGTCCCGCCGTCGCCGCTGTCACCGTCCAATTCCTCACCACATGGCCATCGTATCCTCCCACCGTCCCACTCTCTCTTCCGAGTAACACTCGGACACACCATGGACAACAAAATCCAAGAATCTAATTTACTCTAAAAACGCTGCACAACGAAATGTACATTAGCGAATAACACCAAATAAATGCGTGCCTAGTGAAATATTATTATGACAAGTAAAGTAATAATTAATTAAACCAGCTGTGGCTCGGCGGAGAGCTGCGGTCAGTCAGTACACAATATCCGACGATATCACTTCACCGACTCGTCGCGATCGATTGCTTGCGTAACAGCAGTTTTGTGCTTTATCTGCTAACCAGTGTTCGAACAACCGATCAACCGTCTTATCTGCCTTGCACTCTCCGCCAGCGTTTTGTTTTGACCTCTATTAATAGTGCGCCTTCCTGTTCGCTTTTGACGGAATATAAACGGGTAATTTATATAATGGAAACAACGACGTTGTGAATAACGAAGTTCAACCTTATGTGCGGGACTATTAGGCGAACCCTGAAGTCAGCAAGTAAAGGAACACACTTAAAATTCTTCCCACACTTCTCTATGGATCTGAGAATTGGACTTTAACGAAAGGCCAGGCCAGTGGCATCCAAGCGGCTGAAATGAGATTTCTCAGTCACGTGGCAAGGTATACTCTCCATTATCATAGAAGAAACACAGATATACGGCAGGAAAAGAAGATGGTGATGGTGATGGTGATGATGATGATGATGATAAACGGGTAATCTACAAACGCAAGCTTAAACTCCCGTCATTAAACGCGACAAATAAGACAAAGCGTTCGTGCATTATCGACAGATGTGATGCTGTTTACTGAACGACGACCGACGTACGATGCTGAGTCCGTTGATAAACTTACGAAACTCACAACAAGACAAGAATATGTGGAGGAAAAGGACCAACGAAGAACTGAACACTTTCGAATGAACCAGATATTGTGAAATTTATAAAACTTGGTAGACTCAGGTGGGCTGGAGATTTGATCAGAATGGGGGAGAATGAAATGCCCAGAAAGGCACTCACAGAACAGATCTATGGTACCAGGACAGTTGGTAGACCCAAACTACGTTGGGAAGACGGTGTGAACTATGATGCGCCCCGTATCGTTGGGACCCGGAACTGGAGAGCAGCTGCACTTGACCGGGACAACTGGCGGAGGCTGTTAAAGGAGACCTTATCTGAGTAATTGGCTGAAGGATGAAAGGAAAGAGAGGATACTTAAAACTTAATGTCCTTTACTCTCCAGAAAGTAAATATACGAATTAAATATGTTTTAAATTTAGGTTTATACTTTTTATGATTTTCATAACATTCTGCTTTCACCATATCAGGACGAAACGGTATTTGCATACACCGCAACTGCGGAAGGGGCTCAAACCAACCTGGTAGATAACTGCCTGCAGACAGGACGATTGAATTGAACATTTCCGCTGGACTTATTTAGACTTTAACACTCAAAATACCTTGTACATAATCATAGAGAACTAGTCATTGCACTGATTCTCTCCAGTCCATGTATTCAGTCGACAGTTATGGTTATTGTTATGTAATAACAGATTGCATAAAATGTAAAAAAAATTACTTGTAAATTGGAGAAGCAGCGAGGAAGTGGGTGAGAGAGAATAAGGAATACTGTGATACGTTGTAAAGGATACAACAGAAATTGTGGAAGGAAAAGAATACGTATTTATTTGTCTTTTTTTACGTTTATTTATGTAATCTGTTAATACATACCAATAAGCATAATTGTTCACAGAATACATGGCATGGAGAGAATTAGTCCATTGACTGGTATGAGTATTTAAAAGTAACAGATTATGTATAATATATTTATAGTGTTATAGTCTAGGTACGTCCAGAGGAAATGTTAATTTTAGACGTGTTGTCTGTAGGCTGTTGTCTAGTAGATTTATGGCTAAAGGATTCGTGTGCCCTTCAGGCCGTTTCACATATTTTTCGCTGAACATCGCAATGGTTTCACTGACTGAGGGCAGGGGTCCAGGTCTCAATAAATGTCTTTGTTGCTGATGAACCACTGTGCGTTGGTTATGAAACGTATTTATTGAATACCAAAGAAATGAAAATCCGTTGGTAGGTGTATGCACGTCAGAACGCGAAATTGGTAACAGAAACGTGAAAGGAAGAAAAAACGGAAACGCATAAAAATATGTGACGGAATTATTTTCGTGTTAATAAAAAAAAAAAATATGTCCGCACATTTAATTACGAAAACGGGCATCGGCAGCCACGAGACGAATGTATCAGATTCCGCCCTCGCTCGCTGCGGATTCAATTATTTAACAACTAGATTGAGCTCGGCTGCCGACAAGTGAGGTATCAAAGAATTTACCCTGCTTACATATTACACCCAATTTGACAAGCTTCAGTTGACATCATGATTGGAATTTTTCTTCCGAGTGAGGGAAAAACATTTTCTACACCAGAAGATACGGGGCTTTTTAAACCGAGCGAAACAGGCTTGCGATTTAAACTGCGCGCGCGCGCCGTCCTTTCGTCTCGTCGAAAATATTAAAAAGGAAAATATCTTTTGATGAGGTCTTAAAAAGGTCGTCTCCTTAAGTGACGCTGATTTTGTCTGTGTATCATTATGAACCTTTGTTTTTATTTTATTTCTTTTTTAGAAAAGGAAATTTACCTCCTTTGAAAAAACTTAACTTTTCTCGCAGCGCGTAACTTTTTTTATTTTGCTCTATAAACGGTCTGCTCTTTGTGACTTATTAAATTTTCCGCTAACGAAACCCAGTTTGGTAACGATACTGTAATTTTGTTTATTCGAAAAATTAACGCTTACGCGAAAACAGCGATGGGATTATGAACCTGGGGGGGGGGGGAAGAATCTTTACCTCCTTTGAAAACTCAACTTTTCTCACTATTTAACGCGTTATTTTATGTTTTACTGAACAACAATCTCTTCACAAGATATTAATTTTTCTGCTAACAACGTCTGTGTTTTGTAAAGATGTAATTTTGTTTATTTAAAAATTAAGGCGTCTTTGAGCCAAGACCCAGTAAATAAATTTTCGAGCCTGACTTCGCGACCCACCAAACCTCCCCCCCTCGGGACCCAGCAGTGGGTCGCTCCCCGTAGATTGAGAAACGCTGCTTTAAAGTATGTACGACATCGCCCTTAGTAGGATAATACGTTTGATTTTATTGTGTTGTTGAATTCTACTGTTTTTGTGACATTTTTAATATCCGTAATGCAACTTACGGGTGAAAATCGTTGGTAGTGAATTTTTTGTGTAGGAAAACAATACTTGTAAGTAAGCAGTTTTTTTTACAGTATTGGTTATGTAAGTTAGGCAGCAGTGTTTTACAGTATTGGTTATGTAAGTTAGGCAGCGGTGTTTTACAGTAGACTATTGGTTATGTAAGTTAGGCAGCGGTGTTTTACGGTATTGGTTATGTAAGTTAGGCAGCGGTGTTTTACGGTATTGGTTATGTAAGTTAGGCAGCAGTGTTTTACAGTATTGGTTATGTAAGTTAGGCAGCCGTGTTTTACAGTAGACTATTGGTTATGTAAGTTAGGCAGCGGTGTTTTACGGTATTGGTTATGTCAATTAGGCAGCGGTGTTTTACAGTATGGATTATGTAAGTTAGGCAGCGGTGTTTTTTTAAGCTTGCTATTATAGGGCCGAATTTGTCGAATCTTTCTATTAATTTGGAAAATGTTCCGATTTTTGATTTTCAACGGTCGCCAGGTATTTTGTTTATCTTGGATTGACGTGTCCGTTGTTATTAATTAATTGTATATAACACTACCGACTCGGATCACAAATTATTATTGGTAAAAATGATAAAGTTTTACCTAATGGCCTAAACTAGTCTTCTTTCTGTTAGAGCTTCGTCAGGACTAGAAATATAAAAACAAAAAAAAAGCGCGTAGAAACAACGTCCAAAACGAACAGACACAATTTAATATACTTCGTAGTATTATACGGCCGGAGTCAATGTTGTTAAAAGAAAAAGATTCGCGGTCTGTTTGGCCGTGCTTCATTGTTTTAAACAAAAACAGACGTTTCGGCAGTGCCATCGACTGCCACATCAGTGTAAATTCGAGCTTCGCTAACGTATGGTGGTAGACGTTAGTGACCACAGAACTGCTGTTAAGGCTGGAGAAGTCCCGATAACGTTAGTCCCGTGGAGAAGTTTTTGTTGAAAACAATGGACCAACGACGGCGTCGTCACCAAAAGCAGGACGGACAGCGCTCCTAGCGGCAGCCCTGGCGAAACTCACGGAGCGAAAACTAGTTTAGGCCATCAGGTAAAAATTTTATCATTTTTATCGATAATAATTTGTGATCCGAGTCGGTAATATTATAAATGAAAATAAAACAAAGTTTGTGGGTGTGGTAAACAATAATGATAATATTTCAAATATACTAATAGATGGCTATAATTTTGAAAGCGTAAAAGTCTTCGTAAATCTGGGGACATTGTCGATGCTGACAATAACTGCACAAAAGAAATTGAAAGAAGATTCTACTGACAGAAGAATTTTGGCTGCTAATGGAAGTTATAACGGGCCGAATAAACAATTTAAATCAAGACTATTAACCATAGAAACTAAAGCCACGCTTTATAAGACACTGGTAAGACCTGTATTGTATTGGTAAGGCTCTGAGTGCTGGGTACTCAAGAAAATTGATGAACAGAGGCTGACTGTGTTCGAAAGGAAGATACTGAGAAAGATTTATGGGCCAATTCGACAGGACGGAGTCTGAAGAAAGAGAAATAATAATGAATTATATGACATTACAGTTGTCCGATTTGCCAAAATTAATAGATTAAGATGGGCAGGGCACGTTCAGAGAATGGATGACGAACGTACGGCAAAAAGAATTATGAAATACAAGCCAATAGGAAAAAGGAAGATTGGAAGGCCGAAGAACAGTTGGTTGGACCAGGTCGGCAGTAATGCGAGGAAGCTGGGCGGAGTGAAGTGGTGGCGGATGGCTGAGGGACAGGAATAAGTAGAGGCAATTTCTTTTGGAGGCCAAGGCTCGGTCTGGGCTGTAGAGTCAAGGATGAATGTATGTCGGTAATGTTACATATATAGTTAATTTGTTTTTCTATTGTCTTAATGTAAGTGCTTTCGTCTTTACAGTTTCTGAAACGTTAAAAGTAAAGTTTGAGCAGTTTTCAAATCAGTTCTTCTGGTTAATCGAGTCCGGGATCGAACTCGTTTGTCGAACAGTACTCTGAAAACGTACATATCTACTTCGATAGGGTCGAAACATAAATCAAATTCCTATCTAATAGACGACCCACATAGCAATGTCGCGTATACAGTAAACAAGCTTTAAATAGCCGTTCCACGCTAATATTGAAACATGGCGATTTTGTTAGTAATATTTGTTTGCACTATTCTTAGGAACTGTCGACGCACAGAATTGTGTAAAACTGTGCACGAAGTTTATGAAAAACCCGGTCAGCGAATATTAAAATCTATTTTCTGTGTAGCTCGCTGGCTCATAAGGGGATAGCGGTATTAAAAAACAGTCGGTGATTTTTACCGTTACATTTTAAATCAGAAAATCGAAAACGTGTTTAACAGATTTAGGAAACAAGAAAAGTATGGACTGTCGTTTACAGAATATTGTATATTTTTTTGTTTATTTTTCCAATTAGTTTTTTAATTTTTTTTTACTTAAAACTCTTTTTCTGTTTAATTAAAAAATATCGTTTCCGTTATGAAATTATATAATCTTCTATTGTGGTGTATTCATTGTTCATAACCTAAAGGAACCATGTATGTATGATACATACATAAAGGTACCATTAGTAAGCAATAAATGTGTGTATATTATAAATACATCACGTTATCATTAGAAATTATATAATGTTAGCGTGTTATACGGATAGGTTAGGTTAGGTTAGGTCTGTAAACTAAAAAGTCTTCTTTCCAACCCGCAAAGTCATTTTGGAAATCATTTTTCGTTACAACGTAGTAATTTTGGTACGAGTGGCGTAACTGCATTCAGCTCCCAGTTACGCCACTGAGTGACATACTAATGACGTGTAACGTGTTTTTTAGTGTTATCTAATTGAAGAATGCATATTAAACAGAGAATTATAGCGATGGAATACATAAATTCGGGGATAAGCCGTAAACAGTAGGTCTATGTATTAAACAATTCTATATACCCATTACATATAATTTGAACGGCTATTTGGTTCCATTAAAAACATTTAAAATTAAAAAACAACTTTTTATTATATCAACAAACATGGAAGCAGATAATAAGCTATGCAAAAAGCATAAGAAACAAAGCTATCAGAGGGTCGCATGGATATAATAAGTGCCTGTTAATTAATAGTAATTTTTCATACTAGTGAGATCATACTCCCGGTTCTGACGAACTTCCTGCGGAGCTTTTCAAAAACGGGGCCCAGAGCTGATTAAAACTCTTCAAGACCTTATCATTGATATATGGGTAGAGGAGAAACTGCCAACAGCCTGGCAGAAGACAGTTATATGTCCGGTTTATAAAAAGGGAGATCAACTAGACTGTAACAATTACAGAGGCATTTCTCTTCTCCCTGTGGTGTATAAAATAATGTCCCACATATTGTACCAAACCACATGCTGATCAGGTGATTGGTCGATATCAGTGCGGATTTAGAAGAGGGAAATCGACAATAGACCAAGTTCTCACACTCCGACAATTTCTGGAGAAAGGTAGGGAACATAAGCTACAAACGCATCACCTCTTCATAGATTTCCGAAATTCATACGATAGCATTGATAGACAAGAACTTTACACAGCTCTTGAAGAACTAGGCATACCAAAGAAATTAATAGTATTGTGTAGGATGATAATGCTGACAGTGAAGGGCATGGTGAGGATCCAGAATGACTGATCAGGAGAGTTTGACTATGGAAAGGGAGTCCTCCAAGGCGATGCTCTTGCTTGCCTTCTCTTCATTCTTACCTTAGAAAAAGCTATGAGAGATGCTGAAATAGATTCCTCCGGGACTGTATTCAACAGGTTGATGGAGGTTCTAGGATACGCCGATGAACTAGATATAATCGGAAGGTCCCTTCGAGCAGTCACTGAAGCCTTTCTTGTTCTTGAAGGTCCCGCAAGGAGGCTGGATCTCATAATAAACGAAAGCAAGAGAAAGTACATGGTCACAGGACAGGAATCTAGAGAAAGAGAGCACTTCCAGATTGGCATCTATTCATTCGAAAAGTCAACAACTTTGTTTATTTAGAATGCCAAGTTAACTCCGATGGGGAAACAACAGAAGAAATAAAGCGAAGAATCACCTCAGCTAATAGGTGCTTCTTTGGTCTCAGACCCCTGTTCCGGAGCAAACAATTGCCAGGAGCATCAAGCTGCTTCTGTATAAAACACTGATCCGCCCAGTTCTCACCGATGGTTCTGAGACCTGGACCATTTCTAGAAAGTCTGAGTCAAGCCTGTTGGTTCATGAACGCAAAATCCTCCGCAGTATTTTTGGTCCGATATGTGTGGGAGGTGAATGGAGGAAAAGGACCAACCAAGAACTGAACACTCTTCTCAACAAACCAGATATTGTGAAAATTATAAAACTTGGTAGACTCAGGTGGGCTGGACATGTGATCAGAATGGGGGAGAATGAAATACCCAGAAAGGCACTCACACAACAGATCTATGGCACCAGGAGGGTTGGAATATCTAAATTACGTTGGGAAGATGGTGTGAACTATGATGCGCCCCATATCCTTGGGACCCGGAACTGGAGAGCAGCTGCACTTGACCGGGACAACTGGCGGAGGCTGTAAAAGGGGGGCTTGTCTCGGTAATGGGTTGTCGCGCCGCTGAAGAAGAAGAAGGTTATGCTGTTATCACAGAAAAGGTGATGTGTGTGAAACGTGTTCTTCTGAGAGTCTTGTCTGTTTTACCGGTCGGCGTATGGGTACATGACTCATATCATGTTATTTTCTGTCCATTCGCAGTTTGAAGACCTCTGCCGTTGCCAGATATTCTGATTTGTCAAAACGTAACAAAAATTGCACAACGTCCAAGGGATAAGCAGCTTTCTACAACGACGGAAGTTGATCACGCGAGGAAGTCGTAATTCTGCCGGCAACACGCGATAACAGATTTCAACATATCTGTGACATAACAACACTGACAAGTCGTAAACACATTGATTTTAAGATAACCGACAACAATCGTATCAGAAATATGACGCCAAACAAGTGTAGTCGCAGACGACACATACAATGCACGATATTTTCAACTACGTTACGTCATTGTTGATAATTAATTTTATTCGCAGGACACAACAACAGAAAACTAAACAAACATTATTCGCACCATATCCACTACGATTTTGTGTTTTCAGTACGTTCACCCACAGATGGATTACTTTCTAACTATACCCTGATTAACGAAAGAAAGTGACTGGCGGAGCGGCCGCGCGGCGACCGAGTTTGTAGTAAAAACATTCCACTTAATAACCTCGTGGAAACGTAAAATACAGGGCTAGAAATGTCTAATGAACTGTATTTTAATCATCAATTAAAGACGTTTTTAACAAACTTTTCTAATTTTTTAAATCTTTTTTCAATTAATTTACATTGAGAGTTAAATAAAAAAATACACGAATTTGAATTAAAAATTTAGGGTTTATCATTTTTTTACGTAAGAACTCAGAGGTTAAGCATCGGAAAAACATTTCTTGTAGACAAATGGTAGTCCACCTTCTTTAGTACAATATATCAAAAATTGAGATTCCTACGATTAAAATTAACGACGTTATTAATTTTTTCTAATGTCCTGTTAACTCAGTTGTTAATAGTTGTACATGAGTGAGATTTGCGTGTCGCTCTCTTTAGATAACTAAGTGTAGAAGACATACACAACTTACACCTTGTACGTGATAGGAATACTACAGTGGATTAATATATAAAGTGAATTTCACAGAGAGCAGTACGCGGCGGCCCGGCGGCACTCTGCGGCGGAAGTACAGTCAGAACCTAGTGGACCCATTTTATTCGCGCGCTGCCGTCTTCGTTTGAAGACTACTAACTCACAGCTATAAGTGGTTTAATAGTGTATTTTTATCATTTATACACATATTTTATGAGCGGATTCCATAAAAGCTGAAGAACACAACAATACTTGTAAGTACCGTACTGTCTTTATTATTTATTTGTCAATGCTAAAACAAGTAATTTACTAATCGTTTTTACATTTCAATACATTATTAACAGTAAATACTGTTATAATTATGCAATAATTATATCTGGTAGACCGAGCTTTGCTCGGTAGTTTTAAACTGTAAACTGTATGTCATAGTTAAATAATTACTTGTTGAGAAATTTGAATGGCATTAACAATTTCCCAGTAATTACATTGCACTTCAATTAGTAGTATTAAAGCTGATCACACAATAAAATAGTTTATTAACACGGAAACAATAAATACCGTACCGCAAAAGAGTGATAAACAATCATTCAAGACACTCCATCTGTTATAAAAAGCATGTAGTTCAACTAAACCACAAAAGTCTGGTCAGATGTAAGTTTTTGACAGATCTCCAGGTAGATAGATTAGATTAAATAAGTAGACAGATAACTAAAATCTCTGTATATACTTATGAGAGGTTGGTGACTCGTAGCAAGTTGGCTATGTGTCAATGTGTGAGTCGTGAGCGTATGCACCACTTTCTTTGGGCTGTTACTGTACCTTGACTCGATGGTGCGCCATTGAGCGATGTTAGTTCTAATTTTCCTATATTAACTGATTGCGGTTATATTTTGTAATATTTGAAGGTTACATACCACTTTTTATTGATGAATACAATTTTGTTATGCTTATTGTGAAAAAACTCAATGAAAAAAATTATTAATAACAGAGTTAACAGTACATTTGGAAAAAATTAATAACGTCGTTAATATTATTCGTAGGAATCTCAATTTTTGACATATTGTACTAAAGAAGGTGGACTACCATTTGTCTACAAGAAATGTCTTTCCGATGCTTAACCTCTGAGTTCTTACGTAATAAAAACGATAAACCCTAAATTTTTAATTCAAATTCGTGTATTTTTTTATTTAACTCTCAACGTAAATTAATTGAAAAAAGATTTTAAAAATTAGAAAAGTTTGTTAAAAACGTCTTTAATTGATGATTAAAATACAGTTCATTAGACATTTCTAGCCCTGTATTTTACGTTTCCACGAGGTTATTAAGTGGAATGTTTTTACTACAAACTCGGTCGCCGCGCGGCCGCTCCGCCAGTCACTTTCTTTCGTTAATCAGGGTATAGTATGCTCCCTCAGCTGCAGAACTCGCTCACTGTTTTGAACGAACTACATTAAACTTCATCAGCATCATCATCTTCAAGGATTAAACCAAGTATGGTTTGTTCCGGTCTCAAATAGGCAAAGATTAGAGCTGGTCACTCCAGCGCTTCCTCGGACGTTCCACACCTCGTCCCCTCGGCTTATAGTTCCAGAGTTGTTTGGGGATGCGGCAGTCATCCATTCGCCAAAGATGTTCCCACCAATTCAGCCGATACTAGGCTATCCTGTTGAGTGTACTCATAATATTCAGTTCCTGGTGTATATCTGTGTTTGTTCTATCATCATGGAGAGTATACCCTGCCACGTGCCTTAGAAATCTCATTTCAGCCGCTTGGATGCGACTGGCCTGGCCTTTCGTTAAGATCCAATTCTCAGACCCATGAAGAAGTGTGGGAAGAGCCATCACCTTGTAGAATTTTAGGCGTGTTCCTTTACTTGCTGACTTAAGGGTTCGCCTACTGGTCCCGTACATAAAGTTGAACTTATTCACAACGTCGTTGCATGCATTATAAAACACACTGTAGCCCAGGTATTCAAAATTGCTAACTTGTTCCAGGACAGTACCATCTATAACAATTTTTGCCCGTACGGGATGAGTTCAACGAAAAGCTGTCACCTTGGTCTTACGTGTGGATAGCAGCAATCCAGAGTCTTTGCAGATTCGATTTAACAAACGTATCCCCATCTGCAATCTGTTTTCCGAGTCCGACAGAATAGCCTGATCGTCCGCAAACAACAAAGTGTCAATTGTAGAGTGACAAATCATAAAATGTTCTGGAAAACACATCCTGAATTGAGGCAATTTAGTAGTGAAAATGTCCCCTGGATATGTTACTAGCATATCGCAGACAACTAGACAATAAGTACATTAAACTTATTATTAACAGCGTAACCAGAATCGCGAAAACGAGTACACAACTGTATAGCCACGGTAATCCGACCCAGTGGCGTAACTCATCCATCCCTCCCCCCCAGATCTATTAAAAGTTTCAGCTAAAGTCCATAATTACATAACGTAGGGGTATTTCTAAACCGTTTATGTGCGTTTAAATAAGACTTATAAATAATTGTAAAAGTTATTACAGTATTTGTAAATTAATAGAGTTTCCTTACTAACGACAGTAAATAACGTACGGATTTGCAGCCTTAAAGAAAATGGCAGATCCTATTGATCACTTTTATCTTTTGCCTCACCCTGGCCTTTGCAGGATTGTATGGTTTGAACTGTCGTCTTTGCACAGATAAACTAGCAGTTTCTTGACTTTAATTCGGAAAAATGAGAAATCTTTGTTGCAGGATTTTACATAAAAAATAACGCACTTCAATACGAACTGTAAGCTGCTTAAAACGTTCTAGGGACTATTTCCTTAAATTAAAGTGTGAAGGGGTAGTGAAACCGGATATTTCAAAATATTTTTACCGCGTCCCAATTTTCGTAAGATTTATTAAGAACACGAATTTACGATTAAATTGACTTCTGATGACGTGAGATTTATTACCTTTAATTTGAACATCTATTAATCTAGAATGGATATTTTGAAACTAGCGCTTTAATATATTTTTTCACCGCTTACACTCAAAAGTGAAGCTTGATAAGTGAAGACATGTCCTGCACTCGTGAAATTAGAGCAAGAATTGCTGTAGCGAAGGAGCCATTTAATCGGAAGAAAAGCCTGCTGTGTGGCAAGATTAATAAGAATGTAAGAAAAAGGTTGGCCAAATGTTATGTGTGTAGCATTGCTTTGTATGGTGCAGAGACATGGACACTGAGGAAGGAGGATGAGAAAAGATTAGAAGCATTTGAGATGTGGGTTTGGCGAGCAATTGAAAAAGTGAGATGGGTTGATAACGTAAGGAATGATGAAGTTTTAAGAAGAATAGGGGAGAGAGAAGAATCCTGAAAGTAATAGAAATTAGGAAAAGGAATTGCTTAGGTCATTGTTTAAGAAGAGACTGCTTGCTTACAACTGCCATGGAAGGTGTCATAGAAGAGAAAAAAGAAGAGGGCGTAGAAAAATGAAGTTAATAGATAGCATTAAAATTATAGGGTGTTACGAAGAAACGAAAAGACTGGCATGCGATAGGACAGCTTGGAGAGCTTTTACCATTTGAAGACCTGCCTTCGGGCAGAACACCAAATACTAATACACTCAAAAAGTTTTAGACGCAAAGACTTTATACAACTATACGGAAAGAATCCTGAATTTCTTATTTTCCTGAAAAAAATGTGAAAACCTTCAACTAGTCTCATCCGCCTCTCGCAGTTCCTACGGAGTCCGATACCGCCAGTAAACCAGAGTAGGGAGTTCCCTATTTTGTAATTCTTACTAGAAGTGTGCTAAATTAGTATTTGAAAATAACACGTACGAACGAAACCGTTCCAGAAAATTAACACGTAGAAATACCTGTTATTATATACGTATTATAATATCTGTATTATATAATTTGTTATAAGAAATAAACTGAAACTAAAAGTATTAACGGTGTTACTTTACACTGTGACTTTATTAACCTGTTACTGTTTAAAAGAAAATAAGAAACGAGAGAACTTATAGGCCTATCTCCTTTTGGGAATGCTAATTTAAGTTTTCACTAGGAATAAACAAACTGACTTAGATTTAATATTAAATTATTGATTCCACTTTGGTTAACAAATCAGTTACGAAACTCGGGCAATGAAATTTGTAGAGTGCACGTAATAGCACAACAAAGAATGTCAACAAAAAAATTACGTGATTTGTGCAGTGAAGTTAAAATCATCTCCGAAATCACATTAACAAAAAGTACTATATGGCCTATCAGCCACTCTGTAGGTTATAACACAATATAATTCGCTTTTTCAAAATTTACCAAGCTGGTGACTAGTATAATATATAATTTGTTATTATAATCTGCATTATATATCTGCATAAACACGAGAATAAATGTAACATCAGTATGAATTTTTTTCATTTATTAAAAACAGCTTCGTCTCTTTGGCACAGAGATATTCTGAACTTCGCTGTTTTGCTTCGTTTCGTACTTGTATGGCAATCGGCACATAGTGAAGTATTCAGCACCAACAAGTGACTTTGTACTTGTGCACTCGTAATACTCGTAGTTTATTCTTTACTTGTTTATTCGTTAGTTGCGTAGGGGGTTCCCGTGACTCGGAACCGCGAGGCCGCGAGTAATCCGAACGGGTATTTCGACTTTACAGTTTTCAGTTATCGTTGAATCGGAACAGGTATTTCAACTTTTCAGTTTACTGTTATATCCGTTCCTCAAAAATATCGTTCCAAAATACCTGTTTTAGGTATATCGCTCCCACCTCTTCCCTTACTTCCCATCGGTAAGACTATGAGAGTCAACATCGTACGAATGGGCTAGCTGGAAGTGAAGAGTGAAATCTTCACGTAACGACAGGTGAAAAGATAATGACAGTTTGAAGAGATGAAAACGGCGTAATTGAGCAAGAGACAAAGAGCCCCGACGACTTTCCGCACAGTATGATACGATGTCGCCTCGATTGCCTTCAGCACGTGTTGACAAAAGAAGCAACGTACAAGCTGAAGACATCTTGAAACTTTTGTTGAAGACGCGTTTCGAATAACAAATGAACTCTTCGTGTGTCACTGGTCCCCTAAAAATCTGATTAATGGACAAAGATTTAGGCGTACTGTACGCATACAATATATACAATACAGTATTTATATACACATTTATGTAGAATACTGTAACTATTATGATAACTAATTGAAGGAGCGAAGCGACGTCTCAGTTGTAACTCGACCGTGTGTCCGTCTCATGATAACTTTTGAATGCTTCAACCGATTTTCATAAAACTCTGCATGCGTGTCCGTTATCTTTAAACGTTATTATTTATACGGTCCAAGTCACTTTATATAGTAAATAATTTACCTTAATTGAAACCGTCCAGTGACTTCAAGGATGATATATTCATGAAATGGACTGGACGGTTTCAATTATCTTTAAACTACAGAGCCCTATTGATTTTTATATTTATTCCCCACCCAAATAGGGCGAGGGGGCAAGAACGTCAGGCGGTCAAAATTTTGAAAATATCGCAACATGGTGATGTGGGGCATCAAATTAAAGAGAATTTTAACCACAATTTGCACGTAATGTTCGGCTTTGGACATTTTAGAACTTTTGGGCATCAGGGCCCAAAAAGTGTATCGAAATGTTTGAAAAAATTGCACACATACTTGCGCGGTATCAAATTAAATAGAATTTTAACCATGGTCTGAAAATAGTGTTCAGGCTTCAAAATTTTAAAAGAATTTAGACCCGGAGCCCAAAAAGTATTAAATTTTGGAAAATCGTAAAAATTGATGTCAGATTACAGAGTGATGTTAATCCAAATGCGAATGTAGTGTTTAGGCAGTGGTTGATTTGGATATTTTGTTTTAAGGGAGGGGTGCCACAAGCCAAAAATGGATGTCAAACTTTTGTAAAGAATTGTAAAATTCGGAGCGTGTTCAACACCTTAGGGAGCTTACTAGTAATAAATCCGTGCAGTAATTCTCTTCTTCTTCTGATAGTTCCTATCCGTTTCGGATGTTGGATATCATACAGATTATTTTAACTTTCTGCACTGCTGCACGGAATATGTCAGTTGTATTCGTGCCAAGGGTAAACCGAGCTTCGACGCTAGACGAGCCCACAGTAACAGTAACTTTCAGGTATCATAAATTCAGCGGAGAGCGTATCAGATTCTACGCGGCAATGTTCACGTACAATTCAAATGTGGCGCGCAGGTTGGTGGTTGTAGGCCGCTTGCAACTTCAGTAGTATATGACAGACCTTACTACACAAACATATGGGAGGACGTGCGCTACTCTTCACAATTGTCCTATGTTCCCAATGTTAGCTAGGCGGTTGCAAAGATTCTGCAACGCTCCAGTAGTAGCTCTGTAGCGCAACTTTGTGAAATCAGCGCAGCCTTCTTGATTTATAAGTTGTGTCAGGTTTAATGTTTACGTTGGTTCAAGGGAAACGTTGTCCATTGTTTGAGGTTATAAAATTATAGTAGGCCTAACAGTTGCTTGTTATCAAACTGTTATCATGATAGTTTAATATCTTTTAACCCCTCTCCCATCCACTCAACCAACTACTGCGACCACCAAAATTTGGAACCACCAGCCGTCACTGCTGTAACATGTGTAGAAGAAGTTTTGATACTTAAGGACTTTAAACGGACTTAACGGTTTAGGCCGGTATATGTAAACTTATTCTTAATCAGTACCGTATTTCCCTGTAGGAGCGGCCTTATATTCCGGTTGTAAAAATAACCATTGAATTAGTAACTTCGTAACATTGCAAGAAAAACTGTCAAGGCAAATACGTGTTTCATTAACAAGAATATTTGGAGAAGATCGTAGAACGTTTACTGTCATCAGAGTGCCTGTTCGAAGGTCAGAGTCCTAAAGTCAAAAGGCGTATTGCCACGGCCTTCCCGAATTGTATATCTGCTTGATAAAGTTTTTATTAATGACGGCGCCAAACGCCTCCAGTTAAAAACTTTTGCCCTTTTTCAGAACTGAAAATTGTAAAAAGTGTATTCCACAGGAACAAAGACAATGGTAATACGCAGATAAGCAAGACTGATATAGAGCAGGTGAATTACAGGTGCAGTGTTTTAGTTAGGATGGTAGGATCGAAACGGATTTAGACTATTGCGGCAGCCAGCAGACTGTTTGAAGCCATAAAACCAAAGCAGGTTGGGAAAAGGGAACTCTTGAAGGAGACAGAACTGGCAGTCGATTAGTGTGTAGGCTGTATATCCCAACAACTACCTGTGACTGTGAGTCGTGAAAATGAAAGCAAAACTCAAGCGACTGAGAAAAGATTTGTTAGAAGTTTAGAAAACAAAACAAGGTGAGACAGAATATGAAGCGTCACTGTCCACAGGAACCTCGGAGTGACCCATCTAACTGATATGATACAAAGCTCACAATCGAGGTGGTCTGACCATGTCTGTGGAACGGAAGACCGAAGGTACTGTAGAAGAGCTTGGGAAGCAAAACCGGAAGAGAGGAGGAGAAGAGTAAGACCCAGATTGAAGTGGGAAGACAGTATTAAAGAAAGTGTAGAAAGGAGAGGGCGGTGAGAGCCTGGGATAGGACAAGACGGTGTGTTCTCTGCGAAACCTCGACGCCTAATGGGCAGAAGGGTAAGTAAATATTCTGAAGTTGCGAAACATGGTCGCATTAATATCAAGACTTTAAGTACCTATTGAGAACTACTTGGGGAGATAATTAGACTTCACTTAGGCTATGTAATTGACGAGGATAATATATTTGATGGAGTTAATAAGTTCAGATACGTGGGTAACATGAAGGGTCCATAAACACGACAATACATGACGAGATACAAATAGGAAACAGAGCAGACTATTGAGAAGCGAACTCATTATTCGCAACAGAAAAATAAAAATATATAAGACACTTATCAGACCGGTTGTTGCTTATGGAGGTGAGACATGGACATTGACAAAAAAGGATAAGTAACACAAAGAAGGTTTGAATGAAAAATCGTAAGGCGTGTTTATGGGCCGGTTAAAGATGACGAATGGAGAATAAGAAATAACCATGACACAGATGAGCTATTGCATCATGAGGACATTGTAAGATTCATAAAGGCTCAACGAATACAAGGGCTAGGTCACCTGTACCGGATGGATGATCAGCGTATGCCAAAGAAAATCTTGAAGGCGCAAGTCCATAAAAGCAGAAAGAGGGGTCGAGCTAGGATAAGATGGTTGGATGATGTGCTAGAAGATTTCAGAAGAATGGATGTGAGGGGTTACACCGAGATGGCAATGGATAGAAGACTTTGGAGAAGTTTGGTGTTGGAAGCCAAGGCTCACATTGGGCTGTAGTGCTGAAGAAGAAGAGGAAGACGTAATTGACGACTCTCATTCCATAAAATGTAGACGAATTTTCCTTTAAACTACCGTGCTGTATCCAAGTGTTTTACTACTAAGTGGATATTAAATGCCGTCTCGACTTATCCGTACTGGATGACTCTACTTGTACCCTTCACTGAAGAAAGGGTTATTTTTGTGACCAGTAAAAAGATCCAACCCTTGCTATTATTCAACATTTTGAATCTGTAATGGCACATATAAAACGTCCTTATCAAAATAATAAACGTAACATAAAAGTCGTTATTGTGGTGTGTGAAGAATTGTTAATACTTCCAGGCTGAATATTCTGGACGGGGGCCCCGAGTGTCCTAAACACGGGAACGATGTCTTAAGTATCCTTTTCTTGCTATTACATACCAGTGGTTTCCTATTTAACGGCATCTGAGGGCCACAATTGAACTCAGGAACGTACCAGGGGGCCGAGCATCAAACGATCGATTTTCGACGAGTAACGTAAGAATTAAAAAAATGCAGTATTTAATTCTGCTTAAGAGAAAGAGGCAATTTACACGTTTAACATATCTTTAACGGTCGGTGTTTATTGTCAGTACGATAATGAAAATACAAGAAAGATATTAAACGCTGTATAATTACATAAAATCTTCACTTGAGGTCGATCGGCCGCAGCCAGTAAAAATACAGGTCTTTCTGTGTGTCGTGTTGTAGTTTGAAGACGCTTAAACGTAACTCATAATAACGGATGCGACTGGTTACGGATCAAAGACGAAACATCGGACAAGGGCGCAGTAGCGGACTGAAAGCGGGGCGTGGGGGGCTGCCCGCCCTGGGCCTCACTTATAGTAGGGGGTCTCCAGATTTGGAAAATTAAGTTTAAGAGACCAACAATTTATTTAAAACCTCCCATCAGGATTTTTCTCAAACAGTGGATAATTCAGAGTGGGGAACTCAGGTCAGTTACTCGAATGAACAAATTAACAAAAAAGTGTATCACATATTGCGTGAGTGAACGAAACCGTGAGTGACATCGAAGACAAACTGCACGTACAACTATACTGATAAGTAACGCCTTGTGTTATACACTAAAACTGCTAACTGCCTTGAAAAAAATGGCCAAGTATTGTTTGCAGCAATGATAAATTTGTTTTGAAGTAAATAAGTTTATTGTATGTTATAAAGTATTGTAATACATTTTATGCAATATATAAATAATATTACTTCTACTATTTCTTTAAACTTTGTATTTACAATATGAAAATGAATTTTTATTTCAAACATTACTACAGTTTTTTATAAAGTTTCCTAACTTCCTAACTAGATGTATCAATACAGTGGTTAGACAATAAATACATAACAGTAAAGTGCTTTTTTTAATATATTACTTAAAGATAAATTGGATTATAAAAACCCGTCTTATGGGAAGTGGGTCTCAGAAAGAAATCCGCCTCGTGCCTCCAGTGGCCTAGTTACGACATTTCAAGGGCGTCTGTTTTGTTTAGCCTAGGAATGGAAGGAAATAGACTCTGTCTTGTGATAGGCTGAAATAAAAGAGGACTAGAGCAAATACGCATTCCGATAAATAAACAAAGTGAAATCTAATGTATGTTTGTTAGCGAAACAGTGAGACACTTTTCACAGGCTTCTCTTCCTAGATCGTTCTCGGATAAAATAATAACGTGTTATTCATTTACTTATTAAAATAAATAAATAATTTTTAAATCGGTTGTCGAAGATGAGGTCGCGGGCGGCAATTGGAAATCGTTGTCTAAATACTCGACGTGCATTGTAATTACTGATATCAAACGTATATGAATATAATAAAATTTAGTTCTGTTATCCGTCTAGTGGCTTTTCCTTTTTTATATTTCACTACGCGTTTCTGGTCATATGTCCCATCTTCAGGTGTAATCCCTTAGTATTGTTCGTCAGATAATTAAAACAAATTACGTATACTTTACACACATGTCGTAAATAAATATAAAACATATGAACACGGAACACACGCGGTGTTGTTGGTGCGTACCACGGTAACACTATGATCGACTGTTATGCTTACGTCGTTACGGACCTCGTCTTGTAATCTTATCGCTGTGTCGTATAGCGAATTGGGCTGACAGTTCAGCGCTCTTTGGTGTTTTTATTTTTAAAGGCCTTATATATTTCGAACTCCTCGACAGCACTCGTATTTCTCCCTTTTTTACTTATATGGATGGGTTGAAAATTAGCCTCGAAATCAGTATAATTATGATTACTGTCCATCAAATGACGTGCGTAATTTGACTTTGTTTTGTTAATGTCTTTTTTTAATACATAACAGTCGATTATAGTGTTACCGTTGTACGGACCAACACCGCGTGCGTTCCGTGTTCATATGTTTTATATTTATTTACGACATGTGTGTAAAGTATACGTAATTTGTTTTAATTATCTGACGAACTTTACTGAAGGATTACACCTGAACATGGGACATATGACTAGAAACGCGTAGTGAAATATATAAAAAAAGAAAAAGCCACTAGACGGATAAAAGAGGTAAATTTTATTTTATTCATATACGTATAAGTGGCTTGGATACTAAAAGAATGAATTTAAAACTAGATACCAAACGCTTAACAAATTTTATTATAATAGTATTTAAAGTCCGCATCCGGACGGCACGCGTACTTGTGTTATTCAATTATTTCCTGACAACGCGCGCGCGCGCGCGCGTGTGTATCAGTTTAATTTAAAAATCGTCTTGCTTTGAAGATAAGGACCGAGAGGGAAGGCAACACAAACACAAAGACGGTAAACCGACAACAGTTGAGTTCGGCTCAGCACACATTCAAATTTCCTGTTCTGACAAAAGAAGGAAAAATGAAACTGAGCAGGATAGAACCAAGCGGCTGCCCTATGATCAAGTTATGCACTCTCGCAGAAAACTGAAAAGCCAAATCTTATTAGCCCGTGCTTTGCACGTCTGTCTGTGTTATTTTATTTTATTTTTATTTCTGTGTCAATATCGCCGCGTGGAGAGGAGCGGTTTGAGTAGCTGGGCGTGATGCGGTGGGTGGCAAAGGCGAACGCTAGGGGCGCGATTGGGTGGCGCGGCGATTCACAGGGGTGGGTGGGAGGAAGGGAGAGATCTGTGCTCGATAATATTACGCGCTACACAATATTTTCGCCACCTTCTAACCGAACGACGCTTTAAATTCCAAACCGTTTAAGGGGAGTCAATAGTAATGTTAAATTACCCAAATTTACGTATATTTTTCTCTGTAACCTAATAGGATATAGTCTTGAAATTTTTATAGGTATATTATGAACACGTTCTTTGTATACTAAAGGAGAAATTTTTAATTTCCATGTCTACAACCAGATATATATTTATTTTTATTTTATAAACTTTTTCAAGGAAAATTAATAAACATTTGTTTCTGCAGCCCCGAAAGTACATACTTTAGCTCTATAATTATGCTTCAGTAGGTAGACAATGGTGACTTATATCAGCCCTGAAAAATTCACACTACACTACACTATTTTCAGTTGTTATATTTTTTACCGAAGGTCCTTAAACTCATGTATATCGTGGGGTTGTTGGTAAAGGTACCCACTTCCACTAAGGTAAATTTACGCAAAACTGAAGTTAAACGTTTTTCAAATGCAATAATAAATCATAAAATTATTAAACTGATTTTCAGTGTTAATTTTTATTATTAGAGTTTTTATTGATTACAAAGCTTTTGGATAGTGAAAAGAAAAACAGAAAGTAATAAAAAATAAATAAAATGTCTTTTTTGAAACATTGGACTTGGGTAGTTTTACCACTGACCACTCGGTATGACAATTTATATTAATTAAAAGTAAAGATTTTCTTTTCCACCTGTTCACGAGGTTTTCCAAAAAAAGGCAGTTATTGTGCATTTTTTATGAATTGATATTGTCAGAAGAATTTAATTTTAGAGAACATTTGGGGTACCAGGATTTCCTCAGTCTGACTGAAAAAATATTGTAACCATGTGTTTCTGTATACAGCCGTGTTTACAACCCACACACGTGTAAGTGTTTATGGCCGTGTACATTACTAGATTTACGTAAATATTAATATACGTACGAGACGCCTAATGATCCAGAGAAATTTATATTTCTCAATCAGTACTGTCATATGTACGATCGTATCCAACAAGAAGGTTATTTTGCAGCCGAAACCTTACTATTCATGCAAGATTTGCTGGAGTAAGCTTTTCCCTACTGACTGAAATCAAATCAGGTTGCTCATATGTATTTGGAGTAAGAAAGATTTTGCTATAAGAATTAAAATAAGAGTGAACGGATAATTAAATGAGACGAGGGCGTAGTAGTGTTTATATGTATTTTTTACTTCCATATTCCTTAAGGAATGGAAGTATGGTGATGGCAAAAAAAATCGTGTTCGAGATTATTGCAGATTCTGATTCTACTACACTCAAAACATGAAAAAAAGTCATTTTTCGAAAAGTGTCTGTGTGTGTGTCTGTCTGTCTGTGTGTCTGTGTCTGTAGATTTTTTTTCTATGGCAAACGATAACTGCCGCAAATTCAAACAGAATCAAATAATTTTTTGCATGCAGCCCTGATTTGCAGAGTACTCGCGACCTATTGTTTTTGGTGAAGATCGGTTGAGGGAAAGGGGTAGTTTACCTGCAACGGTTTTTTTTTAGCAAGGGTAATTTTGTTTGTTTGGCAAACGATAACAGCCGCAAATTCAAACAGAATCAAATAATGTTTCGCATACAGCCCTGAATTGTAGAGTTCTCAAGATCTGTTGATTTTGGTGAAGATCGGTTAAGGGAAAGGGGTAGTTTACCTGTAACGTTTTATGTTTTAACAAGGGTACTTCCTATGGCAAACGATAACAGCCGCAAATTCAAACAGAATCAAAAGATTATTTGCATACAGCCCTAAATTGTAGAGTTCTCAAGACCTATTGTTTTTGGTGAAGATCGGTTGAGGGAAAGGGGTAGTTTACCTGCAACGTTTTTTTAACAAGGGTATTTTCTATGGCAAACGATAACAGCCGCAAATTCAAACAGAATCAAATAATGTTTTGCATACAGCCCTGATTTGTAGAGTACTCAAGACCTATTGTTTTTGGTGAAGATCAGTTAAGGGGAAGGGGTAGTTTACCTGCAACTTTTTTTATCAAGCGTATTTTCTATGGCAAACGATAACAGCCGCAAATTCAAACAGAATCAAATAATGTTTTGCATACGTCCCTGAATTGTAGAGGTCTCAATGACTGTCGATTTTTGTGAAGATCGGTTAAGGGGAAGGGGTAGTTGACCTGCAACCTTTTACGTTTTAACAAGAGTAAAGTACTTGAAAATTTATTTAAACTTTTTGAAACAATGGTAATTGTTAAAAATAAAATAATTTTGTTGCCAGGCAATAAAATTATAATTTTTTCATTTTAATGTAATATAATATTTTTCATTTAATACAGCAATAAAAAGGCAGGTAAGACACAGCCTGGCTGTTTGGCTGAAAATGATTTTAAATATAAATCTTAGAATATGGAAGTCATGTATGGTTCTCCATACCGATATTTTATTATAAGAATCGATATTTACAATGAACATAAATAGGACCATATCGAACGTCGTTTTATTGTCAGTATGTGACAAATAATTTTTCCCAATCTAACCGCATGATTTACGGAATGTTTAGTTGAAAAGTAGAATGTGACAATCATTATATATTTGTATTATAATTATATATTTGTATTATAATTATATATTATATTTATAATATTAATATTATGTATTATATTATAATTAATATACGCAGTAAAATAACTTACTTTTGAACAAATTATAAAATAGCTATGTAACTAAATCGAATTTTGAAGCTTAAAGGAACTGACAGCAAAATGCAATATAAAAACCAGAATCTAACTCATGGATTAACTAAAAAACGGACAGTGTAAACAAAGGGACAAAATTTTACTATTTTGACATTTCAAACGTGTACACAAACATTCTTATTGACGATACTGTAAATAGGCTATTACAATATGATGTCAGTGATTTTAAATTGTTTTATGAATTGGAAAGTTGTATAAATATATCAGGCGAATAATGAAATAAGTGCAAGAAAACAAAATTGAAAAGTATTCAGCTCGATCTCTCAGCATGTGGGTACGTTTTCTTTTATCCTCATCATCATGTTCACGGATTAAACCAAGAATGGTTTGTTCCGTTCTCAAATAGGCAAGGATTAGAGCTGGTTACTCCAGCGCTTCCTCGGACGTCCCACACCTCTTCGTCTCGTCGGCTTATAGTTCCAGAGTTGTTTGGGGATGCGGCAGTCATCCATTCGGCAAAGATGTTCCCACCAATTCAGCCGATACTGGGCGATCCTGTCGAGTATACTCGTAATATTCAGTTCCTGCCGTATATCTGTGTTTCTTTTATGATCACGGAGAGTATACTCGACTGGCCTGGCCTTTCATCGAAGTCCAATTTTCAGATCCTTAAAGAAGTGTGGGAAGAGCCATCACCTTGTATTTTTTTCTTTTATCACAGATAAAATTATTTTTAATATTTACGTTATTCTTGGAATAAAATGTAAACATTTGGAGTATGCTCACACTCTAAAATATTACGCTTTGTTTAAAGCATACGTATCTGTGGGACCGGGCAAAAGCGGTTTGATTTGCCTGACAGTACTGCCCTTTCGTTACACATCGAATCAGTTTACTGCACTAGGAGCGCGAAGTATACGGGAGTGAGCCGGGCACCATATGAAGTTCTTTGTAATGCAAATAGTATGTGTGATTTAAATTGTGTACTTTCGTTTAGGATGTTGTTTCTGTGCGTTTTTGTGTGTCTAACCACAATTATTTACACACACACACACACAAAACGCACGACGATCTTTTAAACGACGGCGCTGTCAACTAAAAGCCGGTCTCGGTCAGTTGCGCTAACAACGTTTTCAAGTACCTGTTTTTACGCGGTCAACTGCGCCCCGCATTTTCACTTACTGACCGAATCTGTCATCATAGATTTAGGTTCCTATTATAAACTTCGATGAGATTTCAATTCTGCAACTTTTCATTTGTGCAAGTAACCTCTTTCTTCCAATATTTTTGTCACGTTAAGTTAGGTTAGGTCAGGTTAGATTAGGCTAGGAATGAATAGAATTATAATGGTAATTTCTGTATTATAATAATAAATGAAAATACAATTTATTGCGACTGACCAGGTTCACATTTCCACCTCGGTCGCAACTGACCGGGTTTTATACGATTGGGTCGCAACTGACCACGGTCACCTAAAGCAGGAGGGACAGCGCTACTAGCGGCAGCCTCTAACGGAGCTCTGTCAGAGCGAAAACTAGTTTAAGCCATCAAATAAACATTTATAATTTTTATCAATAATAATCTGTCATCCGGGTCGGTAGTATTATATATATATATAGTTAATTTCATTTGTGTACAGTAAATGTGTTTCATGAAGTTAATGTCATTGTTTCTGTTACAGGTAAGTGCTGTTCCTTTCAGTGTGGTGAGTTAAGAGTATCGTTTGCATGTTTTTATAAGAGACGTCGTGTGTAGTTGGATCCTTGTTTCGTCAACACGATCAATTTGCAGCGTTCCCCAACTTTTCCGATTTCCGATTCATGTCGTCCTTTGTCAGTCCTCTCTCTCTCTCTCTCTCTCTCTCTCTCTCTCTCTCTCTCTCTCTCTCTCTCTCTCTCGCTCTCTCTCTCTCTCTCTCTCTCTCTGTCTTTCCATCATACCCGCGTGTATATCCCCCCTTTCCAAATACACGTTTGTCGGCCCAGCTTCTGTGTCCCTTTTAATTAAAAATTCAACACATTTTCTGAAACTGCGTTCTGATGGGTACATATAAGTACACATATGGGTACATTAGCTGAAGTAATATTAATTTTGCATCTAACAAATAATATTTTAATACCTGTGTCAACGATATCAAGTTCATAGTACCTGAAGGTTTTTTACACGTCTCGGGTCCGTTTACATTCAGAAATTCAGCTGATTGGCGTTGAATCATTATTATGTATGGTGGGAAGCATATGTTGTCTGCGGGTATAAGTGATTCGTACGTCATCCGTCGTAGTCAGTATATCATGGGGATATCGGTAAATCTACCAGAAGTCCGTTCGTGTAAATTTACGGAAAACTGAAATTAAAGGTTTTCAAGTGCAACGATAAATCGTAAAACTTATTTTGAAGGTTAATGTTTATTATTAATATAGTTTTTATCGAATAAGCAGCGGTTAAAAAAGAAAAAGAAAAAGAGAAATTTATAAAAAATGTCGTTTTGAAGCATTAAAACTTGGACTTGGGTGGTTTTATCACTGACCGCTCGATATACGCCCGTCATACACGTCTCTCCAAATTTACGTTTTGCCGGCCCAGTTTGTGTGTCCCTTTGAATTAATAATTAAACAGAGACTGGGCCGATGGGAATATACTCCCCAGTCGATGGGAATTTGTACTTCATTATCATCTTCTTCACATCACGGCATAGGCAAGGTGCCACCTGTGTCCTTCTTCCTTCTTCTTCTTCTTCTTTTATGGCGGCACAGTTCGGAGTCGAACCTTAGCCTCCTTAATAATCCGCTTCCATTGTTCCCTGTCCTTGGCGATCGATGTCCATCGTTTTATTTTAAGTAAAGTATCAGCACCCCTTGCCACTGCGTTTATCCAGCGATGCTTTGGTCTTCCGACAGGCTTTCTATCATCGATTTGACTAAATAGTACCTTCCATGCTAATGATGTGTCCTGCACACTGCAATTTATGCAGTCGGATGGTGGGGGCCAGATCATTGTCTGTATAGTTCCTCATGGTGACGTATTCTCCATGTCCCATTGACTTGGATTGGTCCATATATTCTCCTCAAAATTCTTCTTTCAAAGATATTGACTATGTTAGCGGCGCGTTTATTCAGAGTCCAAGTCTCGCTGACATATTTTATCACCGGTCTTATCATAACTTTACATAATGTGACCTTGGACTGACTGGATATTCCTTGTCTTGAATATACAGTAGTTGTCAACGAAGCATCGAAGCATATGCTCTATTTGCGGCCTGTATTATTTTCATTATTTCATTTATTTCTTCATTATCTTCTTCAGTCCAACATCCCAAATATTTAAACCGATTGATATTTCAAGTTTTAGTGGTTCGTTTGAAACTGTTCAGGTTTCCTCGTTTTCCTTCGAGTAGTAATCATATCTGTATTAACCTGTAATCCTATCTCCTCTGCTTCACCTTTGAGTTTCTCGAATGTCTCTTTTGCTCTTGGGATCTCGCCATAATATTAATATCGTCAGCATATCCTACGACTTGAACCATTTTATGTTCTAATGTTGCATTCCTATCAATTGACAATTTTCTGATCACATATTCGAGTGGTAGGTTGAACAGGGTTGGTGCCAGGCCATCGCCCTGTTTCAACCCTCTCGTGACATTAAAAGGTTCTGTCGTACCCGTTTGCAGTTTGATTTTGGCTGCCGTCTGTATCATTGTCAGTGTTGTTATTGTTTTCCCACATCTTCTCCATCAGTATTTTGACTGTGAAAATTAGGTCTACAGTGTATCTTCCACTTCGGACGCCACCTTGGTATCCCCCAATATTCCTTGAACATATGGTTCCAGTCTCTTCTGCAGTATTCGAGAGAATATTTTGTATTCTGTACACAACATTGAGATACCTCTATAATTTGTGTATTCTATTAAGCTAATGTTCCATTCTTCAGGCATATAGTCCTCCTTGCATATTTCTTGAACCAATTTATGCATCTCTCCTTCTGTATCGCCGTATTTCATTTGTTCGTTTGAGATTGAGTCAACTCCTAGGGCTTTAGAATGCTCCAAATGTTATATAATATCTTCCACTTCCTGCAGACGGGATGTTCCACATGATCGTCATTTATTTGTTGTTCTTCAGAACTCTGAAGAAACTTCCTTCCCTTGTACTTGATACCTTTGGTTTCAGCAGTTTATCAAAGACGTCCTTCCATCTGTGTTTTATTTTTAATTCATCTCGTATTATATTACCTTCTTCAGCATTATATTTGAAAGTACAGCATAGTATAAATTCCCGTGCGTTTCCCTCCGGGACGCTAAAGTTTTGGGTGCAGTGTGTTACGCATAACATAACGTGCCAAATAGCGAAGTACCCACAACGCGCGAATCGTTAACAGCGAAATATAAAACAAACAAAAAATGGCGGCGCAAAAAGTACTTTTGAGGTTACAGCGGTCATATAATCATAATATACGGACCCTTCTCACGTAGCAGATAAATATTGGACATTGTCAAGGACTCCTTGTTTTATCGTTGTCACCCGTTTGCGGCGACAAGGCTGAAATTGACTTGTAAACTGAGTGTGGGGGTGGGGGTGCGGCTGACCCAACCCTCAAATCCCGGCATTTATCATCCGCCGCTATCTCTTCTGCTTCTTTTCCGCATCCCTTGTTGTTGTGTTGTGTTGTCGTTTTTGTTATTATTCTAGTTGTCGTTAATCATTTGGCTGCGGACGGCGGCAGTATGTTAGCGAAGACCGCACCACTTCACCTAGTCATTATCCGCTTTCCAATTTCTTTGTGTACTGATCATTTCAATTTCGTGTTAATTATTTAACGTTTTGTCACTTCAAGTATTCTGGTGCCATATATAACTGATCTGTTTTAAGGGCACTCATAACCGGCTATGCTTACAATGTTAAATTCATCGAATTTGAGACCCATTATCTCAGAACCTGTAGAAGATAGAAGTCTTGAAATTTTAGCACGCATGTTAGCACATTGTACTCTTCAAACGCTACTACAACTGTAACGATACCTCAATCGGTTGTATTTTTATAATTGTTTATGTTTTTCTCTAAAAATTTGCGTACAAAAAGCATGCTTAATATTTGTTTACGTTTTTATTTTTCAGTGGAACTAAATAATTCTAGTAGTGTAGTTATAACTCCACTAACCCAATAGCCACAAAAAAATTCAGCTTGATAGTTTACTTGGTTTCTGAAATAATGGGTCATTTATCTAAAGAGTCGATTTTGATAAAAACGCGTTTAAAGTTTTAAAACAGATTTTTCTTGTTTTACCTGATTTAATATAGTCCAGTTTCATCCTCTTGGTCTTCAGTTATGTCCATTTGGTCCTCCAGTTTTTTCTTCACATTTCTATTAACTGTCTAACCTTTTTCATCAATTTATCTATTGCTGTGTCTGCCTCAAGTAGTCATTACAAGTCAATTTTTTTCATTACCTCAACCATATTTGATCCTGGTTTGATCTTTAATTTTTGTCAGACTTGACACTTCCTTATATTACCTTCATTGAAGGTCAACACAGCATCGTGTAGACCCAAAACCAAAGTATCCAGCCCAACAAATATATTTTTTGGCAATCTGTTCCGATCAAATGGTTTAGCAACTCGTTTGCATTATGTTTACTACCCGTGAAGACATTTTTTTTTTTAAATAAGGATGCCTCAGGGCAGCAAATATTGACTTGTAATCATTTGTGTCAGTACAAAATTTTCCTTTGTACAACACAAATAATCTCTTTCCAATGGTAAAAACCTCATGTCTCTACGATTTGTTATAAGGGAGTTACAGATTTGTAAAAAATGATAATATTATCAGCACTTTCGACAGAACTTTTCCTACGATCTCTATTATTTTTAAAATCATAAAAAATTTATTATCAGGCGTATTCACATAAATTTGGTATCAAATTACTCAGAAAATATTGAAGATTTTTTTAAGACAAGAAACCAGAAATCGATTTTTGGGTCGATTTGCCGGCTACGAGTGCCTATGAATACAACAATAATTTTCTAGCGTATAGGCCTAGACATAAAATGAATAAACGGTAAGACTAGACATACTGGCAATAACGATTCCCGGTCATTTTCCCGAATGACGAAATACCCGAAATCATTTTTCCCGAATACTTTCTTCCCCGAATCCATTTTCTCGAACACCCTGTTTCCGAAAAAAATGTATTTAATTAAACAGGAATCAAAATATCTTTTTCTTGAACAGTGGTTTTCGAAATAATTTATCGTGACCATTGTAACCGACTTTACAAGATATATAAACATTTTCGTAAAATGAATGTTTGGGATGACCTTGTCGCGAATTCATTGTAAATATATATTTCGGATTTCAAAATGAAGTTTAAAAATGGCACAAATAATTGGTAAAAAACGTATACTTGATGACTACGTATATATCGCTCGAGACAAAATAATAGAAAGGTATATTGAAACTGTCGGAGCGTACGAGCGGGATAGTGCCGAGCAAGAGCTATGACCGTTGACCGCACTGATAGTGCAGAAGTAATCGTGCTGAAAGGTTCTGTTCAGTCACCCCACGAGCTTTAATTTGTTATAAACAAAATGAAAGGTTTATACGTATTAATGAAATGAATTTTGATTCGGGAAAAAGGACGTTCGGGTGAATGTATTCGGGGAAAAGATGTTCAGGCAAAATGATTTCGGGTATCTCGTCATTCGGGAAAACAGGGGCGAATCTAGGATTTCATTGGGGGGGGGGCATTTTTTCAACCACATATCGTTTGCTTAGAGTATTTTTTTTCTCATATTATAATGAAAATCGTACCAACAAATTAAAACTAATGGGTAAATAATGGCTGTAATTCACTAATTTCTTAAAAATCAATTAATAACATACAGTTTGACTTGGAAGCCTAATAATACCTTTCTGTGCAATATAAATATTTTAGAGAGAACGTTAAAATTAAGAAAGTAAATTTTGTATATGTATGTGTGTGTTTGTGTTGAAGGGTTACAATAAGCAAGAACACAAAAAAGTTTAAATGAACGTAGGCTATGTTTAATTTTACAATATTTTGTGTCTTAGAGCTAGGTAGAGTCTATTACAACAACCCATGTCCATTATGAAAAATAATGTTAAGAAATTAAAACTCATTCATATTATGTGCTTTGTGATTGAAGTTATCAACATGTAACATTAAGTTACAATATACAAAGATAAGTCCCTGTTTATCGTAACCAGAGGAAAAACGTATCCTACTCTCTTTCAAGTCGACTTCTTTTCATTTTTCACCATTTCTTTCAACATCTGTTATATTTATTATTGAGTATAAGGCCTGTTATTGAAGATTAGTTAAACTCGTCATTGATCCAAATAGTATTTTTTTTTAAATTGACAACACATGGACGTCAATTAATTACATTTCAAAATCATAATCGGTTTTAAATTTTTGCTCCAAAATTTTTAAATTTTTCTCGGATTTCGGGGGGGGGGATATATCTCCCATATCCCCCCTAGGTTCGCCCCTGCGGGAGAATGTCCATTCGGGTAAAAGTGTCCGGGTACCGGTAGTAAGGAATCGTCGCCGCTTCGTGTTTCCTAACGAGAAACCTAAAAACTGCGAATTTGTTTTGTTAAAACGGGTGGAAGATACAGCCGCGAAGAGAGTTGTTTGAAAATCAATTTGATCCACAAATAAGTGATTTTTGTACGCCTATTACGGTTGAATATTAAAACTATAAATACACAGCCAGTCTAAAACATTACTAATGATAATGTGATGTATTTATCACGCTTATTGCTAACTGATGGTACTTATAATCTCAATATTCTGTTGTTGTGTATTCATTGTTCATAACCTAAAGGTACCATACATATGATTTTTAATAAACTTTTAATTACTTACATTCTTTCGATCGATTATTTACTCACATTCTCACATTTACTCGATTCGATTGATTTCGATCAAAGACCATCGTTAGGCCATTAATGTACGAGAAACCAGAGTTCTCGAGACACTTTGGACACAAACGTACGTTCACGTTCATTAATCAGTGTTTACGAATTCGTTTTTTGTAAATATTAACTGTTTTACAATATTGTGACCGCGAGTGCAAAGTGCATATGCTTTGATGATGGTCTATGACCGAAATCGATCGAATTTAAGAATGTGAATAATTAAAACTTTGTTATAAATCATATGTTTGGTACCTGTAGGTTATGAACAATGCATACACAACAACAGAAGACTAAAACATCACGTTAGTGGGTGTAGGCAACGGTTTATTGTAATTTTTAAACAACATGTTAATAAGCCTTTGGCCACGCGTTGTTACTTTAATTAATTATTAAAGTTCATTTAATCAAAACGATTACGGTTATCTTCATTTTCGTCTGAAGACGGGTTGACGATTGAACGGAATCCGGTGGTCAGCTTCCAAAATTTCTTAAGGGTCCATCTTTCACTACGTCCAGATAACAGTTGGCTTGAGTAAAGCTGTAATTTTAAAATTTCTAACTAAGGTGAGAGTTAATCCCACGTCTTAACATTCCACGCTCCAAGAAGATATTGATTAACAACAGTATCGTGACAGATATGCGAACAAGAGTATCATATTGGGTAGTGTTCTCAAGAAATTCAATTATTGATTAATTATTTTGCCAGCATTATGCCACTGACTTGTTATAATATTATTATATACACACCACCAAAATCAGTAAATCGGCCTTATTCGTTAATTTAAAAATGGAATTTTACTGATTTTGGTGGTGTGTATATAATAATATTGATTAATTATTCAACTACTTTAACAAAAACGTCTGCTGATATTTGCAGGGTAGTTTCGAGGATTACGTTTTGCAAAGTAATCGTACGCGAATTGAAATTCCACGTCGTATTTAGCAACTCTAATTGCGCTCTAATTGTAGGACACATTAATGACATGGCGATAAAAAACAAGCAGTATTGATAATGGCAGGATTATTTATATCGCCGAGGCAACTGTTTCCAAGAAATACATTAGTAGACAGGAAATCCAATCCACGAGAGAATGAAGAGTAACTAATCCAAATCAGACAACATAATTCCATAAACGTATGTTTTTAACATTTTTTTATTTCAAGGACTGCACTTTTTAAAAAGCGTTGAAAACCATCGATTTGTATTTAATTTTGTTTTAAAATAATTGAATAAATGTGTTCTTACTATAATCATAACTCGGTCGCATAAATCGATTTAGTTCATTCAGAAGTGTTTGTTGCTTTTTTTTTATAGTATGAGCCACTGTGGACTACGTTTGGTTCAACTGGTTCTTTCTTCTCCTCTCTCTTCCTCTTCATCCACATCTCCTTCATTCTTGATCGATGTCTCTCACTCCTTTCGTCAGTCCAGATGGCACCTGTCCTCTTCTTGAGGTTTCCCGAAATCCTTGGGCATTTTTTAAGTTATTTTTGAGTGATAAGCGTTCTTCAATAATCTTCTCGAGTAATCTGGAGTTCCTCTATGTCTTTTTCTGTTTCTAGGAACCACGTATTGGGCATTTTGAATTTTATGAAATACTTAAAACGTTTCCCTGTTAGTCTGTCAGGATTCATTCTTTGAATATGTCCGTAGAAGGTAATTCTTCTATTTTCTAATTACGTCTGAGATTTTCTCAACATGTGTGTACAGCTCATTATTATTGGTCCCATTGGTATTGGTACAGCTCATCATCCATATTTTATTGGTCCCAAGATTTTTCTTAATATTTTCCTTTCCGTGACTTCCAGTTCTTCCATCATCATTTTCTTATTCAGAGTCAGACACTCAGCTGTATAAAGTGCTTCCGGGCGAATTAGTTAAGTAATGCCTAAGTTTGTCAGTGTTGTTTGTTACTGTTATTATTATAATCTTTTTATTTTATGTTACGAAGAGCTCGAGGGAAAATCCTGTCGGTGTCCAAAGAATTGGCGCAATGTCGAGGGTTGTGTAGGCCTATACGGAAATAGTCCAGCTTCATACTCAGGGTCTTCAGTTATGTCCATTTGGTCGTGTAGTTTTCTCTTTATATTTCTAATTCACTGTCTAACTTTTTTTCGTCAATTCATCTACTGCTGTGTCTGCCTCAAGGATTCGTTGCAAGTCAATTTTTTTTCATTACCTTAACCATATTTGATCCTAGTTTGATCCCTAACTTTTTTAAACGACTTATTTTATCTTCACTGAAAATCAACACAACATCATGTACAGCCAAAACCAAAGTCGCCAGTCCAACAAATATATTTTTTGGGACTCAATTCCAAATTAAATTGTTTAGCAACGTGTTTGCATTCCGTGTAGTACTATGAAGACATTATTTAACAAATTAGGGTGACTCAGATCAGCGAATATTGGCTTGTAACCGTTTGTGTTAATACAAAACTTTCTTTTGTAAACACGAAAAATTTTTTTCCAATGGTAAAAACCACACGTCTCTTCGATTTGTTATAAGGTAGTTACAGATTTGTAAAAACCGGCAACATTATAATGATTTTAATTAATGTTATAATTGACATTATAACATTACTTTGACAGACTTTTCCTCCGATCTCAACTTTTTTTAAATCATAAAAATTGTATTATTAAACATACTCTAATAAATCTGGTATCAGATTACTCAGAAAATATTGAAGATTTTTTTTTAAGACAAACAACCAAAAATTGAATTTTAGGCCGACTTGCCGGTTACGAGTGCCCTTAAGGTTCATCAAATGTCACGTTCGCTATTCGGTCAGAATATACCGTAAAAGCGGCGAGTTGCCGGTTATCGGATGTTTCCTGATAATAACAGAACGTAGTTTCCGCAAATACGGTATAATGTATAGACCACCTAAATAGTGTTAAGCTTTATTCAAAACGTTAAGCCGGATTCAAAATCCATTTACACGTGCAAATTGAATAATAAACAAACTAACTTACCGTTCCGAGTCACGGTAATTCCTATTATAATAAATTCGTATTCTTCAAAATCGCGTAGTTTATAACAGGCTTACGCTTGACTTAATTTAATGTGTACACAGATTTCTTTCACAGTACGGTATTGCATGATAAAAATGTATAAAAACAATTAAAGTCAATGTTTTCGCGACTTTTATTATTAGAGACAACTGTGATGCCCGTTTGTCTAGTAATAAGTGCCGACCAACGGAGTTAAAAATCACCCAGATTACTGTGATTGCATTCTTTATTATTGTTATGTGTACACGGTAAAACGACGTACATGTTTACACAGATGTTTATTAAACTGCAATTTTGTCTTTAGAAAAATTCAAACGTACGTTTGAGTAAAAGTTTCCAGGCTTAAAATAAAATAAGTCATAATAATAACATTAATATATGCTCATATTTTTCTTGTATTAATATTTTTTTTTATTTTAATAGTAGTAAAACTTTTTACAATAATATTTTTTTTTATTATTTTGTAACTTTACATATGTTTCGATAGTAATCCAACTATCATCATCAGATATAGATTTATATTTATATAATTTATACCTGATGATGATAGTTGGTTACTATCGAAACATATGTAAATTTACAAAATAATAAAAAGGTATATTCTTGTGAAAGTTTTATTATTATGAAAATATAAAAAAATATAATAATAATAATAATACCTGTATACCATAATTATTAAAGTTTACAATATTTATTACATTATAAATTACATTGCTGTTAAAATTCTCTTTAATTTCATAGCTCATATAGCCATGTTCCGATTTTTTCCAATGTCGAATGTTGATTTTGAGTGAACTGAAACTAAATAAAAATAATAATTCAGTAGGTCCACGACTTTCGTACATAATGCGTTCCCGAAACGTGTACGATACTCTAATAATTATTAATGGACAATTATTATCGGAAAGTCGAACCACTGTATATTTTTTGTTTACGTACTGGCCGTGTAAATTAGTAAGATGCTATCTACTCGTGTAATCTGTAGTATACAGAACTGTATTGAAATCGGATATTGTTTTCGCATTAATAAAGCTTATATATTAGTGCATTAGGCATTAGTACTATAAAGCTCGTCCATTAGTGAAGCTTATAATAAACAGTGTGAAACAGCCTGTTGCTGTACGGTATTATTTTATCGAAAAGGAAATAATTAAACAATGCGTCGCTTTTCGTTTTCTAAAGTTAGTAGTCAGCGTGGAATTTACGAAACTCGAATAATCGCAATCGATTTTACTTCCATGTTCGGAAATGGAAGTATGGTGATGGCGGAAAAAATAGTGTTCGAGATAAGGGCTGATTCTGATTGTACTACCCTCCAAACATGAAGAAATGTCATTTTCTGGAAAGTGTCTGTGTAGAATTTTTTCTATGGCGAACGATAACTGCCGCAAATTCAAACAGAATCAAATAAATTTGTGCATGTGTGCCTGAGTTGTAGAGGACTCAAGGCCTATTGATTTTGGTGAAGATCGGTTAAGGGTCGGAGGGGTAGTTTACCTGCAATGTTTTATGTATTAACAAGAGTAAAGTACTTAATTTTGATAAATAGGGAAGTATCCTGAAAAGAAGGTCATAATAATCCACTGTAGAGAGGTAGATGAAATATCTATAAATGAAAAGGGCAGTTGAAGGGGGAGGGGGTAATTTTCTATAAATGAATATGATAGGTGAAGGGGGTATAATTTTTTATATGAGTACTACGTTATCGGCAACAAAGAAGTAGTTTGTTGCTAAAATTCCTTCCCGGGCTGTTTGGTCGTGGTTCAATGTTTTCTGCAAAACCAGACGTTTCGGCAGTGCCATCATCAGTGAAAATTGAGTGCGCTAACGTGAGGTAGTATACGTCAGTGGCCACAGTACTGTGGTTAAGGATGAATAAAGATGTAGTTTCTATGAAAATATTTCATTACGAAAATGATTTTAAATATAAATCTTAGAACATGGAAGTCGTGTATGGTTCTCCATACCGACATTTTAACGTCCGGAGGGGCGAAATTTACGAGTAATGTCCCAGAGTAGAGGACCGTCTGTAATACAATGACATGGTTAAAATTGGCCGTACCGGAGGTCTGAGCAGGCGTAGTAGACCTGGTGAATTATAGTTCGAATCCCGGGCGTACCATAAAATTAGGGTACGTTTTTCTGCCCTCAGGTTGTTTCAGCCTTTCGGAAATTAGTACCTGGGATCAGTGCCATAACCAGGATCTTCTGTAACTTAATTTTCCTGTTATTACTTTGATTTAGAAGGCCACGTCAATTCTTAATTTTTATGTTACGGAGGTGAATAATAATTTGTCGATGCACTGGTACGTGCTGGCATCGCTTTTGCGTTAAATAAAATACATTACGAATGTAACGTGTACAGAAAACACAACACAAAACCATGCAAAACTATATTCTTGATGATTCGCTGGAAACAAAATTGGGATAATTGATAAACCGAAATGCGCGTGCTCACACGAAAATAGAAAGTCTGATGTGATAAGCAATACGAAACCAATGTGAGTAGATCCATGAGAGAGGAATTGTAATTTCCCCCACGTACAAATAACACCAAAAAAAATTTCCCTGATAGCTTTGTTTTATTTTTTAAATATTTGAAATATCGTTTAAGAATACAAAGATTTAGTTTTTAATTTCAACCTGTATTTTGAAATTTTAAGAAATGAAAGAAAATATTCAACATCATTTATCTCTAATACGGGTAAGTTATTAATGCATAAATATTTAATTCTTTAACAGATATGATGACGCTGTTTAAACATTTTTAGCTACCTCATCTGAATCTTCCTTCCCTAAATTCTTCAACGGATCTGCCACCGAGCGCATAGATTGTGACCGCTCAAAACAGTCTATAGAGCACAACGTAATGCCGATCAGCCTTGTGAAATGCCTCCGGGAAATCGGTGGCATTGACTGTTACGTATGTTAAAGGAGTAATTTCGTGGTGGCAATATATGGTGAAACCATGGATGTTTATATACTAACTGGATGCCCGACTGCCAACCCTGTATGCTTGCGAGAGCTGAAGCAAGTGTGACTTCACGCCGCCATCTTTAACCCGGGCAAGAGATCTCGAGCCCACAGTTCTACCTATACAACTGGTACATAATTGTGCCATTGAAAAAGCGCTTTTTTCAATAGGATACAACGATACCTGCTAATTTGCTGGCCGAACTTTATTTATCGGAAATGTACAGGTCTCGAATGGAGTGATATTGTCGGAAACATCTCGCGGCTAACCGGGTGAAGACGTCCGAAGTGTTCCAAAAAGGAATTACGCGACAATTAATTATTTTTTGATGATAAATACATGCTACGGTACGTCCTAAATAATACGATTTTTTGTCAAACCCATCAGCCCGAATGGTAATGCTCACGTACCTGTTAAATCTTTTGCTATTTCCACTCGTAATCAAAGAATTTATTAGCCGACACCGTGGGATCATAGTGTTATGGGAACGTAAAATGAAATTTAAAAACAAAAGTTTCTCAACGAAGAATTAGAAATAAAAGGCTGTATTTCCAACTTTCATTATTATTAGGGCTATTTATCTGTATGAAAAGGTACCGGTACTCACCAGGAACTCGCGAGTTCAAATCCGGGGGAGGTAGATCGATGTAAAAGTTTGGAAAATTCGATAGAGATAAATGAAATTATAACTCTTGAGAAACTTGGGCTTAAAAATGTGCCAGTACTGCATACCACCAGAAAAAGCCATTATTAACTGATGTTGTTGTTGTTATTATTATTATTATTATTATTATTATTATTATTATATTATTATTATCATCAATCTATATAAAATAAGCTGCTTTCTTCCTTTCAAAAGTGATATTCAAAATAAAACAAGAAAAACACACAGAAATTTTACAATATATTTTACAGCAAGAAGTACAGAGAAATTTTACAAACAATGAGCTATGTTCTTCTCAATGTGCCACAAAAATGACAGCTTTGACTTGAAAATCAATAGTCACAACTTACCAAAAAGCGAATGTACAAAATACCTGGGTGCACACATGGACAACAAATTTCATAAAACTACTGGCCGACACTATCCATTCAAACCCCACAGACAAGTATTTTGCTCCACTAGTGAGCTTCCTCAGTGTTTACAAATACAATGAAAACTATTCCTGCATTCCTCAACTCAAAGGCAAGATTAATTATTATTAAATGGATGCTTATGTAAAATGAGGTTACATTTGTTAAATTTTACAGAAAACCCTTCCACACATTTAGATTATTACTATTGTTATAGCTTGATGAGATGTCAGGTTAGGTTCCCAATCAGAACCTTGGATATGCCCCTTGCTGTAATGGCCCAATCTCCCATCTTTTCCAGCCCTGCCTAAGTGCCTTAAAATTACATATTATTAAATAAAATTAACTTGCAGAGCTTGTGGCGATTGCTAACAGGTTTTTGTAATGTCTTCGGTACAAATTTTTCCAAATTAAAGCAATCTGATTTTTAAATATCTTTCACTGACAGCTCGGATTAATTGAAGTTTATGAGGGACATCAAACCCTATTTCCACATCTGGACAATTGGTGGAATTGGGAAATACCTTTACATCTAGTGCAAATTTACTAGTTACATTATGAGCAATTATTTTGTTCAAAAATGGAATGCTACCATTCCTCAAGGTCTTTACAAGCTGAAATTCTTTTTCTGTGGCAGATACTACATTGAAAACACTAGCTGATGCATGTAACAGACCACCATTATTATTATTGTCAGTGAGTACTGAATAAGAATGTTTATGGCAATAACTGTGATCTGTTTCTTTCTCTAACAACATGCTACCACAATTGGAACAAGCAATACTACATAATAACTTCCTCACAACATATCCACACATGTAAAATAAGATATTATCTTTAACTTCAGTCAATTTTGGACTCATCACTTTTTCTACAGCAGTAGTACACAGGTCTAAATACTGTTTTGACTGAGTAGCGTTAGCATAGCTTTCTGCAGAAAGAAGTGGCGAACATCGTTTATTCCACCTAAGTTCAAATACAGAACCCACAGTCACTATTAAGAGCTTGACAATTTGCAAATGGAGATCAAGTAATCGAGTTTTTCTGCAAAATTTGTTTCATCGCACATACAAATTGTAAAACATTTGGATTATTATTGCAACCTGACCTCTGGCTAACAACTGAAAAAAATATCTCCAAATGGTCTTGGCAGAACTTATACAGCAACATATACTTAAAAACTGATGTTGGTGCTCTTAGCAACTGTTTTGCAACATCAAATACTGATTTCACAGATTCAGCTAAACCTATCAAAAATGTCTTCCTACCAGAATGGCATAGCAATGTGCCAGACAAATCCTTCAGTTGAAACAAATAATTTATGTTCTCAATCATAATTTTCTCCAAGTATCCCATATTACTCACTGTAAGAGGTGCCTTGAAACCTCTACCAAATGGACTTTTCGAATTCAAAAAGTCAAGAATTCTATCCATCACTCTAGTAAACACAACTGTTTCTTTACTATCTTCAAATTCATCCACACCACAGTCTGAAAGAAATTCAATGGCATTTGCTACAGATGCACTAAAAGTTTGAGCAGCAAGTTTGACATTCATAATGTTCTTTTTCCACTCAATATGTTTGTGACCAAGTTTGTTAGCAATTTTCAATGATAACTGGTCTTGAATGTTAACCAAATGCTGAAAATAGCACCACATAATTTTACCACTGGGAGAAACAAAACTTCCATATGTACCCAATGCATTCCTTGCAAGTTTCAAGTTGTGACATGCATCAGGTACAAACCACACATTACAATCTTCGGTGGGATGCTTGAAGAAGGGCTTTATATCACGATAGTTGCTCTTGAAAAGATCACAACCCAACTGACGCAGAGTGTCATAGTTTGTAGCAGTACCATCACAAGTGACACTCCAAACCCGTACTCCTGCACCACTAGCTAAAGTTAATGCTGTTCGCGCTAACTGTGCCTGAATGGTAGCATTAACCTTATTAACAAAAAGTAACCAATGGGCCACTTCCACTTCCCTTTTAATGCCACAAGCATAAACACAAGCACTTCTGAAGCTGTTGCTTCAGATCCTTCAAGTCTCAGTTCATTGCCATAATCACAAAATACTACGTATTTATTATTCTTTAGATCCCATATGATCTGCTTTCTTATTGACATACTGTCAAGGACCAGGTTGCAGTCACGGTCATCCAATGGCAGCTTCCTCAACTCTGTGAAGACATCTGTCAGAAAACCTGGATCTGCATCTATAGATGAAGTGCAGTTTCTTACAGAAGTTGGATGTGGCAGGGACAGTTTGGATCTGAAATAATAAGGAATTACATAATTAAGCTTAGCGATGATGTAAAAAAAAATCATTAGGCCTAGATCTTAGCAGAATATACATAAAAATCAAACATATTCTGTATGATGGAATTATTACCTGCAAAATCTATATGCCTCAGGCGAGTAATACATTAAGGTGAAGGCAAACTGCTTCAGTTCCCTGCTGTATCGGCGCCCTTTGAAAGCACGTCCCTGATTTATAAGTTCATTTTTTAACAAATCTCTCAAGGTTCCATCAAAATGGTGTTCAATTATTGTTTGGGATCGTTTTCAAGAAGACCCCTTTTTGTCAGTTCATCAAGAAGCTGTTTCAAACTTGATATTTTTTTCACCTTTCTTCTTAGTTTCTGCTTCAGTACCTTGATTTTATTTCTGAGGACAGCTTTTGTTGGACTAGACACACGAGCTGGCAATAATGGACTAGTTCTTGCCTTTTTAACAGGAGGCTCCTCTACATATTCAACATCAGTGGTACAACTGGTCGATGGAAGTGAGGTTGGTTCTCTTCGTTTTCCCCACCTTTCTCTAGGTGGTGGCTTTTGAAGATGAGGAGGAAAACCTTTAAATACAGATGGTACTGCATCCTTCTTTAAATAAGGCACGTTTATATTTTGCCTAATCTCATAGCTTTCTGCGAGGAAATGTTCACTGCAGAGTCTGCTGTATTTTGTGGGTTTGAAGTTCTCTCTTCGAACTGCATGCACCCAAACATTCAGCCTTTCTTTATCATTCAAAGGAAATCTGAAATAAATGAAAAGATTCAGCATGAACATATTTATTGGTTACTAGTGGTCGCCCAGTGGTCGAAATTCGACCGTAATTCATTAAATTTTTAAGTTTGAACGTTATTGAGGTTCTTTTGTCAAAGAGTATACCTCTATAATCATTGCATATAATTTTTTTGAATTTTGTTCTATTACGTCAGCTGCGAGCGTGTACAAATACGTCATTAGCGTGTGTTGTTTGCCTTAATTCCCTGCAATACCTATGAAATTTAAAATTTAATGTTAGTAACAGTTGAAAAAAAAACACAATTACAGCTTGTATTCGTATTTATTTTTTGATATAATTCATTGTCAGTTTTAATTTTTTCATGTTATTGTTGAATCAAATAAACGCTAATAAAAATGAGACTTGACATTCATAGAAGTATAAGATACATTGTTTTCAATTCCAGTGGATTACATTTCATTTTTGGTAAGGTACAAAATTCGAAAACAGTTTGAAGATTATCTGCTACAAAGCTTATATAATTTTTTAATTTTTTTTCTGTGCATTAATTTTCGAGTTATTTGAAAAATATGAAAGATAGGAAAAATGAGGTTTTGCTTGGCTAAGCCATATTTAAAAAGCAATAACGCGTTTTTTGACATTTCCTTGGGTTCTTTTTATTGCCATACTGACCAGGTTTCGCCAAGGCTACATAGTTATTTTGCCTATCTTTTTCGAATTATATAAAATTTAAATAAAAAATTAATACAAAATAAAAAATGAAATAAAAAATACGTGCCTCGTATTTTTTCATATATTTTTCATTAAATCAAAAAAACCGGGCGGTTAAAAAAATAAATGTTGTCCATTGAACTTAAAATAGTTTGAAAGTGAATTTAATGATTCAGAACTTCTGTGTAAACGATGTTTTTTGTAAAAACTCTTTCATCATTTGCTAAATGCCCTTGGCCATTATATTCGGAAATATAAAATCTCAAACCATCGAATGATCGAACTCTACTTGCTGCGACGTACAATTGACCATGTGTAAAAACTGGCTGCCTCAATAAAATTCCAATTTTGTCGAATGTTTGTCCTTGAGACTTATTTATTGTCATCGCAAATGCAGGTATAATTGGAAATTGAGTTCTTTGAAAATTAAATGGTAAAAGAGTACCGGAATATGTTAAATTTATACGTGGAATCAAAATTCTCTTATTGCATGCGGTTCCAGTTAAAACTTCGCAATCAATAGCATTACGATGCATACACTTGATGCGCATTCTTGTTCCATTGACTAATGCTTCCTTTGTATTTAAGTTTCTGATCAGTAAAACGATGCAATTAACTTTCAATACTAACTTATGTGGTGGCAAACCACTAATAGTCAAAGAATTCAAAAACTCTACTGGATAGTTATTGATTTCATTGTCATCATCACAAATTATTTTATCGTAGCTATGATATGTTTTCTGTTCACCTGGTATTCGATTAAGTATATCAGTATTAATAAAAGTACAATCATCATTTTTAGGCGATAAAATAACTGACTTCAATATATTATCTGAGAGTATGTTTTCGGAAATATTTCCATACACCTCATTAATAATATTATTTTCATCTCCTATTAATTGCTGAGGTATTTCAATAATATTTTCACCAAACTGAGGGAATTGTGGGGCTTCATCATTACCAATTTTTTTCAAGAATTCGACAAATTCTATTTCACTTGGTAAGGCTCTCATGTTTTGAGTAAACGTTACTTTATGAAAATAAACAAATTTATGCCAACTCGTGACACAATTTTCAATTAAAGTTGCACGTGATCCATGTGGGACAACTGGTAAGATTTGCCGAAAATCACCGCACAGAAGTATCGTTTTCCCTCCAAATGGTTTATGTTTATCATTTTCATCGCATAGATCCTGCAATAATCTATCTATGATTTTCAACACTTGCAGTGGGCACATAGAAATTTCATCAATAATTATCAATGATGATGAATTTATGTAACGTCCATAGCTACTATTTGCGGTAATATTCGCTACAGAATTTTCCAAAATGGGTATAGGCAATTTAAACACATTGTGTAAAGTTCTACCTCCAAGTAATAGAGTTGAAGCTATGCCACTGAACGCTGTTGCAATGCAACTAAGATTAAGCGAATTTAATTTGTGAATGATTGCTGTTTGTGTGAATGTTTTTCCACAACCTGCATGAGCGGTTAAACAAAAAACATTAGATCCAGTATCATGATGCAAAACTTCACGAATCACACGATCAATTAGATTACGCTGTTCAATATTTGCAGTTTCGTAATGCTCAGAAAACAGAAACTCTTGTTCTGTTGGATCAATAGCATTTGCTTCGTCTGTTCTCTGCGAATACGTGGGAACTGGTAAACCAAGTTCTTGACATGACAAATTATGAACATTCAAAATATCACTATAGTATTGACGACTCGGAACACTAGTGTTCCGAGTCGTCAATACTATAGTGATATTTAGTTAAGTAACGGACACGTCATGGACAACGAAATCCAAGAATTCAAAATATCTTCAATTTCTAATAGAGCTGTATTAAAGGATACTTCTTCGTTGTAATCTCTCAAAAAATCTTCACTAAGATATACTTTAAATTCATTCCGTAACGCCAATGCATTGGCTGGCACATTTAATGCACAAATGTAACCAAATAAATTTCGCATTTGTTTTGGTGAATGTAATTCTTTTGCTGCATTTAAACATTCGCGCCATTCATTATCATTTGAAGCAATGCCGCGAGCATGGCACGCTTCAACAAAAGAAGTGTGTATAATTCCATTGTATGTTCTAACATCCTCAAATGATTTTGGACCACAGACATGTAATAAAAGCAATCGTAAATGGAAAAGTTCGATGTCTTTTGGTGATACTACATATATGCGTGTAATGATTTTATCACCTCCACGCCTTCTCTTCTTCCATTTTTTTCGGGAATCTTCCCACACATAATGCAAAGGAATTTCAATATACTTATATTCATGCGCTGATGGATCTGATCGATTCAATTCAAAAAATGCTAATAATTTTGTTTGTCTTGCATTTTCAATTGCTTGACGTTCTTGCCCTTCTCGAAAGTAATTCTGTCTACGCGGTAAATGAATGTCAAGTCTAACAATGACATGTGACTGAAAATGCATTGGTAATTCATAGATGCGCCATACAGCTTCAGTTGATCCGACATAACGGCCATTTAAAAAATTTTTAACTTCATCAATTTGTATTTCTTGACCTGGTTCATTTCTCTCTGAACCTAATTCAACAGATGCACTGTCATAGCCTTTATACACGTATTTATAAATGTATTTAACACTTTTAACTGTAGTGCGTACTTCAACATTTATATGGCAATTAAATTTGGCAAGTAAATACGGATTGTATGGTACAACATAACGATTGTCGAGGCAACTACCGCGAACTTCAGCATTAATACCATTACCACGCCTTCTGTATAATGGATATCCATTTAATGATTCACATGTAAATTCATTAAATCGTTTTGGATAATCTTTTGTGCATTTTCCATCTCTCATACATACAGAATTTGGATTAAGTACACCGCATGGACCATGCATCATGTGTTTTACAACATATTCATGTAATGTAGGATGTGTTTGAATGTTAGGAATCTCCGCAGATACAACTTTATCAATATCGGTAGCGTTAACAATTTTATCTTGCTCATTTAAAGAGAGTAAAATGTGAGCATGAGGCAATCCTCTCTTTTGAAACTCAATTGTATAAATGAGTGCTTCAACTTTACCGAAGATTTTTTTTAGTGTAAGGCCCTCAATTAATGCTTTCAGTTTGGACTTGAATACACGCACAACAATATCAGGTCGAAAATTAGCTGACTCACCTACACCAATATTGCTAACTATTTCAGGCCAACTTGGATTGCAAGTCATTGTAATAAACAAAGAAGGCTTTCCGAAATGTTGTACAATTGACATTGCATCTAAATAATTCTGATACATATTTCTTGGAGATCCATTGAATGAAGATGGTAAAATTACTCTACGGCCAACATTATTGGCATTGGGGTTCAATTCTAAATAATCTGTTAAATTGTTGTAAACTTCAGACCTAAGACTTGTTTGATTTTGTCGAATGAAATGTAACCTTGTGCCCTCTATTCTCACATACATATCAACTATCCGCTGCAGAAATAATTTTTGTGAATGGTGCAACATGCTAAAATCTTCTCTAATTGCAAGTCGATAGGCTGCATACTGAAGCATGGTTAATTTATTTCTGGGCGCTCTTGAATTAGATGTAGTTGGTACATTATGAGAAATATTGATATGCCACCCAGTATCACCATTTGGAAAAAATAATGGATACGCTAAAGGGTCCAATGATGAATCCAAAACAGAGATCTTTTTAATGGTACCATTAACTTTTGAAAACGAAACCATATTTCGTTCAAAGGGTGGCTCACCATCAACTGTACTAAATATTAATGCTACATCAGTTTGAACTCCATCATTATAACGGCGTAGATCTAAATCACGATTTACTTTAATGAGCATACAAATTTCTTTATTTTGATTTTCAACTCTCTGACAATGATCTTTCATTGCAATGAATGACCGAACGAAAGGATTAATGCGTTCCAATTCAAGAGAGATTTCGCGCATTATATTGTTATTGCATGTTTGATTATAGTGTTCACGTAATCTATAATTGACAGCAGTGTCAACATCATAAAAATATAATTGCACATAACATGGTGAGCGACCATATCCAGCAGTCATTGGACCTGATCTGTGATAAAAAAACATCAGGTATTTTAAAATGATACACTCCACGCGTAACTGTATCCGAAATTTTAGCTTCTGAGCTAACCATAGCAAATGATGAATTGTATTTACGAATGTTTTCAAAATAATTTTTTGACTTTCTTTTTATTGAAGGTTCATTTGAAGTAAGTCCATCATACAATGATTTAAAGTATTCATTTTGACTTAAGGCCGGTAATATTGCTTTACCCTTATGACAACATTAAGTGAATGCAGTCCTTTCACCTAAAGTGACTTCAGATTCGAAATGTTTTGCATTGCAAAACCTGCATTGTAAATGCATTAATCCACAATCAAAAGTATTAAAATTTCTTGGAATGACATTCAGTGCGCATTTAAATGTATCCCTCAAAATAATTTCATCATTTTGTATACTATTTACACTATTTAAATTTACATTTGGTCTATTATCATTTTGACTTTCACGCGAATATATATTCCTTCTTCTTTGTCTCTCACTCCGACCCGTCAATGTTCTATGTCGAGGCATAATGGAAGTAGGTGCGAATATCTGAATCTAAAAAAAAAACGTAATGAAATTACTGAAACTAAGATTAGACAGGGTTTAATTTAAAAATAATAAAATGTACTCACTTTTTTGAAACCACCAATAATAATTAGGCGAGAGTAAGTCAATTCAAATTGCTGCTACAAAATTTTCCTTTTGCAACAGGTGTATATTAAGCAAGCTGTATTTCACTTTCAACTGCACATTAATATATAAAACACAGATATCTAATATACAAAATATAAAATAAACGCTTTTTTGCCTTGACATACACTCCACAGACTATTGAAAAAGGAACATTTCAAATCACACAAAATTCACAGCTCATTCAGTCAATCTGTCAGTATTAAGCAAGCTGCATTTCACTTTCAACTGCACATTAATATATAAAACACAGATATCTAATATGTCAGTAATTATTTGTTGGCAATATTTTAAAATTCTTTGGCGACAATCTCTACTCTGTGCGACTGTTTGACCACAGACTATTATGTTTGACATTGCCAGTATGAACGTAAACAAACGACAGACTATTATGTGTTTGACATTGGCAGTATGAACGTAAACAATGAATGTTTTATTTTATTTAATTTAATTTATTTGTAACACATATTATATATAAATTTAAGCTTTCTGCACTCCTTCTCCATATAAACTTTAACTATGCCAAATCTCACACTCCTCCGTGCGCGCAATATGCTTAAAAAGGGGTACAAAGTTTTCTCTTCACGTATTAATATATAGATAAGGAGGTGGATGACAAAAAATACTCTCCTTAACCCTGGCGAAAGCTCGTGTGTGCAGCATACAGAAACCGAAGGTATTTGTGTTATTGGTAATTCTCTGTCTGTACCGAGTTCATCAACTGAGGACTCAACTATTTCTCGTTGGCCTTCCATTTGGACAGAAGAAATGTGGGAACGTAAAAAGAATGCTTTTCCTTAGCTTGATTGTATCGACGGCAAACTTGGCTGTAATGTTTGTAAAGAAGTTGCTCAACTTGGCACATTTAAAAAAGAGCGCGTGAGCATATCAAAAGAATGGCGTTTGTTCCTAATTACGTTTAATGGATCAAGTAAAACCTCTCAACTTACATCGTTGAGAAAAAAAATATTTGAACATAAAAACTCTTTTGGTCACACAACAGCTGAAAGAATTGCTGCTGAAGCCAAAAAAGAGTCAATAGACAAGGTTTTTGATGAAATGAGTGCAGCCTACTTAGTGACAACAAAAATTGTCTTTAGAACTGCTTACTTCATTGCGAAAAACAATAGGCCTTGCACTGACCATTTTGATCTGTTGCAGATGCAAAAATTTAATGGCTTGGATATAGATGTGGGGCTACACTCTAAAAGAATTGCAATGGAAATAATTTGTCACGTTTCTGACGAAATGAAGAAAAGAGTCGTGAAACAAATTTTAGGTGTATCAGGCAAAATTTCAGTCCTGATAGACGAATCGACCACTCTCGGCAGCAAGTCTACTCTGATAGTATATTTGAAAAGAGGACTCTCCACATTTCTTATTCTTAGATCTCCTAGAACTATCCGACCAAACGTCTAAGACCGTACCAGAAAATCTCCTTGATTGCTTAAGCAAATACGGTTTTGAAGATAACTACTTAAAAGAAAACTTTGTTGCATTTGCAAGTGACGGTGCAAGTGTTATGCTGGGGAAAAAATCAGGAGTCGCAGAAAGATTGCTTGAAAAATATCCAACCCTTATTATTTGGCACTGCATGAACCACAGACTTGAGTTAGCTCTGAATGATGCAATAAACGAAGTGGGAGCTGTAAACAATTTCCAAATTTTTATGGACAAAGTGTACTCCGTTTATAGCAGGTCTCCAAAGAACCAAAGGGAGTTAGCAGAATGTGCTAGTGGCCTAGATCAAGAAATAAATAAAATCGGGAAAATTTTAGGGACACGTTGGGTAGCAAGTTCATTTAGAGCCGTGTCAGCTACTTTGTATAGATACGGTGCCTTAAACAGACACTTTGACTTTGCTAAGGCCGATAAGAGCAGAAATTTGACAGAGCGAGCCATGTACAGTGGACTATCAAAACGATGTTCATCACCTCAGTTTTTGCTAGATTTGGCTATTATGTATGATATTTTGGCTGAGCTGTCGATGCTGTCAGAATCCTTACAAAACCAAGAAACAACAGTAATCTATGCTGATAAACTTATACGACGAAGTGTCCGGTTTTTTGAGGCTATGAAGGAAAATCCCGGTACTAAGACTTTGGAAGCAAAAATTTGCATCAGGGAAGGGACATTTAATGGCGTTCCACTCATAGAAAATCACACAATTCCAACCATCAATCATCAGCAGTTAATAACAAGTGTCATAAATAACTTAAAAAGAAGAATGTTTACTACAGTTTCTAGCCACGAACCCCATCGGTCAAGTGCGCCATCACATCATCATGAAGCTTACGAATCACTTTTAGATGAATTAAAAGTGCTGGAACCAGATACGTGGCCTACTGAAAAACCTGCAGGCTTTGGCGAACCAGAGATTGAGAAGTTTTGCAGAAGGTTTAAGTTAAACATACCCAAAATCAAAAACAGCTACAGGGATTTTGTCGAAAACCATACAACAATACCAAAACATTTAACACCTTTGCTTAACTGTACAAAACTGATCCCTTGCAGTTCAGCTGATTGCGAAAGAGGATTCAGTTTAATGAATCTCATCATTACACCCACCCGTACGAGACTGACAGTGCCACATGTGTCAAGTTTGATGTTTGTTAAACTACACGGCCCAAACTTGAGTGACTGGGATCCAGAGCCATATGTAAAAACATGGCTCCGAAAACACCGGACTGCAGACGACACCCGAACGAAACAAACAAAACCAACCACTCTGGAAGAATCCAATCCATTTGCTAAATATTTGTGATTAAGGTAAGTTAAATTATGTTGTTCAAATGTTCAAGTAATAAATATTTTTTGTGACTATTACAAGTGTTTAGTTAGATTCCAACCATCACTTTACTTTCAGTGATATGTTATCCGTTATGGAGTGACTATGTAACCGACATTGGCTGTGGATCATAGGCTTGCCGCCCGCTTTAAAAAAAAAAAAGCGATTGATTTGAAATTTGGTACTGAAGGTCAGGTACGTTAATGCTATAAATGTATAAAATTTCATTCATTTATATCCATTATTTTCAAAATAGTATTAATTTGTTTAAAATCGCCTATTGCTAACTTTACAATCGATTTGCATAAAAATTATTTATGGCATGTAGTTATAAGTTCATTTTTATTTGAAATTTTATCCTCAACAATTTTTTAATCAAAGGTTTTTTTTGATCCGATTATTAGCAGCGGAGATATTTTGAGAAATATCTCCGTCTAGCAGTCGCCAGTGTTGCCAGATATGTGGAATAAAACTAATTTACCGTATTCATTTTGGCCAACTGCTTACACGGAAAAAAGGTTTTACCTCAAAATTTCGGTGACACGTTCACGGCAAAATGCAAGGAACTCTTCACTGAGATTTTTTGAGATAAAACTTTTTCCCGTGTATTAACGTTCGAAGAGTAAACTTCAGCAGTCTATTGACCCCGGCTGCTGTGTTTCCATAAATTAGCCACAATTTTAGCTTTAAAACGATAAAACATTTTAAAGGCTGAATCTGGGAGCTTTAACGATTTTTTGAGACACCGAGACCTAGGTCCGAAATCCGGCACTGTCACGGAAAAACCGGGACGTGTGGTCACCGTAGGTATAAGTAATAAGTTTTGGGAGGAAGCGAGGTTCCCTGTGTTAACATACGTTCAAACCAGACAGCCACTACAAACCAGAATTCTTAGTACACCTTGTGAAAACTGTACAATACAAATACAAATATGTACCAATACCATTTTATTAAGAAAAATCGAAATTTTAATAATATAATCATTTTTAGAAAAGTGAAAATTTTTAATTTTTTGTTTCAGACTCCCCTTAATCGTATAAATACGGACTAAAGATACAGTTTATGTACACGAAATCCTAACCCCGTAGCTATTAATTTGCTGGATAGTAGTGAAGTACAAACTGTTAGACCTACCTCGTAGTAGGCCTATTACACGGCTGTTTGGCCGTGGTCCACCAGAAACAGACGTTTCGGAACGTCTACCACCTTACGTTAGCGAAACTTCGAATTTTACACTGACGATGGAACCGCGGAAACGTCTGTTTTTGTTTAAAACAATGGACCACGGACAAACAGCCCGGGAATGAATTTTAACAACATGTTAGACCTACCCTTCAGGTTCAAGCAATAACGTGTAATCTGTATTATCTGTATTGTGATGTCTGTATCATTGTGTTCATGTCAACATTAAGCGTTTAATGTCAACTGGTATTTCTGCCTGTTAGGCTCAGTGTTAATATATATTGAAGTAGTGTTGTTCATGTAGTATTTGGAGTATTTGTTCAAGTAATGTTCGTGCCAGCACAAGTGGTAGTGACTTTTTGTTTAGTTGCCTAGAAGTCTGGCCATTTAGACTTTTAATTTGTGCATGTGTTTAATCTGTAGACAATAACAAAAAGGGCTGTCAAAGGACAGCTCTTCAAATCATATGTGTGTTTGTCATTCAGTTTGTTTAATGTTCACAAGTCGAACAGATTACAGATTTTCAATAAATAAAAAAAAAGTATACGATAATATAGTTGCTTTTCATTGAGGTAAAACTCGTATCAATAGCGTAATGTTAATGAGATAAAATCGCGTTTTATGCATGACGAATACGTTTGCAATATCGTTTTATCGAGGCGAACGCGAAACCTTGTTATAAACACTGAGCCTTTTGGCATAAAGAGAGGTGTGAAAACAAAACTTCGTTCAGTGGGGGAATGGGGGGATGTGTGAGTGTAGGGATTTAGGGAAGTGGCGTTATCAGGGCACAGCTGAGCTCCGGGGGATAAGAACTAGCTTAGTATTCGGGGTCCGAACCCACTATGACAAAGTAATCCTTTTCGATGCTGACCTGTAATTGGTTCAGCTGGTGACGATGTCGCCTAACTATCAATATCTCATCAGACGGCGCTTTCCGACAGGGATTTATTCCCCACACCACGCGTTTCTTATTTCCCTGTCGCAACTATTGCCGCTAGTTTGCATATTGCGTTGTCGCGTTTGCATCCTGTGTTATTCCGTGTTCTTAATAAACGTTTATCGAGTCATAAAAACTAGCAAATAGTATTTGTTAGGTTTGGGATTTGATAGTTCTTAAAAAAAATTTACTTTTATGACCGGCAGAAAACGCATGAAGATTATCAGCATATTGTAAATAGTTATTAATAGGACAGTTGAAAAGGTACCAGACGATAGTATGCCCAACATTAGCTGTCAGCTTTGTTGCCATTGGCCCCGGCACTGGTAAACGACTTTCTCATTACTGGAAATAATCTGATGTGTGCAAATATTTGAACGCAAAAAATTGGAATTATTCTGCGGTCCGATATGTTTTTTTTATGAGATCTGATTAAGCGGACGTGATAAGGTCTGGGTAAGATAGCTTACCCATGTCAAATTTACAAACTTTGTGCAAACTTTTCTAAAAAACTATGAAAGATTTTAAAATGGAATTTTTAAGGTTTCTTTGTCCGACAGTTGTATGTGGTTCAACAGAAGGATTAAAAAAAATTTACATTATAAATTTTTTCTAAAGCACTTTTTTGTCACGTTTAAAAAAATGGGTTTATTTTTACGTCTTCAGCGAATAAGAATATTAAGAAACCCCCATGTTAAACTGTTTACAGTAACATATTTTACATGTGGTAAAAATTTCATGGCTTTATCTTATCCTGAAAAAATTGTGCATTAAGTGAAAAAAAGTGATTTTTAAGAAAATAGCAATTAAAGTCAAGTAACGTATTTTTTAAAGATAAAACCATAATTTATTTATACATAGCCGCAATCCTTCCCCATATCCGTGTTAAAACAATCCTGCCCCATAGCTTGGATTATCTTTAGATTCTTCCAGCTCCTCTTCTGCTATCCTCTTTTATAGTCTTCTTGCTTGTCTTGCTGTTTTTGTACCTCCTGAACTTGTCTTTCCGCGAAAAGCACCCTGGCCCAATCAGCTATCTTCATGGCTTGAACTGTGTTTTTCCCCAGAGGTATGTTCAGTTGCTTCAATGTTTGGTCCATCATTAAATGAAGCAGTAGCATCATGTAACCAAAATGGAGTGTCTTTACGCCAACAAAAACAGTTTTTGGAAGTTGGTTCGAAATGACACTGTTTACACTTTCATTTGGATTATGGGTGCCCATGTAAACACTTCTTCAATAAGTCTTCGTCAGCTAAGTCCTTTTGAACACTGGTTTTATTGACCCCATAACAGCCACAGGAATAGAGTTTCTGTGCAAGAATGGCTCTTTTGAAACTACTGATTTCTGACACTTGCACCAGAAATCGTGTCCTTTAGGACAAAGACCATGATGAGGATTATCGTCAGTAGCAATTTTGTGATAGAACAGTGCCCACACAGCTTTCTTCATTTCTTGTAGACTGTAGGTATTCCTTCTTATAGCGAGGCCATAATAATTTTGAAGTTGATCAGTGATAGCATCCGTCAACCGACTCTTACCACCAAGCAGCTTTCCATCCGGCAATTTTACTCCTTTCATTCTTGTTTTTAACTTGCGAAGCGTAGAATCCACGCGTTTCCGGATATGACCTAAACATTCCAGTTTGGTTATAGTTACGTCTTCACAAATATCTAGGTCTACCAATGCTGAGAATCGTTTGGAGTCCACGTCCCGAAGATACTTTGTGTAACACTTTCTGCTCACAAAGGGCAATAAGTCGGCGCCCAGTGTTTTACAAAATATTTGATAAGCACATTCAAAACCTGAAAACTATTATATATCGAAATGTTCAGAAATAACCAGAGAACAATAATAGACAAAAAAAATTTTGTGAAGAGAATTTAATTTTTACCTTCACAAGTCCCCGTAATGAGACCGGGAACGGGTGGAACATTAAAGCTCACCGTAACCAAACAAAACACAATAGAAACCGTTACTGATAAGCTATGATTCACGGTATAGCGTTGCGTTTATTTTGTTATTTGTTGATATAATTACTTGTTTGTTGAAGGGGTGAGTAAAGTAAGCAAATAGTTAGTAATGTTATTTTATTTTCCGCGAATTTTGTTAAGTACAAGTATCCCTTCAGTCGTTATGAACGACCGTTAAAACTGTTAGGCGTTTTTATTAATAAACTAGAAACTGATCAACACGGCGAAACCAAAAACTCTCTCGGTTATTCGATTCATTATAGGCGTGCACTGAATAACTCGGAAACTTGAATCTCAGGGGAAATGGGGTTGTCTAATACAGTGGAATTTGCTTATAACGAGATTCAAGGGACCGGACAAATGTGCTCTTCGCTCGCTACATCCGAGTTGTCGACTCGCAAGCCTAAATTTTTATACCGTGATTATCGTACACTCAACAAAAAAAAGTCTGCTATAGAAGAGGCTTTGCACAATAAAATTTTGACATGTTTTACGTTCTACGCTTAAAAGTGAAATTTAGACTTTAAACATTTTTTAGACGCTAACATTCCGTGCTGAATATTGGTGTACAGTGCATTCGCGAAATATAGTAAAAGTAACTGTTTAGTAAACAATTACCATAGATCAGCCAGCTATGTGGCAAAAAACGGAAAACTTTCCATGCCACATGTACAATATTTATTTTTAAATTACAAGAAAATTCACTCTAATTTATTTGTCTTATGGATCTTCTTCTAAACGGAATTGTCAAAATTATATTTCGCACACAGAACATAAAGAACCTTAAAAAAGTCATGTATTATTGTTTGTTTAGTAATTTTGTATCTGTAGATGTCAAAACAGTTTTGTAATTTATTTAAATATGCCACTAATTCATCACTTACATTACTAGTTTCACTACATTGCGTTAATTATTTTAAACGAATGTTTAAAATGCTGTATTGTAACGATCTTTTGTTAGACCTTAACCCATGAACAAGCCTGCGATAAAATGCTCGTTGTAACCAACTCTCTAATGCGTTCCTACTCGTTAAAAGTGAGTTTAATTAATTATCATTACTAAGATACAAAACCAAACAAATCTTACATCCGTTACATCCTAGTTCTCGTTATAAGCGAGCTCGTTATTCTCGAGTTCCACTGTATTTCGAGATCTTGAGGTCGCCGTTGGCCAGTTTTTGAACGCCACGCAAATAACTGGGTTCTTCAGGTACGGCGCAACTGAGCTCTTATTGTTAAATACAAATCCTGTAACGTGGACACGGAATTTTTTGATAAAATAAACTGAACCTGTGTTACAAATACAGTAGAAAACGGTTAACACAAAATATGACTAAGGTCCCGATCGTTGCTTCTGGTTTACAAATACAGTAGAAAACGGTTAACACAAAATATGACTAAGGTCCCGATCGTTGCTTCTGGTTTACAATTACAGTAGAAAACGGTTAACACAAAACATGACTGAGGTCCCGATCGTTGCTTCTGGTTTACAATTACAGTAGAAAACGGTTAACAAAAAATATGACTGAGGTCCCGATCGTTGCTTCTGGTTTAGAATTACAGTAGAAAACGGTTAACACAAAATATGACCGAGGTCCCGATCGTTGCTTCTGGTTTACAATTACAGTAGAAAACGGTTAACACAAAATATGACCGAGGCTTCTGGTTTACAATTACAGTAGAAAACGGTTAACACAAAAGATGACCGAGGTCCCGATCGTTGCTTCTGGTTTACAATTACAGTTTGTACGGTTAACACAAAATATGACTAAGGTCCCGATCGTTGCTTCTGGTTTACAAATACAGTAGAAAACGGTTAACACAAAATATGACTAAGGTCCCGATCGTTGCTTCTGGTTTACAATTACAGTAGAAAACGGTTAACACAAAATATGACCGAGGTCCCGATCGTTGCTTCTGGTTTACAATTACAGTAGAAAACGGTTAACACAAAAGATGACTAAGGTCCCGATCGTTGCTTCTGGTTTACAATTACAATTTGTACGGTTAACACAAAATATGACTAAGGTCCCGATCGTTGCTTCTGGTTTACAATTACAGTAGAAAACGGTTAACACAAAATATGACTGATGTCCCGATCGTTGCTTCTGGTTTACAATTACAGTAGAAAACGGTTAACACAAAATATGACTTGAGGTCCCGATCGTTGCTTCTGGTTTACAATTACAGTAGAAAACGGTTAACACAAAATATGACCGAGGTCCCGATCGTTGCTTCTGGTTTACAATTACAGTAGAAAACGGTTAACACAAAAGATGACCGAGGTCCCGATCGTTGCTTCTGGTTTACAATTACAGTAGAAAACGGTTAACACAAAATATGACCGAGATCCCGATCGTTGCTTCTGGTTTACAATTACAGTAGAAAACGGTTAACACAAAAGATGACCGAGGTCCCGATCGTTGCTTCTGGTTTACAATTACAGTAGAAAACGGTTAACACAAAAGATGACCGAGATCCCGATCGTTGCTTCTGGTTTACAATTACAGTAGAAAACGGTTAACACAAAAGATGACCGAGGTCCCGATCGTTGCTTCTGGTTTACAATTACAGTAGAAAACGGTTAACACAAAATATGACCGAGATCCCGATCGTTGCTTCTGGTTTACAATTACAGTAGAAAACGGTTAACACAAAAGATGACCGAGGTCCCGATCGTTGCTTCTGGTTTACAATTACAGTAGAAAACGGTTAACACAAAAGATGACCGAGGTCCCGATCGTTGCTTCTGGTTTACAATTACTTGTACGGTTAACACGAAAGTTTTACCTACGAAATATCTGTTGACACAAAACATTTTGTTATAATAATTTTTTTATAGCTTTCAATAGCTGTATAATATATACGATCAAACGGGAATAGATACTACCCGTCATAGACTTAAAAAAATAAAATAAAATAGAAGTGGGTGTGACATGTGGCTGGAATAGAAGGTGGTAGATAATCACGAAGGCTATTGAATTAAACCCAAAGACGCCACGACGAAGATTTTTGCAAATTTGGTGAATGGCGTAGTTACGAACTATGGTACAGTGAACTTGTGGAAAACGTTTAACACTGAATATGACTCAGGTCTCGATCGCTGCTTCTATAGTTACAGTTTGTACGGTTAACACGAAAGCTCTACGTACGAAATAGCGGTTAACACGAAAAAGTTTTGTTAAAAATAATGTTGTCCTCACTTTTCAATAGCTGCAAAATAAATAAATCCATACATGGACGCCCCAAAACAGTGCAAGTTAAACACTGTGGAAGTGATGACAGTGCCGACGAACTTGACAGCGAAAATTTACGAGTTCTTACCGCTACCGATATGCTTTCGTTGCTGAGCCGTGTTCGTCGATATTTTAAAGCCAACTGGGAAGATGAAATGTTTGACTACATTGATAAATTAGAACAGTTTGTTGAAAATAAAGTAAGAACAATTTGTTGAAAATAAAGTAGTGAAGAATTGTGTGCAAAACAAAATTACGGACTGTTTTAGAAAGAATTTAACATTGTCACTGTAGGCACTTTAAGAGACATGCTACATTACTGCACAAGAAAATCTAAATCGTGAGACTAAGTGAAGAAAAGCTACAGTGCGTGTATACTAAAGTTTAAGATAAACCGTATTTTTCCCAAAATTAACGAGAAATTATTCAGGAGAACAAATAAAACGTTTATATGTAAGCACCTTCTGTATATTCTTCATTGCTTTATTTTATTACACAATAGAGTAAGTAATGTATACAGTATTGGTTCATTTGTCTCATTTTGTTTCACTTTTTTGTCCGTTTAATACGAAAAACAGAATTTCGTGGTCCCGACATTTCGCTTTAAAAGTTTTCCGTTGTGTAGGCTATGTATTTTAGTTTCGCAATTAGTAATAAGTGATAAAAAGTTAGTACAATGTCCATTGAAAACATTGAATATATTAAAAGTACAGCGGGATGTTATCGATACAATAAATAAGCGTACAATAAAAACAAAAGGTATCTTTGGACGTAAATAAGAAAAACATTGTTGTGTTTCAAATTTACATTTTATCATTTTGTATAATGTTTTTACTAAAAAACCATTTAAAACCAAAAACTGTACAAAATTGTATCCTGTAATTCTTACGTATTTATTCTAACTGCTACTGTTTATTGCATTGATGAATGTGTAAAAGAAGAGGGTTGGTGAGTGTTTCATGTTTCGGCAAGAATATGAGTCATCTTTTCTACTGTAAACTGACACTCTACCTTACACTACTGTAGACATGTTTTCACTACCTTTGACTTACAGACGTTTACAGGGCTAAATGTCAAGTCATAAAGACTTTTTAATAGAACTTCGTGTTATAGAGGTTCAGTGGCATGGCCCGAAAGGGACAAAACTTCGAGTTAGCAAGGATTCTTGTAAAGCGTATAAGAGTCATACCAGTAAAATTACATGGAGTTGTATAGGAAAATGAAAGAAATTCGAGGTATCAAGAAATTCCAGTTATCAAGGTTCGACTGCAACAATAGAATCGCTTGGAGTCCCGATAATGTGTACCTTGTTTCGACGTCCTCCCAAAGAGAACCGCTAAGTCCGCTGTGTTGTAACAGTCAGTGTTTAACTTTGTGGTTTATTATTATTGTTTCTGACGGTTCACGCCTGTGAGTGAACGAATCTCGGCTAGGTTTAAGTTTATATTTAATGTACTAGTTCAGCTACACGTGAAGACGACCGTGGTCGAAACATTGTGTCGTAAATATTGTCCACGCTAATGTTCACGTACCATCGAAAGTTAGGCTTAAAGATCGAATTTGTTTACTGTTTACCAGCTGTTCGAAAGTTACGTGTCGGGCGTGCTTTGAAAAATGGACAGGCAGACGTCGCGCTGGTGTACTTTGGTAAAAATGTCTACGGCCAATGGAAGTTCACGGCGAAGTTCTAGGAGATGCCGCGTCTTCAGAAACAGTGGGCACTTGAATTTAAACGTTGAAGATGATCACCGCAGTAAACGTCAAACGCAGCATTCAATTTGCAGAGTTTTTTCACGCCAAGTTCGTGAGATAAAATATGATACAGACGCTCATGCGAGATGCCTGTGATCTCAGCAATGTCATCCACTCTCAGTCTCCGGGCTTCCAGTACCGTGTATGACATTTTTTAATGATATCTAGAGTTGTTTCGCTTTTGGTACGTTCACTGTAGGAATTATTTCAATGTTCGTAAGCACTGGGGTAAATAGAATTTGGCTATGAGGTGGGTGGCCGGCGAGTCGGCTTCATACAAAGCTAATCAACATAACTACGTATCTTTAAATAGTGGCAGAAAAACGTGTGATAACATTCTGAAATCAATTCCATAAAATTATACGGTAATAACACAATAAAAATACGCGTTACTAAAACATTGTTGAGATGCTGCCTGAATCGATTTTCCTATATTTCTTATTTCAAACGTACACGCAAATGGTGTATAAAAAATCTGTTTGTATATTTAAAAAAGAGATAGGCTACTAGCTGAAAACGCAGCTGCAAAATAATAAAGAGCCTAAAAATTAAGAGCTTCACAAAATTCGTCAAATTTTTTCTGCTCTCTGGGAGGGGGGTCCCGTTCGTCTCCCCCCCCCCGTAAATACGCCCCTGTTGTAATGTTTAAACTCGAGTGCCCGCTTACACACAATTCTTTTCGAAGGCACAGCATCTCTTAACGAAATTTCTGTGTGAATTTCCATTGACGCTACACCTTTTTTCAACAAAGAATTCAAACAAAGCGCAATGTTTTATTTTGTCCATTTTTCGAAGCACCCGTGACTCGATAATTTCGAACAGCCGATAAACAACGAATAAATTGGCAGTAAGTTTTGGAAATCAACAGCTGTTTACATGAAATGTAAACCTTACACGAAAAATTTTATTTCTACCGTTAAGCTTTAGATATCGCTCCACGGGCTTTTCAGTTGACACTCATAGAGAAAGCAACGAAGACAGATTGAATTGGAAACGACGAAATAAGGAGATAGGTAAAAATAAAACGAAGACAATAGAAGACAGATAATTGGCGGCGTGCAATAAACTTAGCTAAAGAGTAACATCGACGTGATGATGTTAACATCAGATGATGATGCTGATGTCGGTGAGTACGTTACCGATTAACATACGCTGTACATTTAAATTAATAGAAAACAGGTCGGGTGGGGGCTGGGGGCTGCCTTCAAACTGTCACACTTTGAAACATAAAACTCGCGCTCTTATTGCCGCGGCCGAGTCTTATAACTGTAATAAAGATGGTAAGCCATCTCTGCTTGTATAATTGTGTGCCCACGCGTTTCCAACAATGGTTAAATTGATTAATTGCCCCGATTACCATCAGGATTTACAATCGGCCAGTTCTTATCCGTTAATTATCCAGCTAAACAGAATTACTAGTTTATTGCGAGCAACAACAAGCCACGCCGAGTAGTCTGCCCCGGTTTATTTGTTTTTATTGTGTTCCAATAAAACTAAAAAAGAAAGTCTAGTTTTTTTTTATTTATCTTTCGTTCTTTTTACGGGTCGTCAGTTGTAAACCGAGACCGCTTCATTCGGTTGAATGAAAATTCAAATACCCGCACAGCGGGGGTAGGCAAATACAGTTTTTGCATCAGTTTTTCTAATGCGACCTCTTGGTAGAGTTGCCTCTTGATCGTCTGGTCTGAGGCAATAGTTGATACGATTTGTACGTATTCTGGCCAGATTTCCTACTGGTGGTTTTAACGAGCGAAGCCAGTTCTCGACTGTTTCGCATTTGTCGGGTTATGGAAACCTGACGGGGCCATCGTATCAGACTACGTTAACAACCTTCGAAATGGTCGCCTGTTGTTTATTTTCATTGCACCTAAGCAAGTCGTCTGTTCACACATATTAAGGAAATCCCCAACCAAAGTGGTCCCGTCTAGTTTCTTAAAGGCCATTTTATTCAGTCGGTGTACAGTGTTCTATCAACATCGTGTTTTCTTGAAGCGTAGAGCATTAAAACTACAGTGCATAATCCAGTGCCAGTGCGTTTTGTTGCATAAAATTTTAAGCTGTAAACTGAACAGCGAGGTGGATTGCAACATTATAGATTCACTGATAAATTATATACTGATGAGAGTCCTTAAAAACTGTGCTGAAGACTAGAAGCTTATGAAAAAATCAACTGACTGTGTAAAGTGTGAGAGAAACATGCATTTAATTACGGACAAAATGCAAACTTGATTTACGGATGTGGCGCAAAAACTGTAGAGTGAAAAAAACGTGTACGGGACAGTACTATCTTTGGACTTCATGCGTTCTTCCCGTCACCTTGTTGTCCGTTTTAATTGCATGGATTTTGAAGTCTCCATTTTCTGTCATTGTGAGAGAGACTGGTGTGTCACAACCTTCGGTAAGAAAATTAATACATTCTTTCAGAGAAATTCTTGTTGTGAGGCTGATTGAAAATTCTTGTAAAATTGGGAGCGTAGGGAAAACTGTTGAAGTTGATGAAAGTGCATTCGGTTGACGGAAATATAATCGCGAGCGACTAAGTAAGATTCGTTGGGTGTCGGTGAAACCCAAAAATAATCAGTATCTTTCCATATTATCTTAAGCGGGTAGAGATACATTCTGCAGAAGCCATTAAGAAAAATATATGGTAAGTACTTAAAGACATTAGTCTTATTTTGTTAGGACAAACAGTAAGAGAATAGTTACTGTTCAATCCGAGTACGCTTATTTTATTTTAAAATGTACCTCAAACAATTTGACGGGGCCATCCTAAATTGTACCTATTATACCTGCCGTCGCTGTATTGTGGAATACGAAGCGAATCTTTTGAGGTCGTAAATGTTGGTCTGACTAGATGTCCCCGTCAGGTTTCCACAACCCCATTTGTCTGTTCGTCTATTTGTTTGGGGTACGGCTCACGATAGCTTTGGCCGGCCGCACGCTAAAGCGGCATTCTGTTTCGCTACAGAACTATTCCGACGCATCATGTTGCACAGCATCGGTTCGGTGGAGAGAGGCTTGAGACATTGTCTTACGAAATAACAGTTTATCTTCAGCTGTTTTTGACCTGTAAAAGTGTGTGGTTCGTGACAGGCATTAAAATTGAAGGCATGGGCTAGGTAAACTCCTTGCCTTGTGTGGTTACAATCCAGCGCATGCGCAGTTCAAAACGTCGTAAGCTGTTTTGACATCATTGGCGACTCGTGGTTCTGACAGTTGGGGGTTCAATGTCTGAATGTTTCTACTAAGATAAGACCAATTACCAAATTCCAAATAACACACGGGGTGAGTCGCAACATGAACAAATAACTGTTGACAACTTCCGGTTGGAGTAACATTAGGTTGTGTTTGTGCTACTTGTAAATTATTCTAAAAATATATAGTTAAAATAAAAGGATAGTCAAACGTTTCTGTTTAATATTTAAAACGGGAAGCGGTCTACCGAGTTCCTTAATTTTGCATTTATCTTCAATAGAGAATGAAGAAAAATTTGTTTTTAAAATGGTTTGAACACTATTCATTTTACCAAATCAATGAACTGAACACAAAAATAAGAAATACCTGAACCCTGAACACACAAAAGACGCCAGCAAGCACTTTGGAGGTCACACTCTTCGGTCAGCTTAACGTTACTAGGTATTTAATTAAGCACATTTTATTTTCGGGGTACAAAGACTTCACTATTTTATTTGATTTTAAGACTTCACTGCACACATTTTTATTGCATTCTAAATAAAATAGAGAAATCGGACACAAAACAAAACTGAAGGTAAACGGACAAACCATGTGGTGAAAATCATAATAACGGCGAATGGCGGTATTATGAAAATGTTGCATTCAAGGGACGGTTCGGCCCTCGTCGGAACTATTCGTGCCTGTCGCTAACATTCGAGTTTAGCGACAGTTCAATGTAATTTTGTGTATAGTGAGTTCCCCCTATAGTGTGTAGACTGTCTACACAGTCTAGGAGGTGGTCAGATTTAGAAATTTCTAGCTACCGTTGCTGACCCACTTTACAGGGGTGGCGAACGGAACCGGACCTCCCCCCCCCCCCAAAAGGATCGAAAAAAGTTGACAGATTTTTTAATCTGTTAATTTTTAGGCTATTTATTATTTTTCTACCTTGTACGCTAATAGAATAGTAACTCTTTTTTGAGTATACAAACAGGTTAATAATTACTCAGTATATACGTTTGAAATACGAAATATAGGAAAATCAATTCAGTCAATGAGTATTTCATTAATACTGTCAGTATTTCAGTAACGCCTATTCTTAATGTGATGTTGCCGTTTACTTTAATGGAATTTATTTCAGGATGTTATCGCACGTTTTTCAACCACTTTAAAGATAGTAATGTGGATTATGCTTCACTTTTTTTAATGAAGCCGACTCGACTGGACCCCCTCCCCACGACAGACGTGTTTCGCTTAGGTAGTGTCAGTTCTGGAAGAGTTTAGGAAACCAGAGTGAATTCGTTACGGTCTTCGCAGAACAGAGAACGTGAATTCGATTCGAAAACTTTTGCAAAGCTACAGTTTGTTTAGTTCGGCTTTCGACGGTAAAACTCGGGACCATTCGGAAAACGTCAGAAACGTATTCTTTGTTCTTATTATTTCAGCGCGATCTTGTTCTCCGTCTGACAAGTAAATAATCAGTCACCGCGGATGTGTTTATACGATATTTGTGTACAGAGATGATGTTGTAGTAATCATAATAGTAGTTATAAGCATGGTGCTGCCAGGGCTGTAACATCTCACGCGTGTTTACTTCGCCGCGTTCAAACAGTTTTGACATTTGTCGTTGTTTGTTCTACAACCACTGATTGTGATGAACCATACGGGCGCGCACGCCTCGGTAATTATCTGATTTTTGGGTGATTTTATGTTCGCTGAAACTGCGGGGGAGGGTGCTCTTATTGCATCTCTCGTTTGTAACTGTACAAAAGTTTACGCGTAGTTTTGTACTGTACGCTTTTCATAGTATGTCACCGCCTTACAGTCACGAATATAAGTCAATTCACGAACTTTTACAAGTCAAAGTCTCCTGCAACAAGAGAGTCGGATCACGAATTGACACGGCCAAGACTGCATTCGCTAAGAGATCGCTGTTCACCAGCAGTTTGAACTTGGATCTAGAAAAGAAACTGATAAAAGTGTTACGTTTGCAGCATTGGGATCGGGAACGTGGACACTAGCAAAACGGAAAACTAATACCTTGAAAGCTTTCTTGGAGGAGAAGGGAAGAAGGAAAGTGGCCAAAGAAAGGTGATAAGTGAAGAGGTGGAGTGAGAAGCGTGGGCGAGAAGTGATCAATCGTGAATACAGTGCGCCTCAGGAAAACAAATGTGATCGAACAAAAACTTAATAACAATACGAAAGTACATTCCTTAAGCTAATCTGCAGATTAGTGAACACACATAAGAAATATAGGCCTAGAACTAGATGGCGTGAAGGGGTGTTCCATCCAGCGATTTCACCTCACGATCCATAAAGGTCGGATGGTCAAAGCGTTCTCAATATTCTGTCGATTGCAGGCTGTAGAAGTGGCATGATCAGCGGGTTACGATGGTCGTAAAGTCTTGTATGGGATCTAGTGCCACGTTCGTGAATAACATCACGGACGTATGTAATATGGAAGTCTGTGTGCAAAAGTGTGGTTGGACATCCGCGATAGCTCGGAGCATCTTTGATTGGCGTCGCTGTATGATTTCTACACAATCAAACAATCGAGTTTTTGGTGCAGCCTCAAAGCTTGATTCCGTAAACCCATATGAGTTTAAGGACAGTTTTACAGAGAAGTACTTTATTGTCTGTAAATAGATAAGATTTTCTGCCTATCAGCCACTTAATTTCCTTAAATCTTAAGTCTAGTTATTTCCTTTTCTGTTTTGTGTTGTGTTTCCAGGTCAGTTTATAGTCTAAATGAAGGCCTAGGTGTTTTACTGCAGATTTGTTGCGGTATTTCGACGTGGTCGAGATGACCTGTGGGAGAGTCGCTTCTCCGTAAGGTGAACGTAATGTGGACAGAACCTGAAGAAAAAATTTCTCTCTGAATGATGTCGGTGAGGGAAATTTAGGAGGGACTCAAGGGCTTGGAAGATTTAAAGGAGAAAAGGAAATACATTTAGAAACAATGGTCGTCGAGATACAAAATTAAAGTTTTACGAAGTTATGGCGGCCCCTGTACTGTCGTACGATTGTGACAATAAAGAAACAGGCCTAGAAGTATCATTCTTATGAGGAGTTAAAAGAGTGAGGTCATAAGAGAAGAATTACAAGTATTCAACTTGAATGAATGATTAAAAGATTATAAACAACGGTGGAAAGAACGCTTAGAAAGAATGTCAGATTCAAGACTGGCCAAACAATTCTAGAAATATATACGTATAGCACACAGACTCAAGAAGAGATGGCTGGAGGATCAGGCAGCACCTTGCCTATGTCATGATGAGAATTGTTATAGTATGAGCACAGTCGTATATTTTTCGGTGTAGGTTGTTGATAGCTTCTTCAACAAGTTATCGTTCTTTTGTAGTTTAAGGGGAGTTTGGCGCCCCATTTGAAACAATGTTAAATTTTGAATTTTCAGGTACCATTTTCTCAGACACAATTTGAGAGAACACATTCAAATATGCACAGCTGATAGAGAGAATCATTGCCTTTAAATAAGACGACATTTGAACACTTCTTAAAGAATGCCCGTTGATTTATAATTTTTTTAAATTAATCCTTGTAAAAACAGAAATTTGTAATTGATGTTTTTATAACAATAGTATTAATATCGTACTTTCAAACGACATAAAAGTGGTTAACATTACTCCGGAGTACTGTAACATATATGTGTTTGAAGTTTCAACTTTCTGTGTCGAACGGTTCTGGAGAAACGTGTAGGCCTACCCAAATATGGAAAAATTCATTCTGAGAAAACCGGCATCAAAGTTCATGCACCATGTATTTTAGACAAACTCATCAATTCCGGACCCATAAACTTCCTCTTCATTTTCTCATTTTCTTCATCTTCATTCAGCTTCCTTTTCGTATATATAGTTGTTATGGTATCCAAGTTTGAATGTACAATTAAATTGTTTAAATTACCGTGTGTATCCAGGTTCCCTTCCTTGCAACTTATTTTTTTATGTTTTATACACAGCGCGTTTCGAGACTTATAGTCCCATCATCAGGTGATAAAATATGTTCAGAGGTTTAATGGAGAAAGTTGTGTTAGTGGTTATAATCACAAACAGAGTTATTACTGTTGCACACCACTATAGAAAAATTATTCCGATTAGCGCTTTCAAGCCTCTCGGCTCTCAGATTTCCGATCTGACGATAATAATAATAATAATAAAACAACAGTAATAATTCTGTTTGTGAATATGTTCACTCACATGGAGTACGTCAATTAATAAAAGTCACACACATCCCGTTATTTAAGCGACTCCCAACCCCGAGGTTCGTAGCGATGCGCATCGTGAGATAACGCGGGTTGGGAGTCGCTTAAATAACGGGATGTGTGTGACTTTTATTAATTGACGTACTCCATGTGCGTGAACATACTTTATCACCTGGTGATGGGACTATAAGTCTCTAAAAGCGTTGTGTATAAAGTATAAAAAAAGAAGATACAAGGAAGGGAACCTGGATACACACGGTAATTTTAACCGTTTTCCTGTTTCTTTGAGCCATTCTTGGCTTTTTCACTAATTCTTCAGCTTGTATATCCGCTCTTCAGAGCCGTTGCTTGTCAAGTACTTCAAGTCCAACAACACAAGTTGGAGCTTCATCAACAGTAAGATTCTGTAGTACTTTGACTTTTCCTTAGTAACCAGAGTTGTAAGTTACCGCTGCATCCCAGTGTGTCTATACCTACAAAAACACATTTTGGAATACGAAACCAGACCACATTGTTGAAGGATTCTGTGTCTTCCCATGAAGGCACTTGCGTAACAACACTGTAGTAGACAGATCCTAATATGTTGGTTTTATTTTATTCATGACGGCTGGTGAGAGTTTATGGATGAATTTTCCTTAAGTGATTAGTGAACGTTTATATTTGCACTAGGGTTTAACACATGGCCGGATTAAGTCCATGGGGGGCCCGGGGCTATTTAAGAGCAGGGGCCCATGTATGAAATTTTCGCGTTTTGACAATACTTTACTTTATTCAGACGATCATTTAATAAATATAATAAAAAAAATATTGTTCTTAAACCGTATTTTTACTCACAAAATTAATCAGCGAGAGTAGCATATTTTTTGCTGTATTTAAGTCTAATTAAACTTTCTGTAGAAATTTACTAACGATGTTAAACCTACTAAGTACGCGATGACAAAAAAACAGCCATAAATGCAAATTCAAGCTTAGTGATGTTATTTAATAACACAAAGCTTCGTGTCGCGTTTCCGGTTTTTGGTCGATATCTTCAGCTGTGTGAGACAGTGCCGCGTGGGTTTGAAGCGTGTGCTCTACACGACCACCGAGTATCTGATAAGCTCTTGAGTTTAGCGTTCACTTCTTTCAGTATATCCCATCTGTGTGCGGAAGCCACAAAAACCGTATACAAACTTTGCAAAAGACTGAAATAATTAATAGAATCGTTACACTTTTAAATGGTCAGGCGTGGGCCCTCCCACAAACGGGGCCCGTGGCTTTAGCCCCCTCTAGCCAGCCCCCCCTTAATCGGGCACCAGGAATCAACACCATCAGGCTAATTGAATGTTGATGATCTAACCGTGGCTTCAAGGGCACATCAAGCAGCAGAACAGTGTCAATTAAAACGATTAATTTCATAATCAAAATTCATTCCAATTTGCGTGTATTATATATCAACGTGTTCACAATGAACCGTAGAAAAATTTAAGAAAAAGAAACAGAATATCGTAATATTTTCATAAACCGACGTCAGACACAGTGTAAACATCACATGTACGGGCATCCGTGTTTATTTTTGACGGCGTCGTGTCGTGCTGTCATTGATTAATAATCAAACGAACATTAGTGCAGCCGGTTGCCACCGGAATACTGTAATGCACCAGACCTCGTCCCTTTTGTTTTACAAAATCATACCGCTGACATCTTGTACAACTACAGGACTAACCAGTGGCGGCCGTAGGGATACTAGTGAGAAAGCAGCGGCAGAATCCAGCCAAATGACAACAAACTGCGGATTGTTGTAGATTTCGATCTTCGCCGTTACAGAATAATAGAGAGGAAAAAGTGTTACATCTGAGAGTCGTTTGAGAATCATCGACTAACAGTTACCCGCACGGGCGGCGAAAGCATTAGCACTACTGGAATACTGTTAGTGTAAACAAGTTCGTTGATCTTTAATTTCTCTTCTTCTTCTTCTTCTTCTTCTTCTTCTTCTTCTTCTTCTTCTTCTTCTTCTTCTTCTTCTTCTTCTTCTTCTTCTTCTTCTTCTTCTTCGTCAGCACTACAGCCCAACGTGAGACCTGGCTTCCATCACGAATCTTCTCCAAAGTCTCCTCTCCATTGCCGTCTCTGTGTAACCCCTCACATCCATTCTTATGGGATCTTCTAACACATCATCCAACCATGTTATCCGAGGTCGGTCCCTCTTTCTGCTTTTAAAGACACCTGCGCCCTCAGAATTTTCTTTGGCATACGCTGATCATCCGTCGGCTCTAGGTGACCTAACAGGTGCTGTCCGCTTTCTTGACGGAACAAAGCAGGATTGTTGTAAGAAAAAGCGACAATTATTCAGACGGGCTGCAGAACGAAAACGATGTCTATCAAGGAAAACGTAGGGGTTCACCGTGATAAGTGAATCCGTGATTTCCTGACCCGTTCCGGACTAGACGAGAAGGGGGAGAAGGTATCGTGTAAGTGTAGCACGTTGTCAGCTTGGGAACAGACGTTAATAATTTTTTTTTTTTTGTCTAAATTTCTAGCTGTCTCGGTGTTGGACTCGGAGTATTATCGATGTCATTTCGCTGTCAAATAAAATATGTGTAAAGTTTATACTTTCTTGTAGCTTAAAAAAAAGTTTTGAATTAAGAGACTAAGTCAGTTAAAAAACGGCATCCATTTGATTTTTTCCGAATTACTCGTGGTGACGAAAAGTTGTTTTACAAAACCGATAACAACTACTGTTTTTCATAAACATGAAACGTTGTACGCTGCTCGTAGCGACTGCTGGTTAAAATTTTGTCGCGGTCAGGACGCTTGTATGTGACAGAATGTAAATTCGTGGTTTCGCCAAACAACGGAGAAAACCGGTAGGCCTACTTTCTGTTCCAGTCATACTAACGTTATAGAAACGTTCTATAAATTATTTCAAAGCACAAGGAAACCAACTAAATTCTGGTGTATTACAACGTGTCCGCTCAATTTGGTGGATGTTTATACTGGATATCCAAACTTGGGTAACGGACAGTAGGTCATGTAATTACGTTAAACCAAATCTCGGTCTTTTGAAAACTGCTTTACGTAACCGCTCATAAATTCATCATCATCTTCAGCACGGATTAAGCCAAAAATGATTTGTTCCGGTCCCGAGCAGATAGGCTAGAGCCGATCACTCCAATGCTTCTTCGGCCGCCTCACACCTCTCCGTCCTTTCGGCTTGTAATTCCATAGTTGTGGCAGTCAACCATACGGTTTAAGATATTCAGACGGTCAACCATTTTAGCCGATATCGGCATTTATATCGAGTATACTCTTAATATTCAGCTCCTGCCGTGAACACCGACATTTCTTTGCGATCTTGAAGAGTATATCGTGCCACGAGCCTGAGAAACCTAATTTCGGCCGCTTGAATACGACCGACCTGGGACTTCGTTGAAGTCTATAGAGAAGTGTGGGGAGGGCCTTCACCTTGAAGAACTTCTGGCTTGTTTCTTTTAGAGTTCTCCCGATGGTCCCATACATATGGTAGACCTTGTGCAGCTTCCATTGTCTGTAACGTAAGAAACATATACTGACGTGTTCCAGAACAGTTTAAGCTCCATGAAAAGACACCACCTTGCTCTTCAATGCGGAGATCTGTAATTCGAAATCTTTGCAGATTTGACTCGATGAACTACTCATAAATTGTTGTTAAAATTCACTACATCTTTGGTAATGTGATGTAAGTGAGATCTGGAAGGTGTTCGGATTAACGAACGTGCGGAATTCTCTTAGCTGAATAATTGAAAAATATTCTCGAAGTCCTGTTGTGTATTATACTGTATTAAGTTTGAAGGAATGAAAGTCCGAAGTAGGATAACCACTTTGTTAACCAAGGTAATTAGACTAGCCTTCATTATTTTGTATTTTAGATTACTATGTTGCATTCTGCAGTACGGAAGTCATGGTTACTGGCAGGGACACATAGAGCCGGTAGTACAAAACAGAGATAGGTTAATGCCTTCGTGTGGTTAGGAAGCAGGATAACATCTGATGGACAAAACACAGAAGACATTAAATGCAGAATAGCTGAAGCTAAAGCTGCCTTCAACAAGAAGAAATGCTATTCACATCTAACAATCTCAGTACAGCAACAAAGAAGAAATTTGTGAAACGTTTTCCATGGAGTGTGGCTCTGTACGGTTCGAGACGCGAACAGTTGGTAAGAGAGAGACGAACAGACTGGAAGCTTTTGAGATTTGGTGTTGGAGACGGGAAGAGAAAGCCTCGAATGAAGAGGTCGTGAAGAGACTAAGTAAGAAAAGAGTAGTCTGGAAACACCTAAATAGCAGAAGAAATAAACGGATGGGACATCTGATAAGGCGTAATACATACCCGGTAGCTATGGTAGAAGGGGAGACGTACAGAGGACGACCACGCAAACAATTCATGGAACAAGAAACTGAGAGTGTAGTAGCAGGAAGGTGTACCAAAATGAAGAAGACGCCAATTGAAAGAGAGTTCTGAAGAGGCCGCCAATCTGATGATTTAGGACCGAAGGAGGTTGTGGAATACAAAAAGCAAATTCTTTTGAATGTACACATTTCTGTAACAGCGTTGTTCAAGGGAAACGTTCGTGGGTACATTAGGAGTACACAGCGAACCAGCAGTAGACACGGTTCTAAGAGAAAGGGGTTTGCAGTGGCTGGGCCAAGTAGAGAATATGGAATATGGGAGGCCGGAATCCAGGAAGAAGGGAAGAAGATGGAGGATTTGGAAGGGAAGGACATCGAAGACTGGGATAGTAAAGGCATGAATGGAGGGGGGGGATATGAAGCTTTTGCGCCGAAGAGGCCTGTACGTAAGCTGTTTAGTAATAATAATTTAGTTTGTAGTTCTAATGAAAGACAAATGACAGTTGAAACAGTTGTCTGTAAACTTGAGAAATCGGTTTAACAAAACAAGGGTTAACTTAGCGAAAATGATTGGTGATCTTTTAACCAATTAGTCAGTTTTTTTTAGATATAAACTCATTTCCTTTTTTTCAGTTTGTGTTATTTCTTGTATACCGATTAAGTCACTTAAATTACGTTAACCTATATTTACTGATTTATGTAAATTTAATACTGTTTTCCATTCAATATGTATTCTTCCGTACTTGGATAATGTTTCGGGTATCAGATAGCTTGCCTATCACCATCCATCTTAGTTTTTTGTCTTGTCGAAAGCTTGTGTCCAGGTTATTTGTCGCTATGGATTCCTGTTGGCTTTTGGTTGTTTACGTCGGTGTTATTGTGTGTAGGTGTGGTATATAGTTTTGTTTTTTGAGTGTTACTGAGGCTGAGTCGACCTGGGGGCTGAGAAACGCACTTTGGTGTAATGGCGCGTCCGGGATTCGAACCCGGTACCTATAGATTAGTAGTACACTGGTCTACTGAGCCCCTCTATTATTCTTATTATTAATTTTTCGTTCACAGTATCGGGTACAGGAAAGTAAATGTAATTACCAGCAGACCAAAATAAATTGTTATCCAACGGTATAGTGTAGTCGCTGCTAATGCTCAGAGGGTATGATACGGTCCGATTACGATTCGAAAAACGTTTGCGACCTTGGTGTATCGATTATATAATTTCTCAGTTAGTAGTACGCCAGGGGTAGACCATATGGTACTGAGTAATACGTGTTATATTATGGGGGGTAAAACGCATTGCAGGGAGCGGTGAGACAGGGCGCGGGCGCGGGCGCGTTGTCTTCACTCCGTAATGACGTTAGCAGCACAATCAAACCGGATTGCTGTTTTTTCTTCCTTTCTTGTAAACGAGCGCGGAGCCGCCCCAGTAAACGCGGGACGATTCTGAATTATGACATTCTTTATGTTGATTTATGTATTTGAAATCCCCGTTATCACTGGCTAAAAATCTCACGTCCAGTCTCCCGTTATTGTACTGTCCGGCGGCGCGCGACATAAATAAAACATTATGGCCAGAACAACTGCGGATGCTGGATCCGCTGTACATTAATTGGAGACTGACGGGGCCGACGTTTTGGGCACAACTTACGTCCAAGGTTTCTTGTATGCACTGGCATTTCGTTTACACTCACGGTACCCTGTCTTCAGTTGTTGTCTTGATGATCTTGGCAGGATATCGTGCGGTTTGCGCGGAAGTCGAGTTCCGAGGCTGCGGAATCCGATACGGCTCAATTCGCTGGTCAGGATTCATGTTGGCAGCGGGTTACGGTGGATATATTGCCAGGCCCGGTCCGAGTGTCCTGCAGTATGCATCTTGTAGTTATGTAATTCGGCGAGTTATTTCGTTAAAAATTAGTGATTTTGAAGGAAGTGATGACCGATTGGATATACAAAGAGTGCGGACAACAGGAATGTTGGGAAGAGTGTAGGGCCGATATACCTGTAACAGGTATTTTAGAACGATATTTTTGTGGAACGGATATAACAGTGACTGAAATGTTGAAATACCTGTTATTCGCGGCCTCGCTGTTCCGAGTCGAGGCACGCCCCTACGCAACTATACACAAGTAACAAGTAAACGAATACGCCAAGGCCAAATACTAGGCGTATCACTGGTACACAAGGAACAGCAAGTAATCGAGTATTTCAAATACTAGGGGTATCACCGATACACAAGGAACAACAAGTAAACGAGTATTACAAATACTAGGCGTATCACGAGGAACACTAGTATTTTAGGAACAACTAGTATCAGGAGTATTTCGAGTACGAAGCCATTTTTTGGTCCTGAATACTTCATTCTGCGCAAAGAGACGAAGCTGTTTTTAATAAATGAACAAAATTCATACTGATGTTACATTTATACTCGTGTGTTATGCAGATATATAATACAGATTATAATAAATTATATATTATACTAGTCACCAACTTGGTAAATTTTGAAAAACAAATTATATTGTGTTATAACCTACAGAGTGGCTGGATAATAGTTGATAGGCCGCTAAGAGCAGATATCTAATGAAATTTTACTGCAAACTGTTTAGGTTATGTTTTTATAAAGGTAATCGGTTTAAATCATATTTATTCTCATTCACTCTTGTAGCTTACTGTTATGTTGTTATTATGTTTTTGATGTTTTTTTTTCACATTATTTGTTGTGCTATACATTATACTTTTGTTAATGTGATTTTAACTTCATTGTACATCTCACGTAAATGATGAGATTGTTGTAACGGATATTTATGCACTTTATCTAGTCCTGTTCATTAAATCTTTACTGATCTGATAAGGCTACCCTAAAAACAAGGTGTTTTCGTAAATTTGTTTCTTTTATTTAAACTGCTGATTTTGAATTTTGTCTCTTATCATTTTACTTATCATTTGACTAATAGTAGTTTCCACTTAGTAAAGAAATAAAAATAAACTCCATAACGGATAACACATTTAGGTGTAAATGGTCAAACTACAGCCTAAGATAAATACACGATCTGATGAAGATAAGAATTTACTAAACTTACTAGAAGGCCATCAATAAAACAAGGAAATAAGAAGAGAAAGCTACAAGTTTATCTGAATTTCTAGGAGACTGTGAAACATTCATGATTGATTTATGATATGGTTGGAAGTTTCTATTATTTGCCCAACTTGTGCTTTTGCCAGGATCTATCAGTTGCACAGTTGATCTAGCAGTGGTTCCCAACCTTTCGGGACCCGCGTACCACTTCGGTCTTCCGCATTCTTATCGAGTACTACCTGATAAGAAAATAAAATAAGATAAGAGGAGATATCTAATGAAATTTTACCTCAAACTGTTTAGGTTGTGTTTTTATAAGGACAATCGGTTTAAATCATGTTTATTCTCATTCACTCTTGTAGCTTACTGTTATGTTATTATTATATGTTTCTGATGTTTTTTTCACATTATTTGTTGTGCTATTCTAAATTTCATTGCCTGAGTTTCGCAACTGATTTGTCTAACCAATGTTAGTTTGTTTACTCGTAGTGAAAACTTAAATTAGTACAGTATTCCCAAAGGGAGACAGGCCTATAAATTCTCTTGTTTCTTATTTTCTTTTAAACAGCAATAGTTTAATAAAGTCACAGTGTAAAATAACACTGTTAATACTTTTAGTTTCAATTTATTACTTATAACAAATTATATAATATAGGTTATGAAATATCTTCAAATAAATAACTGCAAGTAGGTTTATTAATACATTAATAGGTGTATCTATGTGAAAATAAACCTACTTTCACTGTATTTATTTGAAGATATTACATAGCAGACCTGCAGGAAACTCAACGAGTTACTTACAAAGGAATAATATAGGTTATGTATAATTAGTATATAATAACAAGTATTTGTACCTGTTATTTTTTTGGAACGGTATTTTCATACCTATTATTTTAAAATAACAGTTTAGCCCACCTCTAGTCTAGACAGTGATAGAGTGTGATAGCTGAGGAGAGTAGATTGCGATTTCACAAACATTTGACATCCGAAGAGTGCGGAAACAACCTCTGATATTGGGGGGGGGGGGATTGAGTAGAGACACTGAATATTTTTAGTTTAGACCATGTCAGATACATTGTATTGAAGCACCTTTACGTTTTTACAAACTGATTCCCATTACGCTTGTCCAGGGTTTGGACTGGCAAAATGACAGTAAGACTGACAATCATTTTGGCGTGTTTAAGATTATCTTTTGTGTCTTCTGTTTCTGTTACACTTTTCTATTTATTGTTTTTTAAAAACATTAATCTTTTAATTTTTTTCTGTTATATTTTTAACTATATACTTATATACGAGGGTCATTCAATAAGTAAACAGACAAACAGCTGTGGAGCAAAAACTTTTTATTCAATCAATACAATTTTTTTTTACTTTTCAACGTAATCTCCAGCAACGTCTATGCACTTGTCCCATCTCTTTACAAGCTTTTTTATTCCTTTAGCAAAGAATTCTTTACCTTGATGTCGAAGCCAGTTTTGGACTTTTTCCATCACTTCTTCATTGCTGTTGAACTTGACACCACGCAAAGTCTCCTTGAGCAGGCCAAACAAGAAAAAGTCAGATGGGGCAAGGTCAGGGCTATAAGGGGGATGAGGCAGGATCTCCCAACCTACTTTTTTGATTGTTTCGAGCGTCAGTTTTGCCGTGTGTGGGCGGGCATTATCGTGAAGAAGAATCACACCTTTCCTCTGCCATCCCGGACATTTCTTCTTCAATGCAGGCTTAACTTTGTTCACAATCATGTCAGAATAGTACTGACTATTGATGGTACGCTGGTCTTGTAGGTAATCACAGAAAATTGGGCCTTGGGAGCTCCAAAAGATGGTTAACATCACCTTACCAGCCGATGGCTGGGTTTTGAATTTCTTTTTGCCGGGTGAACTGGGATGCTTCCACTCCATGCTTTGTCGCTTTGACTCAGGTTCAAAATAGTGAATCCCAACTTAGTGGTTATAGTGGTTCCAAATCAAAAAATCTTATAACAGAACGCTGTTCTTTGAAAGTACTGTCCTCAAGAGGACACGCCATCGTAAATAAAACTGTATTGGTTATGTTTATGCAATATATTATTGAACAGCTGATCAGAACTCACAACGACGTTGCCAGGTAACACTCCTGAAAGTTTCAATCAGCTGCTACAATTAATTTCTTTTCTACAACTGTTTGTCTGTTTACTTATTGAATGACCTTCGTACATATAGGCCTACATAAACTCAACATCGACCTACCGCAGGTTTTGAATGAAAGAAATAGGTTTTAAGCGTGATTTGATATCCCCCGTTTCTTCATACTTTTGAACAGTTCTTTCTATCCTCTCGTCCGTCTCACGTACTTTCTTTTCCTGTTATTTCCTTCCACGCTCAATTCCATTCTCATACACATGCTATTGGTGGCCTCTGCTTCTTTTTTAAACATCGCATGACATATTTCACCTTTAGTCTTTATATATAGGTGTGTGTGTGTGTGTGTGTGTGTGTGTGTGTGTGTGTGTGTGTGTGTGTGTGTGTGTGTGTGTGTGTGTGTGTGTGTGTGTGTGTGTGTGATCATCCACGACTTGTTATGTGACGCCAATAAAACGTGCAATGTTTGTGGTGTCCGCACGCTTCGCATGTCAAATGTTTCTGACTTCACGGTCTACCCTTCTCAGGTATCGGACTGTATCATTGTCTGCACTCTTCGTGCCACCGACTGATTGTTCATTGGGTAGAAGATTTTAACGAAGGCAGAACTGATAGGGTTTTTCGAAACATGTTTATTACGAAAATAATGTGCACTAAATTTCGGGATCGTAGCAGGCTGAAACTAAGATGGTCAGTAAAATTCAGTTAACGCAGTACACGTCGAAGTCTGGAAGCCTGGACGGTCTCATGACCCTTGCCGCACTTACAAGGTGTCGACCAGCGAGCCCGCTTGTCGCCAAACTAGGGGGTTTGGCCGCTCCCCGTAATAGGTCGCGCAGAGAATCTTCGGTAATATAGTGCCGAGTGACAACCTGAGCTCCGGGCAGCCACAAAACTTGCAATAACAGCATTTTTTGTGTTTCTACGTAAACTAGAAGTCAAACTAGGTGCGGACGTGAAAAATTCGCAGAATATTTTGTGTGTGAAAAATTTCCAAAAAATCGGTTATGGGATCCAAATAATGTAAAACGCGGGTTTTTTCATTTTATACGTTGAATACACGTCTGATTTAGCTGCGCACGCGGTAAATAAGGCAGTTTTTTGACGCAAATAAGATAAAATCGACGTTGTTAGGTTAACATGCAAACTAACCTTTCTCGCTTTTGTGAATTCCACGTAAAAAAAAAACAACTCGAAGTAAGGCGGGGTGGCTCAAAGGCCTGTTACTATACGTGTCTCCCTTTCTGTGGTAGAACTCGTTTGCCACTAATACTGCAGATCACTGGAATAGCAAGCAGCTCAAAGCAGCATTATGACTCAATACTGTACCGCTATAATTAATTCGCAACAACTTGCTAATAAAAAGTGCGAATTTTTCACGTTCGCGTCTAATTTTGACCCTTAATTTACGTAGAAACAAAAAAAAACGCAGTTTTTGCAAGTTTTGTGGCTGCCAGAGGTCAGGTTGTCACTCGGAACTATTACCGAATCTTCTTCTTGTGAACAGAGGCAAGGAGACTATCGACGAGGTCTGCAGGACCGAGCTGTGTGGCAGATACAATTTTTACGGCTTCTTTAGGGATGAGCATCTATGTTCTTCGCTGGTCGAATAGTATCGATATTTTTATCACCACGGTTCCCTCGACGTTTAGGAATCTGTGTTATTCGTTTGGATTTGTGATAAAATTATAATTACGAGTTACTAAAATATAGTATATGATTGTATATTAAAGTTATGATTGGTTCAAAAGTATAAAACTCGACAGGAGGGAAAATTTCAGTCCGGTGGTTTTCAACAAGACTAGCGTAGGTCTATACATGTTACAAGCCTGTGCGTGTATTGAGGCTGATACGCATATGATTCCAGACCACTTTTATTTTACTTTTTGAGGCGTTCGGTTTTAGCGGAATATCCGTAAAACAGTAGTGTTAACTGACTGTCGTACACCTTGTCCTTACACTGAAGATGGCCTCCAGAGGTGAGGCCGAAACATCGGGTCGAGTAATTGGAAGACCGCGGCGTTACGGCCCGGATAGTATTATCATAATTCGTATTGTCATTTTTTTATGATGTTTGTCTCCGTACTTATCGAATGATCTTCGTATTTGTGTGGCTCAACTTGTTCACGCGATCTGTATTTTTTTTACTATTAATACAGTGGTTCATTGTAGTAACGTCTTTCAGTATTTTTCGTAACGCACAAAATAAATGTTCTCTGTTAACTTGTTAGTCGTAATTTGAATATTAAATATAAATAATGCGAATCCGCGCGGGCGTCATCATAATAAAGCTACCGAACAAATTGCTCGGACAGAATAATAACTCTTGCTGCTTAATTACTTAATAATAAAACTCGTAAAACAGGTAATTTTTTTATTACGGAACACGTTTGTGCGCGGTTTTTTTTTAATGCTTTGCGCAGTTAATTGGGAAATGATACAAGTTCAAAAACAGATTAGCCGCCCGTACATATGCTGCGCCGCGCGCTACTCCAGTTTTTCGACCCCTTCGTGACGGTTTGTCAGGGGTGCGCTCATTAAACCGCAGTCATGTGACAGTTCGCCAACCCTTTAGGGAAGGTCACAGCACCTGAGTGTCGCGCAACAACGCCACAGGTACCTAATTGTACACCAGCCGTTTTGGTTCTTCCGTACCAGCTGGATCGTTTGTACCCCCTCTTGTCCTGAATTAAAACAAAAATATCCCTATATCAGTTGGAGAATATGTTTTGACAAATTAGTTTTGTTATAATGCATTACGTACTTTTGGCGAACACTTGTATAACTTCACCTTACTTTATCTGGATTTCTGTAGGCGCAAACGCAAATGTAACAAGTAAGAAATAAGTTATGAAAGAAACAGATCACAGTCTACGTCAGGATTCTCGGACGTCAGAAATTTCAAAAACTTCGGCTTTTAGTTTTGGGTTTAGGGGATAAAATTCTCCCTATTTCGTGTTTGTAATGATGTCTGTGTTGGACATGGGCGTCATCAGTGCCCAATTATTGGGGGGGGGGAATATTATGGTAATATAGAATATTTGGTGTAGAGTCAAATTTCTGAAAGACTAGGAGCATTCTTTTCTATTTTTTTTAATATTACTAATGAAATTATTAGTAGACATATATAATTTGTTTTTACATTGTCAGCTAATTTTAAGACTGTATTAATTCACTAGATTAAGATTAGGTGTAGAAATTAAGATGGCTTGAATAGAGAAATCCAATATTTATATACAGTAAGTATTGAACTTTACTTTGGTAAGTTTTTTGGTAATGACAATAAAAGTGTTAAACATTTCAAAAATTCAAAATATTTTTAGCATCGCGTAATAACAAAAAGCTTCAAACACGTTTCTCCTAGCATCATCATTAGGCCTACTGTAATACTTTGGCTATCTTCTTATTGTCGATGTTGTCCAATACATTTTTGTAGACATAGCATAGGGTTACATGGTAGAGCCTTGTCTAGATCACAGTCGGACCTAAGGTACCGTAAGCGTTTGTGTTCGAGGAGCACTGATTTAACCTTTGGGAAAATATTAGGGGGGCCTCGTCCCCCCCCCGGCCATGACGCCCATGGTGTTGGATGTATATATATTTCAACGTTACCTCTCGTCTTCATTTTCTTCTCTCTGTTTATTCCTGTGCACGCCGCTTTCTTCCCAATCCCACTTTCGTGTATTCTTCTTTTAGTTTTCTGACCATGTGGCTGACCGCTTGGTCATCTACAAAGTTTTGCGTCTCTTACTGAAACCCCTTGACACGTGTGTGTTGTTACTTCCCTGTTCCATAAGGAAACAAAAGTATAGTGATGGCGAAAAAATCGTGTTCGAGATAAGAGCTGATTCTGATTGTACTAACCTCAAAACATGAAGAAAAGTCATTTTCCGAAAAGTGAGTGTAGAATTTTTTTCTATGGCGGACGATATCTGCCGCAAATTCAAACAGAATCAAATAATTTTTTGCATATGTGCCTGAGTTGTAGAAGACTCAAGGCCTATTGATTTTGGTGAAGATCGGTTAAGGGGACGAGGTAGTTTACGTCCAACTTTTTATGTTTTAACAAGAGTAAAGTACTTAATTTTGATAAATAAAGTATCCTGAAAAGAAGGTCATAATAATCCACTGTAGAAAGCTAGATAAAATATCTATATATGAAGAGGGTAGTTGGAGGGGGAGGGGTAATTATCTATAAATGAAAAATGATAGTTAAAGGTGGAGGGGATAATTTTTTGTATGTGTAGCCTACCGCGTTATCGGCAACAAAGAAGTAGTTTGTTGTTAAAGTTCCTTCCCGGGCTGTTGGCCGTGGTCCAATGTTTTCTGCAAAACCAGACGTTTCGGCAGTGCCATCGACTGCAACGTCAGTGAAAATCGAGTGCGCTAACGTGAGATGGTATACGTTAGCGACCACAGTACTGTGGTTAGGGCTGAAGAAAGAAGTAATTTCTATAAAATATTTCATTTTGAAAATGATTTGAAATATAAATCTTAGAACGTGGGAAGTCATGTATGGTTCTCCATACCGATATTTTAAAGTTGTTAGCGCGTATGCAGAAATAGTTAATGCTATATTTACAAAAATATTTAAGACTTCAAACGTTTTTACTGTAAAATGGATGTGAAATCTTTCTCTTAATGTTCAACGAAACGTAGATATTTGTTTAGGATTTTTTCTGATGTAGATAATTATATAAAACCGCGTTGACTTTCCCTTCCCGACTTTGTCGTTTCTCAGTTGCCCGATAAAACATGTCTGTACGCATTTAATTACAGCGATTATCAACATTGTTTCCATGACTGGATCTTCTCAAAGTTTTGAGGTCTACGCACGTATTTAAACGGTTATGTGAACCCACAGCTGTGTTCCTGTGGGGGAGTTCCGTGCGTGTGTCAGACAAGTATTACGTATTCCACTTAAACGTATTACATTGAACTTTAATGTTGTTTTATAACCCTTGTATTTTTTTTGCAAATGGTGATTATATAATAGTCTCCCACTATCTACCCTGAGGTCCCGGCCACCAAACATCAAGTGGTCATCCATCCAGGTTTATCGACTCTTGACTTTGAAAGTGGAACCTTAAACGACCGTATGCTCTGGTTAAGTGTTGATTATAGTGGTTCACGGACAAAATAAACAGTTGATCGAGCGAAGCGAGTTCTCAGTTTTAACTCGACCTATGTCTCGCTCATAACAAAATAGCTTGCAATATTTTGAACCGCGCCTGCGCGAGATTCTAACCACAAAGAAGGTTATATTACACTTACTTAGTCCTACGTGGAAATTTTTATTGCCCTTTCGTTCTGATTCTCGTATATTGTTCAGCATTTATTATTATTATTATTATTATTATTGTTGTTGTTGTTGTTGTTGTTGTTGTTGTTGTTAATTCCTGTTAAGTGTAAAACGGCAGCAAGTGTAGGTGTAGTTCAAACTGAAACAGATGCAAAATAATGCCTGTCTCACGAACCACATACTTTTACAGATCAAAAACAACCGACGATAAATTGTTTTGTCGTGAGCCAAAGTCTCGAGCCCCTCTCCACCGATGGGACGCTTTGCAACACGACGCGTCAAAACGGTTCTGTCGCGAAACAAAATGTCGCTTCAGTGTGCGGCCGGCCTTACTCTGTTATTGTAATTTCTTTTAGACTGCTCCACCTCTCAATAAATTGTTCTGTACTAATTTTACTTCTTCTGTTACAATAACATTTCCGACCTTGTCCTGTCGCTTTCCTTAGGCAACTACGCAAGTCTTACACTTAGTTGGTGTTTGTGTCGCTTTGTACTTAATTTTTGTTTTTCTATTTACTGTTGTTTATAACCGCTGCCAAAGGGTTTCAAACACAGACGAGGTGAGGCGGGATGAGACGAGTACTTAACGTCTTACTTAGCGAGACAAGTTAGTACGTAATTACATATTTGTGAACAGGTTTAAGTGGACACCTGTATCTTCTGTGACGGATTCCAATCTGGTCTCAGCTTATTGCCGTCAGTCAGTAGCCTCGGCTATTCATCGCTACATTTTTTCCCGGATAATTGAACGGCCAATTTAAAAATGGTTACCTCTGATAAATTTCCTCACATCGTTCGTGTGTTACAAAAATTAACACATATATATATATATAAAGATGTGTGTGTGTGTGTGTGTGTGTGTGTGTGTGTGTGTGTGTGTGTGTGTGTGTGTGTGTGTGTGTGTGTGTGTGTGTGTGTGTGTGTGTGTGTGTGTGTGTGTGTGTGTGTGTGTTTTACTCCTTTGTAAGTAACTCGTTGAGTTTCCTGCAGGTCTCCCATGTAATATCTACAAATAAATGCACTGCAAGTAGGTTTATTTTCACCTGACGCACGTTTCACAGAAATTATTGTGTATCTTCAGAGGTTTGTTAGAATTGTAATTGAATGTTTCGCTTACAATATAGTTAGCGGGCGTTAACTATAGTTAATGGTAGTTAAATATAGAACATTAAATATAGTTAATGTGCCGTTAACTATGTTGTAAGCGAAACATTCAATTACAATTCAAACACACCTCTGAAGATACAGAATAATACAGACCTACCCAAACGAAACGAGGCTTGGTCGTTGGTTTCATAACAATTTAATTTTTTCTTGCCCGGGAACGGTTTGAAAGAAATATTGTAAGACGTGTTTAAGGTCCGGTCAAAGACGTCGACGAATGAAGAATAAGAAATAACTAGGAGATATATGAGCTACTGAATCGTGATGACATTGTAAGATTCATAAAGGCTCAACGAATATAACGGCTAGGTCACCTAGGACGGACGGATGGCCAGCGTATTCCAAAGAAAAACTTGAGGACGCTAGCCTATAAAAGGAGAAAGAGGGGCCTATCTAGGATAAGATGATGTGCTAGAGGATCTCAGAAGAATGGTTGTGAGGGGTTACACTGAGATGGCAATGAACAGGAGACTTTGGAGAAGATTAGTGTTGGAAGCCAGGGCTCACGTTGGGCTGCAGTGCTGAAGATGAAGAAGAAGAATGATCACTGTACCGTTAAAGATACATAGTAAGATATGTTAAATGTGAAAATGACCTCTTTTTACTTATATACAATTAAATACTGCCTTTCTTATTTTTGTAGTACTTGTCGAATATTGACCGTTTATATCGCGTCCCGCCGGTCAAATTGTGGTCCTCAGCCATTTTAATTGGGAAACTACTGGTATAAAGATCAGCTTTTTGATAAGCTTAGTCATTTTAATTATCTGGGTTGTAATATCTCTTATGGAACTGGTATTGATTGGGATAGTAAGTTAACAAAAGTTAGACCCATGTGTGGAACGATTCATAGGTATACGAAAATAAAACACGGAAGGATACCCGAAAGAAATTTTATAAAACTGTGGCTGCCCCACATTCCTGTATGCTAGTGAGAAATGGACTCTTGGTAAAAGGTACGTGCAGAAGATTCAGTCAGCCGAAATGAAATTTCTAAGAGGGACGCAAGGTTGTTCTCTCTTGGATCGGAGAAGGAACGACGATATTAGACGCGAATTAAACATTGTATCATAGCACCAGAAGATTGAAGACCACAGAAGGAGATGGCGTGAACACTTGAACCGCATGCCTGATATCCGTCTACCTGTTCCTGCCTGCCTTGGGTTAGCACCCTACTGGGAAGAGAGATGTCGGTAGACCGAAAAGAGAAGGGTTCCGGAACAGGTCTAAGGCATAGTCCTCAGAGTGATGATGATGATGAAACTACTTTTATAGAGTATAGTAATGATTGTAACAATAATATTAACAAAAAGAACACCGACAGCGTATCGATGAGTGTCAGCGCGTAATTACATTTTGTAACGCCAGCGCTGTACAAAGCGCTCTAAGTTAACGTGTTGTGCGCGCGCTGGCGTGCGTGCGACTTGCCGCTTAAATGTGAATTATGTTTATACGCGGCCGTCACAGGATGACGGTCAACGGTAAGTTGTTTTAATATTCAAGCTGAAAATTCTTTGTGCTGCTATTGAATATTATGGTGCAGACGTAAACAGATAACATCTTATTTGCAGATATAACCTGCAAGGCCATACACTGGGAGACGGTGAAATACTAACAACAGCGACGCGTGACAGTGCTGATCAGTCTTGATAAAACCGGCACTGGCACTCCGCTGACAGGGGCAGCTGCCTCGCCGTCTTTCTGCCTTGCTCTTCTGCTGTGTAATTTTTTTTTTCTAAAGTAAAAATTTGCTTCCGGGGTTTGGTACAAACGCGACCGACACGCTGCTACAAATGGCGGGAGACTTAAGATCATACGTGTCATTTCTAGTGTAAAGATTTTTTTCTCTTTTCTGCACAGAGGGACCCGATAAAATGGAAATGTATTTTTATTGGATCGTGACGAATATTGTGCCTATCGGTGGAGGTTTCATAAAACTTTATAGTTTAATGATTAGGCCTATGGATTAATTATCGTTAATTAATTTTTTAGAATGCCAGTGGAGTATCTATAATTTGGCTTTGGGGGGGGGTCTGATGTCGGGTCATACAAAGGAAAACCAAGTTAAGACTAATCGATATTACTATCTTTAAAGTGGCTTAAAAACGCGTGATAACATCCTGAAATCAGTTCCTTTAAAATGAACAGCAATAACACGATAAAAACACGCGTTACTGAAACATTGTTAAAAGATACTTATTGACTGAATTGGTTTTCCTATATTTTATATTTCAGATATTATACTCTAATATTGTGTAATAAACGTGTCTGTATTTTTAAAAAAGAGCTACTACTATAATAGCGTACCCAGCCGGAAAACATTAATAAAACATCGTGACAATTAAGAGATTAATCAATTTTTCAACTTTTTCGACCCTTTGGGGGGGGGTCCGCAATAGTCACGCGGTGCCAAAGCTTAGGGCATTCGAAGCTGCAGAAGGAGGAAGTGCGCAGGAACTAAAGCAGAGGCAGAGTTGCTAGTAGACAATTGCACTGAAGGCTGTAGAATAAGGACATTACCGAACAGACATATCGGTGCAAAAATGTTGAAGATGGCAGATAATACCGTAAAAACGCTCAGGCCAACGGAAATGGAATACCGGCGACCGATGGCGTAACTAGGGGGGCGAGGGGGATGAGACTAGCTTGAAAGTTGGGCCCCCCTTTCCTCAGGACAAATGAGAAATGCCGGACTCATTCCAGATAATTGTATAAATACGTTTTATAAATTCTTTGCGCGTCAAAGTTTTTGAGTAAACCAACGTGAAGTATAAGGGTTGGAAACGCGCTGATTTCAAAACATTTCTGTTTTCATGAATTGTTATTCTAATTAAAAGTAATAAATATCGTGTCATTGAGTATATCACTTTAATTCTATTTTTGTGTTCTTAATGAATTTTGTAAAAATGAGTTTGAAGGTATTTTAAAAAACCCGGTTTTATCCCCCCTTCGGACTTCAATTTATACATGTTGCCCCAAGAATGTTTTTAGCAACTCACAGTTTCTGTTAAAGTACGTTATGTTTAATGCAAAATCCGGCAATAAAATCTTCTCATTTTTACCGAATAAAAGTCAAGAAACTGTTGGTTTACCTGTCCAACGAAGACGGTTCAAACCGAAGAGATATTGGACTAGAGAAGTGATGGCGCGGACAAAGCTGTAAAGGACGAAGAGATAAAGGTAGATTAATAGCCTTTACCTTCGTTTTCTAGCACGTGCGTAATTTTTTTTCAAGGCTTCAGATACGTACGTTACCAAATTTTGAGCGATTAAATTCCTAATTTCGTAGTGACCTTCAATCAATGAGTCTTAACGCGAAGGGTTTCCGAGGAGCGGTTAAAAAGTATAACGCAAATTTTAAATTATTTATGTCGACAATATTTATTGTCATCATCAGGACAGTTGGTTACGGCGCCAAACACACAAACAGTTGTTATACAACACAAACGCAGAAATAATTTAAAATTTGTATTAGGCCTATACTTTTTTGACCGATCCTCGCAAACCATTCATCGTTAAAATTGTTAAGAAAACTCTTCGGTTTATTTTATTAATTTAAAAAGATATCAATTCCTTATTTCTACAGTTATTTATAAATCTTTTCTTAACACAAGCAAACTGGTTTAGAAATGAATCTACGTTAAGCGATTACGGAATTTCTAATATCTCTGGGGGACATATTGATCCCCGATTCGCCCCTTAACCACAGTCGGGGACGGAGTTCTGGGTAACGGTGTTGGATAAAGTTAGAAAGGATGCGATAAGAACATGAACAGAAGTCGACAGTGACGTCATAGAAGCCGCTGAATCCGAGATATTTATACGGAGTGACGATTGCCAGCAGAAAGTTGTGGAAGTGCCAGCCGAAAGTAATGATGGCGTTACTATAGCGAAGGCGAATCGTAACCTACGAGAGGAGACACAAACTAAATGATAGCTGTAGAACGCGAGGGACCCTCTGGCATAGATGTATAGATTTTGTTTGTAATTTACACTTCCTGAAGTGTTCTGAGAATGAACCGGTACAGGTCCTGACATCAGTGAAGCGACTTTTCGCCAGCGTCTGTCACCTGGCTGCAGTATAAATATTCACACACACACGCAGAAAGATAAAACGCGCAACCCAACAGACAGCAAGTCGAGCGCGCGCGCGTTGTACACGACAGAATGTAAAGTGACTTAACTAGTATGCTCCCAGAACCTGCAGAATTAGTTCAGTATTAAAATGTATGAAAATGAAAATTCATGTTTTCGGTACCCAAGTCACAATCGACTCAATTATTATATTACCTTGTGACTAACATTATTATTATTACTAATTATTATTGTAATAATTATTATTACACTTCCGTCTTGTGACTTCTAGTAACTATGTGACGCGTTTCGGAACGATCGTTCCACCATCAGGCACGTAACATCGTCAAGTATAAAAATTTTTTGAATTACAGCGAAACACATATCAGCGATAAAAATGGCATGCATACACGCCATTGTTGATACATGTTTCACTGTAATTAAAAATTTTAGCGTTTGACGATCTCTTACGAGTAACATATGTGTCTTTGGGCAGAAAATCATTACTGTCATTGCGAAATAAACTGTTGGCGTACAACACTGTCTTCAAGCCTGTGTGGACATACGGCTTACAGCTTTGGGGAACTGCATCTAAATCCAATATCGCCGTAATGGAAAGGTTTCAGACCAAGATGTTGCGTGCCATAACCAACGCACCGTGGTTCATCAGCAACAAAGACATCTATAGAGACCTGGACCCGCCCTCAGTCAGTGAAACCATTGCGATGTTCAGCGAAACGTCTTGAAGAGCACACGAATTCTTCAGCCATAAATCTACTAGACAACAGCCTACAGACAACACGTCTAAAGTTAACACTTCCTGTAGACTTACCTAGAGTCTAACACTATAAATATATTATACATAATCTGTTACTTTTAAATACTCGTATGGAGAACCAGTCAATGGACTAGTTCTCTTCATGCTATGTATTCTGTAAACAATTATGCTTATTGTTATGTATTAACAGATAGCATAAATAAATGTAAAACAATTGTGTCTGATGATGGAACGAACGTTCCGAAATGCGTCACGTAGCTACTATAAGTCACAAGACGAACTAAAGTAAGATAATATAATAATTCGCTCACTATTTTATCACTTTATTATTATATAAATTACGATATTAGATAATTTTCCACTTACGGGAAAAATTACAATAATTCCGATTCTTTAGTAATAATATAACAATTGTAGAGCACGCAGTCCATACCATAAATACTACAAAATTTTAAACATTCGGATTTGAGTTAAAATTACTTTTAGTCTGACACTGTACTGGATTTTCGCAATTTTTTCAAAGGTTTGGTCTCTTTTTTGGGCCGTGGTGTCCCATAATTTAAAAATTTCCAAAACTTAGCGCTGCATTCAGATATTAGTTTAAATTCTCTCGAATTTGATGTCTTACACGAATGTTTGCGATTTTATCAGAATTTTCACCCACTTTTAGGGCCCTTACATCAAAAAGGCTCGAAATTTGAAAAACGAGCACTATATTCAGATTGTGGTTGAAATTGCATTTAATTTTATACCCGACGTGGGCTTAATTGCGATATTTTTACAATTTGGCCCCCTCACATTTCAAGTTTTACAAAAATCGGTTTGTGCGTTCAAAAGTGATCGTAGACATACCCCAAATAGACAGACAGACAAATGCCAAACGGTCGAGTTGAAACTGAGAACTCGTTTCGCTCGTTCTGTAATTATTACTAACAAAAGAAAGCGTGAACTAAACGTCTTCGCGGAAAGAAGAACGTTTTTTATATTTGACGAAAATTTCGTGCATACCGTGTAGACAGTGTAGGGACTCATGGATCAGTAGTCCGGTGATAACAGCGAATCTGTCTGTTGAAATGTGTATTTCACTATCACCGATATAATTAACGGCTTACCAAGAAAACGGACGCGTTTCTGAAACTTTTAATACTGATGACCGCTTCGTTTTATTTAGTGGTAACGAATTTTGTTTCGTATGGCCGGTAAAACTAAACAAGGCCAATATGGCTGTGAAATAATTATAACGTATATAATGTTCAAGCAATACTTGTCAAATTTAACGTTTGACTAAGGGAAGACACAGGCCATAAAATATACAATATGCTTTATTACAGACATTCCGTTTTATTCATGGTACACAGAAATATTTTAATTACGAAAAAAGAAAAAATACATTTTCAAACGCGTTTACTTTCAAAATTATAACTATAAAAAATAGTCTGACTAAAAATAAAAACTTAGTAGATTTGAAATTCACTTTGGTGTAAAATTGATTTTTCTATTGACTACTTTTGAACATTTTTATTAAAGTAATTAATCGTGTTTTGTAGTAATAAAATATTTTTGAAGTGAGAACTTTATTTCCATAAGGCCGTCCAAGGAAAAGATGGGAAGATGCTGTCGCTGTGGATGCAAGAGAGATGTTGGGAGTGCGAGGTTGAAAGTCCTTTGCTACTAATAGAGAGTGGGAGGGTCAGGAGGGTCATAGAGGAGGCCAAGGCTCGACTTCGGACTGTAGCGCCATAGGAGGAGGAGCTTATGTATTTATATACGGGACTGGGGAACATGCTGTCGCTGTTGGGAGTGCGAGGTTGAAAGTCCTTTGCTACTAATAGAGAGTGGGAGGGTCATAGAGGAGGCCAAGGCTCGACTTCGGACTGTAGCGCCATAGGAGGAGGAGCTTATGTATTTATATACGGGACTGCGGTGCCAGTAGCTACCGGTGTCGCATTAGTTAACCTGAAGACGGTTGCATATTTTATCGACCGAAACGTTGGTTTCGATAGATTGTTGCCAGACCGTCTCAGTTGGCTTTGTCTGTACGTCTATAAACAAACCAATGCATACAGTTTTTCTTCCCTTTTTTTAAATGTCATTTAATTAAATGACAAGTACATTTAATGTCACTGAAAGGAAAAGACGTATCTTCTTTTCGATTGTACACGCCTTTCGGTAACTGTAGCACTTTGTCCGTACGCGGACAGTTCAAATTACTCGAATACAATGCTCTGGATATTTCGTAAAATATTCAAACTCCAAGTGTTGTGCACGTGGTAGCAATTGTATGCATGTTGTTTTCGCAAGATTTACCGTAGCGGGCGCTGAGGTCAGGGAGTAATCGCCCGCGAAATGCGACCGCCCTGCCCCGCCTCGCTCAGTCCTCCACTCCGTGCTTGTCCTTATTCTGTATAAACGTTTATCATTTAAATATTGTAGATAATGCGTGTTTATGCACTCGCATACAAGTAGGCCTACGTGTCGGCGCGTTATCAGAATCTTACATTATTGTTTTTTCTTCTCATTTACAGTTTATTATTGTTATTGTGAAGATATTGTTTTGCTTTCTCTTTGCGGGATCGTAGTGTCCTTCTTTGTTTTCTTTCCCCATCGTGTGGCTGTTTTTTTGTTCGACTCTTCCTTTTCTTTCCTAATTTCATATTTTCACGGTTTTCTTTCTTCTCTCTTCTTTTTATTCGGTGCCCCTACGATTTTCTATGGTGTTCTCTCGCTATTTAGAATTCTTACTCGAACATATTTTGGCAGAACTTTATGTTCACGTATATTTTCTTTTGTTGTTTCTGTTTTCTTTACGGTTGTCGTGAGCACACTTTGTTCCCTACTTCGCAGTCCTATACGATCGGGTAACCATAAGTGTAGTACATTTGTGACGCGTACAGAATTACGTGTTTCACTGGACCCCAGTCTGTTGGCTGCCATACCTCTTCCTTTCCTTACACCAGTGAACCGTCCCCTATTAACCGTCGGGTGAGAGGCATAGCGCTGGCGCGATAATAGAGTTCCATAGCTGGTAAGTCGGTGGATTTACTTCGACAAACTAAAGTCACCGTTAAAACTTGTACACATTAGTCACCGACGTACGGATAATGGTAATAATTAAATCAGAATGAAAAGCTAAGTACTAGAAGATTTGAACTCTTTTGATATTTCCATATTCGGTCCTCGTTTTTCGGGTTGGATCTTTGGCGTTCACGTTCATATACTCTGTATTTTCAAAAGGTATTTGATAAAGAAAGATGAGACTTTTACGCTGCTACGTATTCTCGGTCCTCTTCTACGATGTAGAATCTTGGACTTTGACTGAAGCCACAGTTAAAAAATTGGAATCTTTCGAAATGTGGCTTTACCGTAGAATACTGAGCATTTCATGGACAGCACATATAACTAATGTTGAAGTTCTTAGCATTATGAAGAAAGAAAGAGAAGTTATTAACACAGTGAAGATAAGAAAGCTTCAGTATCAGGGACATCTCATGAGAAATGAACAGAGATTTTACTTATTGCAGTCCATACTACAGGGAAAAGTACTCGGAAAGAGAGGCGTTGGGCGACCGAGAATATTATGGTTGAGAAATTTAAGGACCTGGTTTGGCATGAATACAACTGACTTAATCCGTGCAGCAGTACAGAAAGTAAAAAGCAGTACAGAGCGCCCAGCAGTAAAAATAAAAGACGTTCCGTTTCCAGTAAAATATAAGATCAAGTAGGCCTACTTGGGCGTGATACATACAAGATTACTTACCTGGAAGCCGCACGTTACAACCAAACTGTCTCAGATCAAACTCAAAACTGTTGTTGAGAACAAATTACTTCTATATCCGTTCATCCAACACCAAGACTATCCAAAGACTGCGATCGAATATCCTACGAAACCTTTTGGATTGTCAGTTGTAGGACCGTACTACGATTAATTGACTACATACAACCATAGTAGTTGACTAATTGACTACGATGGCAGTTCTACCCTCTGGTTGGAGAATGACCAGAGGGTCAGCGGAGCTCACACGGGAACAACCGGCCGTAGGAGGACTGACCTGAGCGTCGTTGATGGCCACGGGGAACTGAAGGTTCTTAAACTGGAAAGGGTAGTCCGACGGAATGAGGGGGGATGAAAACAGTTTTACCCTCCCCACAACCCGAGAAGACGACGGCTTCGATTACATGTTTATGGAGCGCCGGGTACCGTTGCAAAGTTTAGGCGGATTCAGGTTTCTAAGAAACATTAACACTGTCACGACCTTGTGAGTGAGGCAGTGCTGAGGGATGCCTGTAGTTATCTATTAGTGCAACTTATTTTCTACCAACCTGCAACGTTTCATAGGAATTGGCTAAAAAATTCATCAGAAGTTGCTTTTTCTATTAGAGGGGGAATCTCCCCCTCCCGACCCTCCTTAGAAGTAAAATTTGTCAAAAAGATTTATTAGCACGCGTAGGAGGAATTTTTGTACGACCTGAGGGGAATTTTTGTACGATTCGCGAGGAATTTTTGCACGACCTGAGAGGAACTTTTGTATCAAATTTCATGTTTATAGGCCTTGTAGTTTCAGAGATTTCGTGATCAGACGTCCAGTGGTATTTGGATTTTGTGTGTATAGATTTATTTTAGACCGACACTCGTAAAGCAACAGCAATGGCGGTCGAAGTGTTCAGCGAATAATGTGAGAAGGAAGTAAAACACCCGAAAGAGAACGTGGATCGCCTGTTTAAATGATTTCGATATCGATGAGTTTCGTGAGTTTTACGATATCCAGTCGTGAACAAATAACAACAACAAAAATCGGTAAGAGAAAAAAATTGGTATTATCAAAAGACAGCAATCTGTATGGAAGATATGAAGAAAGTAAGAGGACTTTTAAAAAACGCGTTCAGCCGTATAAACAATAAAGACCGGACGACGCGCGCGCGCCACGCTGCAAGAGAATACTTTGCAAAAGGTCTCAGCAACTATAATATAAAATCCCCAAGAAAACGTCGATGTCGTGGCAGAGATGGACCGGACGTGTGACGACGAAACTGAAGAGCTTCGTAATTAACACTTATAGCGAATGAAATATAATAATTAGTGTCATTTGATCTCCCAATCTTGTGATCCAACAGTTTCTTAATTCACTAGATTTTTCGTAGCCGAACGGTGGCGGAATCTTCACGATGTATAGGCTACATGTAGAAAAAAAAAATAATGGACATTTTAGAATGATTTGGTAAGTTGCAAAAACGAACCAGATAAATGCAGCTGGTCTGTTAAAAATATGCTAGGCTTTCGACTGTATAAAATGTTTAGAAAACACGTGGTATTTTGACATCTCCAAAACAAAAATGTAACTCGCAAAGTAAAAGCGGTTTTTATTCGTTCATTTAAATTATATTTTTCAGTGAAGGGTTAGTGCGGATCGGTCAAAATAACACAAATTTTAACTGTGTGTTAGGCGTCAGCAACAGTTGTCCTGATGATGACAATAAACATTGTCGAAACGTCGACACAAATAAGTTAAAATTTGTGTTATTTTTGACCGATCCTCACTAACCCTTCACTCAAAACTTCACTAATTGACGGTCACTACGAATTTAAGGATTAAATTATATTATTAATATATATTTTATACCCTCATATGATACTTTCTGTAGCTCAACGTTATATAAGATTTACATAAGAATGTTTCCTTCTGTTCGAAGTTTCCTATCAAGATATGAGTATCATAATATTTAATTCACGTTTCTGAACATAAAGCTTAAATTGTACGTATAAATTAATAGAATCGCCTGAGATCCGTCACGTGACTTCGTTTTTGCGTTAAAATTACGCGTTTCGGAACGGGTGTTCCATCTTCAGGTATAAATCGCTCACTCGAGGTCGTTAATCGGCAAAATCACATCACGAACGTTTTATACTCACAAACGTTCGTATGGGCGCGCACCATTTGAAGGCCGGTGGGATACTCGAAGGGTGCCCACCCCGTACGAACTGCGTGAGTATAAAATATTTGTGATGTGATTTTAACAATTAACGACCTCGACTGAGGGATTTATACCTGAAGATGGAACACAGGTTCCGAAACGCGTCATTTTAACGCAAAAATGAAGTCGTATGACGGATCTCAGTTGATTCTGTTAATTTATAAATAAAAAAAGTGATTTGGATACCAGTAACAATATTATTCCTTTGTAAGTAACTCGTTGAATTTCCTGCAAGTCTCCTGTATAATATCTTCTAATAAATACCCTGTAAGTAGGTTTATTTTCACCTGACGCACGTTTCACAGAAATTATTCTCTTATCTTCAAAGGTTTGTTTGAATTGTAATTGAATGTTTCGTTTACAATACAGCTAACGGATAATCGAATTTGCTTCGATTCTATTTTCGATTGTTTTAATGTTTATGTAGTAGCTATTTATTATATATTTAATGTTTATTCTATTATTCTAATAAATGTATGATTTTAAGTAAATCATCTTGTTTTTTTTTATTTCTATTTGTTCTTTAATTAGTAGGTTATTACTATTGTGTTCGTAAATATTCAGATTTTCCCAGACATTCATTTTGTTACCTTCTTGTACGTTGTTAATTAATTTGACATTTTGAATGTCTGGAAATTTAGGTTTATTGTTTAAACGGTGTGTGGCTAAATTAGATTTGTAAATATAAGGTTATAGATACGCATTGCGATGTTGAATATATCTCTCGGACAGTCTTTTCTTCGTCTGGCCTACGTAACATTTATTGCAATCTGGACGTTCTATTTTCTAAACTTCATTTTTATTATGAATGTTGAAATTATTAACATGATAATCTTATTTAGGCTAGGGGTCATTCCACAAAATGCGTGATGCAAAATGTGTAACGTCATCGAAAAATGTAACGCTCCAGGTGATGTTAACACTATATTTTTTCCACACTTTCGATTCCCCACAGTCTACAAATCTTCGGTTTCTGTCGTTTTTAACATGATAATGTTATACGTTACACATTATACGTTTCAAAAGCCTAAAAACATTATCATGCTTCGATGTTTCGGTTTCGTCGAAATTCTTCTTTACAGTTACGTTGGAATTTGAATGTAATTAGTAAATTTTTAATCTTTATTACACTTTTTTTAGGTTTGAGTATAGTAAAAACAAATAAAACAAATGTATTAAAAATAAATATCTTATAACACAGATAACATTGTTTCAGAAGCAAATTCGATTGTCCGTTATCTGTATTTGTATTGTAAGCGGAATATTCAATTACGATTCAAACAAACCATTGAAGATACAGAATAATTTCTGTGAAACGTGCGTCAGGTGAAAGTAAACCTGCTTGCAGTGTATTTATTAGAAGATATTACAATAACAATATGTACGCTTAAATTGTACTGTTTAGTAAACATTAATGTAATTATATGTTACTCGTACTTAATTACTGTGAGCTACGATAGCGTGCCCGCCAAAACAACGGACAAACGAATGTACTTCAAATGTATATAGTAACGTGCATGTTTGAACGTTGACAAAGGATCAGGGGAACCACGAGATGTCTTGTTTTATTTCAACTGTGAATAAGTAGCATTATCCGCCGTATAAAGGCGAGCGTTATGGCGCGTACAAACGGCAGGATCTATTTTCATACATGAGCGGTTCCGAAGAGGTTCTCGTGCATGTTTTCACGCCTTGTCTGTGCATAATGTGTTGGCGCTCGGCCCTTTGCGTCCCCTTACGCCTCATCAGCCCCACCACCAACCCCCAACTCTTCCTTGCCTACAATATTCTTACGATATATCGAAAGAAACCTTTCGCGTATAAAGGAAAACATCTTGTGTTTGTGTTCGTAAGATTTGGATTTGTGTGCGCGATGTATTTGTAAGATATTAAAACTGTTATACGTTCATAAAATTATTATGTTTTCATATCACGTATTTATAGACAGACGGCTTACATGTCGCAACCACATTTGGATGAATAGGACACCAAGTTTCGCAAATATTATTGGCTCGAAATCACTACTGTCAATGAGAAATAAAGCGGTCGGTTACAATACTGTCTTCGAACCTGTGTGTACGAAGACACACGGCTTACAGCTTCCAACACTGGTATGCAGCAGAAGATCACCCACCAGAAGTCGATGGGGTGAGAGGAAGATAGATGTTGAAGTGAGGACCAAATAATGAGGAACGCGAGAAGTATCTTCTTCTTTAGTAGTACAGCCCAACGTGAGCCCTGTATTCCAACACCGATCTTCTCCAGTCTCTCCTACTCGTTGCCATCTCATTGTAACCCCCCACATCCATTCTTCTGAGGTCTTCTAGCACATCATTCAACAATCTTATCCTAGATCGACCCCTCTTTCTGCTTTTATAGACTTGCGCCCTCAGGATTTTCTCTGGCATACTCTGGTCGTCCATCCGCTCTAGGTGTCCATCCGAACCATTTTATTCGTTGAGCCTTTACGAATCTTACAATGGATAGGTCATCTGTCTCCTGGTTGTTTCTTATTCTCCGTTCATCACCTTCCTTAATCGGGGGCCATAAACACGTCGTACAATCTTTCTTTCACACCTTCTTATTGTTTCTTGTTCCTTTTTGTTAAAGATCGTGTCTCGCCTCCACAAGTAACAACCTGTCTGATAAGTCTTCTTTTCTGCTTCTTCTTCTTCTTCTGCACCTCACGAAATAGGCACTTTGCCTGTTCCGTCTTCATAGAGTATCTCTCCACCGCACTCTCGGTCTTCGTACATCTCTAGTACCAAAGGATCTATAACGAAACGCAACCTTGGGTAGTCGTCCATCCTCCGTTCTGTTCGGATGCTGTAACCATTCCCTGCGATATGCCTGTAGTTTATCATTTATGGAGAATACCTGTATCTCTTCTCTAATATCCTCGTTGCACAAACGATCCTGTCTTATGCAACCCTTTGTTCTTCTCGGGAACTTCGTTTCAAAACTTTGAATATGGTTTTTAATCTTCTTTGTAGGAACCCATATTTCACATCCATATAGTAAAACAGGCACCGCCATTGTTTTATAAAATTCAAGCCTTGTAAGTGTCTTATAAGTAAATATAAGTATATCACTACCGACTCGGAACACAAAGTTTTTTATAAGTAAAAATGTAAAAGTTTTACCTTATAGCCTAAACCAGTTTTCGCTTATTATAAGCTTCATCAGAGGCTGCCACTGGGAGCGCTGTCCGCCGTCTTGTTCTTGGCGATGGCGCTGTCTTTTGAACAATCGATGTTGTGCGTACGGGGTGTGATATGTTCGAATAATATGTGTGATTTGAATTTGTGTCTGTTCGTTTAGGATGTCGTTTTTATGTGTTCGTATATTTCCAGTTGTTCGAGAGTGTCTAGTTTTCGGCCCTTTGTGTGTACGTGTAGAATATCCATGTTATTGTCAATGTTTGTGTATGTGTGGTTTGCTTCAATGAGATGGTTTGCAAAGGTGGATTCGGTAGTGGAGTGTTCAATGTATCTTTGTTTGAAGCAACGTCCTGTCTGGCCTATGTAGAATTTGTTGCAATCTGAGCAATTTAGTTTGTAAACACCAGGTATATCAAATTTGTTTTGTTCTTTGTGTGTGTGTGTGTTTTGATAGTGTGTCTGTTTTGTTTGTAGTTTTGTATGCGATTCTGTATCCTGATTTTTTTAAATTTGTGGGTTATTTTTTCTGTGTGGTTATTGATGTATGTTAGTGTTATGAATTTGTTCCTTTCTGTCTTTGTCTGTTGTTTGTTTTGTGTTTCGTGTAGGAGTTTATTGACTATTGTTCTTTGTATCCGTTGGATTCTGCTAGATATTTTATCGTGTTTAGTTCGTGTTTGTAGTCTTTTTCATCTAGTGGGATGTTGTTAAGTCTATGTATCGTAGTTCTGAAGGCAGCTAGTTTGTGTTGTATTGGGTGATTGGAAGAGTTATGTATTAGTGTGTCAGTTGTAGTGGGTTTTCTGTATATACTGAATTTGTGCCTGTGTTCAAATTTTGTGATGGAGAGATCTAGGAAGTTTATGCTATTGTGTTCGTATTCGGCAGTGAAGGTTATGTTTTTGTGTATTTGGTTTATGTGGGTTAGTAACGTTGTCTTTTGTTTCCCTTGTATAGTATTATGATGTCGTCAACGTATCTGTGCCAATAAGTATCATGTGTCTTATAAGTGTCTGTCTGATAAGTGCCTTATATATTTGTATTTTTGTGTTAGACTAATAAGTGCATGGGAGTTGTAATACGGAGGGAACAAGTGAGGAACTTGGAACATTAGAAACGGTTAGTTAGGAGACGAAACGAAGTGACCGGCCACGACCACCGTTCCTCAAGGAATGTACGTGCGCGGTATTTTATGATTATTAATGCGGTAAAGAGTATCGTGGTGGTTTGCGCGCGTATTGCAGCCAGATCACTTAATTATACAACACGTGGCTGCGAGAGATTACCGATACGTGGACCAGTCGGACAAATTGCAACAGTCGTGTATACAAATAATGTGCGTGCTCGAGTTTAGCCGTACATAATGTTTATGCCAGCCGTTGAAAAATTCACCTCTTTGTGTCGCTTCGGTTATAATTCTTTCTTTTTATATGAAGAAATTGCGCCCGATATGAATCACGGCTTGCTGCTCGGACAGAGAAGTAAATTCTTGCAGCGTACGCAATACGTTTCGCTTTCCGAACGGTGACTTCTGCGGTAGTCGCGTACCTTCGAATGCAGCCCAGCTGCTTCTCGTAATAACGCACTGACAACAATAATTATTTTATTAAACTCTCAGATTACAACAAATAGTTAGCTAAATAGTGATTACAATGAGCATTGTAGTACTTGAGCTTAAAAAATATGAATCGAACCATATGTTTTCTTGATTTTGCCTTAACTAAGTCTTCTACAATGTCTTCTAAATCGAGAGATTGAAGTATCTCGCTTTCAATATTCAACCTTGCTAACGAAGATTCTCTTATTTCCCATAGTTGAACTCAAGATATCTTTAATGCGTTTTAATACAGAAAATGATATTTCACATTCGCAGTTAGCTGCTAGAATCGTCAAAAACGAACGATAAGTAATGTATATATTCGGAAATGTATATCAATATCAATATATATAAATGTAATGTATATCAATCATTTCACAATCAATAATCCAGTTTAATACTTTAAGAGGACAAACTGTAGTATCAAGGAATCTATCATCTTCGTTCGAACGATTTGAAAAAAACCTCTTTCTTGCTATTTTACTCGTGGGACAAAATGATTCAATTCTATTAGAAGATCGTTATTCAAATCTTTTGATTAAGCTTCTATATACTTCTATTTACTTAGAGTAAACTTTTATGTGTTTAAAAAAACATAACGGCGAACTTGTCGAAAAGTGTGCACGCATCTTTTTGTAATTTTGGATTGAGGACATTTCTTTTTTGTTTTTTCACACTTTTTATCATCAAAAAGGTTTTTGTGATTTAGGGCTGGATGGTGCCCCCTCTGACAGCAGAGACCCTGGTGCCCGGTGCTGCAGCATACCGGGATATGGATAATCCGGCGCTGCGTGTAATTCTTTGTTCGTGTGTACGATTCTTAGCGTTACCCGAGCAGACCACTCGGAGGTCTGCCTCATATTTTATGTTCCTCGTTTTTCAGTTATTTTTTACTGTTTATGCATTTTTTGTACGTACATAGATGAGGAAGTTACAAATTACATACCAAGCAAGAAGGTTACTTATTCTATATACAATCGTACGGTACGATAACAATCGTCTTTCCTCCATGACTTCGAAATTGAGCAGTTTCAGTCGAGATATTTTGAATAAAATTTCCCATAATTTTCTGCCTCTAAAGTTAAAAAATTCTCAAAGTAAACATTACGTTCGGATTTGGGTTAAAAGGCCTTTTGGTATTCGTAAAAAGTTTTCAAAATTTTGGTCCCTTTTTCGCGCCCTCGTGTTTCAAAAATTTTTAATTTGAAAAACTGAAACTGTTTTCGCTTTTTTTTTATAATAGTGTGACTTGAACTACAAAAAGCTACGTTAGTTATTTACATTAAGCTTTAAACTGGATTTGTGAGATAACTATATCGAGACCGTGGAGTTTTCTGTCGATTATTATACATCTACAAACGTCTCCGATTATATTTGACACTGACTGCCGCTAACATATTGCTTAATTTTTACAGATTCTTAGGTTCCAAAGTGGGAAGTAATTTTGGACGTCTCCCGTGAAGAAAAAAAGTTGTCTTCGTCACTAATTTACTCGAAAATTTAAAGCTGTGTGTTAGTGAGTAGGGCGATTAACACCCCCGTATGAGAGTTAATCTTTGGGGTCCCGTATTGACCTTTTACGTATCCTATAGACCAGTGGTTCCCAAAGTGGGGTCCGCCGACGCCTGGGGGTCCCCGACAAGGTTTCAGTGGGTCCGCGGACACTTTTAAGAAAAAATAGAATTTCCGTTAAAGTTTTCTCCGATTGTTTATGCTCTAAAATCTAAACGTTAGAATCTAAAAACAATTAGTAGAAGATTCCAGTATTTTTTTTTTTTTTTTTACCGAGGAATGAAGTAAAATTCTTTTTATTTGATTCCAACTTCGACCTCAAAGACAGGTTCCATTACTTTAACTGGGTTTTGAAGCTATCATGCCTTGCTAAGATCTTCAGTCCTCTGAATCGACTCACTTTAAGCGTGTAGGAATCTAGGGTCACTGTTTCCAGGTTCGAGATAAAATCGAGGACACGATAAAAAAAATTGAAGCTGTGGATTCAGAGATTAAACTCTGAAATCTTCGAACAATTCCCTTCCATGGCAGATTCCGTCCAGATGTCTAGAGAAAGTGTTCCAAAGGAAATCCTCAACGTTATTAATACTCATTTGGAGCAACTGCACTTGCAGCTAAGTGAATAATTTCCAATGACGGATGATAGTGACATGTGAATAAGGAATCCGTTTGCTAATGGGTTGTCAACTAACCTCTCTCTCACACTACAGGAAGAACTTTGGTAGAACTTTCAATTGACAGTTCATTAAAATTACAGTTTTCGCAATTACAGGTAGGTGACTTATGGTTATATGTAGTGACTGACTATCCTGAACTCGCAAAAAAAGTTTAACTGTGTTTTTCTCTACTTATTTGTGTGAAACCGTATTTTCCCAGGTCACGTACTTAAAGTCAAAGTTAAGAAATAAACTTGATGTTAGAGTGACTTAATATTGAAATTATTATCAAACATTAAACCCAATATTGCAGAGATAAATGTTTAAAAGCAGCTTAATTGTTTACATTAAACTATGTTTGATATCATTAATATTCTAATTTTGCAAGTTAAGAGAATTTTTAGTTTAATTAAAATTTAAGAGATTGTGTCATATTTACTGTTTGTTTTATTTCATAACTCAGACGGGGGCCGTGAATTTTTAAGATTTTAGGAGGGGTCCGCGGCCTGAAAAGTTTGGGAACCACTGCCATATGTCAATACCAAACAAGATAGCGGAATTTCGTAATAATAATGGTTCCTTTTTACCGCCTAAGCTGTGTAGGAGTCTTGTATGAACCGTTCGGCGTACGGTGTGGCCCCCCCCGTTATTATCCCAGTTACTTATTTCCGACGGCTGAGTTAAGCTGGCAGTTGACTGTATGTTGCGCGTGGGAATCGAAGCCTCACGAAATTTCGTTTATAAATCGTTGCCGTAAAATTGATTCTGATACAAACATTTTAGGCGTATAGGTATTCACCGAAAAGTTTAGCGTATACGCATCGGTAGAGGAATGTACGTTTCCAGATTGTCATGTACCAACGGCAGTGTTGAAAGACCCGGTGACCGAGTTATGTAAAACAAATAAAGTTGGGGACAGCAGAATGGAGATTAAAATGCCAAGACATAATGGAATGAAGAGATACTGCGAACGGCGCACAAAGAATAGGGAGACAGCGACCCGACTCCCTGCAAAAAAAAAACGAGTCTGAAGAGCTTTTAAAAAGCTGGCTACGACTCCTTCGGTGGAGCGTAAACTCTATTGTGCACGTGTCGTGTTCATCCTTCTGCTTTTAAATAATAATTACCAAATCGAATCCATTTCCGTAATGTAGCAGGCACTGTGAAAGTTTTCTTTTTTATAATTTAATAAGTATTACATTATTCACAGCCTGATAAATACTAATATTGTTGAAAGAAAAATAACGTGCAAGAGGTGTTTCCATTGCAAACGAGCGCGGTGTAGGTACACTCAGTGGTTGATTTCTAAAATTATAGGTGCCGTAACGCATCGTTTCAAAAGTTGTACAAACACAAATATACTTATATTTTATATTACCGTATAAGTTTACATCAGGTTATTAGAAAGGAGGTCTACATTTTTAAAGCCTTATAAAATATATAACATACGTATAAACTTGTATCTAAAAAGGTAATAAAGAAAGTTTACTGATATTTCTAAAGAGGTTCATCGTCAGGTTAGCCGCACAACAATCGAAAGCATAATCGCATCATCCCGGAGCCTCAATGGGTTTTGTGCTTCGGACATTTTTTAAAAGTTTCCATAGTTTCATCATTGTGTCGTCATAATGTTTGTTTTTTGACCTTTCCTTACACTTATTGTATCCAATGCTGTATGATGGCCAGACATCAGCCCTGTCACATTCACTTGATACTGCTATTGATTCAATAGCATATTTCAAGGTAGAAAGACTATCCAGAAAAATTCTGGAATGCACATATTCTCGGAAGCTCCCAATCAGTTGCCTTTCATGTAGTTTTAATTTTGAAGCAAGTTTTTTTATTTAATTTTCTTCATAGGTTATTGGAACATTTTTTGAACGATAGTAGTTAAGATAAAGATTAGTGCTGGTGTTTAATTTGGCCAAATGTTTAGTTTTGATGAGGGGCACAATTTAAAAAAGTGGTAGTAAATTTTTGTAATAATTATGTTTTTCTTTTCATATTTTTTTCGGTAATTTAGTTTTGGATCCAAAAGTTTCCGGCGCGTTCCCCCTGAAATCAAGCCCTGGGTACACTTATGGACCGGAAATCGTTTTGGGATGGTCCATCGTATCGTAGTGAAGTCTGTTGTTCACCGGATCTTCGGTTTGAACCTTTACAGTGTAGACACAGCACCCTGCTTGCGAGGATGTTGCGGTCTGTCTGACATAAGAGAACGTGATAATGCCAAAACATGAAGCTAATAGGCTCAACTTGAACGATTAAAGTCCGCGCCAGTTGCTAAAACGACATAAAGTTATACCTACATACAAAACAAAACAATTCCTACACTCTTGATGTGCCGTTACAATGTCGTTTATAATAAAATTACTATATTCGTAAACAAGTATTACGTTTAAGAAAAATAAATTATTTTCAAAACGACTTTTTGGTTTCAAAAAAAAATATATATATATATATATATATAAAATACAGTAGAACTTCTGTTAACCGAAACAAAGGGGGGGGAGGCGATTTCGGACAACCTAAATTTCGAATAATAATTAAGATGTCAGTTTTTAAAGTTTGAGGTAAAATAACTGAAGGAAATATACAATATTATCAAAAGATTTTAATAAAAATCAAACTATTTACACAAAGTTATTTTTTAATACTAGTTTTATGATTTTTTTTTTATCTATTTTCCTTTGCTTTTTCTTTTCGCATCGCTTTCTTGCAGCAATATCTCGCCATCGCTTCATCAGCAGAACGTCGGAGGGCTTTGATTCTTCACATTGTTCGACGAACCGTAACACTATGAAAATATGAATAAAGCTCCGTGAGAAAAAAACACGTATTTCATATAGCCTAATTCAGTGCCCAACCCAAAATAAAAACTCTTACCCCTAAGGCATGAAGATCTCGTCAGCGGTGTCATGGGTGCTGCTCTCTGCTATGTCACCGTCTTCGTTGTCCCTTTGTTCCGTGAACCATAAAAAGACAGCCTTTAATGTCTCGGTTTGACACGTTTTCATTGTTTTCTTGTTTGGCGTCTTCGAAGCATGCTCTTCAAACGTATTTTTCATCTTGACCCAATCGGAAACAGTAGGAACACCAACACCAAAATCGGCTGCCACAGTCGCAAAATCTCGTCATTTTAATTGTTAATTGCCTCAAATTTTTTCTTCAATCGTTATTACGACTCGTTTGCACTTTGTTAACATGTTTATTACGTTAGTCTTCGTGTTTTATCCGGAAAACAAATTTTCATTGTAGAAATCGGGAATATATAATTTTTTTTGTGTGGTCGGTGTTTTCGGTTAATGGAGGTTCTACTGTATATTTAATATGTATTAAAAAACTATACAACATGTTACTATTATTTATTATGAAAACGTATCATTTCCTAGATGGAAACGATTATTTAATTTAAATAAGTAGCAGAGATGAGTAAAAAAATATCCATTAGTCGGGAAAAATTAATGAAAAATGGAAATACATAGTTCCTTTTCCTTTTCTTTTTTTTAAGTGACAATCTATACTTTTCTTGTGTGCTTCTCTTAACAATATCTTTCTCTATTTTGTGACTTAAAATGCAATCAGACATAAAATTATCATCATCATTTTCTTCCTGACGGTTTTAGGCTTAGCAGCCTGTTCGTATTCCACAGTCCACCTTTTCTTAGGTCTACCAACTTTCTTCTGCCTCTAGGGTTGTAATTCCTACATTTTAGGAATTTTCCTAAAATTTCCTACATTTGCTTAATATGTGCTGGCAGCAGACACGCATACCACAAGAATGGACAATGTCGAAAGTGATCTCCCTTTTTAAGAAGGGAGACACCAACAATTATAGAGGTATTAGTCTCCTAAATTCATGTTATAAATTATACGCACGTATTTGACGCTCTTGCATATTTACCATACAAGTGTTAGAAAAACGACGTGAAAAGAATTTAGAAACACATATTGCCTTTATCGATTTCAACAAAACTTTTTATAGAGTGATCAGACCGAAGTTATGGGGCATATTTGAAAATAAAGGAATACCACACCACCTGGTTCAGGCCAAAAATAGTTTATATAGACACACCGCGATAATCATAGACGACGGAGAGGAATCTATCCCGATTGAAACAAACCAAGGCGTAAGACAAGATTATTGTCTGTCACCACTACCTTTTAACCTTTATCTAGATGATCTCCTCAAGAAATGGAAACAGCAATCCCCTGACGGTATTAAAATCCACCAAAATAAAAGCTAGAAAACAGTTCTCTCCTCAGATGACCAAGCTATATTCGCCACTTCAGACGATGATCTAAAAATTACTGCATATACAAATTTTAAAATGATTTGACAAATACTTTTTGTGATTGAAAAAAAAACTAATAATAGGGTTCCTTCGGCGTTGACATTCGGATTCTTCTTCTTGTACTGTCGTTACAACCCAGTATGGGTTTTAACCTCTTCAACGATTTTCCTTCGTTCAGCCCTCTCATTACACAGTCTTCTACATCTTCTTATTTTCATATTCCTCAGATCCTCTTCAACATTCTCGATCTCGTGGTCTCCTACGTAGTCGTCTCCATTATAGGATTTGTCTGCACATTGCGAGCCCCAACCATCTACTCTTCGTAAACCTTACTATAACAGTTTATTAGATTATTTATTTCGTGATTCCTTCATATTCTCCGTGAACAGTCGTTATTTTGCACCAGCCTAAAAATCATTCTCTGTATTTATCGTTAGAATATTCTTATTATTCTTTATTTAATATTTATAATTACTTTACTTCAAGATGTTTTTCCCTTATTTGGAACATGTTTCTGGAATCCTATTCTTCCCATCCTCAGCCATCTTAATTTTGTATCTTGTTGAGCACTTGTGTTTTGGTTGGTTGTTGTTATGGTTTCCTGTTGGTTTTTAGTACTTGAAATTGGTATTATTGTGTGTGATTGTGGTGTATATATTAGCTTTTTGAGTATTTTCGATGTTCAGTACTGTGAAAATTGTGTAATGTTTTGTATTTGTGTATTTGTAAATTTTCCCATATGATCATTATGGTGCCTTTGTGTGGTATGTGTTTTATTAGTGTCATCTTGGTTATGTCTGCGAATTCATGTCCTGTGTTTGTTGCATGTGTGGCCAAATTAGATTTATATATGTCTGGTTTTTTGTATGCGTTTAGATGTTCAAAAGAACGTTTTTTCAGTTGTTTTTTTTTTTTGTCCTATGTAATCTTGTTTATTGAAATCTTGGCATTCTTATTATTCTATCCTATTATATTTTCCGGTGAAGGATTTGTGAGGATCGGTCAAAAAGTATAACACAAATTTTAAATTATTTGTGTCGACGTTTCGACAGTATTTATTGTCATATTTATTCTCATCATCATGACCTGTGTATGAATACAAAATAAATTGTCAAACACAACAGATCGATTATTTGAGTTAATTATTTATGTGTTTGTAATATTATGTAAATTCTCTCATGTAAGTTCGTAAAGTTCTACAGTTATTGTGTAATTTAGAATTCTCTAAATTAACGACGGTGTTTTCAATACCAGTAGTGAATGAAACATGATAAAAATAACTTTTAATCATTTACATAATTGTAGGCCTATATCCCTATATCTGTATTTAGCTATATGTTTTACTATGCTATATGTTGAGAGGTATATGTATAAACGGTTTCTGTACCAATTCTAATATGTAATTGTTGATTACTTTTTTTATAATGAATTACAAATATCATTACATTATGAGAAATTTAAATTGTAATATTGTATAAATTATGTTCTGGGATACTATAATTTGTTCGTTGCATTTAAGGAAAAGTTTTGATGATGTAAAACAAGCTGTTTCAGCTCCTTCACATATACAAGGGTACACACATACGTACGCACACGTACACACACTCACATACACAAACACGTTCACTCAAATAAGTGTTCTGTTGTGTTTGACATTTCTTTTGTATTCATACACAGGTCCTGATGATGACAATAAATATTATCGAAACGTCGACACAAATAATTTAAAATTTGTGTTATACGTTTTGACCGATCCTCACAAACCCTTCACCGAAAAATTCATTGAATGGCGGTCACTACGAATTAGAGATTTATTATTATTATTTATATTATAACTCTCTCTTACATATTAGAAAATATATAAATATAATAACAAAACTTACGCTTACATATTATACAGAGGTGTTTAACGGAACATTGTTGTCAAATCATCGTTATAATCGAAACTAACCTTAAATGCAGCCCATAATGTTTCTATCTAATTTCGTTTAAGCATGGTTCATAAAAAAATTCTCCAGATTTTCGCCTAGAATGTCTCAACTGACCCCAAAAGTGTCGCTAATACTAAATATAAATTTTTGTCGCTAACGTGATCGTCAGATCCCCTGGATTTAGCTACTTTTCTCCCAAATTGGCGTCATTGTGTTTGGGGCTGCACGGTGGTTTCGTGTATTTGTGATAACGTATGAGTTTGACACAGGATACACCAGGGGTGCAGAATATGTCCGAACGCGCGAACGTGGTTCGGGGGAAATTTGGGCTGCTCGGGGAAAATTTTATCAGTGACAAAAAATAGAAATCACGACGAAAATATCAACTGATGTTGTATTCACATAATTTTTACAATTATCAACTAGAATATTAATTGCAGCCATCACTTTACAGCCACCATTACCCTATTGTGTTTGTAGAGTTGTGATTATTAACGTATTTCTTGTTCATAAGAGAATGTTTTGAGTAAATTAAGTGTCTGCAACCTGTATTTTTATTACTTCTCGTTTTATCATATATAACGTACAATAAATTGGTTGGTAAAACACAATACACCCTCGGGTTAGTTTTGGTGAAATTTCCTACCGATAAAATTGTGTTCGGGGAAAATTTCAGGGGTCTGAACATTTTGTGCACCCCTGAGATACACTACGACAAAGCATGAGTAGGCGTAATATAATATGTAACACGAGAAACCAACAAAAGATACCGTTAAACAATACTTCGTTGTAGTAATTATAACAAAATTAACATCGCGTTCCTCTGAACCAAGATTGTAAGTGCACATTGTTATTTATCGTGTAGAATATTCTGTTGTTTATAAAAAGACTAATTCTACTAACAGTTAAGAGAGTGTGCGCGCGCCGAGCGGTGGGGATTCGCCGGGGGGAGCGGGGAAAGAAGCTAGAAGCCATTAATATGACAAACGACCAAAAATATTTCAGGCTCAAATGGATCACGCCCGTGAAATATGCAAAGTCGCGTAAATATCCTTAGCGCGGCACCTGGCTTCACCTTGAGAGAACAAGGCTTACGATGATATTCACTTGGTAGACAGGGGAGAGAGGAGGTACACAATCATATATTAGCCCTCAAGGAGGGATTTACACGGAGGCCAAACTTGTTAATTGCCCAGTAAAACGCCACTAAATCACGGCTCTCAGTAGGATTTAGGAAGCCGTGTCCCCTCCTCCTACCGCCTCCTTCAACACTGCTGACAGCTTGCTTCAACTCCCCCGCCGGTATCATTAACACTTGAGGATTACCTTAATCAAACGCCCTATTTTTCTTTCTAAACGTGTAATCCAATATTGTGAGCTTTTAGACAAACGTTCGTGTGTTGATGTCGTGCCCGAGACCGTTTCATAACGCATCTCGTAGGTTATTGAATCGCAACCAAGTCTCCTTCGCTCGTTAATTACAGCAGGTGTCGTTTATAGTGATCAGGTCAGTACATCAAATAGAAGATTTTAAAAACTACAGTACCACTAGTACCAGCTTCCGGAGCTGCAGAATTCGCTCAGTATTTTGAACGGAATAGTTTATTATTATTATTAGTAAATTCATGCTTTCAATATCCAAGCCACTTATACGTACCGAATTCTGAATCCAAGCCACTGTTACTGAATAGAATAAAATTTACTTGTTTTATCCGTCTACTGGCTTTTCCTTTTTTATATGTTTCACTACGCGTTTCTGGACAAATGTCCCATGTTCAAGTGTAATACCTCAGTAAAGTTCGTCAGATAATTAAACAAATTACGTATAATTTACACACATGTCGTAAATAAATATAAAATATATGAACACGGAACACACGCGGTGTTGTTGGTGCGCACCACGGTAACACTATGATCGACTGTTATGCTTACGTCGTTATTGACCGTGCACTACGGACCTCGTCTTGTAATCTTATCGATGTGTCGTATAGAGAATTGGACTGAAACCTCGGCTGTTCGTTCAGCAGGACTTCTTTGGTGTTTTTATTTTTAAAGGTCTTATGTATTTCGAACTCCTCGACAGCACCGACGTCAAAAATTTTTTAATTTTTAAAAATGAACACTATATTCAGATTGTGGTTAAAATTCCCTTTAATTTGATACCTCATATTGGCTATCGCGGTTTCTTCATAATTTTTTCCCCTGGCAGTTTTGCCTCCCGCCACCCCTATTTGTCGAGGGATCAATCTGTAAAACAATAGGGTTCTGTATGGTAATAGTGTGGACACGCATACCAAGTTTTACGAAAATCGGTTGATGCGTTCTAAAGTTTTTTTTAGACATATCTCCAACAGACAGATAGACAGACAAATGCCCAACGGTCGAGCTAAAACTCGGTTAGCTCGGTGTAACTCGGTTAGCTCGTTCAATTTTTTTTCGTTTATTTATGTAGTCTCTTAATACATAACAATAAGTATAATTGTTTACAGAATACATGGCATGAAGAGAACTAGTCCATTGACTAGTTCTCTGTATGAGTATTTAAAAGTAACAGATTATGTATAATATATTTATAGTGTTAGTCTAGTTAAGTCCAGAGGAAATGTTAACTTTAGACGTCTTGTCTGTAGGCTGTTGTCTAGTAGATTTATGGCTAAAGGATTCGTGTGCTCTTCAAGCCGTTTCACATATCTTTCGCTGAACATCGCAATGGTTTCACTGACTGAGGGCTGGTCCAGGTCTCTATAGATGTCTTTGTTGGTTATGGCACGCAACACCTTGGTCTGAAACCTTTCCATTATGGCGATATTGGATTTAGATCCAGTTACCCAAAGCTGTAAGCCGTATGTCCACACAGGCTAGAAGACAGTGTTGTACACCAACAGCTTGTTTGTCATTGACAGTAATGATTTTCTGCCCAGGAGCCAATAACGCTTTCGAAACTTGGTGCCCAGTTGTTTTCTCTTCACCCAAATGTGGTTGCGCCAAGTCAGTTTTTTGTCTAGGTGGATGCCCAAGTATTTTACAGAGTCGGCTACTCGCTCGTTCAATAAAGACAAGGGATGTAACATTAACTGGAATATCTTATCCGTGTGAAGTTGTAACAGATACGAGTCCTGCTCCCCAACATGAGTATGGTACAGACTTATCACAAACAAGACTAAGGCTTCGGCAGAGTGCCGTCTCTGTCCCTGACATTCTGTACCCATTACGTTTTCCAAAACGTACTTAGATTAACGTTACACTGGCGCACCCGCACTTTCTATGAGAAAGTAAATTTACATTGCGGTGCTCAAGATACGTGTTTACATCCTAACGCATTCGTTAGTCCGTTTTTCACAATTGGAATTTTGTGACCCAGTCTGTTAATTTCTGCATAATCTGTCTGGAGTGGCATAACTGTTCTAGGCCCCCGCAAGAATTATTTGCGCCCCCCCCCTACTACCCTTACTTAATCCATGCTTTTGGCATCAAGGGCGACTCATTTTGGGGGGAGATGGGAAATATCGCGATAGATATAGGGAAATGGGAATGCGACTGTACCAAGTTGGGGTATAGCGATGGTCGATTGCTGAGTAAATTATCTGTTATTTGCAGGGTATGTTTACAAGTGCCAGGAAGAAGGTCTTTTGATAGCTCCTATCCGTTTTGGATGTTTGATATCATACAGACTATTTTAGCTTTCTGTACTGCTGCACAGAATAAGTCAGTCGTATTTATGCCAAACCAGGTCCTTAAATTTTTCAGCCATGATATTCTCGGTCGCCCAAGTCCTCTCTTACCAAGTATTTTCCCTGTAGTATGGAATGCAATAAGTAAAATCTCTGTTCATTTTTCATGAGATGTCCCAGGTACTGAAGCTTTCTATCTTCACTGTGTTAATAACTTCCCTGTCTTTCTTCATCTTTCTAAGGAAGGAGGTCCTTAGCGTGTTTTTGGTTGATCTGTTTATTGGATCTGCAGTGGACTGGATGGGGGGGGCACGACGGAGTCTACCGTTCTTGGCGTATCGGCGGTTGAGGTTTTTGAGGAAAGGAAGGCGGTATTTGGGAGTAAAGGTTCGAGTACGGATATATTAGATGAAGTGCTATGAGTCTAATGGTTTCAGGCGTGCAGAGTCCGGATAGGGCACAGGCACGCTGTGTCGGGCTGGAGCGGTAGTCATTGCTGCCGGAGGACGTGGGGCAGTGGTTCTCGTGATACGTTGCTGCCAGCTTAATTTGGAGTCAAGCGTGACGCCAAGGTACTTCGGGGTAATAGTCGATGGGCTGGTGTATGAAAGAAGTGGGTTACTTTCCATCCTGTAGAGTTGAATCCGCATAGTTGTGTTTTGTCCGCGTTGACACCAGCAATGAGCAGGTATAATTACTATGTAATGCCTTAAAATTATTATTAATCGAAGGCGGATATACTCATTACAAATTATAAGGCTTCGGACATTAGCCATCACAAGTTAATATTAATAAACACGACCTCTATAGAATCAGAGGTCGCCTTCAGGTGAAAATTAATTAGTACAAGGTAAATCTATCACTAACAAATAGATATCGTCAAAACTCCAAACCTTAGTTATACATTTTTTTTCAGTGAAGGGTTTGTGAGGATCGGTCAAAAATGTAACACAAATTTTAACTTATTTGTGTCGACGTTTCGACAATGTTTATTATCATCATCGTCATTGTTGCTGACGCCAAACACACAACTGTATAAACACGCCCGGTACAGTTGTGTGTTTGGCGTCAGCAACAATTGTCCTGATGATGACAATAAACATTGTCGTAACGTCGACACAAATAAGTTAAAATTTGTGTTACATTTTTGACCGATCCTCACAAACCCTTCACTGAAAAATTCATTGATTGACGGTCACTACGAATTTAAGGACTTAGTTATACAAATATAGTGCTAAAATAATAACAATAAAACAGTACTCACCATTCCATCAAAAAATGAAACCACGGGAGGAATCCTTCTTTGGAATGTTGAGTACTGTTTTATTATTATTATTATTATTATTATTATTATTATATAATTTTAGCACTATATTTGTATAACTAAGGTTTGGAGCTTTGACGATATCTATTTGTTAGTGATAGATTTACCTTGTATCAATTTATTGTTTGCCTGAAGACGACCTCTGATTCTATAGAGGTCGAAACGACGTGTTTATTAATTTTAACTTACGATAGCTGATGTCCGAAATCTTATAATTTGTAATAACTATGTAAGCTCATAACTGTCCTTAGTATTTATTTTAGCGTTTTTGATAAGCAATGTGACGGACAGTTGTAGCCCGCTTCCGGCCACAATGGCCTTACGAAGTGATAAAATGGAACTAGATTTTTTTTAATTTTATTATTTTTCGTTACATTACCGTTTTGCATCTTTTGATGGTTTCCAATAATCGATTCTCTTTTTACTTTTTTATTGGGGGAAGGTAAAACCGTCTCGTAATTGTTCCAAGAACCTCATACAACAAACAGTTATGAATTGTGTAATTATGTACTCGTAGATAACAAAAAACTAACATTCATAAACTCAGATTATCCGTAACTGAGTATCAAAAGAAGGAAACGTACAAAATATACTGCTAAAGGTAGCAGGGAATCATACCCATGGTAATTAGAATACTGTGTTCCACGTTCGTACCACCGTGAACATACCATAGCCGACCTAAGAAAAACAAACGAAATTTGTCGGAGGGAACCCATGGTATTTAGAACACTGTATTCCAAGTTCATACCACCGTGAACATACCATAGCCGACCTAAGAAAAACAAACGAAATTTATCTCCTTGCTCACGTAAATATGCACAAAGCTATAACAAGATAGTAAACAGTTAAACTGTAATTCAAATAGTGAAAAACCTACATCGATATTACACGTTAAACGACATAAAAGTTGAGTCTTTTATGTGTAGTAAGGGAAATTTATTATACTTTAGGTAGATAACTTACTTTTTTAAAACTGAAATTACGTCGAAGGCAGTAATAGAGTTAATGAAAAGACAGCAACAAGTGTAACAAAAATTGTAAATAATATTATTGAAATGATGAGTAATGATTCAGTATTGTAATGATTAATGCGCGTGTCAGTTACCTCGTTGCGAACGGTATTATCTTCTCGTAAGTACATATCATAAAGCGCGCAATCTCGTCGCCGTGTACTTAATCTTCGTCTGAAATTCGTTTCTTGCTCTCGGGGTTTATTTCAATAGACGCAGGCGCGGTATTAACATTTATTTATGCATTGACGTCCACCGAACGAACGGTTTATACTCTATTAATTGGCGTGACAGGTAATTGTCGAAAGAAACGCATATTGTTTTTCAACCGCGTCGAATCCGACGTGGAGCTCGCTCGTTCTCTCTCTCTCTCTCTCTCTCTCTCTCTCTCTCTCTCTCTCTCTCTCTCTCTCTCAGCTTTACGACCAGCCTGTGTGATAGTTGAAGTGCTAATTCGATATGAGTGATGTATGTAGCCTACTATCACTTTATATGGCTTAATTTGAAAAACCTGTAGTAGGATTTACTGCACAGGATTATTACGTGGAGGCGCGCGGCGAGGTGAAATACCGCGGCTCCTCTTTTATTTCGAACCACCTTAACCGAGCCGTCAGCCAGCGGTAAGCCCGTGCTCACACCGGCCACGACTTCGCGGACAAAACCCGGATGATGTTCGTCTGGTTTTAAATTATGCTAATTTGGGCTTTTATATTGTCCCGTAATAACGGACACGTATCGGCCATTCAGCGCACAACATTAAGGATAAATTATTCGTGTTAGTTTTTTCCAGACTTAATAAATGTGTTGACATTTAAATTTACTTCGTAAGCGGCTAATTGCCTGCAGTGGGTTGTGTTTCCCGTTTCTCAATGCGGATTGTTTTTTAAGTAGTTCACGAGTCGATGATGAGGGTTTAAATTTGAGAATCTTACAGTTTTTGAATCTTCATTTATGGCACGTATTTGTAAGTATTTGAAAATAATTTTCAAAATATACTGTTACGACGGTCTAACTGATCGTCGTATGGTACAGTGGAAAACAAAATACAAGACACCAATGAAATCACTAATAACCAGTTTTAATTATCACAATTAACAGTTTGTAATCAACTAGTTATTCAACAAGATTATATTCGTACAATAAGTCAAGTTAATCTGTCCTCACAAAACTATAAAGCATTCCGCGCTATAAACACTTTTCACTAATACACCACTTGAGACGCACTGTGTAAATCGCCGACAATAACTGAAAACAAGCAAGTCCAGATGTCCAGATGTAGGGGCACAATGCAGGCGTGCACCGGTGACGGCAGCTCCGGGCGAGTCCGATGACTACCTGATGCTCTTTGAGTGCTTGGTGCGAAACTTGTCGCAGAAAAAGGATGGAGCCTCCTATTTTATTTATTGCAGAGGTGAAGGATGCGGCCTGTGATTGGGCTGAAAACTAAGCGGGAGGTATGGGCTGTTTATAGTCTGCAGGGTTCCATAATATGCGTCCCTAACAGACACTTGAAAATTCTAGAGGATACTATAGTGCGGCCTTGGTAGAAACACGCACCGTTGGGCTAGTTGAGAAGCTTCTCGAACAACACTATCGAATGTACAAGCATGTTCCGTATTACGTAACACTGCCTCGCATGGTAAATGTCACGTACGCACACAAACATTACAGCTGCGATAGCCGAGACACATGTAGAACGTTCTGTAACAATACTCTTCCGTTCCAAAAGTGAGCGTGGCACGTCACCTCTACAGCTGGGCTCTACTGGGATAGCCGAGAAACATGTAGAACGTTCTGTAACAATACTCTTCCGTTCCAAAAGTGAGCGTGGCACGTCACCTCTACAGCTGGGCTCTACTGGGATAGCCGAGAAACATGTAGAACGTTCTGTAACAATACTCTTCCATTCCAAAAATGAGCGTGGCACGTCACCTCTACAGCTGGGCTCTACTGGGATAGCCGAGAAACATGTAGAACGTTCTGTAACAATACTCTTCCGTTCCAAAAGTGAGCGTGGCACGTCACCTCTACAGCTGGGCTCTACTGGGATAGACGAGAAACATGTAGAACGTTCTGTAACAATACTCTTCCGTTCCAAAAGTGAGCGTGGCACGTCACCTCTACAGCTGGGCTCTACTGGGATAGCCGAGAAACATGTAGAACGTTGTGTAACAATACTCTTCCGTTCCAAAAGTGAGCGTGGCACGTCACCTCTACAGCTGGGTTCTACTGGGATGGCCGAGAAACATGTAGAACGTTCTGTAACAATACTCTTCCGTTCCAAAAGTGAGCGTGGCACGCCACTTCAGTTTTCCACAGCATATACTATGTCCAGTAGGACGTGATTCGTGGTGCTAATATAATAGTAATAAAGAGTCTGAACAAATGTATAAACTAATTGTTAAAACTACAGTCCGTGATGTAAGCCTTAAAACCATGGGCGGCTTAAGTAGAAGGCCGGAATATTAATCGTGGCAACACTGGAAGCTGCTGATAGTTGAGGCCAACTAGACGATCTCTTAAGTTTATGTATTTCAATAATCAAATCGCGTAATTTTTTTAATTGCCGGTTAACAGCAGTTTTATAATTCTTCATTTTTTGCAAATTAAAATTTTATTATGCAAATACTGTTGTATTATTTAAGAAATATAATAATTAACTCATTCATATGATACGAATTCAATAATTCGAACGAGATTAATTCATTAGGCCTAACACTAATTCACTATTTTCTTCAACTTAAACGTATAGTACTAAGTGCGCACAGACCTATAATTTAGATTTAGCTATAAATAGGCCTACTCATGATTTTAGTAATGCTATGAAATTAAATCAAAATATAACATGTTCACTTTAGCTATTTTATTACACTATGCTTATAGGCCTCAGACGCAACGTTGCCACGTTTAATATTCCGGCCTTCTACTAGAGACGGTCATACTTAAAAACGTACTGACAAGATGTCCGTCAGTAACACCACAGTACTGTGGCAAAGGCAAAGGTTTTTAAGCCTTTTGTGACACTGAAAATGGCCTCCAGAGGCGAGGTTGAAACGTCTGTTGTTGAAAATGAAACCTTAGGCCTACAGCCCGGTCAATTACGACGCCTAAGGAATCAAATATATAAACATCACCACAGTTGTCATGGAGGCTGTAAAGCCAGTTCTCACACTGAACTTCTGAAAAAATGTCTCCATGGCCGTACACAAAATCAAAACGACAACGTGAACAATGTGATCTGGACCAGAATTCCTAAAAACGTGTTCGTTGTAAACACATTACATTTTAGGGAATAAAATTCCATTGCCACTTATAGCAGAGGAAACACAATTAAGTACGAAGTGCTGCAGGGACTTGTACTAACGCCGGGAAAACACATGATTAGTGCTATGTTATGTATAGACAGTGATAGGAAGAGGAATGCTCCGAAGGAAACAGATGGAGCGTGAGAGACTAGCCAGACAAAGAATAAAAGGAGTAAAGAGGAAACTTTATGAAGATATGGCTAGTTCTTCTGAAAGCCCATCCCTTGGTCCGGGACTCCACTCAACACATGGTTACAACTATGGTCGACGATTCCCGTAAGTTCAATATTTTGCTATATGAGGAACATTTTTTCGTGAAGTATACCAGCTAAAGACCTCACATTTTCAGGGTTTGTATTGCACACTAAATTACTCTTAGCACCGTGGCCTTTTTATTCATATCTTAGTAATTATAGAATTTATGTTGCAAAGAATTGTGGGAAATAGTACTAGTAAATCTTAAAGTATAAGAAAATTAATATTTCCTACAAAATTGCAAATATCCCAAAATCTGTACTGTGCAAAATATGAAAATGTTAATTAATAAAATTTTGTTAGTGGTTATAATCACAAATGGAATTAACACTGTTGCACACCATTCCGATTAGCGCTTTCAAGCTTCACAGCTCATCAAACGCCCTTTCTGGCTGTGTCGGTACTTTTACATTTCTATTGTAGGCCTATATATTGTGAGTTGATAATATACCGTTTTTCGTCCTCATACAGTTTTTTCGTTTTTATAAATGAGAACATTTTCCTTTCTTTCTGATTCCTCGTTAAATAAATTTGCGCCCTCCAACACGCACACACAGATGAGTATATGAGGTTTTCTTACACACAAGCAACGAAATGTCAGCATGGCCAAGTCTTAATAAAACGTACGTATTTGATTGTATGTGTGTTAAAACGGTTTACGTATTAACGAGTTTTCTCGCGTTTTAATTCAGTTACTTGTGCGCCACGAAAATTCTCACTACCTCAAAAAGAAAACTCTACATGCGACCCTGATTGGTCGGCGCATAAAAAAAAAACTAGTGAAAAAACATATAAAATGGTTCGATCTAGAAACTTGTGCAAAATAGAAACGACTTGAACTAGAATTAGAATTCATAGAAGCATTAGTATCAGACTCTTTATTTGCACCGACCTACGGCTAGAAAAGGGAAACTGTCGTACTAAACCGCCCGTAGCCCACACAAGCCATTCCAATAATACACAGGAAACGAGGTTTACTGTGGTTTTAGCGTGAACGTCGTGTGTTATTTTTAAGACGTCGTGACTTACTTTTGTTTACGTTTATTTCTGCAATCTGTTAATACATAACAATAAGCATGATTGGTTTTCAATGACTAGTTCTCTATATGAGTATTTAAAAGTAACAGATTATGTATAATATATTTATAGTGTTAGTCTAGTTAAGTCCAAAGGAAATGTTAACTTTAGACGTCTTGTCTGTAGGCTGTTGTCTATTAGATTTATGACTAAAGGATTTGTGTGCTCTTCAAGCCGTTTCACATATCTTTCACTGAACATCGCAATGGTTTCACTGACTGAGGGCAGGTCCAAGTCTCTATAGATGTCTTTGTTGCTGATGAACCACGGTGCGTTGGTTATGGCACGCAACACCTCGGTCTGAATCCTTTCCATTATGACGATATTGGATTTAAATGGAGTTTCCTGAAAGCTGTAAGCCGTTATGTCCACACAGGCTTGAAGACAGTGTTGTACACCAACAGCTTGTGTCGCATTGACAGTAATACTTACTGTTGACAAAATTATTATCAAATGATCGTACGATTGTGTCCTTGCTTACGGTAAGCTCACACTGAAGCTTTGAGCCTCAGGAAGAAAATGTAAGGCTCTCGGACCTGTGGAAGGTAGCAAGTTGAGGGGAGGGACGAACGGGACCGGACCTCCCGCCCCAGAGGGTCGAAAATATTGACGAATTTTGTTAATCTCTTAATTTTTACGCTGTTTATTTATTTATTTTTTTTTAGCTGTGTACGCTAATAGCTCCTTTTTAAATATACAGACATGTGTATTACACAGCATTAGTGTATACGTTTGAAATGAAAATATAGGAAAATCAATTCATTCATTAAGTATCTTCACAACTCATCATCAGATTGGGAAGAATGTGATTTTTTGTGAAAAGCTGGTGATGAGCTGTGCAGCTTGAAAGCGCTAATCGGAATAATTTTTCTATAATGGTGTGCAACAGTGTTAATTCTTGTTGTGATTATAACCACTAACACAACTTTCTTAATTAAATAAGTATCTTGTAAACAACGTTTCAATTACGCGTATTTTTATTGTGTTATTACCGTTTATTTTAATGGGACTGATTTCAGGATGTTATCGTGCGTTTTTCAGCCACTTTAAAGATAGTAAAGTTGGTTAGTGTTAACTTGTTTCTTCTCTTATATGGAGTTGACCCGACCCCAGACCCCCCAAAGCCAAATTCTGGATACGCCACTGAGAATGTTAAGGAAGCATCGTATACGACGATCAATGAAACAGAAAACTGTGCTGTCCGAGCTGTCATAGGTTTATCTCTTACAAATTTCGTTTTCAGTGGTTTTTTTTTTCAAACACTGGCTCGTAACTGTTGACATTTTTTTCTATTTGTATCGGCCGTCTGAGGACCACATGCCAATTTCAGTTCTTTATTCCTTGTTCTTTATTTTTCTGCAATATTCTTTCATCTTTTCACTATGTCTCTTCTTCCTGTCTTCAGTCCACTTTGGCCCTGCGTTTTTCTCTCCCCTACCCTGACTCCTTCCATTTTTAACACTTTTGCTCGAAAAACGCCTCTTTCAATTGCTTCTTCTACGTTTAAGTTATTTTTTTCTAAACACTTGGACTTCCTTAATCCAACTTGATGTTGACTTGTTTCCCCACAGATATTTGAAGATCTGTTTTGTTAACCTATTGTCGTTCATTCTAGATAAATGTCCAAAAAATACTAGCCTTCTTTTTCTCATTGTTTCTGTTATATTTTCTATACTTTGATATGTTTCATCATTATTTCTTAATTTCCAACCCTCTGAAGTTTTTTGTGGGCCTAATATTTTCCTAATAATTCGTCTTTCCAATATTTCTAGTTTGTCTAAATTATAATTCTATGCTAGACATTCACTTGCATATAGGCATTCTGGCCTCACTACTGTACTGTAATGTCTTATTTTCGCATTTTTAGATATGCACTTTTTATTGTAAATATCTTTAGTTATACTCTGTTGGCATTTTATTTTAATGCTGTTTACCTTTTTGTTTTCAGTAAGTAACTGTGTTGTTTGTTTTGTTTCAGGTAAGTGGAAGTTTGCTGTAACCGAGTGTGGTGAGTTGTGTATCATTTGCCCGAATTCGGTGTTTACAAAATATTATCCAGTGTATCTGTTTAAAACGTTTGGTATAAACTTTGCGTGTAAGTCTCAATGAAATGGTCGTTAATTTGTGAAGATTTCCACGAATAATTTCAGTCTGATCTCGCGTTGGAAACGAGTTTTCTGGTAAACACTATCTTTTGTGAAACCGCAGTTCGATAGTGTCGGACGAAACACGGTTAAGGGAGAGAAGGAAAACCGCGTATCTAGAGACGATTCTTTGTTTCTTGATTGTACTTGTTTCTCGTAACGTTAACTATTGACTGTGTGCAGGCGTAGGTTGTACCTGCCCATTATAATATAATGTAAGCCGAGAAATTTGCCCTTAGTTCTTATAAGGCAAGTATCCTATAAGTCGTGAGTAATCAGATTTTGGATCAGGTTAGTCATTTTAATTACCGGGGTTGTGATATCTCATGTGGAACCGATACTGATTGGGATAATAAGCTAACGACATTTAGACGCATCTTTGGAACAATTCATAGGTACCTGAAATATCGGTATGGAGAACCATACATGACTTCCATGTTCTAAGATTTATATTTAAAATCATATTCGAAATGAAATATTTCCATAGAAACTACTTCTTTCTACTTACTGCTTCAGCCTTAACCACAGTACTGTGGTCACTAACGTATACCACCTCACGTTTTCGCACTCGATGGCACTGCCGAAAAGTCTGGTTTTTCAGAAAACATTGGACTAAAGCTAAACAGCCCGGGAAGGAATTTTAACAAAGAACTACTTCTTTGTTGCCGATAACGTAGTACACATATACAAAATTCTCCCCTCTCCCTTCAACTATAATTTTCATTTATAGAAAATTACCCCCACCCCGTTCACCTAACCTCTTCATTTATAGATATTTCATCTACGTTTCTACAGTGGATTATTATGAGCTTCTTATCAGGATACTTTATTTATCAAAATTAAGTACTTTACTCTTGTTAAAACATAAAACGTTGCAGGTAAAGTACCCCTATCTGTTAACCGATCTTCACCAAAATCAATAGACCTTCAGTCCTCTACAATGCAGGGATGCATGCAAAAAAATATTTGATTCTGTTTGAATGTGCGGCAGTTATCGTTCGTCATGGAAACATTTCTCTTGTTACAACATAAAATGTTGCTGGTAAACTACCCCTTTCCCTTAACCGATCTTCACCAAAATCAGTAGGCCTTGAGTTCTCTACAATTCAGGACACTATGCAAAAAATTATTTGATTCTCTTTGAATTTACGGCAGTTATCTTTCGTAAAAAAAAAATTACTCTCTTAAAACATAAAATGTTGTTGGTGAACTACCCGTTTCCCTTAACCGATCTTCAACAAAATCAACAATCCTTGAGTTCTCTTTAATTCAAAAAGGTATGCAAAAATGTAGTTGATTCTGTTTGAATTTACGGCAGTTATCGTTCGTCATATAAAAAATTACCCTTGTTAAAACATAAAATGTTGCTGGTAAACTACCCCTTTCCCTTAACCGATCAACAGACCTTGAGTTCTCTTTAATTCAAAAAGGTATGCAAAACATTATTTGATTCTGTTTGAATTTGCGGCTGTTATCGTTTGCCATAGAAACAAATTACCCTTGGTAAAAAAACGTTGCAGGTAAACTACCCCTTTCCCTTAACCGATCTTCACCAAAACCAACAAATCTTGAGAACTCTACTATTCCGGGCTGTATGCAAAACATTATTTGATTCTGTTTGAATTTGCGGCTGTTATCGTTTACCATAGAAAAATATCGGTATGGAGAACCATACATGACTTCCATATTCTAAGATTTATATTTAAAATCATTTTCAGCCAAACAGCCAGGCTGTGTCTTACCTGCCTTTTTATTGCTGTATTAAATGAAAAATATTATATTACATTAAAATGAAAAAATTATAATTTTATTGCCTGGCAACAAAATTATTTTATTTTTAACAATTACCATTGTTTCAAAAAGTTTAAATAAATTTTCAAGTACTTTACTCTTGTTAAAACGTAAAAGGTTGCAGGTAAACTACCCCTTCCCCTTAACCGATCTTCACCAAAATCGAAAGTCATTGAGACCTCTACAATTCAGGGACGTATGCAAAAAATTATTTGATTCTGTTTGAATTTGCGGCTGTTATCGTTTGCCATAGAAAATACGCTTGATAAAAAAACGTTGCAGGTAAACTACCCCTTCCCCTTAACCGATCTTCACCAAAAACAATAGGTCTTGAGTACTCTACAAATCAGGGCTGTATGCAAAACATTATTTGATTCTGTTTGAGTTTGCGGCTGTTATCGTTTGCCATAGAAAATAAAACGTAAAAGGTTGCAGGTAAACTACCCCTTCCCCTTAACCGATCTTCACCAAAAACAATAGGTCTTGAGTACTCTACAAATCAGGACTGTATGCAAAACATTATTTGATTCTGTTTGAATTTGCGGCTGTTATCGTTTGCCATAAAAAATACCCTTTTTTTTTAAAAACGTTGCAGGTAAACTACCCCTTACCCTCAACCGAACTTCACCAAAAACAATAGGTCTTGAGAACTCTACAATTTAGGGCTGTATGCAAATAATCTTTTGATTCTGTTTGAATTTGCGGCTGTTATCGTTTGCCATAGGAAATACCCTTGTTAAAACATAAAACGTTACAGGTAAACTACCCCTTTCCCTTAACCGATCTTCACCAAAATCAAAAGATCTTGAGAACTCTACAATTCAGGGCTGTATGCGAAACATTATTTGATTCTGTTTGAATTTGCGGCTGTTATCATTTGCCAAACAAACAAAATTACCCTTGCTAAAAAAAAACCGTTGCAGGTAAACTACCCCTTTCCCTCAACCGATCTTCACCAAAAACAATAGGTCGCGAGTACTCTGCAAATCAGGGCTGCATGCAAAAAATTATTTGATTCTGTTTGAATTTGCGGCAGTTATCGTTTACCATAGAAAAAAATCTACAGACAGACAGACACACAGACACTTTTCGGAAAACGACTTTTTTTCATGTTTTGAGTGTAGTAGAATCAGAATCTGCAATAATCTCGAACACGATTTTTTTTGCCATCACCATACTTCCATTCCTTAAGGAATATGGAAGTAAAATGACTTTTTTCATGTTTTGAGTGTAGTACAATCAGAATCTGCAATAATCTCGAACACGATTTTTTTTTGCCATCACCATACTTCCATTTCCTTAAGGAACATGGAAGTAAAAATGAAACACGGAAGGATACGCAATGAAATTTTACAAAACTGTGGCCGTCCCCACATTCCTGTATGCTAGTGAGAAACCCCACTCTTGGTGAAACGGACGTAAAGAGGATTCGGGCAGCTGAAATTAAATTTCTAAGAGTGACGCATGGTTGTTCTCTCGTGAATTGGAAAAGGAACGAGGATATTAGATGCGAATTAAACGTATCGTTGCACCAGAAGTTTGAAGACCACAGAAGGAGATGGTGTGAACACTTGAACCGCATGCCAGATACCCATCTACTTGTGGCTGCCTTGGGTTATCACCCTACTGGGAAGAGAGATGTCGGTAGACCGAGGAGGAGATGGGTTCCAGAACAGGTATAGGGCTTGGTGGTGATCAACAGGTATGGTGGTGGTGATGATGATGATGATGATGATGATAGGCAGAGAACTGAGCTTCCTTTGGAAACTCCTACCTCGAGGTCCGGTCCAGAACTGTCTGTAACAGATCTGTTAATGTACAATTCATTACTGCATTGTGCTAATCGAACGTCTCTTCATTTCCTGAAGGAAAATTATAAAGCGATGTGTGTGTGTGTGTGCGCGCGCGCGCGAGCGCGCAACGATATAACACGCGCCTACACCAGAACAGTCCACAGTTATTTTTAAACAGTTCTGTGTTCACGCGTAGGTTGTATCTGTAAAGTACTGAAGAATACACCGGCATATGGTGAATTTCGTTTCAAGAGGGTAGGGATTTCTTCACACAATGGAGGGGACAAATTTTACACTTTCCCCCGTCCCCTAACAGATATCTCCATATCAAGTAACCCTCTCTCTCTCTCTCTACCCGGACTGCCTCCATCGAAATATTTTTTCTCTTGAGTGTCGATCCCTGGAATCTGCGATCGTTCTAGGCATCGAAAAGTTAAGTGAAAAATGTTAACGATGTAGTCGCTCCGAGTAGAGGGAGTTTTATAGTGTATCTTCATAGTTACACGCCATTAGTTATTGTTGCATATAAATAAATATTATTTAGAGCTCAGTAATGAACGCAGGTCTTCACGGCCGGCATCTGACTTCTGTAAACAATTGCAGGGCTGTTAGTCCGTGGTCCGTCGTTACCGCAAAGTAACACTACCGTCCATAAAACGTATAACAAAATAAAACAAAGAATTCCTATTGTTAAGCAATAAAACAAAACCAGACTGACGTTTCCACGACGGATTTCCTCAATGGTGCAGGAAAGAGGTACCGTAACGGTTCACAATAGCTGGCTTTACACACAAACGGTTTCAGTCACGCTTTACCGTACGGGAATCAGTGTAAAGGTTTGCGTTCGGTAAAACCGATCAAGTATTCACGCGCGATTGTAAAACTGTCAAAAATGCGCTGGCGCTGTTTCGCGCAAGAAACAGCGCCAACTTAAAAGTACACTCGAAATAATGTGTGTGTGTAAACGACAATCCCGCACGCTTTACTTGGCGACAGCTAATCCCCTGAAAGTTTCACAGTTTCCTATGTACTACAAGGTTTTAGAATGGACTTCCGACGAAGAAATATCGTACTGGCCACAGTTCTGCTGGTATGACTGTCATGTTAACAAAAAAGAGACGAAAACGGAGGACGTGGGTTAAAGGTTATAGATACCTATCCTTGTTAGAGACTTTGCGTAAAAATCATCGAATAACAAAACAACTAACTGTTATACAAAGCGAACGAACGACTGCAACACACTAGGTAGGACTACTACGTAAAGCACACTGTCAAAATCAGATGTGTGCGAAGGAATGTGCGTACGTGATTACCGACACGCTTTAATTTTTCCCTTGCACACCTTCACACATTCAATCTTTCCCGCGCGAAAGCTTCTACTGCACCCAATCGCTCAAGAAAGCGTTCGTGTGTAAAGCCAGCTATTTATCTCGGAACCCGTTACCTCTTTCTCTCACCACTTAGGAAGCACCGCCGAAACGTCTGTCTGGTTTTGTGAATCGTTGGTAAGTTTTTATACATTTTGTGGTTAGTGTTTACTACCTTTCAGGATTGGTAACTCTGCAGTTGGCTACACGTTGATGACCAGGCTATCCTGTCGAACTCGGAAAGCGGCTTCCAGAAATGGCTCTACGCGTACATTCATTGAGTCGATTCTGCAAGGATTTCGGATTACAGATCAAGGTCATAAACGGAAATAACACTGTTGCACACCACTATAGAAAAATTATTCCGATTAGCGCTTTCAAGCTTTACAGCTCATCATCAGATCGGCTATATTTCCGATCTGATGATGAGCTGTGAACTTGAAACCGCTAATCGGAATAATTTTTCAATGGTGGTGTGCAACAGTGTGATTTCTGTTTGTGATTATAACCACCAACACAACTTCGTTAATTAAATAGACCGAGGTCATGGCTTTCCAAGGAGCAACAATTGTTGTAGAGGAGCAGGACAGAATATTTGACCTGTAATGTAACTTACATATGGTGAAGAAGCTGCACAAGTTCAACCGTATGCGTGGGACCATCAGGGGATCTCTAAACCCAACGAGTGAAGAAACACGCCTAACGTTCTACAAGGGGATGGTCCTCCCCACACTTCTCTATGGGTCTGACGGAATCCCAGAGCGGTCGTATTCAAGCGGCCGAAATGGGATTTGTCAGGCGCGGCAGTGACGTGGCGTCCATGTAACCGCTGTTGCCGACGGCAACAGTATAAGTAATGAAATAAAATAAAATAAAATTAATTACATGAGAGAGTAAATACTGTAATTATTGATTAATTTGAAATGTGAATAACATTAGTCGAGAAACTTGAAGAAAAGCACAGTATTGCTTTCAAACTGCTGGGGGCTTCTACCGCCATTTTAATGTTGTGTTGCCGGCTCAGATACTGGTGACGTTCTACTATGTATGGTCATTGACCTCGTAGTAGTTGTCACTGTACATACTAGGGAAGGAGATGCGTTCGTCCGCCCGATGTATTGCCGTTGTATAAACCGGCAAGACGCTCAGTCAGCAGCTATCTTTGTTTTCAGAACCGACGCGTACCAGTTATTACGTGCATCTGTTTCTGCTTTGTTCGTTTAGTTGTCTTTCTTTATTAATTTTAATTCGATTATTTGTGTTCGGATTTATTGAGGTATGGGTAAAAATAATGAATAATTTAAGTACAGGAGCAAACACACGCTTTATTGAAGGAACACTTTAGTAGCAAGTATACACGAAATACACATTACAAGAGCACATTTAAAACTGAACTGTACTTGTCGAGGGCATCTCTGTTTGTATAGAAAAACAGCTTCCAGATCTTTCCTTTTATTTAAAACTTCGAGAACATTACTTTTCTAGACTCTCACAGTAAACGCGCATGTGTGCGGGTTGAGGCCCCGCCCAGGCAGCTCGACCTACCACCGCACAATACAAACTTTCACTTCTACAATGACAGGTATACTTACTTAAAAATGAATGTAGAGTTTTCCAGTATATTCTCAACACCCTCCCTAAAACTCTACATTCTCACAATCACATTAATTTTTAAAAAATTCATTTTTACTCTTAAGTCCAAGTTTAGATCTTAAATAAACAAATTTTGGTTTTGACAAAGCTTTCGTAAGTATATCAGCGACTTGTTCATCACTTTTAACATAATGTACATCAATTTCTCCATTTTGAAAACAATCACGTACATAATTATATTTCACATCAATATGTTTTGTCCTTTGATGGAATTCAGGATTACTTATAAGTTTTAATGCACTCATATTATCTATATATAAATCATATTTATCAGTCTTACAATCCCATTCATTAAATAGCTTCTTTAACCACATTATTTCAGTTGTTGCTAATGCTGCACTTACAAATTCTGACTCGGTTGTTGATAATGATACAGATTGTTGCTTCTTACTTCGCCAAATAATTGCAGCATTTGCATACATACAAGCTACGCCAGAAGTTGATTTACGTGTAACTGTATCGCTAGCATAATCAGCATCACTATAAGCTTTAAAGTTGCCATCCTTACAATATAGTAATCCAAAATCAATCGTACCTTTTAGATAACGTAAAATTCGTTTAACAATTGACCAATGAGCTACACTTGGTTTGTCTAAAACTCTAGTTACAAAATTTACAGCAAAACTTATGTCCGGACGACTTACAATTTGCAAAAACATCAAATTGCCGACAGCTTCACGATAAGGTACATTACTTACAATAGTTTTTGATAAATATTCATCATGATTACAATCAATTGGCGTGGATACAATATTAGCTTCTGACATATTAAACTTTTCTAAGATTTTGTTAATATAAGTACTTTGATGAATGAAAACAGACCCATCATTCAATCTACAAATTTCCATTCCAAGATAATTAGTAACTTCTTTAGTACTAGTAATTTTAAATTTTTTACTCAAATCATTCAACAATTTATCAATAAAACTTTCATTTGAAGCTGCAATAAGACCATCATCAACATAAATTGCTAACAAGATCTTATTATTATTTTTGTTATATATGTATAAACATGGGTCACCCGTACTTTGACAAAAATCTAAATTTACAAGAAAATTAGTGAAGTGCTCAGTCCAGCATCTTGGTGCTTGTTTTAAGCCGTATAAACTTTTCATTAATTTACATACGCGTGAGCTTCCATCATCAAAACCTTCAGGTTGTTTCATATATATATATATATATATATATATATATATCTTCCTTTAAGTCACCGTATAAAAAAGCCGTTTTTATATCAAATTTACCGATATGTAAATTTTCACGAGCAGAAATACTAAGTATCAATCTTATTGTATCAAAGCGAACAACCGGACTAAAAGTTTCTTTATAATCTACTAGCTGTATACCCGTGCTTCGCTACGGTTTTTACTGAATAAACACATTGTTTCGGTGGTTTTTTTTTTTTAACCTTGGGTAACCAAGCACATTGTATAAATGTAATATTTACAAATTTTTAAAAGCATAAATGGGTGCTAATACTAAGTCTACTGAAATCGTTTTGTGAAACGAAATACGGCACTTATAAAACTTCCTTGTAGACAACGTTCTTTGTTTGACCCTGTGGCTGAAGGATAGTTAAACTCTCAGAAGAGCTAACTCGTGAGCAAGCAACATACAACTGGCCATGGGAGAAGCAGTCTTCCCTCAGATCAACACCGGCCATTTTCAAAGACTGCCCTTGTGATTTATTTATTGTCATAGCAAAGCAGAGCTGACAGGGAACTGGAGTCTTTTAAACTGAAAATGGTAATCCGATGGAATTAAGGGAATGCGTGGAATGAAGACTGCTTCCCCCTGACCACATCCAGTGAATATTGTTGCTTCTATGACGTTGTTGTGCAACGATTTAATCTGCAGCCTAGTACCGTTATAAAGCTTAGGCGGTACCAGATTTCGTAGCAGCATTATTGGAGCTCCAACTTTAAGGCAAAGATTGTGCGGTGGAATGCCTGGAGGATTAAGCGTGTGCAAGAACTCTACTGGGTAATGGACCGCATCTTCTACTTCCACCACAGAGTCCACGGATTGGTACTGGACAATCTCAGTTGGCAGTTTTTCCAATAATGTGTTATTGATATTTGCAGCAGTGTCATTCTTTGGAGTAAGGATAGCTCTTTCTTTCAGCCAAGATACATCTTTCAAGTAAAAATTAGTTAAATCTGGGTAAATTTTTTCAGCCAACGTTGTCAAGTCGCATACAACTTCACATAAGTCTTTTGTAATATTGACTTTGCCATTTTCTTCAGGTGGATTTCCATTACCGATCTGTAAAAGTAAACTTGAAAACTCGTCTGCCTTTAAACTGCCTTTAAGATGCACCCGCATGTTGACTCTCAAGGAACGAACTTGGACTTTAGGCCACAGGACAGAACTCTTTAGACAGGCTTTAACTTCATCTGCTCGAGTTCCCCTAGGTACAACAGGTAAAGTCTATCTGAAGTCTCCGGCCATTAGAAGTGTGACTCCACCCATCAGGTTTTTATTGCTTCTAATGTCCTGCAGAGTTCTATCCAAAGCTTCAATTCCTCCCTTGTGAGCCATGGTGCACTCGTCCCAAATTATCAACTTACAATCCTTAAGTACCTTCGCTGTGTCGCTTTGTTTTGATATGTTGCAAAATGGGGTCTCAGAGTGCTTTAAGTTGAGAGGCAGTTTGAAGGCAGAATGAGCTGTCCTCCCTCCATCCAACAACGTTGCTGCTATACCTGACGAAGCCACAGATATAGCAATTTTCCTATCTTGTCTTACCGTGGCTAATATTAAATTAATCAAAAAGGTTTTCCCTGTACCACCTGGTGCGTCAAGGAAAAATAGTCGTCCAGCCTCTGATTCAATGCTCGCAACTACTTCATTGTAGACATTTTTCTGCTCGTCGTTCAGTTTAGGCACGTTTTCAGCAACCAATTCAGATAGATGGACCGTGTTGTAAGAGAGTTCTTTCAGGTACTCGCGGTTGACTGCAGAACTGTTGGGCTCTTGACTTGGAGAAGGAAGACCGAGTTGTTGGAGGGATTGATTGGACATTGAAGAGACTAAGTTTTCTAATGAATGTAGGCATTTGTTGTAAATGATGTTGTTCCGTAGTTCAAGCTCTAAGCCCGGACATTCATACTCCATCTGTCTCTTGAAGTCCTCTGACATACTGTCTCTGTGTTTCTACCACAGCACTAAGGGATCCGCTGCTTGACAAAACACCAAAATGACAGCGAACAGTTGTCTAATTTTCTGTGGTGACTCGGACAGAGCAGCTTCCTCCAAGGTGATGTCCCAATGATTGTCATCTTGAAGTAAGCCCAACGCTCTGCAGGCAGACTGATAAGTGGAGTGAACTATGCCAGATACCCTCTTATGATCATTAAAAGTCGTAGGCCCTTTAACTTCATGAAGGAGAAGACGTAGGTAGTAACATTCTGCATTGTTAGGGTGTACAGTATAAACCCGACCGAGCACTTGATCTTTTTTCACTCCTGGATGTCCGGGAACGGCTTTGCCTTGTTTCCGCCGACTAAACTTATTGTTTTTCCAGGTGTAGTAAGCAGGGACTTCACTGTAGATTATGGTTCTGGCAAAATTGTCTGATTTGCATAGTTCAAAGAATGCCAGTAGAGTGGTTTTGGGTGGATTTTGAACTTTGTCTTGAACGTTTCCGGGATTAAAATAAATTCTCTGGCCATTTTCAAGGTGTACAGCCAAATGCATTACGGGAGGATATCTTTCATGGATTGGGAAGCAAAATATACGCCATGCCGCTTCGGAACTACTTATGTAACGGCCTGCTTCATATTTGGACACTTCGTCCCACTCATTTTCCAACACAAAAGCTGCTTGATCACTGCCCTTGTTCACGTATTTGCAAATATACTTTATCGATTTGACAGAGTTACACAACGCGACATTGATATGTGCCAAAAAGGTACGTGACAGAACAGGATTGTACGGTACCACCCACCGACTGTCTAGGTTTACTCCATTGATGTTGACTGTAAAACCACCATCAGCAGGAGACCTTCGACGGTACTGGGGGACTGGGGTAGCCATCGTCAGCAGTTTGGGTTTCTTTAGATAAGGGACGTGGATATCTTTTGGAGCATGAGCCGTTAACCATGCAGGGCGAGTTCCTGTTTAAGCTTCCGCAAGGGCCATGAATCATTGTAGACTTAATAATTTCATGAAGTTCAAGATCCGTTTCAGGGTCAGGTACCTCTGCGCTTATGACACTGTCAGTTTGGTCGGCCATGATCTTGTCCTGCAGCCATAGCAAGATGTGTGCGTGAGGCAAGCCACGCTTCTGCCACTCCACAGTATACATTTAACACCTACTTTGACCGAAAATGGAACCTTTAGTTAAAAGATGAATAAGTTTTTTAACTTTCAAATGAAACACTCGAGCTATGATGTCATGTCTGTCTTGAGGCTTTTGTCTGTCTCTTAAGGCAGCTCCAATTTCAGACCATTTCGGGTTACATGTAAATGTGATAAACAAATCAGGACGACCATAGTGACGAACATATGTCATGGCGTCCTGAGTTCTCTCGTGCATATAGCGGTGCCCACCAGTAAAACTGGATGGTAACACGACCCTCTGTCCCATATCTGAAACGTTAGCATCCCCCTTACACATGGCGTCTTTAAGATGAACATAGTTTTCCGCTCGCAGCTTACTCTGGTTGAATCTTATAAAGTTAAGCCTTTCTGTCTCTATCTTGGCATACATATCAACCAAAAACTGGTTGAAAAGACTACGATACAGCAATAGGTAACTTTCTTCACCTTGTCTTTCCATTATTCTGTAAGCGTAGAAGTCTGAAGCGGAAACTGTTTTCTTGAGAGATGCTTTAGATATTGGATCATATTGTGGAATATTGATAGAGTAGCCGTCTTCTCCACGGCAGAACATAAGAGGGTACTGGAGAGCGTCGTATGCACGACGAGTTTCGCTGATCCGTACCAACTTTGTGTCTCTGCTGTGAAGAATTATGTCTCTCTTTTCAAACTCCTGTCCCACAATAACCAAAGCTACCTCGCTTGTTGCTGGTGCGTTGTAACGACCCCTATGTTCAACTGCAGGCTTCCTGTCTGCATGAATAACAACTTTGAACTCCTGCCCCTCCGGAACATTTTCCATTGCGGTTTTAAAATCTCGTATGTAGGGATTGTTATCATGCAGACATTTTTGAAGTTGGCTAACTAACCAAGGCTTAACCACAGTAAAGAGGCTGGATCTGATTTCTGTTTCTTTTTCATCTTTCCAACAAAATAAATTTGTAGAAAAGAGGGGTCTTGCTGGGGAGAAGGTAACAAACTTCCTATTCTATGGTAAACCTGCTCTTGGACCTTAAAAGTTGGCATGAAATTTCCTTCGTGCACCTCTTTAGCTCCAAATGAAGTCATTTGAAAACATCCGTTATACTTTCTGGTATTTGATAAAAAATGCTGAGACTGACGGTGACTGTAAGTAAGAAGACTATGGAGCGGCTCAGGAAGCTGTTGAGTAGAAGGAAGACGAACCTTGCCATTGCTGCAGCATAAGCCAGGGCTCTCTTCTTTCCACTTTTTCGCATGGCACCACTTGCATTCAATGTGGTGACCAAGAGAAACAACCTTGTCATTATTGTAGTCTGTACTACGGTCATATTTAAATCCTGATAAAGACTTTGTTTTCCATGGGATCAGTTGCCTCTTCTCAGTGTACCTTCGAACAACTACCTGATTAACTTCCGGATGTTTCTTTGAGTATCTAGAAACTGAACCCCTGTTAACGTCAGGGTTTGCCTTGTTGTATCTTTTAACAGCCTCTCTATGAACTTTTTTGCTATTGTATTTTCTTACGGACTCCCTATTTTTGTGTCTTTTGATTCTGTCATTAACTCTTGAACGTCGATTTTTTCTTCTTTTCTTCCCAACACTCGAATCAACTGTAGCACTGATCTCTGAGGAAGACGAAATTAGGTCAGTAGGGGGCGTCACACAACGGTTCTGGATATCACGTTTAGCAGAGTTTAGCAAATAAATAAGTGGTATATTATCCTCGGATTGGTCTTGGGCAGTTTGCTCGACAACGAATTTTTCTAGGCTCTCAGTACCTAGCGAGGTGCAGATGGGACGGTTAACAACAGTAAGTGGTATATCATCGTCGGATTGGTCTTGGGCAGTTTGCTCGACAACGATTTTTTCTAGGCTCTCAGTACCAAGCGAGGTGCAGATGGGACGGTTAACAACAGTTGATGTATGAGGAGGAATGTATTGAGGACTAAGAGGTTCAAAGTGGGCATTCATCATGGGTCCAGAACACTTGAATCGCAATATGGGCTTTCCCTCCTCATACTCATCAGGCTGTATAATCACCTCACCATCACGATACACCACCAGATGGTAAGGGTATATTTCGGCAACAGCCTGAATTTCACAGTGGGTGGCATATGTGGTGTACAGAGACATGTGAGCACGGTATTCAGCCAAACTTCTATAAATGTTACCACACGCCATCATTGTATGCTCCTCAAACCGTTGCCAGTTGTTACAAATGTACTGTACAACGCTTGTTCGCACTTGAGACGCATGGGAGACAGTACCGTACATGAGGTAAGACAGGGAGTAAAAGAAGCACGACCCATCTGCACCCACAGGCACAATACGGTGAGGTACCATGATCCCATCAACTTCAATTTGTTCCATCATGTATTAGGGATATAGAATTTATATAAAAAGCAGAAAAGAAAGCCTATTTAAAACAAACTAAAACAAAATTATTCTCTTCTTAACAAAAACTGTAAGAGCAACAACGGCGGTAGAACAAAAACCTATTTAATAAAGTGGAATCTACACTGCAAAAATAAGAAAAATAGTCAAACTTGCAAACTTGACAAATAAACTAAAAAATAAGATACAAACTAATAAAAAATCAAGAATATCCAATGCTCAAACTAAAACTAACAAAATAATCGTCTTAAACAAAGTACAGTAGCAGGAGTGTGCAGTGGCAGTGTAGCGACTGAACTGAACTGAACAAAGTAGCATTCTGGCCTGTTATCAGTGGCCTTTAGACTGAACCCCATGACGCAAGTGTGTCTGAGTTGCGTCCAGACCAGACTAAACATAACAACTCTTTATGGACTACATTGCAACGTAAACAAATATGTTACGTAAATTGTGTGATAGTACTTCTGGGAACACGTTCTTATCGCAGGAATGCATAAAATTCATGTGTTCATAATTAATTAATATTTATTTAAGACAATAGTTAATATATCGTATAATATTGTTTTATACCGACAAATGTTTTCTATATATTTATTACGCTCCTTTTACAACTTTGAATCAATTTATTCGGAAATATTTTCTTTGTAGGCCCTGTTGTTCTTGAGATACAGTGATGACTAAGTGAGTAAGTGGGCTTTGGCAAATATATTATAGATTTCTTTAGGGTAGTTTTAATTAAAATTATTTAAGATTGACCTTTGTGTTCTTTAAAAGAGGGTTAAGTTAACTTGTAGAACAAATTTCATGTTTGTATCTCATCTAGAAGCTGCCTAACAGTTGTCACGTTTTAACTGTCATGTATTTCTTATGAGAATATTCGGTCACTTTGACCCTTCCAAAACCCCCCTAAAATTTTGAATTTTGTCAAACCCCGTCTTATTGCACATCTACAGTATCTAGTGAATATTTATGTAAAGTTTCATCTTTCTAGGCCTTGTCATTGTTGAGATACAGTGATGAGTGAGTGAGTGAGTATGAGAATAATCGGTCACTTTGACCCCTCCAAAACCCCCCTTAAATTTTGAATTTTGTCAAACCCCGTCTTATTGCACATCTACAGTATCTAGTGAATATCTATGTAAAGTTTCGTCTTTCTAGGCCTTGTCATTGTTGAGATACAGTGATGAGTCAGTGAGTGGGCTTTGGCAAGATTATAGATTTATAGATATTATAGATTTATTATAGATATATATTTGTAGATATTATAGATTATAGATATCTTTCTGTTGCGAATAACCTTTAATATCCAACCGCGCTTTATAACGTTCTGTACCATCTGGATTGAGCTTCTTCACAAAAACCCAACGATTGTTAATCACCTTTTTATGTTTTGGCTTTTCCACTAATACCCATGTCTTATTTTCATACAAAGAGTTCATTTCGTCCTGCATTGCAGCTTGCCAACTATCTTTTTCTTTACTTGTAATTGCTTCGTTATAATTAGATGGTAACTTTTCAGCAATAAATGTGATCGGACATCCATAATATTCTGTAGGTTTTAATTTTGTTCTATCGCGCAATTGTCTTCCAGTTTGATTGTTATCGCTATTTGAAGATTGTAAAGGTTCTCTTTCTTCAAACTCATTTGATTCATTTTTAAGTAAAACTTCATTATTTTTAGGAGTTATAATTCATTTTCTTCAGTTTTTTTATTATTATTGTTCAAAGAAGTCAAAATAATTGAATCAGCTAATACTCTTTCAGGTTTAAAAAGTACATCTCTACTTATAATGACATCTCGCACTTCCGGAACATATACACGATAACCTTTACAATCCTCATGATATCCGACCAGATAACCCCTCATCGATTTTTATTAAGTTTCTTACGCTTTTTTTTATATATGTACATAACACATGGTTCCAAATATTTTAAATCTATCAACAGTAGCTGTTTTTCCATTCCATAACTCATAAGGAGTTTTATTATTTTGTTTTGTTGGGCCTGTTCTATTAATTACATGTACAGCAGTATTCATTGCTTCTGCCCATAAGAATAGAGGTAAGTTTGAATTTGAATATAACATTGATCGAGCAGCCTCTACAATGATTCGGTTAACGCGCTCTGCAATTGAATTTTGTTCGGGCGTATATGGAACATTAATCGAATATTTTATACCTTTACTATTTAAAAAAGAGATCACAGCTTTATTATCGTATTCTTTACCACCATCAAAATGAATTTCTTTAATATTTGTTGCAAATTGATTCTCAACCCCGATACAAAATGATTTTAGTTTTTCTATTACTTCAGATTTTTCTCGAATAAAATGAATTTCTCTATAACTTGAAAAATCGTCTTTAAAAGAAACAAAATATAACTTTCTACCGAGAGACTCTACTTCCATAGGACCACAAACGTCAGTATAAATTATTTCGCGAGTTTTAGTGGCACGATCGATCTTTTTGTGAAAAGGCAATCTATGATTTTTGCCATAAGCGCAACCTTCACAAAAGAAATTTTCATCCGTAAATTTTATATTTAGATTTTTCAAAAAATTCTTCACATGTTTTACATTTTGATGGCAAAGTCTTTCGTGCCATAATTGTAAAACATTACCGTTGGCAATGCTCGATCTACTCTTTTGTTCTACCACGTTACATTCTTTTGGAATTGAAGTTTGAATGTCTAATTTTAGCAAACTACCAGGCTCATATTCGGAACCAGTTACAAGAATTCCATTACCATGCTTTAAAGTACATCTCGTAGCATTATGTGTTATTTCATAATCTATACCCCTTTTACCCGCATATTTAACAGAAAACAGATTATACATTGAATCAGGAACATATAATACATTATAGATAGTACCTTCTACTCGTTCACTATTTTTATAAGTTTCAAAGTCAATGTTACCTTTACCATATGCAGACATTGTCATACCGTTGCCCATTCTTACACTGACTGGTGTTGTATATTCTTCGAACGTTGAAAACCATTCTCGATGCTTCGACATATGATCCGTCGCACCCGAATCCACAATCCAGAGATCATCCCGATTGCCACAGCTGCCTTTGTCACCTATTAGTGCTATTCTCGATGTTGATTTCTTCTGTCCAGAAGACGAGTTACTTCTTTCTTGATTATTCGACCATCTTCGCTGTCCATTATTCTTATTCATGAAGCAATTGTTACTTTTATGACCTTCTCTTTTGCACGTATAACACCTGAAGCAGTCCCTTTTTAAATGACCTTGTCTTCCACAATTATAACACTGCTCTTGTTTCAAATCATTTTTCTCATCATATTTATAAGAGTCATTCTTCTGTTCCTTATGACCGATTTTCAGATTAGCTAGCAACGCTGTCGTCTCTTCGTGTACTTCCTTTTGCTCTTGTAATCTAAATTCTTCTGCCATCAAGCGCTCAGCCAAATTTTCGAGATTCTTCTTATCGTCAGATACCGAATCCCAAGCACTTTGAAAATGATTAAACTTTTATGGCAAAGATGTTAAAACACGAGTCATCACCATAGTCTTTTCAATTTTCCCCCCGAGATTTTTCATTTTTCTAGCCAACTGTTCTATTTTTGAAATATTATACGTAACACTTTCACTCTCTGTCCACTTAAACTCAAAAAATTGTTTTTGAATCATCGACAGACTTTCATCAGATTTTAGATCATATGCTGTATTCAATTTGTCCCACATCTCCTTGGCAATAGAACAACCCATTATAAGTTGGAGAGGCTTTCTCTCCACTGTTGTAACAATTAACTTTCTGGCAATTTTGTCCGTCATCTTGAACTTTTCCAACAACGCGTCACGATCTTCTGCACCTGCAGCTGGCTCGGCTAATCTTCCTTCCCAAACATCCAGCACATCATCATCCTCTTCCATCAATGTGCGTACTACGAAGCGCCATTGATGCCAATTATCTTTGTCTCGAAGTTTTTCAATTTTTATATTCGGTTCCATTTTTGCACAAATATTTTATACTTGCACTCCAATTACACACTGCACTCCGATTTTAAACTGCCACTGGGCCCATATCCTGTTGAGGTATGGGTAAAAATAATGAATAATTTAAGTACAGGAGCAAACACACGCTTTATTGAAGGAACAGTTTAGTAGCAAGTATACATAAAACGGACACACGAAATACACATTACAAGAGCACATTTAAAACTGAACTGTACTTGTCGAGTGCATCTCTATTTATATAGAAAAACAGCTTCCAGATCTTTTATTTAAAACTTCGAGAACATTACTTTTCTAGACTACTACTACTACTCTCCAGCACTACAGCCCATGGTGAGCCCTGGCTTCCGGTACGACCCGTCTCCACTCATCTCTGTCCATTGCCCTCAGTCAATTACTTGGCTGAACATTACTTTTCTAGACTCTTACAGTAAACACGCATGTGTGCGGGTTGAGGCCCCGCCCAGGCAGCTCGACCTACCACCGCACAATACAAACTTTCACTTCTACAATGACAGGTATACTTACTTAAAAATGAATGTAGAGTTTTCCAGTATAGTCTCAACAGGATTTATTCTGTGTAAAAATAATGGAGTCAGATTACGTTGAACTGGGACCATCTTCTGCTAGCGAATGACACGCAGAAAATACACTAAAAAAGTATTTTGGCTCTAAAAAGAATATCTCGTACTAGAAAAAATTTGAATTAAATTTGTGGCTAAGTTTTACCCTAACACAACCGGAAACAGCTGTTATCTACCCACGCCACGCCACTGGGCGCGTGGCAGGATATACTCTTCAAGATCGCAAAAGAAATATCGATGTTCGGCAGGAACTGAATATTGTGAGTATACGTGACAGGATTGTTGGAACGGTTGGAACATCTTAACAGAACGGATGACTATGGAATTACAAGAAGAAAGGACGGAGACGTGTGGGACATTGGGATCTTAACAAACCATTTTTGGTTTAATCCTTGATGAAGACTGCAACATTGGTGCAACTACCGTAATTTTAATAATGATAGACCACGGCCCAAAAGCCGTGCAATTGTTTTTTTACAAATAATTTAGAGCTACTTTTAAAGGCCAATAAAACAATACAAATAGTACGCTCACCGGATATGGTGGGTACCAGGAAAATAAAATACCCGGGGCGGACCAAAACTAGCAGCTGCTGCCTTGTAGGCCCCTAGTTTGATATTGGTTTATCAAAGGCTAAAGGAAGTAAACTTTGATTAAAAATTGCCTGGTCCTCCAGGTTGCGGGTTATGCGATGGGCCAGCTCACCATTCATTGTAAAAAAGAAAATGTTAAAAAACCAAATAGATTGCAGCCGGATGGATTCAATAAGGGTAAATGAGAAGTCAATCACTTCTGTAATCTTTGGTTCCGGAAAATGTGTAAACATTATACAGCTGGAGTAATAATAATAATAATAATAATAATAATAATAATAATAATAAAACAACACAATATAACCATAATGTCATTGTTTTTAGCTGAGTTGGTAAATTTCAAGGAGGGGTTTGAACTACGAATACGTTGTCATTCAGCAATCGATTCCAGCATTCCGCTAATCGAGCGTCTTTTTGTTTCGCGAACGCAAATTGTAAAGCGATTTATCGAGTGCCCTCGTCGTAATATCGATGATCGTGTACAACGCGCGAATGGATTGATTTAATCGAGCAAATCACGGCGCGCGCGTTTCGGGCCGCCGCTAATTGGCGAATAAATACGAGCATCTTATTGGTTCCACATGTTACCGAGGGCCGTAAAGCAAAAACTGTGCGGCTAATAAACGACATTATTATATCTGTTATGATGCAAACCGGCCGTACGCCGTACGTGCCCTGTATAAATTACAATGTTACGCATATTTTATTTACTCGCGCCCGTCTCTCTCTCTCTCTCTCTCTCTCTCTCTCTCTCTCTCTCTCTCTCTCTCTCTCTCTCTCTCTCTCTCTCTCTCTCGATTACAAAAAAACAAAACAAAAACACAACACAACACAACACACGAAAAAATCAACCGACGACTCATAACACAATTGACACTGATCGTAGTGGATATTTAATACTGCTCGTAACGGACGGTCCGAGTAAAAGGGACGAATTGGTATCCATACGTTGTAGTTATTTATGTATGTACTTTTTTATTGTTAACCGACTGTTCACGAGACTTACTCTGTTTGCTCTACAAACAGAAAACGTGACTGCTATAGCTGCCTCATTCCAACATTTAAACACTTCGATATACATAGTTACCGTTGGTCTCCAGATCACTGTATATGATTAAATAAATAATTACCTTATTTTATCCACTAAGTGATCTTCTTTTTCTTTTTAATTACTACATGTTTCAGGGCTTATATCCCCATCTTCAGGTAAAAGCAAATCTACCCTATTATTAGGGTTTCGTTAAAAATTCACAACGACACAAACACATAACACACTTAAATAAATTAACATTGAACATTAAATCTGTATCGGAACATGCTACAAACGAACCAGTGCACTGGCCGAAGTCCGACTTTCAACTGTGAAATTAAATATGAATTTAAACACTTCACATCGACAGTGAAAGCGACTCTTATTTGTGGTTATTAATTTTTAATTTCCACCCACGTAGTTGCATTCTAACATGTTTCTGCTGGTCGCTTAAACAACAGCTACTCCGTAGCTGCGGTTGACGAATAGTAATCGTGGCAACGCGGACTCCACGTGGACTAAACGCGATAATACGGTTCGATTTCATTGGTGCGCGGAGACAGTGTCGGGACAGCGCCTAACGTGTTACTACATCGAAGTTACCGATGTAAAAAAATTAACATGTTTGTAAAGTATAGTTGCAATTTAAAGCAGACCTAATTTTACAGTAAAACCATGAACCAACATAACGTGACATGAATTTTGTATCATATTCACAATCACAAAACCATTCTACAATCACAAACGACGAACGAAGTTCGTCTGAAGTGACCATGGGGGGGCTTTCCCCCATCCCCCCCATGGAAACGCCCCTGGTTTCTACAGACAACAAACAGCAATTAAGATAACTGCTTAAATTTTAAATACTGTCAACTTAAATGCCGTGAAGCGTCGCTCGAATTCCACTAAATACTACGTTGTGACGGAAAAGAACGGAATTTGAATTTGAGCTTAAGTTCAGTGTAAGTCGAATCAAATGCTGAATAATGATAACCACGACTTTGTAGCCTGTATTCTTTAGAACAATTTTTCGTGTTCTAAGTTAGGAATTAGCACGCCATTAGACTAATAAAAAATATCCATAGAATTAAACCAAGTGTTTATTTGATTAATATTAGAAATTACGTGCTTTTGTGGTAGGAGAAATGTGTGCTTGAACGCGTCCATGTAAAACTTGGTACAGTTCCTTTCCTTGGCGAATTAGGCTATATTAATTTGTGTGTGGGAGCGCCATTGCCGCCAATGAAACTTTGGGAAAGGGTACCACATGTGAAAAATCCCCCCAGTTTTACGTAAAAAGTTAAAAAAATTAATCCCCTTCCAAAATGTTTAAAATCCATATCACGTCTAATCACGAAAAAAAAAAAACTTATTGAAAAACAAAAACTGTTATTGAAAAGTTAAATAAACTTTAAGTAAGTAACTTTCACGTGTTATTCGCTTTCCAGGTACAATTTTTCAGCTTAATATTTTCATGTCGCTAAAACTGTATCCTTCCTTTTTGTAATGTATTCAATTAAACAGAGAGTGTAACAGAGTTTTGCCTATAAAACTTTCCCCCTTGCATTCTGTAACGTATTTCAGTGCCAAAAGTAATTGAACATTTCATTCAGTCACTTAATATATGCTTAAGTTGTAAAGAAAAGAGAGGTGGTTATTGGTAAAAATATAGATAAGAGTATTTCGCCTTTTTTGAGACTCAGTTATATTTAATTTACTTAGAATCGGTTTTAAATTTAAAGCCACGAACGTAGTAAATACTGTGAGCTTGTGACTCGGATAGTGTATTTTCCATATTATCAAGTACAGTACATACTTGTATGACTGGGAGGAGGACTAACGCCTAAAAAACGCGATCAGTTTGTCAAAATAAGAGGGAATAGCGTCATAAGGGTTGGGGGGGGATTGGCACACCTGTGTAGGTTTCCCAGATACAAAAACTTAAAACACGGCCATTTTATTAAAAAACAATACCGGACATTGAAAAATTATGTTTACATCAGCAGTATAGTGGACATTTCCAAAAGTATAATTAATATTATTTATGAATATTGCACATAAGTTGGAAAATAAAGATAAAAACAGTTAAAATCAAATATAAACAAAGGTTTACTAACACATTAGAATAGTGTACAAAAATTATTCATACAGTTTGAATGAAAAATTAAAAGATTACAATTGTTACAGAAAATCATTGGAAAATTAGGTTTTTTGCATTTAAAAAAATATGTAGGTCCTATTTCATTCATTTCACTTGATTATTGTCTTTTTTAAGAATCTATTGATGATGTTCCTGGTTCATCAGACTTATGAGGTTACTGCCTGATGAAATTCGTAGAGCTGAATTAATTTTTTTTTTATTAAAAAATATTTAACCCGATTTTTCCTGTACTTTGTGGTAAATTTAGAATGGGACATTAGAAATTCACACACATTTGAATGTGCTGTTGTTCGCTGACCACTTGGTTGTACTTCAAAATACAGAATCTGATGTGCAAAAATCTGTTTTTAAGCTTCAGCAGATTTGCAAACAATACAATATGAAAATCTCCACTATAAAAACAAAGTTAATGGCCTTTCGAGGTAGGGAGCCAATAAGAACAAAAATAATGATTAGTGATCGATTTCTAGAACAGGTGAGCCACTTTAATTATATGAGAAAAATCATATTGGCTATGATAGAAATTATGATATTGATGTTAAGTTCTAGACAGTCTGTGGAACACTCAACCGTATTTTTAGAAACAAGGTACGTCGAGATACAAAGTTAATGGCAGTCTCTGTACTGTCTTATGGGTGTGAATTGTGGACAACAGCAAAGAAACAAGACAGTAAAATACACGCCTCGGAAATGCCATTCTTAAGAGGAGTTAAAAGTTGTTCGGAACTTGAACGTATAAGAAATGAGGCCATAAGAGAAGAGTTACAAGTTTGTAACTTGAATGAAAAATTAAAAGATTACAATCAACGGTAAAAAGAAGACTTTGAAAGAATGTTAGATTCAAGACTGGCCAAATAAGTCTGGAAATTAAAACCCATAGGACCCAGGAAGAGATGGCTGGAGGCGGAACAGGCAGCATCTTGCCTATGCCGTGATGATGATGATGATGACACTCTAGTTTTGTAGAACTCCAGTTTTATCCTTCATGATGTAATCATAAAGAGAATCACAGTGCGTTTTCTGAAATTTGCATTTTACCATAATCAGTCCTCTCACAGATGGCAGTTGCAGGTGATTTCTTTCCTTAGTCCACTGGGCGTTTATTACGGAAAATACAATACTCTTTCAACATATCCGCTGTGACTGAAAATTACGAACATAAACTGGCATATCTTTAGCAGTTCAGAATGAAGATCCGGATTGGAATTTCTCTAAAGAAAATCGCACCACTGTTGTTCCAAGTTTTGATATCGTTTTTACGCGACGTAGTTTTTGAAATTACAATATCGACTAAAGGTTTGGCTTCCCCATACGTTTTCTTTTCATATTTTGCTTATTTGTATTTTGATTATTCGTTAATTCAATCGGTGACTATCAGAATACAAAAATGCCGGACATTTCTTTTTTTTTCGAACGCCTTCCAGACGCCGGATTTTTATGAAAAAGCGGACGTCTGGGAACCCTACCTCTGGAGGGGCGTTTTTACCAGAGGGGGACGAACGGGACCGAACCCCTTCCTAGAGGGCTGGCAAAAAGTTGACAAATTTGGGTAATCTCTTAATTGTTATGCTGTTTTATATTATTTTTGTTCAGCTGTGTGCGCTACTATAGTAGTAGCTCTTTTTTAAATATACAAACATGTTTATTATACAGCATTAGGATATACGTTTGAAATATGAAATATAGGAAAATCAGTTCAGTCAATAGGTTATCTTTTAACAGTGCTTGAATAACGCGTAGTTTTACTGTGTTATTACCGTTTACTTTAATCGGACTGATTTCAGGACGTTATCGCGCGTTTTTTCAACCACTTTAAAGATAATAATGTTAATCACTATTAACTTGCTTTTCCTTGTGTATGCAGGCGACCCGACCCCGGACCCTCCTCCCAAAGCCAAATTCTAGAGACGGCACCGGGTACGACTGACAAAGTAGATCATATAATATCTTGCAACACTACTTATTAGAAACTATATATAATGACAAACAATCGAAATCGTTCCCGCTGTTTAAGTAATGTTGATTAGTCTTAATTTGTTTTTTTCTTTTGTATGCAGCCGTCCCGACCCCTGACCCCTCCAAAGCCAAATTCTGGATACGCCTCTGTCCCCCTGCGTGTGTATAAAATATGTTGTGTTATTTTATAAACAGCTATACATCAGAATGGTGGCGGCAGTTGACCGTGACGGAGCTCTTGTCGTGTAGCACGCTTCCGTTTACGCTCGAATTAAGATGTACTTAAAATTTAATAATACTAAACACGGCCCGCTGAAAAGGTTTTATTCGTCTTAGAAAAGTGGCTCACGTCGAGAACGTAATCAGAGCAATAATTAAAGGAGAAAGCCGTCTCCCTCCCTCTCTGCTGCGCGCCGCACCCCACTACTTGAGTAATAATAATCAGCCCCCCACACCCTCCAAGACATTGTTTCTTCAGCGTCTCTGCTTGTTATTAGTATTATAACTTGCAGTAAAACCACAAAGTGATAAGTGTTTCCCAGCCCACTAACAGACTGGAGCGCCGTTTTTTCTCCTCCTTCAGCGTGTATACAGTGATTTTCTTGGAAAAAGGGAATACCTTTTTGAATTATAACTTTTTTTTTTCAGTATTTAAACTTTATGCGCGAGTCGTTTGTAATTAAAATTAAAAAAAAAATCGTTTACGTTATAATTAACAAAGAAAACTTAAACAGTGCTCGTTATGGCGTCAGTTAGAGATACTGATGCCCGTTGAGTACCGCCTGTTTGAGTTTAGTTTATTTTTTTGTGTCCGAGAAGTTCCACCATAGCTCTGTGCGTGTATAAACACGATAATAATAAATTTCTATATTAATAGAGGGTATTAATTGACTGGACTGTTATGAAGGGTAAGAAATTGGAAAGCCAAGGCATGCAATAGGGATGAATGGAGTCGACTCTTGGAGCAGGCCAAGGCCCACCAAGGGTTATAGAGCCACGGTTGATGATGATGATGAATTGACTAGGGTTTTCATATACTAAAATGAGATTCCCTGACATTTTCTCGAATCGAATTTCCCGAAACGTTAAAAAGAAAACGATTTTTTTCCGAATGGTTATTTAGCCGAATTCAATATCCTGAATATAACACCGAATTAGTAACCATGGAAACGTACAAATAAACATTGTGCTAACAAAATTGAAGTTCATTATTCCTTTGTAGTTTCCTGCAGGTCTCCCATGTAATATCTTCAAATAAATACACTGAAAGTAGGTTTATTTTCACCTGAGGCACGTTTCACAGAAATTATTCTGTATCGTCAGACGTTTGTTTGAATTGTAATTGAATGTTTCGCTTACAATATTGTTAACGGATAATCGATTTTACTTCCATTCTATTTTCGATTGTTGTAATGTTTATGTAGTCAGCTGTTTATTATATATTTAATGTTTTATTTTATTATTCTAATAAATGTCTGATTTTAAATAAATCGTCTTAAAACCTTAAAATCGGCTGTTTCACTGGGTTCGGTCATTGACTTCGTAGTAGTTGTCACTGTACAAACTGTTGAAGGGGGGACACGTGTTGCCGCTGAATGAACCGGCAAAACCCTCAGTTAACAGCTATGTTCTTTTTCGGAATTGACGTGCAGCAGATACTACGTACCTATTTGTGTTTTGTTCGTTGTCATGTATTTTTTTTTTTTAAATTTATAATTCGATCGTTTATGTTGTGACTTATTCTGTGTAAGTAGAATGAGAGTCGGATCCCGTTGAACCGGGACCCTCTTCTTCTCTCAGCGAACGATAGAAAGTGCTCTAAAAAGAACGCTTGGTACAAAAAAAAATGGAATTCATTTTTAGGTTAAGTTTTTAGGCCTATCACAACCGGCAACAGGTGTTGTGTGCCCACGCCAGGCCACAATACCAGAATGAAGTTATCAACACGCCACACTCCACACAGCCTGCTCGTCACTTCCCGGTTTTGCATTGTGCTTTTATTGTTGCACTTAATAATTGAACAATGAACAGGTGTTGGTGAAACTGCGTCGTACCGTCTTCCGTGCACTCCACTCTCCAAGTTTACGAATATTTAAGTGTGTATGTGTGCGCGCGCGTGCGTGTTTAGTTAAATTAATCTTGTACAACGTTTTCCGAGAAATTCATCGTCAGTGGTGAATCTTTCCTAAGACATGTTTCAGCGGAACGGTATTGTAGTGTGTGTGTGTGTGTGTGTTGCTATTCTTGACTCGGCCACACTATGCGTCCAACTTTGGGAGCCGATTTGACATCGGTCTGAATGTACTTCGTCAAATAAACATTTGGACGATAAATAAAGTAGTCTTTAACAGACGTTTCGGCACCGCGTCTGGAGGCCAACTTCAGTGTCAAAAGGACTTAACCACAGTACTGTGGTGTACTGACGGACATCTTGTCAGTACGTTTCAAGTCCTTTTGACACTGATGGTCTTCAGAGGCGATGTCGAAACGTCTGTTGAAGAACATGGAAGACCACGTCCGGATAGTAGCTCTCTCAATAACGGCTATTTTTGTTGGGCTACGTTATGTGAGCCGTTCAGTAGCCTATACAAGGACGGTACTGTGGCCAGTACTGCGCTGCAGCTGTTATCCCAGGTACTCATTCCACAGCCCGGGGCCTAAAAACCATACCTTGATCTTACGGTGCCCCGGGAACCAAACCCAGGATCTTTAGACGAGTAGCCAGGAACCACACCCGTTGGTCTGCCGAACTCATGGTGTATTGATAAGTTTTCTCTTCTTTCACAACCCCGTGTTGGAGACACAGTCCTCCGTCTTATATAATGTTCTCTCTCTTTGTATTACCCTTTCCCCCAACAAATATGCACATGAATACAGTACGATGGCAGAGCTGCAGTATTTTTCACTTGTATCCAGTCTTCCATTGGATCCAATTATATCCAATTATTCATTGGAGCCAATCCTCCTTCGCCCTACCCGAGACAGGTCACTCGTTTCCGACGTCGGTCCGACATCGTGACACAATCAGTGCAAACCTACAATCGGCCAACTTAAGGACTAGAGTTAGACGTTTTTGCTGCGGAATACCAAGTGAGGAGGTTACGCTCACTTTACATTTTTATTACTTTGTTTTTACGTCAGGAAGAGATTGTTTATTGCAGTTAGTCTCCGCCCCGACACAGCTACATCTGCTCCGCTATTAAATGTATAATTTTCTCCCGCTAATTGAATTATACTGTTTTGGTACTTTATAATTTATTGGCAGCTTATTGCGCGCGCGGAATAGTCGTAAAAACAACGCCCAAACTGAACTGAGCGCATGTTTGAGTACCGTTTATGCGGATTATGCGCGTACGTTAGCGGGTGACGTTGATTTTGTATTTAAGAATAACATAAATCTGTGTACAGTAAATATCATTCACGTTTGTGTACCGCTAGGCAGTTGTCTGTGTCACGTATTGGCCGACATGTTTTCCGCCGAGTATGCGCGGCGAAAATCACTTTTCCGGACAACTAACTCCTTTTCCTATTTAAAACGGTGATTTGGAACTGGAGGATCGCGCCACATTTTTTTGCGGCCCGTACGTTATCTTGGAAAACCAATTTAATATACAGTCTGTAAAATGAACGTTGGCGGTTGGGACCTGCCAAACTGCCTGAGGTGACTGACGCACTGACACTCACAGCCGGCCCGCGCGCCACAGGTATGATTCCCAAAGTGTGCCGTCCACTATATAATTACAACTTTTTAAATTTGATTTTAATGCCAAACGAAATTACCATTTTTGTAACCTCCACGAAATTTTAAGAAAAATGAGTCTAAACACGATATAATTGCGATAAATCTCTTTTTCCAACACTATAAAAACTGGTCAAGCGACTAATGGTGATGTGCAAAAATTAAAAAAAATAAATAAAATATTGTTAGGCCTACACTAAATTCAAATTTTATTCTTTCGTATTCATACAATAATATACGTGGTAATCGTCAGTAAAATATAAATAAGTAAATATGAACACAAATTAGACATACATAATATTATAGGTCTACATAAGTAATAATAAATCCTACTTCCTACAGCCGAAATTATTCATGTTACCAGTAGTCTTAAGCTTAGTAATAATAGCTTTAACCTTTCCTTGTATGACATTTATCGTCAATGCAAACATACCTATAATAATTTTTAAAATGATTTTAAGAATATATTACAGAATGCGACTATCCTACAATTATAATTGGTGATATTAATATTTGTATAATAAATAAGAATAAGCATAACTCATTAAACATACAATTATGTAAGAAAATGTAACCACAAATATGCAAACTTAAACTTAAAAATTAAAATTAATGGTACATAATTATTAGTATTATTACATCAGATTCATGAGTCTTCACTTTGATAGTTGTTGTTTGGTATCATTTTTCTTAGAATTCAGCGCAGAATTCAAAAACAATAACGCTTTTGCAATTTTTTAGCACAGTAAAAAAATGCTCTTGCACTTAGAAATGTCCAGTATGTGAGTCACGGCGGCCACGAAGGAGGTTATAATCCGCTGCCTGTGTGTTAGTGAAGGTGAAAGTCGGTCTGGCCTGTCTCAACCGCCACCGTTCATTTTACAGACTGTAGTAGAAAACATTTAACGCGAAATGACGGGGACCAGCTGTTTGTCCATGTTAAACGGACAAAAAGAGATACGAAATGAGATAAACGAACAAATACTGTATAGACAATTACTTACTGTAAAATAAAACTGTAAAGTACTTATATATGAACATTATATTTATCCTTCTGCATAATTTCTGGTTAATGTAGTGTACACGCACTGTAGCTGTGTTCTTAACTTAGTCTTACGATTTAGGTTTTCTTGTAGTATGTCTTATGTAGTATTTAGTATTGTCTTATGTAGTATGTCTTAAAATTCCTATAGTGACATTGTTTTTAAGAACCGCACAAAAATTATTTTTAAGAAAACTTTCGTGTTGACCGTACAAACTGTAATTGTACAATACAAGCAAGGACAAAATGTAAACGTACAGTAGGTTTCACTTTATTTATTTGAAATGCGTATTGTATTTGAATCGTGTATTTCAGAATGGGACCTGAGTCACTTTTACTAAATTTTAATAAAAACACAAAAAACTGAATAAAATTTGTAATTTTATCCGCACATTGCTGATTTTTTTGTAGGATATTTTCATTATCATATTTTATCATGTGCTTAAGTTTCATGAGTTAAAAATGAAATTTTCACTATATTTTTAATTTTTGAAATTTTGTGATTGGAGGTACCTTTCTGCAATTAAAAGAAAAAAAGAGTAATGTTACTATGACAACTTAATTTATTAATATAAAAAGTAAACATTAGCTGTGTTTAACGTAAGTATCGTTAACAAAACAACAAAATGTTAAAATGAAAAAAAATGTTTGTTAAATAATTATTATTTAAACAGTCTTTTAATCATCATCAACATCATCCGTCCCGTCGTTTACTGTAATTTCCCAATTGACAATTTCATTGTAGAACTCATTATACTCATCTGGTATATATTGTAAAACTTTCTTCAAGTCTTCAATTTTTTTTATTTTAATGGGGACTGATCCTGATGGGTATGCTGAAGTCTGAGGCAAATCAATGTCTCCTGTTATCTGCAGTAACAAAAAATTATACATAACTACACCATTTATCCATTCATAAGCTTTTATAGTGCCTTTATTCTCATTACAATACTCGAAATAGTGAAATTTTGATATAGTAAATTGCTGTCTGTTCTTGTAATCACTACATCGTGTTTCAACAGCATTAACATTCTTTTTGTAAAATTTACTCCACCAGTCTTTGTAATCAATAATATCAGAGGTGTCAACCATTTTGACTGTATTCTGAATCTTTGAGGCACCGCATATCAATGAACAGAGCTCATAAGGAGTATAAATTCTGTCGCACCGACCGATCGGTCTTTTAATAACACTGAATTTCCTGTCGCATGGAAGGTACGAATGTCCTCGTAAAGGAAAGTACTGTTTAATTTTTTTTAATCTCCCATTGTCTGTTAATGCTAATAACACCCTAGTCAGAGTGTGATTCTTGTTCTGACCAGGGCAATTATCAGAAAAAATTTGCAGCTCCTTTCTTAGCCTGGCCTTCATGATAGAGATAAAATTGTGCACAATTAGTTTTCATGTTGTACACACAGAAAATATTAACAGTTAACTGTCTATAATAAAAAATATCCTGCACCGGAATTTTTGGGAGATCGACGTTCTGCATGAAGTCAAATACAAGACCTAATGTATCATCAGTATTTTGAGATAATTTTTCTGATTCTTTAAGAGAAGTATAAAAATTTTTTGTTTGTCTTAAATGAATACATAGTTCTGCTGCTATGCATTTTTTAGCTGTGTCATTTAAAGTTTTACTTCTTAGTCTAGCTTTTTTTTTTCACAGAATGAGCAAGTATCTACTTGTGGCCTACCAAAACGAAAAGAAAAATTTTGTTTGAAATACTGATTATAGAAATGGTATTTTGCACTGGAATCGGATATCTCTCTTTGTATAGATTATACATTTTATAAACTGTTAATTCAGCAGGCAAATATTTCACCACTTTTGAAGTATAATGTGATTCTTTAGTGGGAAATGAACTGATATGTTCATGAATTTTAACGAGTTCTTCTCCTTTTATAGTATTACCACTTAAAGATTTTCCACGCTTGTCATGAGGAGATTTTCCCTCCAAAAGTAACTTTCTAATACGCCTAATTCTCTTGTCAGATACACTGTAGAAACTAAAAAATGCCTCTCTACATACTTCGTACTTTTTGTCATTAAGTAATACGTGATATTTAAAAATTTTATCTTTTAATACTGCATTTACTTTTCGTGGTCTGTGTGTATTAACATTTATTACATCAATCTTTCTTTGTAGATGGAGATCTTGCTCATCTTTAGTTTCCATCTCATACATTAGGTTAAATATTGGAATTTGATCAACCTCAGAAAAATTATTGAAACATTTTTTGGGACACCTAGAAATAGAAAAGTAATTTACATTATATTTTATAACTAATACTTTTGTTATAATAAGTTTAACTTTTACACCAGTAAGCAATACTACACAAACAAGAACATTTTGATTTTGTGGTTAAAATGATGTAAACATAAAAAATGTGTAACAGAAACTGTAGTATTATTCTTTACTATATTAAAATAACAATATAAAATACAGAAAACAATGTTGACTTTCGTACATACCTGCATGGTGGTCCAACTTTTTTTGCTTGTTTAATTTCTCCATCATAACGTACATATTCAGTCCCAGACACTCTTGCTTTTTTAATAATATTTCTTTCATAATTTTCAGGATGTGTTATCCCCCTTTTTTCTTTTTGGGACTTTCAATACCAGACATATTTCATTAAATTTATAACTTTTATTTGATTAAATTAATAACTTTAATCAACAGACACTTTACAATACTAGACCAAAATCAACAAAATGGCTTTAGTTCAGAACAGCTGAGCTGGACAGTGTACAGTGCTGCCTCATGTGGTGCAGAAAGGTACTTCAGTCAGTGACTGAGATACCTTTTTGCAATACATGCAAAAAGTAGTGTATGATTTTCTCTATATGAAAACATATAATCAGGTATCTTTCTGCACTACAATATGCCTTTACCCTCTGAAACTATAAATCTGCCTTAACCTAAAAACTGATAAAACATTGACTCAGGGTCCCTTTCTGAAATACACGATTCATTTGTTCTGGACCTCTTTTTTTTATTGGCCATCTAAGGACCACATACCAATTTCAATTCTTTATTCTTTTTTCTTTTCTTTTTCTCCAATATGCTTTCATCTTTTCACTGTGTCTCCTCTTCCTGTCTTCAGTCCACTTTGAACCTGGGTTTTTCTCTCTCCTACCCTGGACTCGTTCCATTTTTAACACTTTTGCCCGAAAACGTCTCTTTCAGTTGCTTCTTCTGCGTTTATATTATTTATTTCTAAATCCTTTTGGACTTCTTTAATCCAACTTGATGTTGACTTCTTCCCCCACAGATATTTGAAGATCTGTTTTGTTAACCTATCGTCGTCCATTCTATATAAATTACCAAAAAATAATAGTCTTCTTTTTCTCATTGTTTCTGTTATATTTTCCATACTCTGATATATTTCATCATTACTTCTTAATTTCCAACCTTCTGAAGTCTAGACCTGTTTTACTTTTACCATTCTACAAGACCTAATCTATTTCCTTCCATCCCTCGGCTAGACAAAACCAGACGCGCCTGTTGGATATTTCATCTTGTACGGTGATTCGTAATCAGTCGCATCATTATTCAAAGTTAAGTTTAAGCGTCTTCAAACTACAAATCTACACAAAGGAAGAGCTGTGTTTTGATCGACCTCAGTTTTCAGATTGAAGATTGTATGTAAACATACATTGTTTAATGTTTTCCTTACACTGTATCTTCATTATCATCCTGACATGATTGTACCTTGACATGAAATAACGTAGGTTGAAAGTCGAAACTGCCTCTTTTTACTTATTTACAATTAAATACTAGTTTTTATTTTTACGCTGTTAAAAATTGATCGCTTGTAATGCGAAGCGCGCGGGTAGGTTCCTGAATTTAATTGTGGCCTTCATGCATTTTCAAGTTGGCAACGTAGTCATGGGAGGAGGACGGGTTCCGTTCTCTTAGCTATGCCTACTCCAGTCTTTAGTGTCCCAGGCGGGGATTCTTGACGCACCTTCGCAGAAGGTAACCTTTGCGTCAAAATGACTCGTTTGTAGCAGGGTAGGTTGAGCGTGACTCAACAAGTCCAGTCGCTGTTTCGGTTTTGAATCCGCGGTTTCCTCACGAATTACAGAAATATATAAAAGTGCCGTTTGGTGAGGGGAGCGGCGTCGAATTGACTCAAGGTCTTCAATAACGGATTGTAGAGCGATATTTCCGTTTCAGAGTTTTAAACTGGACACACGGATAGGCCTATACGCGATTTCTCTAAACATCACGTCACCTTTCGCGTAATTTTTTTTTAAAAGTTAACAGGTTAATTGTCTAATTGTTTTGAGAAATGAGCAAACCCTAAATATACGGTCGTTAAACTTAAACTTTCCATTGTATGATTCTGTTTGTGTGTGTTTTGTGATGTCCGGATCTACTCAGCGGACTTCGAGGCTAAATATGTTATTCGTTTGTTTATGAATTATTATAATTTTTTTGTGCTGCTTTTTACGATTGTTTATTTTTCGTCGATTTGCGCTTTAGCGATTGTATCGTGTAGTTGGTTATAAATTATTAGATTGTTTTTTCACCTGAAGACAGTACCGCGGATTATTAGTAGCGGTCGAAACGTTGTTTGTTCTAATAGCCCGTGGAAACTTTTCAGGCAGACTGTTCATTCCCGTCAATAAGAGTGTTCGTTACTCATTACCTGTTCACGTGGGACCTTACCGAACTCTTGAGAAGTCCTAGTTAGTAGCGACATTTAATTATCTTTTTTTTTATCCGTTCAAACTGATCTCTGTTACTTTTGTTTTACAGTATCTTATCACATATACAGATGAAATAGTTGGTCATGAAACGGTTCGCGCAGATCGTATTGTGAGGGGAGGGAAGGTAGTGCAAGAAGTGGGGTGTGAAGTGACCAAACCGTGTGATACACCATCCGTTCGCAGTTCTGAACACAGAATAATTTATCCGAAAACAACGCTCCAAAGCTGCGCATGCGCAATGAGGTCTTTTGGCACAGCGCGACCAGACATCCGGTTCGTATCTAATTACTTTAGCTGTATATATCACGTAGGTATATTCAACAGCTGAATATACCTACGGAGGTTTTTACCTACTGAGGTAGGTGTAAAAGCATACACGGTGAATATAATAGAAGTGACTGTCTTGGGGGCGGAGCGGTCAGTCAGCTGTTAAAACAGCGTACCGAACTGGGAGCGAGTGATATTAATGACTTTGATCAAATCGAGTCATCAGTATCATTTTGACCGGAAGATAGGTGACAAAAGATGACAGATAAGAAGGCATGTGAGTGACAACAGTAATGTTGCTTACGTAATCGTTTATTTACTTTTGCCTGATTTTCTTTGGGCAAACACTGCTTGCGTTGCTTGCTCTGAGGGTTCCCCACTCCCCAGAGCCGTACATCCGAACAGAATTTTTTAAGTAACCGAACACCTTAGCGAAGCCGCGAATATGGCTGGTTTTCCACAACCAATTTCGTGATTCTTCGATAACAGTGTCTCGTTAGTCGAGCCATGACGTTCGTGCGTAAATGTCCCACGTCTTTGTAAATATCTATATTGATGCGATTTCTTCTCTCTTGGAGAGAAACCATGTGAATAATGTACCGTTCTTTTAAAGTGTAAAAAGGTATCCCTGTCAGCAAACACGTTTAAAGTTCAACGCCACGAGACTCTCTGCAGTTGTGTCGGCAAAGGTTAGGTCGACATTTTAACGTCCCAACATTTTGAATTCACAATTGAATTTCCTCGTGTTTATTGAATAATTTTCATAAACGGAGTTGGCGGCGTTTTCTATAAACTGCAGACAAATAATACATTCCGCGAGTAATTGTATTCACGCCAATAAATAAAACAAAATAACAAGTTGATTGACGTTTCCAATTGAGCGCGTCCGCGTCCGTCGGCTGGCAATAGGATTTATCTATTTTGTCTGGTATCGCGTCTTCTATCAATCTTGTAGCACGACCAGCGGTAGCCCACACGCACGTTTACCTACACACACGCCGCATTGAAACTTTGCTCATGCAACACGTGTTTCCCTGCTATAACTCAATTATTACTTCACTGACGTAAGCAGAACATAACACAACGTACTTCCTTCTTCTTCTGATAGTTCCTATCCGTTTCGGATGTTGGATATCATACAGATTAACTTTGTGCACTGCTGCACGGAATAAGTCAGGACATGCCAAACCAGGTCCTTAAATTTCTCAGCCATGAGATTCCCGGTCGCCCAACTCCTCTCTTTCCAACTACTTTTCCCTGTAGTATGGAGTGCAATAAGTAAAAACTGTTCATTTCTCATGAGATGTCCCAGATAGTGAAGCTTTCTTATTTTCACTGTCTCAATAACTTCCCTTTCTTTTTCATCTTTCTAAGAACTTCAACGTCAGTTGTATGTGCTGTCCATGAAATGCTCAGTATTCTACGATAAAGCCACATTTCGAAAGATTCCAATTTTTTAGTTGTGGCTTCAGTCAAAGTCTCATCTTTGTGTATATTGTTAATTCCTGACTTCTGAATAAACTGCTCATTCTAGTGTACACTGCTCTTGCCTTTTCAATTCTGCTCTTTATTTCTTGAGAGTGGTCCCATTTTTCATTGACTATAGTACCAAGATATGTAAATTTACTTACACGTTCAACTGGCCTTTGGTTTATATTAAGGGTGCAATTGGCCTTATCTACACATGTCGAGACCATATCTACGGCTGCTTTCTGTCTCAACACAACGTACGGTATACGAAAAACATTCACTCGTCTTTGCTTAACTAAACCAGTAAACTCGCTCAATGTTTTGAACAAAATACACTTACTTTTGTCTTAAGCTCAGTATTCTCAATACCGGGCTGTTACGCCGCGGTCGGTTGCTGTAAATTCTCGACATCGGCGGCAACGTTTCGTATCCCTCCTCGGGGATCTTCTTCAGGCCGCAAAAAGCCACAGAGAACGGTTACGGCAGATCTTCGGCCGGAGATACCCGACACTTTTTTCTGGTAAAAGCAACCTTTACCCGCAGTATCCACGAACGTCGGCCAAAATGTTATATTGCGGCATGATTGAATGACGACAGCCACGTTTTATCGCCTATTCTACGATGTATCGTCCTCTTCGTCTTGGACGTTCGGTTAACAGTGTGGGTAAAACGTGGATATCGACCGAAAGAAGCGTCATTGTTGAAAATAAAATCCGGGCTACTAAAGTTGTCATTCTCAAAGATGTTAATATCAAACGTTTCGGCCTCACCTCTGGAGGCCATCTTCAGTGATAAAACGATTGTACACAACGGACACGGTGTTCGTCAGTAACCCGAGTACCGTGTCAGTTGTGTAGAATCGTAGATGACAACTTCAGCAGACCGCCGCCCAGTAGCCCGGATGACAACTTCAGCAGACCGCCGCCCAGTAGCCCGGATTGTCCCAATGACAACTTCAGTAGACCGCCGCCCAGTAGCCCGGATGGCCCGAAGGACAACTTCAGTAGACCGTCGCCCAGTAGCCCGGATGGCCCGAAGGACAACTTCAGTAGACCGCCGCCCAGTAGCCCGGATTTTATTTTCAACAATGTTGATGCCGGCTGTGAAAGGCTTAGAAATGGGAAAGAACAGTCGTTATTAAATCTTCTGACCACGTGAGAAAAAGGAGGAATGGGTCGACTCCGAAACGTGTGGGAAGACGGTGTCGGAAAGACTGTCCAGAAAAGGAGAAAGCCCTTAGGAGAAGCGAGATGAGCGAAACATGAAAAGATTTAAATGTCCCGAAAATCCAACTCTTTGGAGTGCAGAGGTATGGGAATTCCAATAGATGGAACCCATATTTTCACATTACAATTCGCGGATGACCAGGTCTTAGTAGCACAAGACAAAGAGAACTTGGAGTATATGACTCGGAAGATCAAAGACGAATACGAGAGCTGGGGACTGTCAATAAATCTAGAAAAGACCAAGTATTTATGCGTGGGAGGTACTGAAACCAACTTGCAATTGGAAAATAATGAAGAAAGTGAAAATTGCCAGGCATATAAGTATTTAGGAGTACAGATAAAGCTGGATGGCAGAGATACAGATGAAATAAAGGAGACAGTAGGCATGGGACGGAGGGCTATGAAAAGGCTAAATAGTATATGGTGGCATGACCAGATAACTAGAGGAAGGAAAGTACAGATATACAATACTATCGTAAATAGTATTCTGTTGTATGGTGCTGAGAGTTGGAGAATGACAGAAGCGGACGAAAGGAAAATACTAGCTGTAGAGATGGATGCACTAAGGAGATCATGCAGAGTATCCAGGCGAGAGAAAAAAAGAAATGAACAGATTAGAGAAATAATAAATGTGAAACATGCAATAGTAGACGAAATAGAAAGAAGACAGTTAATTTGGTTTGGACATGTTAAACGGATGGGAGGAGAAAGGTTGTCAAAAAGGATAATGGAATGGTTAACCCCCGGAGAAGAGGAAGAGGGGAAGACCCAGACGATCATGGGGAGGGAGTATCCAGAAAGCTCTAAGTGCGAGGAATCTGACAGAAGAACATTGTCAGGACAAAAAATATTGGAGATAAAGTCTGGAAATCGGACAGCAACAACAGACGCTATAAACCGATGTAAGAAAAAATCCAACTCTTTAGGCGTAAACGGGAAACTGGAAAACGAGAAAGATTATCTTCAGTCTCGCTGGCAAACGTTCGTGGTTTTCGTTAATAATAGCATAAAATTTTATAAGGTTCCGGACATTAGCCATCGCGAGTTAAAATTAAGAAACACGACGTTTCGACGTCTATAGAATCAGACGTCGTCCGCAGGTGAACAGAAAATTAATACAAAGATAAATCTATCACTAACAAATAGGTATCGTCAAAACTCCAAATCTTAGTTAAACAAATATATTACTTAAAAAAAAAAATAATAATAATAAAACAGTACTCACCATTCCAGCAAGGAAGGACTCCTTGTTTACGTTGCAACCACAGGAGGAATCCTTCCTTGCTGGAATGGTGAGTACTGTTTTATTGTTATTATTATTATTATTATTATTATTATTATTATTATTTTTTAAGTAATATATTTGTTTACCTAAGATTTGGAGTTTTGACGATATCTATTTGTTAGTGATAGATTTATCTTTGTATTAATTTTGTGTTCGCCTGAAGACGACCTCTGATTCTATAAAGGTCGAAACGTCTTGTTTCCTAATTTTACCTTACGATGGCCAACGTCCGGAACCTTATAATTTGTAATGAGTATATTGCGCTATCGAATAATAATAATTTTAAGAATCGAAATAACAGCATCGTTTTTCGGTTTAGCCCGCGTTGTTTTATTTCTCGTAAAATCGAACGTTTCGCCCGTACTCCGATGAGGCATCCTCAGCGGCTCAACCGAGCCGTCGAGCTTGTGAGGATGCTTCATCGTAGTACGGGCGAAATGTTTTGTTTTAAGGTGGACCAAAAGACCGCGTTAAACCGAGAAACAGCGTTGTTTAACGTTGACAACGGGGATGATGATGATAATGATGATGATGCAGTCGGTAGTTACAGAGACTCGATGATTTCAACAAGAATGACGGGAAGGGCAGAAACTCGTTCCGCGCGGCGAACTCGCGACCGGTCGGTCGTTTCTCGTTCCGACCGGCGCGAAATTGCGCGCGTGTGTTTTTATTAAAATATTAAAATTTTACGCGATAAGCGACATGGACTGTCGTGTCAGGACGAATGTGAAATAAAATTATATTATAGAAAGAGGCATAATTGAAACTGGCTTTGTGTGTACACCTGTACTTTGATGGAGTGAATTATGGGCAGCTACCTCAGGCTAGTTCTAATAAAAACCTGAATAGAGACATTAAAAGAGGCAAATAAGAAGACAAGGTTTATGACGTTTGTGCCGCACAGGAACTCATTATATAAATCACGGACCTCTCATAACGAACGGCGCAGATACACTGTCCATTGTTCCTTATGTCACTGTATAACTGGTTCTGCCTGAGCTTGCACTCCAAATGATTCATATCTTTATGTTTTCTTACTGTTGCCGTTTCCAGTAAAATTATTAATGTGTGCGTGCGTGCGCGCGTGAGAGAGAGAGAGTGAGAGCACGGAATGACAGCCGAGCAGTACCAGAAAGCGTATTGGTAGATCGTTTTGTACACGGGCAAACATTAATATTCTTTAAATACTTATAAATACGTTGTTTAATATGTATTTATACGGTAATATGTAGCTTACATTATACGTATGTATGCACATGTGTTGCTCGTAGGCCTACATATATTGTGAAATGTATAGGCGTTACCTCTCGTGTCTGTGGCAAAGCGATAAATAAGAAATATTTACCGTGTAACCCGTTTAAATAACTACATATGTTTAATCTTTTATCAGTTCTGCGTTTATTCCTGCAACCGTCTGGTACCGAGGACATACGACGTACCACGGGATCGTGACCATCGCGGTCTAGGTGCTGCCCGCCAGCGTTCCCGTCGTGTGGATTCGGCTGTCCATGTAACCGCTGTTGCCGGCGGCAACAGCGCTCGATATAAGAGAAAATAATATTAAATATTTCACAGAATAAATACTTTCGTTACTGAATAATTTGAAATCCGAACAATGTTAGTAGGTAAACATGAAGGAAAGCGTAGCATTGCTTTCAAACTGCTGGGCGCTTGCACCGTCTTGTGTTGCCGGCCCAGACATCACCAGTGTTGTACTGCGTACGGTTATTGACCTCGTAGTAGTTGTCACTGTACAAACTGTGGAGGGGGGACACATTCGTCCACCCAATGTGTTGCCGCTGTATACACCGGCAGAACGCTCAGTTACCAGCTATGTCCGTTTTCGGAACCGATGTGCAGCAGTTACTACGTACCTATTTGTATTTTTTTCGTTTAGTCATACCTTTCTCTGCTTGTATTTATTATTTTTAATTAGGTTATTTTTGTTCTGATTTATTTGTAAGTATAATGAGAGTCAGATCCTGTTGAACCGGGGCCCTCTTCTTCTCCCGGGGAATGGTAGAAAATGTTCTAGAAAGAACACTTGGTACAAGAGAAAATTAGAATTAATTTTTAGTTTACGTTTTAGGCCTATCACAACCGGCAACAGGTGTTATGTACTCACGCCACGCCACTGATTCGGGGACTGGTGCCACTCTCGGGTCCGCAAGCGCAGGGACTGTATAAACAACGCACGGTTGTCACAAACTACTTCGCTGTTTGCAGATGAACAGTTTATAATGCAGCACGATAAGTATAACCTTCAGCTAGCAACATACAATCTGCATACGTTATCCAGTGAGTTCTATGTAGCGGTATCGACAAGTAAAACAAAAATAATGGTCCGGACGAGTCCGATAAAATATAGTAGGCCTAATCGATAATAGGTTATTGGAGGAGATTTATTGGTTTTTGATTAATTAGAAACGATATTACACATAGATAGAGTTGTCGGTAACAAAACCTAGAAGTATCGGTTGATATGGGGAACAACTATACACATAACGCTAAAGAGTAAGATTAGGAAGAACGCGATACTGGATTTTAAAAGACCGTGGACAAACCTATCGTACTGTATGTTGGGCGCAGACAGGAAAGCAGGAGGATTTAACTGGGATGTCAGAGCTGTCTTCTTCTTTGCGGAAAGTTAAAGTTCTATTGTAGTCTGTTGAATAGATTGAGCAGTGTGGTTATATGAGATTACATGTGAATCCGGAGTATCACGGATCACGTAGCGATAATCTGAGGAGACTAAGAGAATGCCGTTGACAGGAAGATTTAACCGAGAGTCAGAGATGTCTTCTTTGTGGAAAGTTAAAGTTTCTACTGTAGTCTGTTGAATAGGTTGAGCAGTGTGGTTATATGAGATTACCTGTGAATCCGGAGTATCACGGATCACGTAGCGATAATCGGAGGAGACTAAGAGAATGCCGTTGACAGGAAGATTTAACTGAGACGTCAGAGATGTCTTCTTTGCGGAAAGTTAAAGTTTCTACTGTAGTCTGTTGAATAGATTGAGCAGTGTGGTTATATGAGATTAACTGTGAATCCGGAGTATCACGGATCACGTAGCGATAATCGGAGGAGACTAAGAGAATGCCGTTGACAGGAAGATTTAACTGAGACGTCAGAGATGTCTTCTTTGCGGAAAGTTAAAGTTTCTACTGTAGTCTGTTGAATAGATTGAGCACTGTGGTTATATGAGATTACCTGTGAATCCGGAGTATCACGGATCACGTAGCGATAATCTGAGAAGACTAAGAGAATGCCGTTGACAGGAAGATTTAACCAAGAGTCAGAGATGTCTTCTTTGCGGAAAGTTAAAGTTTCTACTGTAGTCTGTTGAATAGATTGAGCAGTGTGGTTATATGAGATTACCTGTGAATCCGGAGTATCACGGATCACGTAGCGATAATCGGAGGAGACTAAGAGAATGCCGTTGACAGGAAGATTTAACTGAGACGTCAGAGATGTCTTCTTTGCGGAAAGTTAAAGTTTCTACTGTAGTCTGTTGAATAGATTGAGCAGTGTGGTTATATGAGATTACCTGTGAATCCGGAGTATCACGGATCACGTAGCGATAATCTGAGGAGACTAAGAGAATGCCGTTGACAGGAAGATTTAACTGAGACGCCAAAGATGTCTTCTTTGCGGAAAGTTAAAGTTTCTACTGTAGTCTGTTGAATAGGTTGAGCAGTGTGGTTATATGAGAGTACCTGTGAATCCGGAGTATCACGGATCACGTAGCGATAATCGGAGGAGACTAAGAGAATGCCGTTGACAGGAAGATTTAACTGAGACGTCAAAGATGTCTTCTTTGCGGAAAGTTAAAGTTTCTACTGTAGTCTGCTGAATGAGTAGGTTGAGCCGTGTGGTTATATGAGAGTACCTGTGAATCCGGAGTATCATGCACTGCCCCGTGCTGCCCTGCCCCAAAGGCTAAGGGACAGAACGGGCACCCGAAGCTGTAGTGAAAGCGGGACGGGAACTCTGATAAAAAACCCTGGTCCTCCAACTTAGGGTTGAGCGTTAGGTTAACAGCCTTATTTCGGAAAACGTTTTTGTGGGAATACTTACCGTGTTCTTTTGTGCGCAAAATATATCCTACGAGAAAAGTGGTCTGTTCTTCGACCTATTGCGCATATACACGGTCCCCCTGCCTCACTGTTACTCTTTCCTTTACATTACACTTACTTCATCAATACCATGCAAACGTTGCGCTTATATATAACCGTATGGACAGATATTCCCAACGAAATGTCTTCATTTTAATCCCGATTAAACACTATCTTATATTCTTCTGTACCCGCGCGCGCGCTAGCATATGCATGTAATCACGAAAGCAAACTGTTACACTAACTTCTTTTCAGACTGTGTTTTTCCTCTTTTCGATTTAGAGTTAAGCTTAAGAATAAAGTTAGTTCCGACATAGTCGCCACCCAGCCTGAAGTTGAGGCGGTGAGTGGATGCATTATCCGTAAGCAGAGGGAGACAAGGAGCAGACACTTACAAACGTACAGGACACGTTTCTACATAAAGTTACAAATCTTTCCGACTTCACAAATGTACGCGGCTTCTTGTTTAGTAAACTTAAATCGTTCGAGACTTACGTATTGCGGATCCTTCTTCAAGAAAATAAATCATTTCAAATATTAATACCTGTTAAATAATAAAAAAAAGCATATCAAACAAAAACATGTGTAAAATTTGATTAACTCCTCAGAATGTGTTGTGGTCCCCCTCCACTGATGGCGCCTCATGCCAACCGTTACACGTCCGAAGGGAATGACCCGAAAAATTATATCAAGGTCAGCAACAAGTGGACTGATATCATCGTCGTCCACGTGATTTACCTGCCCCATCCTCACCTGCGAGCGCTATCCGATTTAAAGGTCACGTCGTTTATTTTGCATACAACGTTACAACCCTACATTACTGATATATAAAGTTTAATATCTGAAGTGGCTGACGCTTTCTTAAGTTTACACCATTCTTGACGGCGCAAGTCGCTCAAACTGATTGTTGGTTTAACGCCCCGTATAGTGATGATATCTATGGGTGTCTCCGTAACTAGAACATCTATGGGTAAGTAGAGTGCCTGTGGGTGTCTTCGTAACTAGAAAGTCTATGGGTTAATAGGATATCTATGGGTATGTAGGGTGTCTATGGGTGCCTCCGTAACTAGAACATATATGGGTTAATAGGATATCTATGGGTATGTAGGGTGTCTATGGGTGTCTTCGTAACTAAACATCTACGGGTAAGTAGGTGTCTATGGGTGCCTTCGTAACTAGAAAGTCTATGGGTTAATAGGATATCTATGGGTATGTAGGGTGTCTATGGGTGCCTCCGTAACTAGAACATATATGGGTTAATAGGATATCTATGGGTATGTAGGGTGTCTATGGGTGTCTTCGTAACTGAACATCTACGGGTAAGTATGTGTCTATGGGTGCCTTCGTAACTAGAAAGTCTATGATGGGTTAATAGGATATCTATGGGTATGTAGGGTGTCTATGGGTGCCTCCGTAACTAGAAAGTCTATGGGTTAATAGGATATCTATGGGTATGTAGGGTGTCTATGGGTGTCTTCGTAACTGAACATCTACGGGTAAGTAGGTGTCTATGGGTGCCTTCGTAACTAGAAAGTCTATGGGTTAATAGGATATCTATGGGTATGTAGGGTGTCTATGGGTGCCTCCGTAACTAGAACATATATGGGTTAATAGGATATCTATGGGTATGTAGGGTGTCTATGGGTGTCTTCGTAACTGAACATCTACGGGTAAGTATGTGTCTATGGGTGCCTTCGTAACTAGAAAGTCTATGGGTTAATAGGATATCTATGGGTATGTAGGGTGTCTATGGGTGTCTTCGTAACTGAACATCTACGGGTAAGTAGGTGTCTATGGGTGCCTTCGTAACTAGAACGTGTATGGGTTAAAAGGATATCTATGGGTAAGTAGGGTGTCTTCGTAACTAGAACATCTATGGGTTAAAAGGATATCTATGGGTAAGTAGGGTGTCTTCGTAACTAGAACATCTATGGATAAGTAGGATACCTATGGGTGTCTCCATAACGAGAATATCTATGGGTAAGGGAGCTTTTAAAAAGTTAAAAGCATTGCTGACAGCAAAATGGATTCCGATGGGGATGAGAAAGAGATTTACCAAATTTTTTATTTGGCGTGTGATTTAGTACGGCAGTGTGAACCATGGACTGCCAAAAAGAAAGAAGCTTCGAAACGTGGTTGTGGCGAAGGGAAAACGGACTGATAGAATGAGAAACGATGAAACACTGACAGGACAGGAAACCGCTGAGGAAAAACATCTTGGTTGGGGTGTATAGTGCGTAGAAACTGTGTACAGGGAAAGGTGGAAGGAAAGGTTAGAAACGCCGATATACACGTGCCGTACAAACATTTCAGACATTCCGTGATGAAGGTCTACGTTTCTCATGTTGCTTTGAATCGTTTGGTTTCAGATTTTTCATTACAGTATTCACTAAACACAGATTCGTTAGACGTGTAGCCGTATCTAGAAGTGGCGTTCGGGATTCTGAATTTTTTTGTAACTCTTGAGTTTCTGCATCCGTAAATAAATATTGTTGAATCGTGTCAGACGTATCCCACTGACCTTTTGTTCGTGGAATATCTTTATAGCATTCTTTGGTGCTATCGTCAAAGATAGCCAACAAAGAAGTAAAACATTCAAGCTCGGGAACTGAAGATTACAACCTGTGTTATTTACAAATCTCGCGTTTACTGACGATATTGTTCAGATCGCTACCTCTGGGCAGAATCTTCAGTACAATCCGAATATGTAGGAAGAAACTGTACGTAAGAAACACACATCTAACAGTTCCACAAAAACAAAAACAATGGTAATAAGCAGACAAGCGAGAAAACATAATATAGTTGTCTTGATTATTCATCTCTTCTTTCACAGCACTAACACTTAACTAAACCACCACCCCCACTTCACCTTCCACACAACCGTTACAAAATGCTGGCAGTCTGTTACCAAAGCTGAAGAAGGCGGATACTAAGCCGAAACGCGTCCAATAAAATCAGTAAGTTTTCACATGAAAAAGTTCATTTTTAGTTAAGTATAATATAGTTGTTTGCGACAACGGTGGGACATCTTTGACTATCTATAGGGTGTTTCAAACCGGATGACACCTAAGGGATTAGAAGACCCTTACTCTCGCACGCGCACTCACAACCGGCCAGGCACGACCCGGCCGGTTCAAGTATAAGTATACGGTCCAGTTAAAAACCACAAAATTTTTAATTTAGCTTATAATCCAAATCAAACCATAATTTTTGTAATCACCGTGAAATTGTGAGAAAATTGAGTCCAAACAACACATAATTGCGATAATATGGAAATTTGTATTTTTTCTACAATAACAAATGCTGTCTTATATGTAATATTCATAAAAAAATTATTTTATTTAAAAATGTATCCCAATGAAAAAAAAAATTATTGATATGATAACTTATACAATTATCTACTTACATACTGTATTTACAGTATAAATATTGTATTGCAATTTAACCACACTACTGCAAAATACTAATTTCTAAAGACAAAATGAATATTAAATTAGACTTAGTTGTACATCTTAAATATATCACAACCACGTCGTGTTTGGTGTCATTTTCTTTAAAATTTTATGGAGATTACAAATATGCTAAGCTCGTTTGTTAAAAAACTCATATTATAAAAGTTGCAGTTCCGTAGTGGACGCCACAGTGTGTTAGTAAGGGTCTCCTAATCCCGCATGTCCTGTGCGCCGTAAAGGTGCAGTGTTTAGTGAAACGGCAGCCAGCAGACTGTATGCAGCCATCAAACAAATGGGTCTTGGGAAAAGGAGTCAAAACTGGTAGTCTACAAATCTGTTTATATACGAACAATGATCTACAGCTGTGAGTAATGGATTTTGAATGGAAGACGTAAAGTCAAAATTGAAGCAATGGAGATGACATATCTTAGAAGTTTAGAAAACAAAACAACACGAGACAGAATAGGAAGCCTCACTATCCGCAGAAACTTCGGAGCGATCCGTCTAATGGATATGGTAGAAAGCTCGCAGTTGAGATTTGTTGGCCACGTCTGTAGAATGGAAGACCGAAGACGCCTAAGAACAGCGTGGGAAGCAAAACCGAAAGGTAGAAGGAGAAGAGGAAGATCGAGATTGAAGTGGGAAGACAGTACAAAGGAGACGGGCGGCGTGGGCTTGGGCTGACCCGGTATAGGACAAAATGCAAAACCTCAACACCTAATGAGCAGAAGAGCAAGTAAGTAAGTGTTTTTTTACCATAAGTCCGGAGCACTGAAAATGACTTGAAGGGTTTTGGATGAAACTTTCTATTTTCTGTTTATGATGTATAATGGTGTTTCACAGTATTGTTTACGATAAAACAACATTCATTTCCCTCGAAATGAAATAATAAAATAATAATTTTTAGTCCCTCGCATCATCCGATTAGCCACATTTTTGTACTGGTCCATTTATTTCATTGTTATTTCATTGTCGTAATACGAAAATTGAATATCGCGCATTTTTTCTGAGAGGGATATTTTTGTATGAAAAGGGAATTATTGAGGTAATAAAGCTAAACATAATATTTTATAGTAATTTACTCTCATAACGTTTCAGAACTTTAATGCAGGATTGCCGAAAATTAAATTTTCTAATGTTCGTGTACGTTTACCTGACAAACTACGTAAGGTAGGGTAATTAAATTTGTACTGTCTTGATTGTTCATCATCTTTCACAGCACTACACTTTATCTAAAAATGAAACTTTTACTTGTGAACTTACTGTTTTTTCTTCTCGTCGAACGCGTTTCGGCGTCGTATTCGCCTTTTTCGGCTTAGAGACAGACTGCCAGTATTTAGTAACGGTTGTTGTATGGAAGGTGTAGTGGGGGTGGTGCGTGGAGGAAGAGGATTGGCGCGGGGATTCAAATTAATGTTTTTTTTTTTTATCAAACATACACAATTATACAAAAAACAAACATTAATTTGAATCCCCGCGCCAATCCCCTTCCTCCACGCACCACCCCCACTACACCTTCCATACAACAACCGTTATTAAATACTGGCAGTCTGTCTCTAATCTGAAGAAGGCGAATACGACGCCGAAACGCGTTGTACAGTGTGTTGGTTGTGTTTGGTTTATACCGCTGCCAGTTTTTCTAGATTCTAGGTGAACAACGAAACTTAACAAAAATAATTTCTCTGGAAAACATTGTGTCAAATTTAGTGTTTATGGGAAAAGTTCATACAAATTTTTAATTTCGACTTTTTGTATCAAAAAGAAAACGTGCTAACTGGCAGATAAAATACTTTGAAAGAGATGTTGAATATTTCAAAAATGGAAACCCAACCGCTCCAGAGTAAAAGGTACATGAAGTTGGTAAATGAAATTTAGCAGAGATATAAAGTAGGATATAGGGTATCCTTAAACCGAAGTAACAAAAATAAAACCGTCTATACCAGTGGTTCCCAAACTGGGATCCGCGGATCCCTGGGCGTCCGCGACTTTGTTTCAGGGGGTCCGCAGACACTTTTAAGAAAAAATAGAATATACCGTAATTTTCTCCGATTTTTTATGCTCTAAAAACTAAATTTTAGAAAATTAAAACAGTTAGTAGAAGATTCCAGTATTTTTGTTTGTTCAAACTAATTGTAATTGTAAAAGTAATTTCAAATTAATGGCTTTAATAATGTCTTTAAATTATGTCGTGTAGCAGATCTGTTTTTGAGCCGAACTGACTAGACCTCTCTCTTACACTACAAAAAGAAGATTGATTGGCAGAACTTTCAACTGACAGTTCATTAAAATTACAGTTTTCGCAATTACAGCTAGCTGACTTCTGGTTGTAGGCTGTGTAATGACTGACGATCCTGAACTCGCAAAAAAAGCTTTGAAGCGTTTAACTGTAACTGTGTTTCCCTCTACTTATTTCTGTGAAACCGCATTCTTCCTGCTCATGTACTTGAAGTCAAAGTCAAGAAATAAACTTGATGTCGAGAGTGACTTAATATTGAAATTATCAGACATTAAACCCAAAATTTCAGAGCTAATTGCTCAAAAGCAGTTTCATTGTTCACTTTAAATTATGTTTGATATTTAATATTATAATTTTTCAAGTTAAGAGAATTTGATTTTAATGCATTTTGATTAAAATATAAGAGTTTCTATCATATTTACTGTTTGTTTTATTTCAGAACTCAGACGGGGTCCGTGAATTTTTGAATTATTTGGTTGTGGGGGGGGGTCCGCGGAATGAAAAGTTTAGGAACCACTGGTCTATACGTATAAGTAGTCCGTTGAGAAACTTATACTAAGTGATAATCGTGGAAAATGAGTATAAGCTTTGTTGCTTCTTCTACGCCATTGTGGTGTGTGTGTATGTGTGTGTGTGTGTGTGTGCGCGCGCGCGCGCGCGTGTGATGAGGAGTTGCATCTCTACGTGGCATCGTCCGGGACGATGCGAGTTCAGTATTTTGCGAAAGGATTCACCTCGCCAAATTTTCCGCGCGTGTCCTAATTGCGTGCAGTCTGTAGCGACGATGGTTACAGAGAGAGGTTAGAGGTCAGAGGGATGCAGCAGCCGGCTCCCCTACCCCCTACCCGTCGCTTTTCAAACGCACTCAGATGAAATTAAAAGATGTCATAAGGATGTAACCGGTACAAGAGGGGGTCCCGCGTCAATTAGCAGCTGAGATCCGACCCCCCCCCCCCCCACCATCACCGACGTTTCAACGCATCGACTGAGTGCAGCACTCGGATTAATTGTGTTGTCGTCGGATCTTATTTTCTAGCAAAAGGCCTTACTTTTGTCAAGTCACAAACTGCTAGAAATGCCATAAGTACTGGAATAGGATTATAAATAATTCCTAGAACTACCTTATCAGTGATTCGTTTTTCCTTTACATCATGCTTTACATTATTAAATAACAAATAAACATATTTATTATAAGTCACTACAAAAATACTTTTATGATATTTATAGATAAATAAATAACCGTTTTTATTTCTCTCTCATTCAAACCGTTACCCGCTGGGATCAAAACATCTGTTATTATCAGTCGTAATTAATGTTTTATCTCGCATCAAAGTAGTTACATTGTTGTCAGAAGTAAACTTTAATAAATGAGTTAGGCCAGCGTTTCTCAACCTATGTGGCGCGACCAACTTCTGGGTCCCGAGAGGGCATTTGGTGGGTCGCGAAGTCGGGCTCGAAAATTTATTTACTGTACCTTTAAAAATCTATTACATATTTACTTTTCTACAATTAAGTATGTATAATTTGTTTAAGTGCAAAAGAAGGCGCAGTGTACTCGATGTTAGCAAAAATATGATTAGAAACTAGGTGCACTCTCTCTCTCTCTCTCTCTCTCTCTCTCTCTCTCTCTCTCTCTCTCTCTCTCTCTCTCTCTCTCTCTCTCTCTCTCTATCTGTCTGTCTATCTCTCCTGTGGCACTACGGTCCCTGTAGAACCCTGGTCTGCTCAGTGATTCTCCTCCATTCTTCTCTGTCCAGAGCCTTACTCCTCCAACCTGCTACTCGCATCTCTCTCAAATCCCCTTCCAGATCCTCACACCATCTCCTCCTCGGACTCCTCTCCTACTTACTCCCTCCGGTTTCCTTTCCAATGCCATTTTTGGGCCTCGATCACTTCTCATTCTCACCACGTGCCCCAACCATCTCAACCTTTGAGCCTTCACTGCCGCAAATATGTCCGCTTTTCCATAAAGGTCTCTTAGCTCGAAACTAGCACACGCTTACAAATAATTCAGCCGGCGCCCGTGTTTATGAGGTCCCTGAAATGTAATATACTTTAAGGTGGTATATTTTAAGCCCGACTTAAAAAGGTTGAAAACCACTGGGCTAGGCGATAAGCTTATACACAACAACACTAGATTAACGTACTTGGAATGTTGTCACGTGACTGATGGTGTAACGCCTAGTGATTAGCTACATGAGGATGGCTCTGTTGATTCCGTCACGAAAGTTTCTTGCTTTTGTTTCTTTTGAAGTCGTTTGTTAGTGCCTCCGTTGTTGTTGTTGTATATTGCGAACCGCTTGAACACATTTGTTGCCTACAGAAATGGGGTATGGGCGACACGAGATAATCAAGAGGTTTACGAACACTTCAACGAGCGTAAAACTGAGGAGACTGCAGTGGGCTGGCCGTGTTGTGAGAAAGGCTAAAGGTCGCCCGAGGAAATGATGGGAACATATTGTTTCCATGGATGCAAGAGATCTAATGGGATAGAAGTTGGGTTGAGGTTATGACTAGGACGAGATTTATTATAACCAGTGTGTAATGAATTGATGAATTACCTGAGGTCTTGAGAAAAGTGGATATTAACAACTGGTGATCGTTTCATCATCTTAACGCAACCGTATATAGTCGATATGTTGCGTTATTGTTACTATTATTATTATTTTATGCCCCAGCTTTAACTGTGTTTACGTTTAGGCGAAACATAATTAAATTACAATTGAGCCGAAACTTGTGCAAAAACATAATTTGTGCCATATTCGGTTGTACTCATATGTTTCACTGGATGCCATATGTATACACAAGAAATAATACCGTGCCGGCATTAGACAATAAAGGCAAGGCAGGAGATTGAAGCATCAAATGGGGATGTTCATGTGGAAAGGAAGGCAGGTGAAAAGACAGAGAGAGGCTGGAGGAGGTGAAGAAGAAGGATTTGCTGGGTGGACAACAGGACGGCAAGGAGGGTGTTCAGGTGGATATGGAGGTACTAGAGAGAGACAGAGAGAGGAAGAGGATGGTTTGTGGAATGGACAACTGGACGGCAAGGAGGATGTGCAATTGGATAGGGAAGTACTAGAGACAGAGAGATGAGGAGGAGGACGATTTGCGGAGTGGGCAACTGGACGGCAAGAAGGATGTCGAAGTGACAGACAGAGATATGAGGAGGAGAAGGAGGATTTGCCTGGTTGATAACTGGACGGCAAGGAGGATGTTCACGTGGATAGGGAGGTACTAGAGACAGACAGACAGAGATGGTTTGTGGAATTGACAACTGAACAGCAAGAAAGATGTTCACGGGGATAGGGGAGTACTAGAGACAGACAGTGAGAGGAGGAGGATGGTTTGTGGAATGGATAACTGGAGGGCAAGGAGGATGCGCACTTGGATAGGAAAGTACTAGAGATAGACAGAGGGAGGAGGAGGATGGTTTGTGGAATGGACAACTGGACGGCAAGGAGGATGTTCAGTTGGATAGGGAAGTACTGGAGACAAAGAGATGAGGAGGAGGACGATTTGCGGAGTGGACAACTGGACTGCATGAAGGATATTTAGGTGGATAGGAAGGAAGGTGCTACAGACAGGTAGAGAGAGGAGGCGGAGTATTTGCGGAGTGGACAACTGGATGGCAAGAAGGATGTCCAAGTGGATAGGAAGGCAGGTGAAGTGACATACAGAGACAAGGGAAGAGAAGGAGGATTTACGGGGTGGACACAGGACGGCAAGGAGGGTGTTCAGGTGGATAGGGAGGTACTAGAGACAGACAGAGAGAGGAGGAGGACCATTTGCGTAGTGGACAACTGGGCGGCAAGGCTGTTCAGGTGGATAGGGAGGTACTAGAGACAGATAGAGAGAGGGATGAGGCGGAGGATTTGCGGAGTGAACAACTGGACGGCAAGAAGCATATCCACGGAATGAGTGAGGTGTGACTAGTAATTGACCACAGAAAGAACGACAGAGGCAAACGAGAAAGATTCGTAAATGCAGAGTAAATCGGGAGGAAGAATAATAAGACAAAGGTGTACTAACGGCAACCGGAGCTCAAGAAAATGTACGTAATCATTCAACGTAATTATTATGAAAGTGAAGACTAATTTAAGGTAATTTACCGTTAAGTATAAACACACCGTCCCTGTTTATAAAAACTGCAGGTAACCAAAACTATAAGTTGTCCTACATTTTATTGCCCATCTGGGTAGTTTTAGGACATAATGTGGTGCACATTTCTAGATTTTCAGCTCGTATAAATCCGAGCACTAATTAATTTTGTTTACAACTGTAACGATTAAATTCATTAGCCTACTCCGCGGCTAACGTGCCGCTGGATATAAGTTAGCAATTAAAAACACATAAATTAACGAGTTTATTAAGCGGGTCCCAGTATGAGGAAGCACGATGTCACCCAGGTATCCCCGTTGATTAAGTAATTATGGTGTTGCGGCTAACAGACTCGGAATCCGGTCTTGCCTTGTACAGCTCGCAAGGCCCACTAAATTATCTCCGCCTGACAAAGAGAAAACAACACGGATTCAGTAGTTGTTGTACAGAGTGAGACATTCCATGCTGTGTTCTAGTCGTTCCGCTGCTTTTTTATAAATATTTAAGCATTCTTTGATTTATGTCGGGCGTATTTTTTCAATTCAGTACACAAGCAGCGAGCTGGCTGAAAGGTTACTATATAATGCGAAGGATGGGCCGTATCACGCCACACAGCTCGGATGTTTTGACATTATTTACCTTATTTTTGAAATCCCTCCGACGAGACTTTCTGCGCGGAGACAGCGCTTTGTGTTCGAGTCGATTAAATCGTTTGTTTTATGACATTCTGTAATGACTCGAGAGACGTCAGAGCCCGAATGTCAGGGGGAGGGACTTCTTGTACTCTGGTCGCGGTACCGTTGACCCGTCAGATACTGGCTGAAAAATATCATCGTCACCATCTTCAAGGATTAAACCAAGAATGGTTTGTTCCGATCTCAAATAGATAAAGATTACAGCTGGTAACTCCAGCGCTTCCTCGGACGTCCCACACCTCTCTGTCCTCTCGGCTTATAGTTCCATAGTTGTTTAGGGTCACCCATTCGGCAAAGATATTCCCACCAATTCACCCGATACTGGGCGATCGTGTTGAGTATACTCATAATATTCAGTTCCTGCCGTATATCTGTGTTTCTTCTATGATCATGGAGAGTATACCGTGCCACGTGCCTGAGAAATCTCATTTCAGCCTCTTGGATGCGACTGGCCTGGCCTTTCGTCAAGGTCCTTCTCAGACCCATAAAGAAGTGGGAAGAGCCATCAGTTTGTAGTATTTCAGGCGTGTTCCTTTACTTGCTGACTGAAGGGTTCGCCTAATGGTTGAACTTATGCAACTTATTCACAACGTCGTTGCTGGCATTATAAGACACACTGTAGCCCAGGTATTCAAAATTGCTAACTTGTTCCAGGACAGTACCATCTACAACAATTTTTGCCCGTACGGGATCAGTTCCACAAAAAGCCATCACCTTGGTTTTAAGTATGAATATTTGCAGTCCAGAATCTTTGCAGATTCGATTTAAGAAATGTATACCCATCTGAAATCTGTTTTCCGAGTCCGAAGGAATAGCGTGAGCGTCCGCAGACAACAAAGTGTCAATTGTAGAGTCAGTTGCTGAAAAGTGTAAGGTTCTGAAACTGCAAAAGATTCTGCGGCAAAGCATTCTGCGATAAGAACATGGTTCTTATTCAACAAAATTAGGATGTTTTGCAAAGAGCTACGTTTCAGTTACAAGAAGTGTCAAGAGAGTGCTCGCTGACAATTTCAGAAAGAAAGACCAAAACCATCGCCTTTAAAGGTAAATATCCGGTGAGGACTACGATAGTTATAAAAAACAGCACTTTAGAACAAGTGAGCCGTTTCAAATGTCTCGGCTGTGCAGTAAGCTATGAATCTGAATATGATATAGGAGAGAAGACAAATAAATTTAGGAATATTTGTGGTACGACTCATAGAAATCTTAGAAATAAAACATGACACAGCACAAGGATTAAATTTTATAAGACAATTGCAATATCCACGTTGATTTATGTAAGTGAGGCGTGGGTCATGACAAAAAGGAAAGCGGCAAGATTCAGAGTGCTGAAATGCAGTTTCTTCGAAATACTTTAAATTATACATTGCAAGATAAAATAAGGAATGAAGATATCAGAGCATAACTAGAAGTAAAGGACATAAATGAAAATATTTCAATTTACAGAAGACGATGGTCGGATCATCTGCAAATGATGACAGAGGATCGTTTAGCGAAAGCGGCACTGAACTATAAAGCCATTGGTAGAAGAGACATTGGTCGTTCAAGTATGAGATGGGTGCCGGAACAGGTTTATATAACCTAATCCTTGAAGAGGAGAAGAAGAAGAAGAAGAAGAAGCATTTAGCGATACAAAGCTACGTCTCCGTTAACATGACTTACAAAGTTTCAGTTTCTAAATATGTGATATCACTGCAAGTAGGTTTATTTTTACCTGGCGCATGTTTCACAGAAATTATTCTGTATCTTCTCAGATACATCTTCTTATCTCTTATTTATTCTGTATTTATTTGAAGACATTACATAAGAGACCTGCAGGAAACTGAACGAGTTACTTACAAAGGAATCATGAACGAAAACACCAAACAAATTTATATATATGTATGACGGTACGAATATTGTTTAGACAAACCGTTGATTGCCCTGATAGATTGAAAATTGATACAGGAATATCAGAAATGGGGACTAAAGGTAAATATGAATAAAACAAAATACATGGCAGTAGGTGACTTTCACCAAGACTTGTAATTGGAGGAAGACATGGGGAAGATTTCATATACAGAAGAATACAAGTATTTAGGGGTGAAAATTACGGCCAGTGGAAAGCAAGACAAAGAAATACAATCCAGAATTAATTTGTGAAAGATGGCTATAACTACATTAAATAGAATCCTGTGGGATAAGCAGATTACAGCAGAAACTAAAACCAAAATATTTAAAACCATTGTTAGAAGTATCATGAATTACGGCTCAGACGTTTGGATTATTAATAAACACACAAGAACAAAATTAATGACAGCAGAGATGGACTTTTGGGGATGTTCGTCAAGAGTACCCAGACGTGAGAAAATTAGAAATGAAGTCATTAAGTACAGAATGAATGTGAAAAATTCAATTGTTGATTTTATCCAAACAAAAAAATTACAATGGTATGGACACACGAAAAGAAATTGCACAGGAAAGATTTCCAAAGAGAGTTATGGAATGGACCCCACCAGGAAGAAGGAAAAGAGGAAGATCACCTATCATCTGGATAGAAGAAATTCAGAATATATTGAGGAAACGAGAAATTGAAGATCTTTGGATGGACAAACAGCAGTGGAAGTGAGAATTCAATCACTTCTGTAATCTTTGGTTCCGGAAAATGTGTAAACCTTGTACAGCCAGAGTAAATTATATATATATATATATATATATGTAGTAATTTAAAATTTATGTTTATATTACCTCAAGATGTTATATTTTTCCTATTCGGAACATGTTTCGAGAGCTCCCGTGCTCTCATCTTCAGCCTTCGCGATCTTGCGTCTGGTGAAGTATTTGTGTGTTGGCTGGATACTATTAAGGTTTCTTGTTGGTCTCTGGTATTTTAAAGTTGTATTATTGTGTGTGATTGTGGTATATGTATTTGTATTTTGTGTATTTTCGATGTTGAGTGCTTTGAAATACACAAAATACAAATACATATACCACAATCACACACAATAATACAACTTTAAAATACCAGAGACCAACAAGAAACCTTAATAGTATCCAGCCAACACACAAATACTTCACCAGACGCAAGATCGCGAAGGCTGAAGATGAGAGCACGGGAGCTCTCGAAACATGTTCCGAATAGGAAAAATATAACATCTTGAGGTAATATAAACATAAATTTTAAATTACTTTATATATATCAAGAAACGAACTGTAGCAGAAAGTGATTATATATATATATATATATATATATATATATATATATATATAGACTATATCTCCATCATTTTCTATATAAGTAACTCGATGTTTCTTGCAGTAATTATATAATTTGTGATGTTTTCAATTTGTTTCTTCTGCAAGTAGATAATATTGTATATTCTTTTTTATTGAAAACATCACAAATTATATATATATATATATATATATATATATATATATATATATATATATATATATATTGGCGGGGATCCCACAGCTACTGCCGCATCCCGCATCTCAGTTTCCATATCAACTTATTCTGTGTATCTTCATTCTTCAGATTCTTTTCTTCCGTACTCCTTTCGATCCCTTCTATCCATTTTAATCTAGGTCTGCCTCTTTTTCTTCTGTTACTAGGTCTGTATTTGAACACACTCACAGGTATTTTTTCTTCACTCATTCTCATTAGGAAAGCGGTTTACGTTTTATATCTTTTTATGTTATTATTATTATTAGTACAACTTAAGTGAGTTTCGTAACCTAAAATTTTTCCAGCGCAAAAGTTATTTTCAAAATTATTTAATTTTTTCGAAGAACACGGTAGTTTCTATTTCGAATGGCATTTCATGGTATCGGATTTATTGTTTTTAGATGTAAGCGTAGAGGTTTCGTGTCCGCGATCGTCCTACGAGTTGGTACGGCTCACCGGGTTTTAAACGTAAGAAATTGACTTATCCAACGGTAATCACGTTGGGAAACTGAAAACAAGGAATGCGCTAAGCGACGAGGTATAATTGGCGAGAATCGGTACAGTCGGCGTCCCCGCCGCTACTTAATATTAATATGCAGCGCACGTTGGAGCGGGTTGTGTTTTATACAGAAGCCCACATGTTTACGGTGGTCATTAAATATTTCAGCAAAATGTTACCGCTCTAAACGTTCCGAGTAAATAAACACGACAAATATATTAGACGCGTCGGCTGCTGATGTTATAATTAAACAGCGGTACGTTAATACCGGTTGTACCGCTGATCATATTAAGTTCGCCGAAAATTGGTAATTACATGTGATTCAGTGCCGTATGCTACTGTCCTGTAATGTCTTTCAGTTCATTTAAATAACTCGGTGATGTCTATACTGATTACTTAGAGCACTCAAATTCGGTGTCGGATTAAGGGGGGTGGCTAAAGGCCAGGGCCCCGCTTGTCAGGGGGCCCCATGCCCGACCATTTAATTACTATGTTATTTGGATTTATTTCAAAGCTATTAACTATTCATATTGATGAAATGCGAGTTAGTGCAAAGAAACGTGTAGAGGTTTACTCCCAGGACTTAGAACATTGTTTAATTTTTGAACTGGAACTGTTTATACCAGTGTTGAAGTCGCAACCGCAAGGCTTTTTTTTAAATCGAAAAAATAAAACTGAAAATGATAATACACTGTATTCTCTGTCTGTTTTAAATTGGATAGTTAACACTGACATTATTGATATAGGTGTATTTCCAAATACATATCCAAATAGAGTATCGATTGTCTCTCACTATTCTTATAGCGAACTGCGAGGCTGAGAGATCATTTTCTACTCTTAAAAGAATCAAGAACATGTACCGATCAACAGTGCTTGATACCCGCTGAACTGATTTAGCCAGATTAACTATTGAAACAGATTATTAAAAACATTGGATTTGGATGATTTGATAGCAGAGTTTGCCGAAAAGAAGAGCAGAAAGAAATATTTCAATTAAATTATTTTGTATTCTCTAATTTATTTTTACTGTTGATTATTATAAAAATATCTTTGAAATAAAATAATAGTAACAGTTTCAGCATCTATTTAATCAGTGTAAAATAAAAAATGTATGAGTAAAAATACGGTTTAAGAACAATATTTTGTTTATTATATTTATTAAATGATCGTCTGAATAAAGTAAAGTATTGCGTAAAACGCGAAAATTTCATACTTGTGCCCTGCTCTTAAATAGCCTCGGGCCCCCCATAGCCTTAATCCGGCCATGCTCACTTTGGAAAGTAACGTATAATAACGACCTGGAAAGTACCAACTTGGATAACAGATGTAACCAAAAAAGAGAGTAAAAATTATTGAACAAGCGAAGGAGTCGTCAGATTTAATTCGACCGCTTGTCTGTCTGGGCTCACTAGTTACTGAGGACAATATTATGGCCGAAAAAGTAAAAGAAAGGATATCTGCTGGAAACAGATGTCACTTCTACCTACAAGGAATATTTAAGTGTACAAACATGAGCAGAGCAACCAAGATTCGTCTCTATAAAACAGTTCTCAAGCCAGTTGTCATGTCATCATCATCAGCCGTGGCTCTACAACCCTTGGTGGGTCTTGGCCTGCTCCAAGAGTCGATTCCATTCTTCCCTATTGCGTGCCCTGGCTTTCCAGTTTCTTATGTTCAGGTTTCCGAGGTCCTTCTTTATCTGGTCTTTGAATCTACTTCGGGGTCTTCCCCTTTTTCTACTGAATTGCAAGCATGATTTTACAAAATAGCACATAGGCTATCTGAAGAAAACGTTGGTGACCTAGAAGGCTGTGGTATTGCTTGTATTACTGAGAAATTTCTAGTTCCTATTTTGGCTGCACTGCAAATTCATATTGAGGTATATTCTTAAACAAAAGTTACTTTTTTCAAATATCTTCTGTTGTTACCCACGTGTGTTGATTTGTTTTGATCCCTTTTATACGTTTTTAAAATGATTAAACAAAAGGGACTTTAAAAATATAATAGCCTAAAAGGGACAGATTTGACAGAACAAATACAATGACAGTGTAGAATAAGCTCAGTGTGGAACACAGTAATAATTTAGTTGTAAACAGTGAAAAACTCCTCCCAGTGTTTCAAAGAAGACACTTCAGAAGACAACAAACTAAAACATGTGAAACGGCAAACTTGTGAAACATGTGAAAACTAAAACAAATGTTACTATAATCGTTCATTTTAATACAGTGGAACTTGCTTATAACGACATTCAAGTGACCGGACAAATATTCTCGTTAAAAGCGGGTGCTCGCTACATCCGAGTTGTCGACTCGCAAGCCTAAATTTTTATACCGTGATTATTGAACACACAACAAAAAAACCTACTATAGAAGAGGCTTTGCACAATCAAATTTTGACATGTTTTGCATTCTACGCTTAAAAGTGAAATTTAGACTTTAAACATTTTTTTGACGCTAACATTCTTTGCTGAATATTGGCGTACAGTGCATTCGCGAAATATAGTAAAAGTAACTGTGTAAGAAAAACGTACAAAAATCAGCTGGCTATCTGGCAAAAAACGCGAAACTTTCCATGCCACATGTACAATATTTATTTTTAAATTACAAGAAAATTGACTGTAATTTATTTGTCTTTTTGTTCTTCGTTCTAAATGGAATCGTCAAAATTATATTTCGCACACAGAACTTAATTAACCTTAAAAACGTTCATCTATTTTTGTTTGTTTAGTAATTTTGTATCTTTAGATATCAAAACAGTTTTATAATTTATTTAAATTATTCTACGAATTCATCACTTACATTATTAGTTTCACTAAATTGCGTTATTGATTTTAAACGAATGTTTAAAATGCTGTATTGTAACGAACTTTTGTTACACCTTAACCCATGAATAAGCCTGCGATAAAATTCTCGTTATAACCAAGTCTCTAATGCGTTCCTACTCGTTAAAAGCGAGTTTAATTATCATTACTAAGATACGAAACCAAACAAATCTCGTAATTTTGCTCGTTACATCCGAGTTCTCGTTATAAGCGAGCTCGTTATTCGCGAGTTCCACTGTATTTTAAATTCAGTTCTTGTAATACAGTGTGTTATATTATATGTGAGAGAAAAATTTACTATTTGTGAAATTGTGTAATGGTCTGGTATATAACTTGACAATAAAACGTATGAACTGCAACAGCACAAAGACTTTCTGGACTTCAGAAAAGAGTGAAAAAAATAATCTTTTTGACATAAATTTGACGCATTTCTGTACCATTCAATAGGAAAGGGTTCTCTGGTGGTATGTTATGTTAAGTTAAAGTTAAGTTTAAGTAGGCCTATAGTTTAAAGATTTTAAGTATACGTTAAAGGTTTAAACTATGGTTTGAAGTATAGTTTAAAGAAGGGGCGAACCTAGGATTTCATTTTGGGGAGGGATTTTTTTTTACCACATATCGTTTTCTTAGAGTATTTTTTTCTCATATTATAATGAAAATCGTACCAACACATTAAAACTAATGGGTAAAGAATGGCTGTAATTCACTAATTTCATAAAAATCAATTAATAACATTCAGTTTGGCTTGGAACCCTAATAATACCTTTCTGTGCAATATAAATACTTTAAAGAGAACGTTAAAATTAAGAAAGTAAATTTTGTATGTGTATGTGTGTGTTTGTGTTGTAGGGTTAACACATGCAAGAACACGAAAAATTTTAAATGAACGTATGTTTAATTTTACAATATTTTGTTTTTTAAAGCTAGATAGAGTCTATTACAACAACCCATGTCCGTTATGAATAATAATGTTAATGAATTAAAACTCATTCACAGGATGTGTTTTGTGATTGAAGTTATCAACATGTAACATTAAGTTAAAATATATAAAGATATCTCCCTATTTATCGTATCCAGCTGAAAAACGTACCGTATCCTACTCTCTTTCAAGCCGACTTCTTTTCACTTTTCACCATTTCTTTCAACATTTGTTATATTATTATTGAGTATAAGGCCTATTATTGTAGATTAGTTAAACTTGTCATTGACCCAAATAGTAATTTTTTGAAACTGACAAAACTTGAAAGTCAATTAATTACATTTCAAAAACATAACCAGTTTTAAATTTTTTGCTCCAAAATGTTTAAAATTTTTTCGGATTTCGGGGGGATATATCCCCCCTAGGTTCACCGTTGGTTTAAAGGTGTAAAGTCTAGTAGGCCTATAAACAATTTCGCATGACGTATGTTAGTTTGTATGTAGATGTTTACGACTCGAGCTCGCTCGTAAACTTTCGTGGTTTTCGTTAATATAACAACAAGCTTTCTTGATTCAACGCCGTTTTTCTATTACTTTGAACACGAAACGTTTCGCCCATACTACGATGGGGCATCCTCAGCAGCTCCACTGAGACCTATTTACTCGAGACTACTTTTTTCAGCATAAATGTGGTCCGTTTTCTCAGAAACTACCACATGTATCTCTGTCAAATGTGTACCACATATTTTACAGAATTACATATATTTACATATTTTACATCTCCGTCACGGACCATGGTGGGAGCGGAGCGCGGAAACTATGTTTGCCCCTGGTGACAGAGACCGTAGTTGTGGCTGTGCATGGCAGCTTAGAGGAGGGTAGACTGCGATGTCACAAACATCCGAGTGCGTACACCACCTCGGAGGAGAGACAGTGAATATGTTTCGCTTAGACCGTATTAAATCCATTGTATAGTACCTTTACGTTTCTGAAAACGGATTTCCATCACACTTTTGTAGGCTTTGGACTGGCAAAACGATAAAATGGACGATGATTTTGGCGTGTTATTTTTTTTGTTACTTTTTTGTATTTTTGTTCTTTTTTATTTTTAATATTTTAGTTTTTTTAATTTGTTATCTGTTACATTTTTAAGTAGCATATATATAAATTCATCACACACACAGGCCTCTGTGTGTGCGCGCGCTCGACCTACTCCAGTTTCTGAATGAAAGAAACAGCTTTTAAGCACGATCTGATACCGCCTGTTTCTTCTTGCTTTTGAACTGTTCTGTCTATACTTTCGTCCTCTTTCCTCTTCTTTACTTGTACGCTCAATTCGTTCCCATATACATACAAACCGGACGGCCTACGAAACATATCTTCTACCAGAAACCAGTGGGCAATAGAACAAGGAGAAGACCCCAAAGTAGATTCAAAGATCAGATAGAGGAGGACCGCAGAAAACTGAACATAAGGAACTGGAAAGCCGGGGAACGCAATAGGGAAGAATGGAGTCGACCCATATGATGATGACACATACAAACCGCTTCTTTTTCCAAGTATTGTATGACTTTGAAAAGGTAAATTACAATGTTAATGCAAATAAGAAAAATACCAGAAACTATAGATAAGTGTTTTCAAATTAATGGGTAGATGTATTACTACGTTACGCGTAATGATTGACATTAAAGTTAAAACGTAAATTGACTTCTGACAATAACATAAGAAGCGCGCAAGTTTTGGTCGTGTCCGCACTATTCTTAACACCCTGTTAACATGTTAATAGTTCAAGAATGGTACAATATATTGAGTGATACAATAATATTGTGTACTTTATGTTTTACTATACAGTAGAAACTCTGTTAACTAAAACAAAAGGGGGATTAAGGTGGTTTCGGATAATAATTAAGATGTAATTTTTTGAGGTTTGAGGTAAAATAACTGAAGGCAATATGCAATATTATTAAAAGATTTTAACAAAAATCAAACTATTTACATAAAGTTATTTTTCAGCACTAGTTTTATAATTAAAAAAAATATATATATTTTCCTTTGTTTTTTTTTTTTTTCACATCCCTTTCATGCAGCAATCTCGCCATCGCTTCATTAGCAGAACGTCACGGGGTTTTGATTCTTCAGATTGTTCGGTGAACCGTAACACTATCTGAAAATATGAATAAAACTCCGTGAGGAAAACACGTATTTCATATAACCTAATTTAATGCCCTAATCCGAAATAAAAACTCTTACCCCTAAGGGATTGAACATCTAGTCAGCGGTGTCATGGGTGCTGCTCTCTCCTGTGTCATCGTCTTCGTCGTCCTTTTGTTTCGTGAACCATAAAAACACAGCCTTTTACTTTCTCGTTTTGACACGTCTTCATTGTTTTCTTGTTTGGCATCTTCGAAGCATGCTCTTCAAACTTATTTTTCATCTTGACCCAATCAGAAACAGTAGTAACACCAACACCAAAATCGGCTGCCACAGTTCGCAAATCTCGTAATTTTTAATTCTTTTAATTGTCTTCAATTTTTCTTCAATCATTATCACGACCCGTTCCGCTTTGTTGACATGACGCACAATTTATTACACGTTTATTACATTAGTTTTCGTGTTTTATTCGGAAAACAAATTTCCATTGTAAAAAGCGGGAATATATAATTTTTGTTTGTTTGTTCGATCGTTTCGGTTAAACGGTGTTTCGGTTAATGGAGGTTCTACTGTAATTGTAGCCCTATTCAACTTTTTAGGAACCCAACGACAAAATACATAAGTAAAATTTATTTACATGTGCAGCACGTTTGAACACCGTAAAGTTCGGTTTTATGTACCGGTATCGTCGTATATACTCTGTCTTCGAAAATCCGTACAAATCGATTATTCGAACTCCCCGTACAAATCGATTTGTTCGGGTTTTTGCCTCCCTACTGTATTCTAAAACGATACGCGTTCGTTGCCCCTTCACGGCTGGGACGCAGTCTTCTGAGGCAGATAAACACTCATAAAACGATACGCGTTCGTTGCCCCTTCGCGGCTGGGACGCAGTCTTCTGAGACAGATAAACACTCATAAAACGATACGCGTTCGTTGCCCCTTCACGGCTGGGACGCAGTCTTCTGAGACAGATAAACACTCATAAAACGATACGCGTTCGTTGCCCCTTCACGGCTGGGACGCAGTCTTCTGAGGCAGATAAACACTCATAAAACGATACGCGTTCGTTGCCCCTTCGCGGCTGGGACGCAGTCTTCTGAGACAGATAAACACTCATAAAACGATACGCGTTCGTTGCCCCTTCGCGGCTGGGACGCAGTCTTCTGAGACAGATAAACACTCATAAAACGATACGCGTTCGTTGCCCCTTCGCGACTGGGACGCAGTCTTCTGAGACAGATAAACACTCATAAAACGATACGCGTTCGTTGCCCCTTCGCGGCTGGGACGCAGTCTTCTGATGGAAAGCTTTTCTGTATACATTCGCTTCGGTTATTAGTGGATATTAGCCTGTAATTTATAATTATAATTCGTAGTTTTTAATTATAATAGCTGATGCTGTTAGCGGAAGAAGTAACTGAATTGCATGGAGGTGATCCAGAACCCCCCCCCCCGCCAAGTAACCTAACATTTTTCAAGTCACATAGTGCGATGTTCTTCCCTAATATCAAAGACAGATTACAAACAAAACTCACAATGACTCCCAATTTCACGGCAGTAGTGACTGGCCACGGAAAAACGAAATCTTACCTTCACCACTTCAAGATAATAAACCACCCAATGTGCCAGTGCAATGCAGGAGAACAAACAGTGGATCACGTCATATATGAGCGTGAGATGTTAAAAAATCAGGGACGAAATTAATCAATAGTGTAAAAAAATCAGGAACTTGGCCACCTACAAAAGTAGATTTTTTAAATAAACATCTAAAAGAATTTTAAACATTGATCAGTGCAATAATAATCGAATAAGTTTTTTATTGTAAATAATGAAATATTGACATATAAGCATTGTGAGCTATGTTATGCAATACGTATTTGTTATTACTTGATGTAAATGTATATAAACACATTGTAATTCAAATAAGGAAAAAAATTAGCACGTAATGTTACACAATTGTAATGGAGCATGCTGTAAAATATAATTATTAAAAAAAAATAGTGCGATGTATAAAGGCGTTTCTCAAAATGCAAACACGAATTGCCAGACAACCAGAAATCTTTGAAATCTGAGAATTCGTGTAGTCCAGTGTACCTCTAATGAAAACCAAGACTAAGGTAACTCTCCCATAATGTAGGTAGGTTGTCCAGCTTTGTACGATATTTCTGTATTTCTACAGCGTGTATTTTACCAGTTTTAGATCATATTTTGGCAGCTGTTATGGACATAAATGTATCCGTATTTGCAAATTAAATCCGAGCCGTGTTGATTATTATGGCGTCGATTGAACGTTAAGTCCGACTCGGAGAAATTTACGGAAACGTGCGCGCGCGCGCGCGTGTGCACTGAAGTATAACCGTCTCATTTGCAAGTGCAGTAAAATACTTGATAAGCTTCTGTCGGCAGCCGGGGATTGTCACAGCCAGTTGACTTCTTGTTTAGAGAATATTTACGAACGCAGTTCACCGCTAGCGAAAGAGTCATAAAGTAGCAAGGCTGCCGAGACAGAGGCCGCATTCTTCAGGTGCACACGCGCGCGCCTCCGCTAACACATGCATATGCGCGCCGCTTACAATTAATCACCGTGTCCACCCTTTCGCGGGGACAACTACCCTTCGCCCTTCGCTCAACAAAAGGCCCGATTTTTGCGCCATGACATTCGTTCGCACTGTTATTGCAACGCGTGACAAATGGTTGTGCACACACACGCACGCACACATGCACACGTCCGGTTGTCGGCGTCCACTGCCCTGGACTAATAAAATTAGTAAATATTGAATCGTACACATATGTTTGTCCTATAATTGTGTGTGTGTACACGCCTATTTTAGTATATTTAAAAAGACTGCCCTGCCACGAAGGAATAGTGAACAATTTCATATAGTCTCCCTTTACTGTACTTTATAATCGTTTGTTTCTAAAATAAAAACAACTACTTCTGTCAATAACACTGATAATAGGTCGTTGATTAAAAATTTTTGCCATTATGTAATCGATACAATTGGTTTTACGGCTGTCCGTTACGTCATGTGCTTATAAAGATCGTAGAGTATTGTATAAATAGAATTTTTACTAACACGAAATGGCTTTGTGTTTGTGCGTTATACGGCACACGCTAAGTTATAAATACTCTCCTTTATAGTTATAGTTATTTAACATTGTTATATTCTTGTGAGTGTATGAATACTTGTATGGAGTTCTGCAATAGAACCTTGCCAGCGCTAACTGTGTACGGCACTAACCTTGTCAGCAACGTAATTAAAACGGCAAGGCTTGAAAGTCTATGTTAACTGTAACATAGAGGGTACTAAAACTGTGACATTCATTTTTCACATTTATTTCTTTGATATCACGTAGGCGCACGCATGTGTTTGTGTAGAAAACATAAGATTTACGTGTACACTTGAATCCCAGAAAAGTTTCCTTTCGATCTGTAGGCTGTGAGGACCCGTTTAATTAAACTGATGCATCTGATTTTTAGTATAGCCTACCTCTTTGTTTCGCACAAGCTTCTTTGCTTCCAATCGTGTTTTCTTCACCCGTGAATTGTCCCCTATTCTTTTTCCTTTGCTTTCTTAATTCCCAAATCTTCTTGATCTCTACTGTCCCGCGTTCGTTGTCTGTAAATAACCCACCGCCTGAGTTATACTTCTTCCGTAAGTTCGCTTATTAGTTCTTATCTATTGTGACCGATTGTAATCGAACCTATGACTCTTCTTAGATACTTCAACTCTGCTACGGAAAACTTACTCGGTGTAAACTCTCGCGGCCGGTGTCAATAGGATTAAACTATTCGGACCGTTAGGCCGTGGTCCAGGGATATCAGAAATTTGAGATACCGCTCCGAAACGTCTGGTATCCAGGATTACCAGGTCTTACGTTAGCCCCGTAAATTTTACGTTGTTTAGTTAACTTTACGTCTCACGTTTTTATTTCTCCCTTCAGACACTTTCTTCCGTTTATTTATTTTTCAGTCAAAAATCCATTTCAAAATGGCCGCTATGAAGACATTATTTTCAAAACAGCTGTTGAAGACATTACCACGGAATAAGAAAAATAAGATTGTTAAAGCTGTTTGTGATTTCAGTTTGGATTTGTTAACATTTTTAAACACAAACTACGATTTCAGTGAACACAATAAACGTACAAGGATATTAAGCTTTTCTCTAGATTTGTAGATTTTGTGGCAGTTGTTGAAGTGTGTGAATTCAGAATCATATAGATGTTGATCAGCTGTATGAGGAACTGTAAACCAGTGTTAGCTGAAAGTTCAAGGTGTGAGGGTAGTGATGTAGAAAAAAGTGGGTTCGTTTCTTTTCCAGTGTTTAAAATACAAAGATCTGCAGTAATATAAGCAAAGTTGTAGGATATATGTATATATATATATATATATTACTATAATACTTATAACTATTTTACCTCAAGATGTATTTTTTCCTTTAGGAACATGTTTCGGGAGATTCTGTTCTCCCATCTTCAGCCTTCGCCATCTCGCTCAGCAAGATGGCGAAGGCTGAAGATGGGAGAACAGGATCTCCCGAAACATGTTCCTAAAGGAAAAAATACATCTTGAGGTAAAATAGTTATAAGTATTATAGTATTATATACATCAAGAAACGGACTGTAGCAGAAAGTGATTGAAATATATATATATATATATATATATATATATATATATATAATAACATATTACAACGTTATTTTTCGACACTTACTTTTACACATATGCTCTTACTCATTTGTGTGCACTTACCCACGTCTCGGAGGTATACTCTTCTTCTGCAGTATTTACCTTGATGTTCCCCGGCTGGGTCGCAGGCTTTGGTCGTTGATTGAGTGTGGATAAGCACGTGAATAATGTTATAAGTTTTAAATACAAGTAAAGAGTACAGAGGATTTAGTACTGGTTGTGAAATTAGTACGAATGTTTTAATAAAATCATATTCATTTGATTTATTCTTTAAAAATTTAAATTATCATGTTATTAAATTTTAGTGTGGGTTAATTATTATTTGAACCCTTATATTCAATCTGAATATAATGCACTTTTAACGTGTTTACATCTTATTTCTTATATTTGTAAGACATAGTATACACATACATAAATCATATATGACCTGAAATATTACACAGACATATAACATATAACACATATAATTATTATAAAAACGTGATTAATACGTATAAAATTCAATATTCATCTTGTCTTTGCAAGTGTGGTTTTCAATATAAACCACTTACTAAAAACTTTTAATTAATTAAATATTTATTAAAATATTAATAGAGAACATTTATTACTTTAATTGATCCTATTATTTAATGTCTCAATTAATTAACAATCTTCTAATTATGTAACTCTCATATTTGAAATTACTCATCTAATCAATTACAAAATACAATAAAAATATGGTTCTTCCTTGACCATTTATTTATGAGATTACTACAGTTATATTCTCTATTCTCAATTATATTTTGAACAATTATTTATTCATATGCAAATTTAAAAATATACTAATGTTTTTGTAAACTTGTATATGGAAACTAGAGCTTTTCTCGATAGACCTCAGGGTCATTTATAATATTAAATAAATGTCACCTGCATTTTTCTGCAACCATTTAACTTTGTCGTTACTGTCATCTGGACTCTCGAGTTTGTTGATCCTCTCCGGTATCACCTTCTCTGTCTCTGCGTCGTTGAATTCCTCGCTCCGTCTCCTGGATGCTGAGTTCTGACGTGGACCTCTAGTCGTGATGATGTACGGCTGGATGTAGCTGCATGTGCTGTCCCTGCGTCCTCTCGTCTTCTTGTTCTAGTTCATCTCGTCTTCTTATCTTGTCCCTCGTAGATGTCTAGAAGTTCTATGTAGACTTCTCGAATTTCATCGTAGTTACAACTCTCGTAGATTCATTAGTATAGTCTTTTTAAAATCACTCGTGTTCATTAATACTTGCACCGACGTAATGCCGGTTCCATCGCACTTCAGTTTATTGAATACTGTTTAATACATTACTAAAACTTTGTAAAATTTACGTATCGAGATGCGTGGATATCGCGTACTATCTGAGCTTCATCTGAAAATCATCTGAGAAAGAGTGTGTCGCTCGCTGGGGTTTTATACTGCTGCCGTCGTTGAAATTCCTGTTGGAAACTGTTTTGACAACATTGAATAGGTCGGCGCGTCGGTTTAATCGTTACTTTCAACCTACGCGTCTTTCTATGAAGCGCACACTTTTATAAATATTATTTCACCAATCGTTCGGTATAATATTAAACTTTGTTTATGCAAATTATGAATGTTACGCTGTGTAAATTATGGCAGTTATGGCAAAATTTCACACGGTATCTGAACGGTTCCCACGATTAATGACCACTTAACGCCAAACTGAAGCGCCAGGCGTCAGCTATGTTTTTACATATGTCGCTGATTCGTGTGACTTCTGGTTCACGTTCAGTACTTAAAAAACTGTGTAAAATCTTCCACCCTCGTTTGCATAATTCAACCTGTCTGTCGTTTACACATCTACACATACACACACACGCAGACTGATACACAGGCGGCCGCATGTCGTTCTGACGTCACCTCTGCCGGTCAGTGCGTGTCATTTTCTCCCCTTCGTTACGTTTAAAAACCAACTAAGCTATGTGCTTCCATATGCATTCTTACTTACAATATTTGATTTATTTAAAATTAAATACTGCGTTTATTTCTTACATTATTTCTTATACCTAACGCATATTTATTACATTATTTTTCTTATTTACATTTTATATATTCCATACGTGCTTTCGTATGCTATCATACCTCAGTCAGGGGTTGATACATATACTTATGCTAAACGTATCGTTGCAATATATATATATATATATATATATATTATAACAACACAAATTAGCAATTTAAATATAATTTAAACTGTGTAGCCCCACGCTTTTGGGAGACAGTTTATACAACGGTATATCTTTGTGTATATAGGTTGCAAATACAAATTTAATTGTGTTTGAGGAGCCCCACGTTCTTGGGACGTCAAAATTTTATAACACTACAAATTGATATTTATTTAATGTAATTTAAATGTGTGTGTTATATAACATAACAAATTCAATTTAATTTATTGAATTGATTTCATGGGTGTAATCGTAATAAGAAGATGATACGTTATTTAAGTTTCAAAATTGTTCCATAGTTTATTTATTAAACAAAATCTTTCATATCGCATATTAAACATTGACTCATTATTATATCGTTTGTACGAAGTTTTCGTACATAACTTATTACTAACAAATTACATACACAAGTTATACACAAATCTTATTATCTAATTTTAATTATGTTTATTCATTTATATTTATTTATTTTTATTATTTATTTTTATTATTTATTATATATATATATAGAGAGCAACAGTACAAACACTAACGGTACTGTGCATTGCCAAAATAAATGAAATAAATAAATATGAGTTAATAAACATGATTCAGATTGCATAAGCTGGATCGTAGTTAAAAATAGGGAGCGCAGAATTCATGCATGGACATGCATTTTTGACACACCTGTCGCTAGGTTGTGTACACGCGTATTTTGTTTGTGTGTGTGAAGCCTGTCCGTTCCTGAAATGTAACCAACCCTTTTCAAGTAGAATAGTTGTATGTTTTATTTTAATCATAAGAAAAATATGTACGATAGGGTAAAACAAAAGACACCAAAGTGTATAGAAATTAAAGGTGAATAAAGTGTTAAAAGACCGTACCGATGTGACGAAAGGTGCAATTACTATACGTAAAAAATGAATAACTCTTTTTGTGAGTACCATAAAGAAGTGCAATTTACGTATAGTAATCACATAAAAATTAGTGATCGATTGAGCATGAGTGATGTGAAACAAACTTCGTAATTCGCGAAGATAGGCGAAAATTGTGACTTGAACCAGAGTGAGGAAAGCGACGCTCGACAGAATCTGACAGGTCAAATATTGTTCAGACAGGAATTTTTGCACGACCTGACTATAAATACCAGGTCGCGCTAATAAAGTTTCTTCTCGATTCAACCGTTGCCGCAGGAGGCTATGTCAGTCGACGACGCCAATTCACATCTATAGTAAGAGTCACAGGACAAACTAGATGTCCAACCAGAGCCGCAGAATACATACGATGAGGTCTATGGACACACCGGCAACATATGACGTGAGACGAGACGACTATTAAACAATACATGCAGTGGAACACGACCAGAGGACCAGAAGCACACGGAGAACACGACCAAAGGACCAAAGGAGGACGTACGGATGATTAACCACGTCAAACGAGGTGATAAAAAACCATTGTAATTATAGACATTTGAAAAACACTAATTAAAATTGGAATGAAAGACATTCAACCAGTATTAAAATAAATAAATTGTACATAAATGTAAAAGCAGAATAAAAGTTAGAATAATATTTCTTGTATTAAAGTTAGTAATTGAGAGTAACGTAAATGATAAGAAAAATATTTAATTTTTGAATTAACGTAATTAGTAAAGTCTTGTTGATAAAGGAGAATGCATATGCAGTAGAAAGTTAAAACAAATTAATATAAAAGAAATTTGAATACAAGTAAACTCATTATTCAAGCAAATTAATCAGCAATTGCAAAAAGATGAGCACACAATGAGTAAGCCGAGAGCAAAATAAATATTTAATTAATTAAAATTAGATAATAAGATTTATGTATAACTTGTGTATGTAATTTGTTAGCAATAAGTTGTGTACGAAAGATTCGTACAAAAGATATAATAATGAGTCAATATTTAATATGCGAAATGAAAGATTTTGTTTAATAAATAAATAATGGAACAATTTTAAACTTAAATAACGTATCTTATTACGATTACACCCATGAATTCAATACATTATATAAATGCAAATTGTGTTGTTATAATATATATATATATATATATATATATATATATACACACACACACACACACATACATTGAGTATTCCTAGCTTGAACGCGTTTGTAGAAAGAATGTTCTCCCAAATGAAATTAAAGTGGAACAAGAAATTAACCAATGAAATTAAATGTGAGACAAGGAGTCGAATAAAGCGGAATAAAGGACTGTTGTAAACATTTCCTTTTCGTGCAATCAATACCAAACGTTACCTTTATTATTATTAAGCCTGTACAATGCTTACACATTTTCCGGAACCAAAGATTAACAGAATTAATTGAATTCTCATCTTCGACTGCTGCTTGTCCATCCAGAGATCTTCTTCAATTTCTCGTTCCCTCAATCAGAGGGAATTTCTTCTATCCAGGTGGTCTTCCTGTTTTCCTTCTTCCTGGTGGAGTCCATTCCATAACTCTCCTTGGCAATCTTTCCGATGCCATTCTTTTTGTGTCCATACCATTGAAATTTTTTGTTTGGGTAAAATCAACAATTGAATTTTTCATATTCATTCTGTATAAAACTTCATTTCTAATTTTCTCACGTCTGGATACTCTTGCCGGACGTATCCAAAAGTCCATCTCTGCTGTCATTAATTTTGTTCTTGTTTGTTTATTGTTAGTCCAAACTTCTGAACCGTAGGTCGTGATACTTCTAACAATGGTTTTAAATATTTTGGTTTTAGTTTCTGTTGTAATTTGCTTATCCCACAGGATTCCATTTAATGCAGATATAGCCATCTTTCTGGATTGTATTTCTTTGTCTTGCTTCCCACTGGCCGTAATTTTCACCCCTAAATACTTGGGTTCCTCTGTATATGAAATCTTCCCCATGTCTTCCTCCATATCAAGTCTTGATGAAGGTCATCTATTGCCATGTATTTTATTTTATTCATATTTACCTTTAGTCCCCATTTCTGAGATTCCTGTATCAATTTTCTAGTCGTGTACTCTATGTCTTCAAAATCGTGAGCCAAAAGTAATTTTTCATCAGCAAACTGTAATGAATAAACCGTATCACCATCAAGTGGAATTCCCATGTTCCTGCACATTTTTTTTCTAAGTCTCTATTGCTTTCTCCATATAAATTTTGAAAAGCGTGGGTGGACAACATCCCTGGCGTAAACCTTTGGTCACTTGAAACCCAGGTGACAAATTCTTTTCTATTTTTATTCTCGTTATTGAATTGTTACAGAAATTTGGTATAGCTTTTATGATAGTGGGTGTGATACTAGTCTTCAAGCTGTCCACAGATTGGCTAATGGTACATTGTAATAGGCTTTTTCAATGTCAATAAAAACTAAATGAAGAGGTTGTGATAAAACTGTTTTCTTTTCAATTATTTGCTGCAAGGAGAAAATATGATCTATAGTTTATCTACCAACTCTGAAACCTGCTTGTTCTTCAGCCTCCATTTCCTTATATTCAGCTTCTAAAAAATGTTTAAGTACTCTTCTATAAAGCCTACTCAGTGTGCTATTAACTGTTATGCCTCTATAATGTTTGCAATAATCTTCAGTTTCTTTTTTTCAGAATATAAAAAAATGATAATAAATTGTTAAGAACGGCCGATCTGAAGAATAAATACGTAGCCTATAAGGTAACACAGCAGTAGAAACTAGTGGCACACCAAACCCTTCAAAACGTTTTTAAACTAATGATGTAATGTGCTTAGATTTTACAAATAATATCCGCACAGTCATATGCTAATAATTTTATTGGAATTCGAATTTTTAAGTTTTTGTTTTTGTTTGGGATGTTGTATTTCCCCAACCTTGTTTAATATATATACTTTGATGACATGTTGAGAGCATGGAAATCCAGAGTGACTTCGGGAATACAGCTTAACAAATCAATTTGTATGTGTTCCCTGCTCTATGCGGATGACATAGTTCGTATTCAAGAAGATGAGGATGCTTTACAAAGAGCTATGTTTCAATTACAAGAAGTGGCAAGAAAGTACTCACTGACAACTTCAGTAAGAAAGACCAAAACCATGGCCTTTAAAGGTAAATATCCGGTGAGGACTAAGATAGTTATAAACAACAGCACTTTAGAACAAGTGAACCGTTTCAAATATCTCGGCTGTGCAGTAAGCTATGAATCTGAATATTATATAAGAGAAGATAAATAAATTTAGGAATATTTGTGGTACGATTCATAGAAATCTTAGAAATAAAACAAGATACAGCACAAGGATTAAATTTTATAAGACAGTTGCAATACCCACTCCGACATATGCGAGTGAAGCGTGGGTCATGACAAAAAAGGAATGCGGCAAGATTCAGAGTGTTGAAATGCAGTTTCTTCGAAATGCTTTAAATTATACATTGCAAGATATAATAAGGAATGAAGTTATCAGAGCAGAACTAGAAGTAAAGGACATAAATGAAATTTTTGCAATTTACAGAAGACTATGATGGGATCATCTGCAAAGGATGACAGAGGATCGATTGCCGAAAGCGGCACTGAACTATAAAGCCATTGGTACAGGAGACGTGGGTCGTCCGAAGATGAGATGAATGCTGGAACAGGTTTATATAACCTAATCCTTGAAGAGAAGAAGAAGAAGTTTTTGTTACATTCTGATGTCTATGAAAATCTTCCTCTGTTTCCTCAAGAAAACCTGGTGTTCCTAGGCCACGACCTCACGGCCCGAATGGTTTAAATCCTTATACTTCTTCTTCTTCCAAAAAGCTACAGCCCTGCGTTTACCTTGACTTCCTCCATCCTTCGCAAATCTCGCTTCCACCTCTTGCAGCCATCGCCTACCCGCCTCACTCTCGCCACTTCACCATACAGGATTCTCTTTGGTCGCCTGTCTCGACCCATTCTCTCCACGTGCCCTAATCGACCGATCCTTTGGACTTAGCGAATTGTACTGTATCTCCTCCTTCGAGTATCTCATAGTTGTTCTTCATCCTCCAGATTGCTCCTTCCTTTACAGGACCATAAATTTTCCTTATTATTTTCCGTTCTTTTAGTTCTCACTGTTGCCTTCCATAGTGCGTACATAATTATTATCGTTATTAAAATCAGAAAGCTGTACAGTCCGCTTGGGAATTCTAACCGCTCACCTCCGTACAGTCGCTTTCTCCATATTCTCCAGTACTTTGATCGTCCATAGCGACTTCGGCCTTCACCATGTCTTTCACTGCTTGGCCCTTCGATGAGTCTTCTGTCCTGTGTATACCGCCCGTGTCGGGACAATCCCCCCCCCCCCCAAGATTACAGCTCGACAATAAAACCACTCGACGTTTGGAGGGTTGTGTTTTTCTTGGCTTGCCCAATTCAGTCTTTTAAATACTTTTTTCTATAAGTGTTTGGTAATTTAACAAAACAATGTTTTTAATTTTCGTCTGTTCAACCCAGCCAGGATTAATTTTTTTTGTCGTGAGATTCAAGTCTTGTGTCATTGTTAACTTTGTTGTTTTTTTATTTTTAATGTTGACTCCTTTTTTGCACTACTTGTAATTGGTACAGGCTTCACAGATCTGATACACTCGGCAGCTTTGGAGTCGAAAGTTATGAGCGATTCCGCGCAAGTTCTCTAGGACTATCGTTGATCATGCCCCTCGACTGTTGTCTTGATCCTCTTTGCTGTGTCCAAATACTTTTGCTATTTGTCGCAGGTTTAGCTCCAACAACCATTCCTCGTATTTCTTCCCAATTGCCAACTGTTATGTTTTAAAAGGGTTTTAATAAATTTCCGTATGGTTGTATGGTATAAGGACATAAGCACAGCGAACCGGCGACCCCATCACTCAATTTAATTGTTTGTTTTCGGCAAATCGTCTTTACAACTGTCATGGGAATTCCAAAGACGAATTGGGAACAACGGCTCTGTTTTTTGAAGTCTTTGGTTTACCCTGCCTATCCAGTTATGCCCAGAGCAGTTGAGGAGAGGACGAAGAATCCGCACGTTGTTAACGTCTGAGAAAAAGTCACTCTTTTCAAGGGCCTCGAAGCTGTTGGCGGTACATTGGCTAGTGCAACGAACTGCCGGACGTACGTTGTCTAGTGCAACAGTCAATAAGAGTTTCGTAATAATACAGATCATTTAACATGGTGTTAATGGAAAAATAAATGAGACATTATTCTAACGACACTTGAATGGTCCGAGTCCAATCTGCAGCAAGAGAGCAATTGTCGCGGAACCGTACCGCCGTAGCGTTTACGATTTTATTGCTTTCACTGTGTCTCACATTTTTTCTGAGATTTTCTTTATAACTTCGCACGTGAGACTCGTCGTCCACTTGTCTATTCATCATTTCCGTCCACTTTATATTCTTCAGTTCGGATATTGTCCTGGAATCTTTCTAGCCAATATTTTTGCGTGCTTCTTTACCTCAATCCAACAGGGACGCGGTTTTTAAGACGTAAAATGTTGGCGAATCTCGACGTTACTCCGTAATGGATTATCGCGTTTCGGACCGTATCAAAATATTTATAGTAAGCGTATGTATAAATTATTTCTGCACCCATCACCTTCACAAATTGCCACGGGACAACATCAATTGTGAAATTAAATAACAAGGCTATCCCGGTAGCCGATTCTGTAAAATACTTGGGCATCCACTTAGACAAAAAACTGACTTGGCGCAACCACATTTGGATGAAGAGAAAACAACTGGACACCAAGTTTCGCAAGCATTATTGGCTCGTGGTCAGAAAATCATTACTGTCAATGCGAAACAAGCTGTTGGTGTACAACACTGTCTTCAAGCCTGTGTGGACATACGGCTTACAGCTTTGGGGAACTCCATCTAAATCCAATATCGCCGTAATGGAAAGGTTTCAGACCAAGGTGTTCCGTGCCATAACCAACGCACCGTGGTTCACCACCAACAAAGACGTCTATAGAGACCTCAGTCAGTGAACCCATTGCGATGTTCAGCGAAAGATATGTGAAACGTCTTGAAGAGCGCACGAATTCTTTAGCCATAAGTCTACTAGACAACAGCCTGCAGACAAGACGTCTAAAGTTAACATTTCCTCTGGACTTACCTAGACTCTAACACTATAAGTACATTATACATAATCTGTTACTTTTAAATACTCATACAGAGAACTAGTCAATGGACTAGTTCTCTTCATGCCATGTATTCTGTCAACAATTATGCTTATTGTTATGTATTAACAGATTGCACAAATAAATGTAAAAAAAAATTATTGAGTAACGAGTTTTACGAAAGGAAACTGACCAACGAAAAAAATGAAAGTTGAAAAAATAATGACAAATGTCGAAATATATTTAAAAACGTTATAGAAAGGCAAAAACATGTAAAACATTACAACATATCGAAATGCGGGTAAGTTAAGTTTCGTGCGATCCAATACACGTTCATAAAGACGATTATGAATGTGTCTTTGTAAATAATTGCCGAACAAAATGGTTGGCGTTTAATTTACGGGATGTTTGTATCATCTCTTTGTTTTGCTCCCCCCCCCCCCCCCATCAATGCAGCAATATTGCCGCATTCCTTCCTCTGTTATTGCCCTTGTTATTATTATTATTGCTGTTATTATTATTAGTATTGTTATTGTGATTTCAGGCCGTAGTGATAATACCAACAACAACAACAACAACAACGTCCTCCCCTTGCAGTGCGGTTCGTTCATATTGGAGCGCTTATTTAATGGCAGGTTTCAGAATTCAGGCAAGTGGAAAATATTAGGCAAATTAATGTTGAAATGCAGTAACTTTTGGCCGAGGGGAAATCCGTTTTACTTGTAGTAATGCATGTGTTGATGTGTTCATAATGCGGTGAAAAGGGTCGGTGTATGCACGCTGTTGTGCGATCTTAAAAATTCATAATTAAAAACGATTCCCATCGTTATCAGTGCCGACGTTCTTTATTAACACGACCGATTTTGAAAAACGCGATTGTTCGTAACTCGTGTGTGTGTTTGTGCCACGCTAAACAGCATTCCTGAGTAGGTCTACGCCTCGTCAAGAGACTCACGTGGAGAAAACACCCAAAAGAAGAAGAAGAAGAAGAAGAAGAAGAAGAAGAAGAAGAAGAAGAAGAAGAAGAAGAAGAAGAAGAAGAAGAAGAAGAAGAAAACTGTACCGCAATATTACTCCCACGGCCAAAAGGATGACAGTCCGAAGACTTTGATGTAATAATGTATTCTTATTTACGTGGCATTTCCCTACACTGACTCTGCGCACCAATCAGATCGCACCGTTACCTAAGATGAGATTATCGTTTTGAGTCCGCGTTGCCACAGCCCTAACCTCAGAATCATTTTACGAGCTTTTTAAATATTCCCTGATATTCATAATCTGATTTAACTTTCTTACATGTTTATAGCGTTTAAACAATTGTATAGGTCCAAATTTGAAAAATCCATCGCGATTTTGTTTCCAAATCCGTTAAGTAAATTAGGTAAATTAATGCTTTTTTTTAACTACCTTAAAGTTGTTTTCTCCTGAAGACAATGTACGGTATAACGGTTTCTAGTGTAAACATCTCTCAGGGCCAGATTGTCCCTGCAGTTTATCAAAACCAAAGAAAAACGTGAAGTTTGCTAATATTATGGCTTAAATTACTAGCTTTATTTTGTGTATACAGTAATTGAATGAATCGATTGTATTGCGATACTGTCGATAATCGATTTTACCGACGCGACCGTTTCGCCCAATTATTTCGTAGCAATTATCGTTTTTAATTTACGTCGGTCAAATGTTAGTATCTCCATCCGTTATTTAGCAGTTTTACATTCTTCTGGATAAATTTATATAAAATGTGTAACTCATTTTTGTGTATTTATGTGGTTGTGGTTGTTGTTGTTATTGTTGTTGTTGCTTAGTAACGCTTTCTTTGTTTTTTTATGTTAACTTGGAGGTATGTTTTTAGTTATGTCACAGATTGATACTTAGTACCATTGGCGTGGCGTGGGTACAGAACAGCTGTTACCGGTTGTGATAGGCCTAAAACTTAGCCTAAAAGTAGTTAGTTCGAATTTTTTCTAGTACCAAGTTTTCTTTTTAGGCCCAAAATATTCTTTTTAGAGCCAAAATATTTTTTAACAATATTTTCTATCATTCGTTGGCAGAAGAAGAGGGCCCCGGTTCAACGGGATCTGACTCCATTATACTTACACAGAATAAATCAGGACACAAATAATCGAATTAAAAATAATAAGACCAGCAGAGAAACACATGATTAAACGAACAAAACATAAATAGGTAGGTAGTAACTGCTGCACGTTGGTTCCGAAAACAAACATAGCTGCCAACTGAGCATTTTGCCGGTTTATACAGCGGCAACATATTGGCTGGACGAATGGATCCCCCACTCAGCAGTTTGTACAGTGACAACTACTACGAGGTCAGTGACCGACGCAGTAAAACATTGCCGATGTCTGAGCCAGCAACACTAGACGGTGCAAGCGCCCAGCAGTTCGAAAGCAATGCTACGCTTTTCTTCAAGTTTCCCTACTAATATTGTTCGGATTTTAAATTATTTAATAACTAGACTATTTATTCTGTGATACAATTAATATTATTTTCTCTTATTAATAGAAAGATAATAAGCCACGCTACTGCTTAGTACTAACTTTTAATTTAACGTTCTGTGATGTTTATGCCCAAATGTGGTACGACGGTCAGATACAGAAGATGCAGATGAGCCAAATCCTCAAATCGAATGTCTTTGAACGACAGTTTACAGTAAAGTCTGGTGACGATTATTCTGAGTTAAAAAAATATTTCAGCTGAGGTACCGCGAGGGAGTGTTCTTGGACCTATTCTATACTCGTTGTACGCGGCAGATATTCCGAAATGCGATGGGGCATGGCCGGCTCTAGTAGAAGGGCGGAATATTAAACCTGGCAACGTCGCGTCTGAGGCCTATAAGCACAGTGTAATAAAAAAGCTAAAGTGAACATGTTATATTTTGATTTAATTTCATAGAATTACTAAAATCATGAGTAGGCCTATTTATAGCTAAATCTAAATTATAGGTATGTGCGCACTTAATACTGTACGTTTAAGTTGAAGAAATTAGTGAATTTTTGTTAGGCCTAATGAATTAATTTTTTTCGAATGTATGAATGAGTTAATTATTATATTTCTTAAATAATATAACAATATTTTACATAATAAACTTTTAATTTGCAAAAAATGAAGAATTATAAAACTGCCGTTAACCGGCAATTAAAAATGACGCGATTTGATTATCGAAATACATAAATTAAGAGATCGTCTAGTCGGCCTCGAATATCAGCTGGTTTCAGTATTGTCACGTTTAATATTCCGGCCTTCTACTAGAGCCGGCCATGGGTAGGGTGACAACTGCTACATTTGCTGACGACACTGCACACTGCACCATTAGCAATGTAGAAACAGCAACGAACAGTCTACACAGATAGCAGTTAAGCATGTCACTAGATGGGCAAAACAAATGGCGTATTAAACTGAATGAAAGAAAATCTACCCATGTCAGCTTCAGCGGCTGGAAAACAGAGTACTTACCTATTTTAGTCGATCATCAAATAATTCCACATACAAATTCGTCAAAGTATTCGGGCGTGACTCTAGATGCTAATCTTGGATGGAAAGAACATGTCAAGAAAAAAACGTGAAGACTTAATGTTTTTTTTTAATGTTAAATACGTAGGCTACGGGGAAATTTGGTTTTAGTCGAGTTCAGTGGTTTTACAGCCATTCGTAAAAATGGGAAATGTTCGCGCGGGCCCGGCAGTTACTCCGCAGCTAGCTTTCTTAACTGGATTTTAAAGGATAGTGTATGTACAGAGTGTTAGAGACAAAGTGAGCGAGAGAGAGAGAAGGGGGAGGGAGCGCGAGAGAGTTGAAAGAGAAAAGGTGAGACGGAGAGAGTGTGTGTGGGTGAGAGAGAGAGCGAGAGATAGATTGAGAGAGAGAGAGAGCGTGAGAGTGTATGAGTATTGACGTATACATAATTTTACAATATTCTATAGTACGCTGTATATACCATGTTCTCGGTAAATAATAATTTACAACAATATGATTTAAGTAATATCCGTTTTCACGGTTACCTATAAACGTGTGTTTGTATATTTTGTAAATTCTCTGATTTAAATTTTGAAATTCTCTACAATTGGTGTGTACAGAGTTCTGTAAATGAACGACAGTGTTTTCAATATCAGTAGTGAGTGAAACATAATTAAAATAACTTTTAAAAGTATGCATAATTTAACATTCCTACAATATGTATTCAGCTATATGTTTTACTATGTTATATGCAGTCGTGTATATGTAGAAATGTTTTATGTACCAATTCGAATAAGTTACATAATTGTTGATTACTGCTTTTATAATAAATAACAAATACCATTAAGGAACTTTTGCATTATCAGTAATTTAAATAATAATAGTGTATAAATTATGGTCCGGGGTATTACAATTTTCTTGATATATTTAAAGAAAACCATATGTAATAATGCAATTATTTTTATGATGTAAAACAAACTGTTTCAACTACTTCACACATACGGGCACACTCACATACACAAACACATTCACTCAACTAATTTATCTGTTGTGTTTGATATATTTTCTCTTGTATCCATGGTCCTGAAGATGACAATAAATATTGTCGAAACGTCGACAAAAATAATTTAAAATTTGCGTTATACTTTTTTGACCGATCTTTAAAATTTATTCTTTAAAATACTTTAAAATTAAATGATTGACGGTCACTACGAAATTAAGAATTCTTTCTTAACCGGGTTTAAGCCGTAAGTCGTACGTCCGTGATAGAATGTCTAAGCGCCGTGGACGTATGCAAACCGCTCAAAGTTGTAAAGTCCGTGCGCGCGTGTAAGAAAGGCAAAGCGTAGTTCACGAGTCTTGGAAGAAAAACAGAAATTATTTGTTCACGAATTTAAATATAGTTATGCGTCGATAACGTGTTAATAAATATAAGACGTTTCGTATGAGCGCGCGCGGCCCCCCCCCTCTCTCTCTCTCTCTCTCTCTCTCTCTTTTGGTCTTTGTGTTTCATACATAACTCGGTCCAGTTACGTGAGAAACTCGGGTAGCGCAATAATATTTTGTGCTTTAGAATACAGTTTCGTTTTGTTCTGTTCTGTTTTTTTTTTGTTTTTTGTTTTAGTGTCTTCATCGAAGTAAGAGTAACAAACAAAATGCTTATTGATTCGAGCGGCCCGCTGATGTATTTATTATTGCGACAATGGGGTCGGTAAATAATGCCGCTGGTGAACACACATTCTTGTCTTGTCCACGGTATGCAGTAAACACACACACACACACATACACATTTCCACGGTGAAATTATTTTCTGAGTGCCGGTGAATTCTTGTCTCGTATTCTTACTTTTATTTTCTTTTTCTTTATTCGAATTGAGACACAAATAAACGTGTATTAAGCCGTTTCTCAGACGCGTCTCCGGGAAAAAATATACTCTGCTCGCCAGACGTAGGTAGTCGAAAAATTGGGTCCTCGCTTTTGCGTACCTATCCATCCATCCTCAGTGCGCCCATTACCTTGTGTCCTCCTCGAGGCTGTCCGGCCATATTTATGCTCGCCAAACGTAGGTAGTCGAAAAATTGGGTCCTCGCTTTTGCGTACCCATCCATCCATCCTCAGTGCCCTCATTCCCTTGTGTCGTCCTCGAGGCTGTCCAGCCACCTTTATGCTCGCCAAACGTAGGTAGTCGAAAAATTGTGTCCTCGTTTTTGCGTACCCAACCATCCATCCTCAGTGCGCCCATTCCCATGTGCCCTCCTCGAGGCTGTCCGGCCACCTTATTGTCGCCAAACGTAGGTCGAAAAATTGGGTCCTCGCTTTTGCGTATCCATCCTCAGTGCCATTCGCCAAGTCCTCCTTGATTGAGACTATCCAGCCACCTGTATGTGGTTTTACTTTGGCCATCCTCCACCCGATCGGCCCTGGAATAATCTTGTAGGCATCTTTTCTTATGTCATCATTTCTATATGACCTGCCCACCTTATTCTTGCCATTTTCATCTCCCTAATGTTCCAGGTTTTCAGCAACTGGTCCGTATATTTACATTTTCGTCTCCCATCTTTGCACCACGTTTTCCTCTCTTGTTGTCGGACTCCACTTTTGAGACCCATAAGCGTTAATAGGGTTTTATTGTATAATTTTTGAGGCTCTGCTGCCTTGAATACGTGTTGTAGTCCAAAGCTGGCTCTATTTCCTGCCGCTACACGTTTCCCAGTTTTCTGGAGGTATGGAATTTTTTTTTCTGTGACCAAAAAACTCAAATCTTGTTAACTTTTCAATCTGTTTATTCCCAGCTGTCAGTATGTTCAGTTCCTCTCTTCTCGACAGCTTCGTAAACGTAGATTTTGAAAGACCTATGCTTTGTGCACTCGTTTCTAATGCTGTGTAAGTTTCTTCCAACTCTCTTGCGTTATTTTGTTACAGTTGCCACATCGTCTGCTTAAGCCAAATATTGGTAGTTTCTATTACCGTCATTATGTGTTGACGTGTCGCTTGTTCTAGTAGAAGATTCAAACGTAATGTCGAGAGAACGTCGTAAACATTTTCCTATTCTGAATTATTGTGACAACTCCCCCCTCCCTACGAGACGTGAGAACCTCCTTAAACGAAGCTGTTATTGTGCGCGCGCGCGCGTTGTACCGCAACCAAAGTAGTGCCACCGTAGCTCCAAAATAAGGAAGAAGGAACGAATGTCTTGTCCTGTACTCGTTGTGTTAAATTTCCAAGTTTTAGATATTTACGTCTACTGAAACTGTTAACTTAACTAAACTAAAGTAAAATCATATTCTGTGGGTCATTCTTTACATCGTGACGAACAAATTTTATAAAAATTATCTACATCTTGTGTTGGAAGTTTCTTAACATCGATCCTATGTGCAGACAGTTTACGATAGGTAAAGAACTGAAGAAACGATTCGTAAACGACAGGAAAATGGCTTTCACAACAGAGAACGTTGTTTGTATTATGTTCAACCTTTTTTTACTAAATTAATCTTCTTTTTTTAATTTAAATTCATTGCAACTAGTTACAAACTGTCTAACACTTTTATCCTAATACATTAATACATAAGCTAACAGTGTGTAGGTAAGCTCCCATCCGTCAGTAGAGTTACACTTTGTTTATTTGCTGAGAATTACTATACATATTAAGATCACTAGTTCATTTTTGTTTTTCTGTTTTACGTTTATTTGTGCAATCTGTTAATACATAACAATAAGCATAATTGTTGACAGAATACATGGCATGAAGAGAACTAGTCCATTGACTAGTTCTCTGTAAAAGTATTTAAAAGTAACATATTATGTACAATATATTTAGAGTGTTAGAGTCTAGGTAAGTCCAGAGGAAATGTTAACTTTAAACGTCTTGTCTGCAGGCTGTTGTCTAGTAGATTTATGGCTGAAGGATTCGTGTGCTCTTCAAGCCGTTTCACATATCCTTCGCTGAACATCGCAATGGTTTCACTGACTGAGGGCAGGTCCAGGTCTCTATAGATGTCTTTGTTGCTGATGAACCACGGTGCTTTGGTTATGGCACGCAACATCTTGGTCTGAAACCTTTCCATTATGGCGATATTGGATTTAGATGCAGTTCCCCAAGGATGTCCACACAGGCTTGAAGAGAGTGTTGAACACCAACAGCTTGTTTCGCATTGGGAGTAATGCTTTCTGCCCAGGAACCAATAATATTTGTAAAACTTGGTGTCCAGTTGTTTTCTCTTCATCCAAATGTGGTTGCGCCAAGTCAGTTTTTTCTCTAGGTGTGTGACCAAGTATTTTATAGAGTCGGCTACCGGGATAGCCTTGTTATTTAATTTCACAATTGATGTGAAGGTGATGTGTGCAGATTTAGTTTCATTTAATTGTATTCTCCACTTCTTTGTCCATTTTTCAATAGCATGTAGCGAATTCTGTAGTAACGGTTGCTTCCACCGGACTTTTGTTCACAGCAAGGATTGCAGTATCATCAGCCGTACGTAGCAGTAATCACGTCATTGCTAGTTGGCAGATCTGCCGTTTAGATTACATACAGAATGGGACCCAAAACACTTCCCTGGGAAACTCCTGCTCTTATTGGCAACAGACTGGTAGTTACATTTTCGTGGCGTACTCGAAAGTGTCTTTCTTCTAAATACGACTTTAATATGGTGAACATGGATTCAGACAGGCTTTAAACTAGTTCAAATGGTTTCTGTCTCTGCAATCGCCGAACGAGTCCAGCATTATCAAGCAGTTGTATCACTTCAATGTTTACGTGTTCATGAAATCCACGGTTACTAGACTACACCGTGTGTTATACCGGAACTAAAGTAACTAGACTAGTCTAGTAACCGTGGTGGAATCTTATCCGCAACCCGTTTAATCTCGTCAGCAACCGTAGGCATTTTCAGGTTCCGATGCATGTCATCATTTTCTACGTACCACGGTGCATCAACAGTACCGCGAAGATCCTTATTTTGAAAAGTCTGAATTATTTTAATATTAGATTTCTTAGTACAACCCCAAAGCTGTACACCATACACCCAAACTGGTTTCAAGACGTGTTTGTATAGCAACAGCCTGTTATGGAGCGACAGCTCAGAGTTAATGATTTGATCCGAAATTAGGTTTTCAAAAACCCAAACTAGGTAAACATTACCCGGAAGGTAATACTACGGTAGATGTCTTCTTTATATCGGGTGTTTTAGTTGTTTTCAAGTAGGCCTATGTGTGTTCGTGTCTCGGGTAGTAGCCGGCAACCCAGTTATCCTGAAATGGCCGATTTTGTTGCCATTCCTTGTGCCCCGAAGTCGCCGAAAATGTACAGTGTTTTACGATTTTCCGAATTATCCTCTTTCCCTTCCACTTTTTGCCAACCCGGGTCAGTCTTTAAAGAATGAAGGTATTTTAGTGATCCTGAAGATATCCTTAGTGCTAGCTAATCTGTCTGATTATATTCTAACATTATCTGTTGATTATTATATATCAGTATAGTGTTCCGTATATTGTACATTTTGTTGTGATACTTTCATCCCCGTACAGAAGCTGCTTCTTCTCCTCTTCAAGGATTAGGTTATATAAACCTGTTCCGGCACCTCGCACAACCCACGTCTCTACTAGGTACCAATGGCTTTATACTTCAGTGCCGCTTTCGGCAATCGATCCTCTGTCATCCTTTGCAGATGATTCCACCATTGTCTTCTGTAAATTGCAATAATTTAATCTGTCCTTTACTTCGAATTCTGCTCTGATATCTTCATTCCTTATTGTATCTTTCAATGTATAATTTAAAGTATTTCGAAGAAACTGCATTTCAGCACTTTGAATTTTGCCGCTTTCTTTTTTTGTCATGACCCACGCTTCACTTGCATAAATCAACGTGGGTATTGCAATTGTTTTATAAATTTAATCCTTGTGCTGTGTCTTGTTTTATTTTTAAGATTTCTATGAATCATACCACAAATATTCCTAAATTTATTCGTCTTCACTCTTATATCATATTCAGATTCATAGCTTACTGCACAGCCGAGATAATGGAAACGGTTCACTTGTTCTAAAGTGCTGTTGTTTATAACTATCTTAGTCCTCACCGGATATTTACCTTTAAAGGCGATGGTTTTGGTCTTTCTTACTAAAATTGTCAGTGAATACTCTCTTGTGAGTATAGGAGCTTGTGCATGAAAATTGTCGGTAAACCTACTGAATTTTTGCAGAGGAAAACTCAGAATGTACTTGTAAATGAGCGGTATTTTACAATGTTTATTAGGTCGTGTTTGGGGGGGGGGTGAACCTAATTAATTTGGAAAATCTATATAATTTTGGTCAGTGACGTAAGTAAGAGCTGCTCCTGGTTGGGGGGGGGGGACTAGCTTGCTTCTGGACTACCCCATTTTCCTCTTTATAAATACATTTTATAAAATATATTTTAACACACGTAACTGGCTTAGAAACAGGCCGACGTTAAGGGCACTCGTAACTGTCAAATCGACCCAAAAAAAATCGATTTTTGGTTTTTTGTCTTAATATTTTCTAAATACCTTGAGCCCAAATTTATGCGAATAAGCCTAATAATAAATTTTTATAGTTAAAAAAAAATTGAGATCGTAGGAAAAGTTCTCTCAAAAGTGCTGATAATGTTACCATTATTTTACAAATCACTTATAACAAATCTTAGAGACATGCGGTTTTTACCATTGGGAAGGGAATTTCAATAAACATTCACTACCAATGTCTATCATAGCCAATATTTGCTGATCTGAGTCATCCTAATTTGTCTTCGTAGTAGTATACACAATACAAACGATTCGCTGAACTATTTGATTTGGAATAGTTTGCCAAAAAATATATTAATTGGACTGGATACTTTGGTTTTGGGTGTACATGATGCTGTGTTGACCTTCAATGAAGGTAATATAAGTAAGTGTCAAGTCTTACAAAAATTAAGTGTCAAACTAGAATCAAATATGGTTAAGGTTATGAAAAAAATTGACTTTCGAGGAATCTTGAGGTAGAGACAGTAGTAGGTGAATTGACGAAAAAGGTTAGACAGTCAACTATAAATATGAAAACTAGAGGATCCAACTGGACATACGTGAAGACCCCAAGTGTAGAGTTGACTATTTTAAATCAGGGAAACAATAGAAATCTGTTTAAAAAATGTTAAATCCTTTTTTCTGAAAATCTATTTTTTATAGATAAATGACCCATTATTTCAAAAACAAAGTAAACTATCAAGATGAATTTTTTTGTCGCTGTTGGGTTAATGGAGATATAAATACACTACTGGAACTATACAGTTTCACCGAAAAATAAAGATGTTCAAAAATTACAAGTATGCTTTGTGTGCAGATTTTCAGAGCAAAACATACGAAATTATAAACAATCAGGGAATTGAGATTTCTTCATAATTGTAGTAGCGTTTGTAGTGCTTACCTGCGTGCTACAGTTTCAGACTTCTGAGATAATGGGTCTCAAAGTTGATGAATTGAACATGGTAAGCATAGCCGGTTACGAGTACCCTTAATTGATTATGGAATTTCGGTGAAATTGTTAATAGCTCTGGGCGTAGTTACCGAAGCTTGGCAGGTGTGTTACCGTGTAAGCTCCACGCGGTGAAATGTTATCAGTTTCATTTGAAGTTTATCCCCGGCTAATGAAATTTTGCCGTTTATCAGCTTACAAGTTTAATTTTTCAAGTGATTATCGTTTTGCCGGCCGTTTCTTCTGTTATGAGGCGGTACACGCGCGCGCGTTAACACAAGGGGAGATACAAAAAACGGCGTGTTTGCTTAGCGTATTAGCGTCACGGCTGGCAGTGGATTCTTTTTGACTTGTGAGGCGTAACACACGTGCTGTGTCAACTTACAGATATTTGTGGAAACACTATTTGTGTTTGCTTATGTCAATTAGGTTACGGATTTTGCAAACGAGACGGAATTTAAACCCCTATTTGAACGAGCTGTGCCACGGCTGGGAATCGTTAAAAATCCTTAAAACTAAGCGATGGTTTACAGCGCACGAGCCTGTGTATCGACCGTTAATATTTGTCATAAAAACGATTCTCGACGCGGCAAAGTTGCGTGTCGCACCAACGCCAATCCTCCGCAGGATCCACACCCGAACCTACTGGACAGAGATAAATTCCCCCGATCTTCAAAACAATGTTAACAGGAGCTGAACAGGAATGTACTGTTACGACGGTCTGCTGGTACAGTGGAAAACAAAATACAGGACACCAGTTACGTCACTATAATCACCAGCTGTAATTATCGCAATTAAACATTTTGTAATGAACAAGACAGTCTCCTGCAACAAATCAAATAAAAATTGTACACACGCAATAAAAATGTCAACTAATGTAAAACACAACAGTATCAACACAATAATTCTTCACGTCGACAAACAGTCAAGCGGCGCTAGCAAAAATCGCTCACGTAACTGAACTGACAATCCGGCTGCTATGGCTTTATATAGGCCCCGCAGAGGTGTAGTACAGCTTACTGCACGCCAGCGGTTTAATGCGTATCTCAAGTATTCTTTGAACTCACTAGAACCCCCTACGTGAATGACGCAACACATGCCACACTGGACGGGGGGAGTGGAGAACTTTCTGGATTGTTCGGTACGCTTCTCGTAACAGTACGATAAAATTTCTCCGATTGACCTCGCGGAAGGACCACGGCTCATTGACCTCGCGGAAGGACCACGGCTCATTCGAGTTAGGCCTATATATCAGTGGTTCCCAAACTTTTCAGTCCGCGGACCCGCCCCAAATAATTTAAAAATTCACGGACCCCGTCTGAGTTCTGAAATAAAACAAACAGTAAATATGATAGAAACTATTATATTGTAATTAGAATGTATTAAAATCAAAATTCTCTTAACTTGAAAAATTATAATATTAATGGTATCAAACATAGTTTAATGTGAACAATGAAGCTGCTTTTGAGCAATTAGCTCTGCAATATTGGGTTTAATGTCTGATAGTTTCAATATTAAGTCACTCTCGACATCGAGTTTATTTCTTAACTTTGACTTCAAGTACGTGAGCAGGAAGAATGCGGTTTCACACAAATAAGTAGAGGGAAACACAGTTAAACGCTTCAAAGCTTTTTTTGCGAGTTCAGGATCGTCAGTCATTACATAGCCTATAACCAGAAGTCAGCTAGCTGTAATTGCGAAAACTGTAATTTTAATGAACTGTCAGTTGAAGGTTCTGCCAATAAATATTCTTCTTGTAGTGTAAGAGAGAGGAATAGTCAGTTCGGCTGACAAACAGATCTGCTACACGACATGATTTAAAGACATTATTAAAACCATTAGTTTGAAATTACTTTTACAGTCACAATTAGTTTGAACCAAAAAAATACTGAAATCTTCCACTAATTGTTTTAAGATTCTAAAATTTAGATTTTAGAGTATACAAAATCGGATAAAATTACGGTATACTCTAATTTTTCTTAAAAGTGGGCCCCTGAAACATTGTAACGGACCCCCAGAGGTGGATTATAGGCCTAATGCAGTATCGGTGTACTAAATGAATTTATTCATGAAAAGTAAAGAGGCACTTCGAATAAAATATACTAAACCTTTTTCACTATCCTGTACTTAGAACCCTAATACAAGTGAGGTTTTTTATTTTAATTTTAAAGGCTAGTAATAATCAAATTCCTAATTGGTGCCTTATAATTTTTACTTGCCAAATTCACATTTTTTCGGGAATATCATATGTGTCTACAGCTAAATACAGATGAAACAGATATCTCTGTAAAGAAACAGAGCTTAGAGTTTAGTGAAACAGATACACGACGGATCATGGAGTCAGTTTATAGGGAGCATTAAACATGGTGTACTCGTCCAAGACAACTTGAAGCCTGTAAAATGTTAAAAGACATGAATTAAAGTGAAAATGGTAAAGCGAATTGACATACAATTGCCGAATATAAATGGATAGATCATTATAATACTCTCTGGTGTAATGATGAGGTGAAACAGACGTGGCAACTTTATTACCTACGAGGCAGACTTAATAACGATGGACAAGCTTGAAGAAGCCCTTGGAAGAACTGAAAATCGAAAAGCAACAGGGCAGGATGGATTGAACGCAGAATTGTTAACTTTGATTATTGCGTTTCTATAACATGCGTTGGAAAAAACAACAGATCTCGCAAGATTGTCTAACTGCTCGAGTTGTGTCTATTTTTAAGAAAGGAAAACAGAATGATTGTATCTCTACTAGTAATTTTTAGTGATTGTACTCTACTTGTCCCTATAGTGATTGTATAAAATTACTAGTAGAAATATTTGAGACCACTAACACTCCAATATAACAATAAAATAAAATAAAATAAAAGAATGATTGTAATAACTATAGGGGAATATGTTTGGTTAATACTGTCTATGAAATATGTGAAGAATCATAAACCAACATCTGCAGATTATTTCCGAGCGTCTTATTTTGACGAAAAACTGTTTCAGAAGGGCAGATCTTGTACAGACAATGCTTTTATGATTACAGAGATAACTGAGACGCATCATGAGTTCAACAAAGAAACGCATGTACCTTTCACTGACTTTGAGAAGGCATTTGATAGAATAGATGTAATTATGCTGTACCAACTATTAGAAGAACGGGGATACCCACAACTTATAACAACTTATACCCACAAGCCTACGTAACAGAAGAAGAATAGCTATTAAAAATAATTGTAGGATATCTCAGCAAATATCTGTCAATCAAGCTGTTAGACGAGGGTGGAGTATATCACCTACTCTTTTTAACATTTATATTGACGATCTGGTAAGGAAATGGAAACGACTAGTGAACCCTGGTATTAAGATATCACGGGATGTGCTGTTGTTTGCTGACGACTCGCTTGTGTTTCAAACGGATCTGCTTTACGAAAATCAGTTTTTAAGCTTCATCAGATTTTCAAATAATACGGTATGAAAATCTCCACAATAAAACAAAGGTAGTGGCATTTCGAGGCAAGGAGCCGATAAGAACAAAAATAATAAATGATCGAATTATAAAATAGGTGAGCCATTTTATCTATTTTAGGCTTTGTTTGTTTGAATTGTAATTGATTATCCGTTAGCTGTATTGTAAGCGAAACATTCAGTTACAATTCAAACAAACCTCTGAAGATACAGAATAATTTCTGTGAAACGTACATCAGGTGAAAATAAACCTACTTGCAGTGTATTTATTTGAAAATATTTCATATTTACTGTATTTATATATTTGAGTATGAAAAGTATTGTTCATTGTTAATATTTATTTTAAATAGTATTGAATTAAAAGTATATGAAACTAAAAATATAGTATTATAATAAAATATTTGTTATGATACACACAAGTTCGCCTGGCCGAATGCCAGGGGATTCGACATGCACACTAACCTGGTTATTCTACTGAAGACGGTTGGCGTTGGAAACGTTGCGATTACGCGATTACCAAAGACGGCGGATGTACGTAACAATGCAATCAACGGCTCTGAATCTGTCAGTTTTCTGTCCTACTTTGAGTTTTGTTTTTCAATAGGCTACGTTTTATTTTTAGGAAGGGAAGGTTGGCATCAACGTAAACAGCAGTAAACGTCAAAGGGAATGGTTTCTGAGAAAACAGCAGTTGTCATCCCTTGCCACCGGCGTTTGTACACTAACAAAACCGACAAGCATCGATTAATCTAAACGGCCCCTTACATTCTGGAATCGTCGTGTTTGATTGTTGGCGTGTGTGGTTCTGTCCCCGTCAAAAATGTCGCGCTTCGGTTTGTCGTCCAAACAACTTTCTTTATTACTCATCTTCCGTTTTTGTTTTCTTCATTTATTTTTTTATTTCACCTGTGGAATTAACTTGTCATGGTCTCTCTCGTTTCTCGTCTTTTTGTCCTTCTACGATTCCATACTTTCGCAATGTCCTTTCTTCCTTTCTTCTGCTAAACGTCGCTAAATTCCACTTAAAAATTCTTCCTATTCAGGTTAATTCCCTGGGTATAAAGAATGTCTTATTAAAATTTTTAATTGTTTTATTTTACGATTCGTTATGATGTTTTCAAATTTTCTGGCATATATTAAAACAAATACTACGTTTTCAAAAACTGTACGCATGTTAACAATTTGATATATTGTGGAACTCGATATGTCGACCTACATATATGCGATGCATATTTTTCTAGTATGATATTTTAACTCTTACATATTATAAAACATATAAAACACGCACGACCGAGGTACACATTGCGAATCCCTTGGCAAGATTTCTGCGCAAATGAATAGTAATTAATTTTATTAGCTTCACATGGAGGAGTTTCTATATTTATATATTTTGTAACATTTAAGAGTTATAATAGAAACATGATTGGAACGTAAATTTTATAACTCTATTTCTACTGTAACTCTTAATTCATTATTTATTATTCTATTTATACATAACTCTCTAATTAGTATTAGTACATAACTCTATGAACTTAGAATCACTGCTTCCCTGTTCTTTCTTAAAACCATTGACTGCCTTGATCCTTTCCCTCCGTCTAGAAGTCTTCTGTTGTTCTTGTTTTATTCATCATTTATTGTATTTTCTTTTTTTTATTTTCTTAATATTTTCTAACATTTAGGCTCTCGGAAAATTAGGTAATGTCTCTACCCTGCATACAGTGTATGGAAAACCTAGTCCTATATATTCTGGTTAAAATTGTGGCTATTAAGATTTTGCCTTATCGTTGTTTATTTTCGCACCCTATTCTTACGGTGTTATTGTAATCCTTGCCGTAGTTTTAAGTTGTACATAACCTTAAAAGCAATTTTAGGGCGGCTGTGGGGGTGTGTAAAAATTCAAATTATATCAGGGACGGATCCAGAAAGTAATTTGGGGGGGAGTTGACTTGGGGGGGATATGAAAAGGTGGACCATTCTTTAGTGGTCTAAAGTATAAATGATAGGAATGAGTGAAGATAAAAATACAGTGTGTTATTATCAGTACAGTAAATTTATTAACAGACAAGTATAAAATCATAACTGTGTTTGTCGGTTCATTGTTCTTTTAATAATACTCACTTACAGTTTAAAATACACACCTACTCATTTAAGTTATGTATCAATCAAAAATAAACATGGAGGTATTGTACAGTTACTATTTAAAGTGATTTTAGAGAAAAACTAGGCCTATGATATTCATAACGTGATATCAATTTTGTATCATATTCAAAATCACAAAACCGCTCTACAATCACAAGGCAACGAAAAAATTTCGTCTGATGTGGCCATTCTGTTGGTGGGTGGGGGGATTTCCTCCATTCACCCCTTCGTGGATCCGCGCCTGACTTATATAAGATTTCTTCTGCAAGTTAGTAATTTCGAATATAATACGATCGTCGTGGTTTAGGCACTGGATCTGTTCTGCTTCCCCAGTAGTAGACCTACAGCATAACTATTGTAACCATTATGGTAGTTTTAATATCTACAAATTAAACTAAGCTTGCCGGCCAAAAGTAAAATAATTTTCTCAGTAGAATCGTAGACGATATTTTATCAACGTGTGTGGGAAGATTTTCTTGTACGCGGATGCGTTACTGATGTTATGCATTTACCGAGGTAACTGATTTTCGAGCTTTGCTGGAACGGTGCTTCCGTCGGACAAACGTTGCTCACCATGAGAGAGAGGGTGAGATCCATTGCTTGCTTCGACTTGCCAATATGACAGATTCGGCGGATTCCCTGAAACTATTGATGTACAGTGTTTGCTGGAAGACCCGTTTTTTGCTCTAAAATTTGGGAGAGTCTTGTATTCTAGAATCGAGTGTACAGAGACGTGAAACACTAACTTTTACCGACTTTTATTTAACACAACACAAATCTAACACCATCTCGATGTTTGCAGTGCCGGATTTAAGAGTTTTGAGGCCCTAGGCCAAGTTTTCTGAGCCCCCCCCCCCCGGCTGTGATTTTGAAGTAATATATATATACTGCAGAAGTAATTATTAATAGATTAATACTACCAAATTTAAAACCAGTAGGCTACTATAAAAAAGCGTGCTTTCATTTAGCAAACTTTTTCAAAATATTAAGAACCATGGAAAAGAATTGAGTTAATTAATTTCTTTTTTATTGACTAGGTATAACAAGTTAATTTTTTTCTGATAATTTTTATAAAATTAAATCAAAATATTTTTTATATTCTTTGACTAAAGATATATGCGCAGATTAGTTTTCAAGGATTCCAACGACTTAAAAATAAGCGCGAAATATTTAAATAAGAACTGTCTTCCATTTGTATTATTAACAAAAATTGATCATTTAATTTCAAAAAAATCATACATAAATAAACCAAAGTGCCTCCTACTTTTTATAAAAATACTTCTGTAAAAAAAATATATATATCTGTAGCTTGCGGCCCCCTCTGAGCCCGCGGCCTAGTCGGCCTGTAGTAATATTAAAACTAGTTTGGTATTGACGCTTGTAATGAAACGGAAACAACGTTGCCACACTCTGACCACGAGCTTCTACAAGTGGATAAACAAGAAACAATGATTCACATACAAACAACTTACAACACATTCACGCGGTTGGTCGTTTAATACGCCTTTTTAAGACGGAACAGTTTACTTTTAAAACATGATATGATATCTCTTAACGTACTTTTGATTACAGTAAGACATCCAGAGATGCTTTTGTAGTGAAGTCGCGTAGCTTATACCGTAGTGAATACGATTATTTAATCTATGGTTGCAATAACATATACGTATTATACTGTACATTACCTTAATCACAGTGCACACACACTAATTTATTCACAATCGCGTAAAAAACTTTTAACTTTTGCTAAACTTGTGTTGCTACCACTAATACTCACTTACACTTCCATGAGCGCCTTCAAGCCTCTCGGCTCATCTTCAGATGGAAACAACGAGGTTGTTTCCATCTGAAGAGGTTCCAATTAGATTCAGAGGTTGTTTCCATCTGAAGATGAGCCGAGAGACTTGAAAGCGCTCATGGAAGTGTGAGTATTAGTGGTAGCAACACAAGTTTAGCAAAAGTTAGACTTAACCACTAAGTTGTATTTATCGTTAAAAACTTTTTTTTGAAATTACATGAATCGTGTTACACAAATTCCAGTTAAGTCCAACTCTGGTAATTTGAGATCTTACTTAATATTTTGGTATGAAGTTAATATCATAATAGTTTACTCGAAAAACGTGATAAATAATTACTCTATTATTATACCATTAACTTAATAAATACAGATAATTCGGTATTAAGCAAGCAGAAATATTTGCGACTTCTTCATAAATTAAACTGCCTATATAAAGTGAAATAATAATTTATAATTGATGTAAATATTTATAATTAAATATAATTGATGTACTACTTATAATTATAGTAGTAAATACGGCACTGGGTGTTTGGGCTGATAACGTAACGCTAAAATCAGTTGAAAAACTTCCCTCAAGACATAGTGTACATTCTCATTGCTACGGCCCGTTATAGTAATTGTCCTCAAGACATAGTTTAAACACTGTACATTCTCATTGCTACGGCCCGTTATAGTAATTGTGCGTTAAAACGTTTTCCGTTATCAGATTATTCTCCGCGTGTATTGCAACGTGTTATTTGTTACACGATATTTTAATTTATTGTAAATACGAACGGTCGGAAGGGTAATCTGTTTGCTCTCTACTTGATATTTTTGACAGTTGTGTTGTTTGTACTGTCAATGATTAGCTGTTGACAGTCGTGATACAGTATTAACGATTCTACAGTACAGTATTTACTTTGGACGCACGCACGCGCGCGCTTCAACCCCACGCTTTGCTATGTAATATGTAATACAATTTTTGTTTTGTTTTTATCATTATGTAATACCAATAGATTGCGGCGTAAAAATCTAATTGGAAGATTATATTACGAATAATGATTATTATTATGATTTTATGTAAGTGGAAACATCCAGTGAATCCTGGGATTAAATTATCACGAGACAGATATTTGGACCTGCTGTTGTTTGTTGACGACTTGTTTGCACCTCAAAATACAAAATGCGATTTGAAAAATCTGTTTTTAAGCTTCATCAGATTTTCAAACAACACCATAAGCAAATCTCCTCCTCCTCCTATGGCGCTACAGCCCAAGTCGGGCCCTGGCCTCCACCAATCTCTGCCTCCAATCTACTCTATCCGTTGCAGCCCTCCTCCAGTTTCTTATCCCCGTGTCCCTCGCATCCTCTGCAACGCAATCTTCCCACCTCTTCTTCGGTCTGCCTCTAGGTCTCGTTCCCTCCCATGTACCTATCAGAGCCCTTTTGGGGTTCCTACCATCCTCCATTCTCATAACATGTCCGGCCCAACGCAATCTTTGCATTCTTATAAATTTTGAGACTGGTCTCTCTTTATATATTTGATACAGTTCGTTGTTGTATCTCAGTCTCCATGAGCCATTTTCTTCTGTTCGGCCTATAATGCGTCTGAGGATTTTCCTTTCAAAGGTGTCTACTATGTCGGCTGTTTTCTGTGTGATTGTCCATGCCTCACACCCGTAGCATAACACCGGTCCGATGACAATCCTATATATTTTCATTTTTGTTTACCTGTGCACATCCCCAGACCTAAATGATGCCAGCAATGCGAAGTATCCCTTGTTAGCCATGGTGGTCCGTCTTTGGATCTCCGGCTCCTCTGATCCAGTCTTTGCTAGGTTCACTCCGAGATACGTGAAATTGCCCACCACTTCAATCGTGTCCTCCTCTATCTCAATGTTGTTATGAACCTGGTCCCTTCTTGTTTGGATAAGCATTTTTGTTTTTCTATAAATGGCTAGCCCAACTTCCTTGGCTTTGTTTTTAAGCTCCAGAAATATTTCTTTAGCTGCCGCGATCCGTCTAGACATGATGTTAATGTCATCTACATATGCGGCTATCTGTACAGTTTTATTTGTTAACAGATTGGAGCTATTTATTGATAAGCCTCTAATTACATATTCCAATGCAATATTAAATAGTGTTGGGGCTAATCCATCTCCTTCCATAAGCAAATCTCCACTATAAAAACAAAGTTAACGGCATTTCAAGGCATGGAGCCAATAAGAATAAAAATAATGATTGGTGATAGAATTCTAGAACAGGTGAGCCACTTTATTTATTTGGGAAATGATATTGGCTATAATAGGAATTATGATATTGATATTAAGTTAGATAAATTTCAGACGATGTGTCAGTCAACCGTATTTTTAGTGTTATTAATTATGAATATATGAATAATATGAATCATCAGTGCTCCAAATGTAACATTTTGTCCGTTTCTTCCGCAAACCCAAACTCAGATTTGTCCTCAGTGATCGTTTCATCAGTGATCTTTGTATTTCTTTTTATTTATTTGATGGTCGTAGTGACAATCGAAATTAAAATCGATTATTCTTTAATATATAGGTCTACCATAAACTACGAAGATCCGCAAACGTGCATGCGACAAAGCATTGAAAAATGGGTCATAACTGAAGAAACGTTTGTATAAAGATAAAAAATAATTACGGAAGCCTTCCTGATAATTAATTACTCTGAAGAATAATGTGTATCGTTAATTAATTATCGTGTTACAATTACGAAACGAGAAAAACTGTGAATTAGTCGCCCAATAGTATGGAAGAAATCTAGTATAGTATATTTTGTCTTTACACGGAGTAATAATCCAATAACTTCCTCCTCCTCGAGTCTGGCGTTCGAGCCCTACTTGAGCCTTTGCCTCCTCTACTCCGCGTCGCGGTTCCGTGCCAGCATCATCCGGTCTCGAACACGTGGCCTCCTCGGTCGCCTTCAGTCTCAACTGAGTTTCTGTCTGCCTCTTTTCCTGCGCTCGCCCGGGTGCCCGGGTTTCCAGTTCTCTTTCCTATAGCCCACTTAAACCTCATTTTTATAAACTTGATTTCCAGCGTCAGTTTATGCATATATAGTCCACGGTTTAAAATTCCGCCTTCCACTAACTTCTTGTTCCGATGACGCTACAGTACATAATCGAACCTGCATCGCGGATTAGAGTCTCTCTCTCTCTCTCTCTCTCTCTCTCTCTCTCTCTCTCTCTCTCTCTCTCTCTCTCTCTCTCTCTCTCTCTCTCTCTCCCCCCAATACTTTACTTTATCATTTTCCTGGCACCCATTGCTACAGTGTCTTTCCAGCGTGTTCTCGGTTTTCCTCCTGGTTGACCCGCACACACTGTCTTCCGTCGGCATTCCAGTAGGCCTACATGCTGTGCCCATTGGAGACGCTTCAGCCCTATACGGTCCTTATATAAACCTTGTACAATGCGTGGAGTTCATGATTGTACCGAACCCTCCGGATTTCCCTTCGTTCACAGGTCCCAATATCCTACGCAACACCTTCCGCTCAGCAGTTTCCAGCGTTTTGCAAGATTTCTCTGTTGAGGACTAGCCGTCGGATCCGTAGGATACCACCGTCCGGGCAAGCGTAACTGTCGTCGGTCGTCAGGGCAACCAGTCTCCACTGGATCTCCTACGCCGCGTCATTATTTGTCGAAAGAGTGGAACCCAGATTTCAGAACTCATGAACCACTTCAAAGCTGCAAGGGATCATTACAACAGTTTCCGGTAACTTCCGTTCGTGATACTTTTACTTCTGCTTCACCGTTCTAACCAGATAGGGTGGGCTTTCAGCAACGGATCTCAACGTTTTGTTCTGAAACCGTTCGAGGATCTCTATACATGCAGTGTCCGAAAGTTGTGTCCATGTCGGTGTTATATAATTCTTCTTCTTCTTGTTCTATGGCGTCACAGTTCGGAGTCGAACCTTAGCCTCCATTTTCCCTGCCCTTGGCGAACGATGTCCATCGTTTTATTGTAAGTAAAGTATCAGCATCCCTCGCCACTGCGTCAATCCAACGAAGTAGATGCTTGAGTCTTTTGACAGGCCTTCTACCCTCGATTTGACTAAACAGTACCTTCCTGGGTATTCGGTTGCCTTCCATCGTAATGATGTGTCCTGCCCATTGCAATCTATGCACTCGGATGATGGTGGCCAGATCATTGTCTTTATGTAGCTTGTATAATTCCTCATCGTAACCCATTCTCCACATCCCATTGACTTGGAGAATGGGCGTATTCTCCTCAAAATTCTCCTTTCAAAGGTATTGACTATGTTAGCGGGTTGTTTTTTTTTCAGCGTAGTATATAGTTGTCAACGAAGCATATGCTCTGTTTATGGCCTGATCCTTCTCCTTATTTCATTTATTTCTTCATTATCTTGTTCCATCCAACATCCTAAATATTTAAACCGATTGACTATTTCCATGTTTAGTGGTTCGATTTCAAACTGTTCAGGTTTCCTGGTTTTCCTTCGAGTGGTGATCATATCCTTTGTTTTAGGCCTACCTGTGTGTCGTTTTTACATACAGTCAAGTGTATTCTCGCGAAGCCATAGAAACCGCTGAGTTTCCGATTCAGTTGCTTACTTTTGTGCGGTCTCTTGTCAGTTAATGTCACAATGAATCAGAAAATATTCATTTATTGGCTGCGTGCATAGTGTATTGGCTGCGTGCATAGTGCATTGGCTGCGTGCATAGTGCATTGGCTGCGTGCATAGTGTATTGGCTGCGTGCATAGTGCATTGGTTACGTGCAAAGTGTATTTGAGAAATTTTATTTTATATTTTCCGCTCGTATGCGTGGCTTCGGGAAGGGGATTTACGTGCTCTTAAAATGTATAAAAGATAAAAACAAATGTAAATATGCGCAAGAAAGGATAACTGGGTCGACAGCGCGCATAATTTATACACACCGATGGCTCACTTCGATACGAACACAACAAACAAATGGACAAGTGTTGTTTTTATAGCCGATAGTTTATGTCACCCGGTGAAATTTAGACGCTCCCTAGTTTTATTGACTTCGGGTCGAGTTTCGTATAGTTTATTAGACTGCCTGGCTATATATTTTCATATAACGTTTATGCCAATTTTTAAAGTTCTAATTTCTAATCTACAGGTTTTGACTGGTCGAGTTTTATTCGTTTGAAACGGGCTTGTAACTGCTGGCTGTGGATCCGTTGTGTGGCCTGTTAGAAAATATTCTTTCAAATAAAGTTTTATCAAGTCGGCAAAGCGTCATTATATTTTGGTACATCGTCAGGTGTAAGAGTACCGTTTATGTCAGTTTACATACACAGTAATGTTTCTTTATATGCAGTGGCAATTTCCTGGGGGCAGTAGTGGCTGGTTCTGCGTCTTCTTCTCCAGCACTACAGCCCAACGTAGCCCTGGCTTCTAACACCAATCTTCTCCAAAGTCTCCCTCCTGTCCATTGCCATCCCCTCGCATCCATTCTTCTAGCACACCATCCAACCGTCTTATCCTACGTCGGCCCCTCTAGGATTTATTATGCAACGTTACAAGTATTATAAAATGAATACGATTCAGTCCATGTACCCAATGCAACTATATAGTGTTAAACACTGGCTAGGTCGTAGGATTTGCGTTCAGTACGTATGTGGTTGCACAATAAACTTATTTTTAAATAGAGGAGTGAGACGTTGATGACATGAAATAATTGATTAAAACATAGTAAAAGAATCAATCAACGGTTTATTAAACATTGCAAAGAACATTAATTGAATATTAAAATCTGAAACTGTAAAATTCAAAATATTCTCTTTTATAAGGTTACGCTCTGAAAACATAATATATCTTTGCTACTCAGCACACATTAATAACACATAGTCATAAATATCTAAACGTATGTGATGAACAAATTATAAAATTCTTTTATATTGTGTGGGTGCTTTATAGACCTGCGCCTTAGAGTTTTCTTTGGCATACGCTGATCATCCATCCGCTCTAGATGACCTAGCCATTGTATTCGAATAACATTTCTGTCGGTATCCAGGCCACTTATAATGACTAATAATAAATATATTTACCTTATTTCCTGTTACCTAAATATACTTATTATTAGTCATTATAAGTGGCCTGGATATCGACAGACATGTTATTCAAATTGGAAGCTAGTCAAGCTAAATCGGTATTTAAATATCAAAACATTAGGATTCAATTATTGAAAACCAATTTACATATTAAATTTAGTCAGACAGGGAGAATTTTTTATAAACGTTTCGTTCAGCACACTCCAAAGCATAATGTAAAGGATTTGACAACACAATCTTGTATAAAGTCTAACTATGCTCGTCATCCCATACAGGAGAACCATAATTATACAAGCTTTGACACCAACTTGAAACCCTTACATGTCTGTAGTAAAGGCGCTTATTTAAATGCACGTGAAGAATTTGAAATATATAGAGCACATAATGACAAATACTACCGTAATTTCATATTAAACGACCACTTACATTTCAAGTCGAATCCATTATATGACGCAACACTAAAATTTATCTGTAACTGATATCAATCAGTGTCCGGCCGGCTTTCGTCGAGTGCGCACTCGCATCACATAAATACTTATATGTTTGGTTTTCGATTTTGTGATTTTGATGTTTTAATTTTTAACGACCTCGTTGAGTGATTTAAATTTTAATATATATTCTTATGACGAGACATATGTCTCGAAACGCGTAATTATATTCATTGCGTTAAATATATGTGGTCACGAGACAGGAAATAAGGTAAATATATTTATTATTAGTCGTTGTATTCGTTTACCTTTATGATCTTACAACGTCTCTTCATGATTCAGTATCTCATCTATCTTCTGGTTATTTCTGATTCTCCATTCGTCTTCTTCTTTAACCGGGCCATAGACACATCTCAGGCTTTCTTTCAAACCTTCTTATTGTTTCTTATTCCTTTTTTACCAGCGTCCATGTCTCGCCTCTATAAGTAACAACCTGCCTGACAAGTGTTATATATTTTTATTTTTGTGTTTGCGACGAATGAGTTTGCTTCTCATAGTCTGCTACTGCCCTATTTCCTATTTGTATCCTCTCGTGTATTGTCGTGTTTATGGGGACCCTTCATTATCTATCATGTAACCCAGGTATCTGAACTTGTTAACTGCATTAAATGAATTATCCTCTCTGCATTAATTAGGCCTATATAGATTTATTCTCCTTTCAGATACAGAATCAGTATGTACTTAGTTTTGCTGATATTTACATTTGAGTACCATTCCAGCGGATTTTTCATTCAGCTCTTTGTGTACCTCTTGATCCTGCTTTTATCACATCTGTGCCTGGTCCTAAAGCAACCATCTTTGGATCGCCCGAGATAGTTTCAAAAACTACGAATTGTTATCGTCATTTCGACGTACAAGCCTCTCCATACGGGACATTATGGTCGACAGCTCAAACAAACAGAACCGTATTGACCAGAGTATTATCAAAAGGGTTAGGTTGAACTATTACCGTCATATTAAAAGAAGTTTATATTTTAATACGCATTAAATCAAGTTTGCGATGGTTTTATTACGCTTTTTATTTTTACCGACTTCATTTTTGGGCTAAATTTGTTTAAAATATACCAAAATATGAAGAATTAGGCCTAAATACTGTTACTACTGTGTACATTTTATAGGATTATTTAGTACTTTATCGGTCGTGGTTTTCAAGTCGTGCAATAGTAGCGAACGTAAAACCCATAAGCGCAATGTATTTCCCTATCTCGCCCATTGTCTCATCCGACCGTAGTGGATACTCCTTGTCTTGAATATAGTTGTCTGCTTCTCCTTGTTTAATTTATTTCTTCATTATCTTCTGCCATCCAGTAACCCAAATATTCAAACCGATTAACTATTTCCAGGTTTAGTGGTTCGATTTCAAACTGTTCAGGTTTCCTGGTTTTCCTTCGAGTGGTGATCATAACCTTGTTTTATCTGTATTCACCTGTAATCCTATCTTATAAGTACGGTATGTAAATTTGGTTAATAGTTTACAAATACTGACCCATATATCTTATATTACAGATGATATCAAAATTAGATATTTAATTTTACATTAATTGGATAGACAATGTCAAGGGATAGACAGCATTCTGTGAATTAATTTACGGTTAAATATGGAATGCATTTAGGCGTACGTGTACGCAACATTTAATTGCCTGTTTACAACCGCACGTTAGTAGGACTGCTGTGTAGGCCTAAATAGCGGGGCGTTCTTAATGTACCTTGAAGATCAGATCACGTGTGTGGAAGGGTGGAGATCAGCTGTGTGGAGCACTTGTTACAGTCTACCGTGAATTCCGTCGCGTCCGTAATAAGCCTACCGTCACGGGTTCTGTTTTGAATTGTTCATTTTGTTTATAATATTGAAATGTTGGCGTATAGTAGTGTCGAAGTATTTATTTCGTTTTAAATTTAAAAATTTCCCCCCATTACTATGTGTAATTGCGTATTATTTTTTTTTTAAATCGGATTTCCGATCTGACGATGAACTGTGAAGCTTGAAAGGGCTAATCGGAATAATTTTTCTATAGTGGTTTGCAACAGTGGTAATTCTGTTTGTGATTATAACCACTAACACAAGTTTCTTAATTATATTATTTTTTTTAGTCGTCTGAAATGAACGTTTCTGTTCGGGCCGGTCCTCGACGTAATTAATAAACAAACAAAAAATTGAAAATTTATTCATGGAATTAAGATGTAGGCCTATAACACGGTTGATTCGTTGAAGTCTTCTGCCGTAAACCAGGGGTGTAGAATATATGTGAACGTGGTTCGGGGGAAAATTTGGGCTGCCTGGGGAAATTTCGGGAAATTTTTTATCAGTGACGAAAAATAGAAATCACGACACAAATATCAACTGATGTTGTATTCACATCATGTTTACATTTATTAACTAGAATAATTAAGCTTTAAAATACGTTTTGAAAAGCAACATTCATCCTAATGAGAACAAATATAGTAACATCATTCCTCGGGAGCAATGACTGATAGAATCAAGTTGTGACAGGCAAGGGACGGAGTGATAAGATACATTATTAATGTATTTCTTGTTCATAAGATATTTTTTTGAGTAAATTAAGTGTCTGCAACCTGCATTTTTATTACTTCACTTTTTATCATTCATCGCATACAATAAATTGGTTGATAAAACATAATAAACTCTCGCGTTAGTTTTGGAGAAATTTCTTACCGAGAAAATTGAGTTCGGGGGAAATTTCAGAGGTCTGAACATTTTCTGCACCCCTGCCGTAAACCGCTTTATAAACGGAAGAATATTTCGACAAGAAAAATAACTCAGCCAGAGACAGCAGACAACAAGAACTCAGCCAGAGATAGCAGACAACAAGAACTCAGCCAGAAGTAGCAGACAAAAAGAACTCAGCCAGAGATAGCAGACAAGTTACAGCGGTTTTTGTACGTTTCCCTATTTTTCTTTTTTTTATATACAAATTACGCCATAATTATGTGTAACATTTAATAGCTCAAATAAATATTCTTGAACTAACCGGTTCAACAAAAATTTCCTGTGTATGTAGGTTTATCTTTGTCATAAAATACTTCAGTATTCTATAAATAAATGTTAAGGTTTTGTAAATACCGTATTGTGTTTACGGACCGGTTAATGAAGATGACGAATGGAGAATAAGAAATAACCATGAGATAGATGAGCTGTTGAATCATGAGGACACTAAGATTCATAAAGTCTCAGCGAATACGATGGCTAGATCACCTATGATCGGCGTATGCCAAAAGAAATCTTGAGGGCGCAAGTCGATAAAAACAGAAAGAGGGACCGACCTAGGATAAAATTGTTGGATGATGTGCTAGAAGACCTCAGAAGAATGGATGTGAGGGGTTAGATTGAGATGGCAATGGACAGGAGACTTTGGAGAAGATTGATGTTAGAAGCCAAGGGTCAAGTTGGGCTGTAGTGCTGAAGAAAAAGAAATAGGCTACCGTATTGCAATTTTTATGTTAACATTCCAATGTAATTAAGTCGAATTCAAATGTAATTTGCCGTTTTGAAAGTATGCAAACTCTATAAAAGCAAATTTAAATACACCAAGAATCGCTACTAATTTATACAGTTATGTGAAATAGGAGGCGTTGGCTGCGGAAAAATGGTTCACCTGAGCCCCGGCTCCGCCACATTAGGCCGAATAGTCGCGTATTTGATGTAAATATCACGTTAGCTCTAAACCCGCGTTTACACCGGAGTTGAAAACCCATGTTGTGAACAAATGACGACATTTCAAAACACGGTAGTAATTTGTTTTAACCATCTCGTGTTGTCAACAGAATTTCCGTGTTTAAAACATAAATTTTGTTTTCCAATAGAAGTCGGTAAAGACCAAAGGAAGTTGTAAACGTGTGTTGCAGCGCCTCTATGATGTTGAAAACATTTTAAAAAATTGTTTAAACCATCATCAGATCTCAATTCACCTGACAAAGGATCAATATCATCTCTATTTAAATCCTTCAAAAGCTCACTTCCACTGTACTTAGCTCTCGCTTTTAATGACGGTCTGACCCAGTATCTTCTTCGTTGTTTCGCCAAAATCACACAAGCTGCTGCAGCGAGTACAACATCCTCTACACTCAACATCTTGAAGTGAAACTGGAGCATGACTGAAGTGAGGTCAGGTCAGGTTTGAGTCCATGCGCGTAAATGTTGCAAACAAAAACAAAGACAAACTGGTACTGTGTTTGTCAGCATATAACTTACAACACACGACAGTCGATGTAAACGCGGCTTAAGTGAAATATTAAGAATAATTTTCATCTCTTTACCTAACGAAACTCAGTCTTCAGTTTGACCTGTTCTGGCATACTGTTATAGAAAAATTATTTAACTATGCCGATAATAGTTAAATCAGTTTAACTATGCCAACTGAACCGATATGGTATAAATGGTGCAGTAAAAATTAATAGGGCTGGTGACAAGAATGTCGGGTAGCTTTAGGGTATGACAGTTCCGTGTAAAACAACAAAAAGCCAACTCTTCTGATGATGGACCACTAGCGCGTCGTTCGTGATATACTTTCTGTGTTAATTGAAAACATTTAAATGATTTTCAAAACGGCTTTTTGGTTTGGTTTAAAGAAACGCAAATTTTTAATTTAAAAAGTAGATCTACGCTTAAAATTAATTTCTAGTAAAAATATTGGTATGGAGAACCATACACGACTTCCATGTTCTAAGATTTATATTTAAAATCATATTCGAAATGAAATATTTCCATAGAAACTACGTCTTTCTACTTATTGCTTCAGCATTAACCACAGTACTGTGGTCACTAACGTATACCACCTCACGTTTTCGCACTCGATTTTCACCGATGATGGCAGTCGATGGCACTGCCGAAAAGTCTGGTTTTGCAGAAAACATTGGACTACGGCTAAAGAGCCCGGGAAGCAATTTTAACAAAAAACTACTTCTTTGTTGCCGATAACGTAGTACACATATAAAAAATTCTCCCCTCCACCATCAACTATAATTTTTAATAATAGAAAATTACCCCCACCCCGTTCACCTAACCTCTTCATTTATAGATATTTCATCTACGTTTCTACAGTGGATTACTATGAGCTTCTTATCAGGATACTTTGTTTATAAAAATTAAGTACTTTACTCTTGTTAAATCATAAAATGTTTCAGGTAAAGTACCCCTTTCTCTTAACCGATCTTCTCCAAAATCAATAGACCTTCCGTCCTCTACAATTCAGGGATGCATGCAAAGAAAATATTTGATTCTGTTTGAATGTGCGGCAGTTATCGTTCGTCATGGAAACATTTCTCTTGTTACAACATAAAATGTTGCAGGTAAACTACCCCTTTCCCTTAACCGATCTTCACCAAAATCAATAGACCTTGAGCTCTCTGCAACTCAGGAAAGGGTGCAAAAAATTATTTGATTCTCTTTGAATTTTCGGCAGTTATCGTTCGTCATAAAAAAAATTACCCTTTTTAAAACATAAAACGTTGCTGATAAACTGCCCCTTCCCTTAACCGATCTTCAACAAAATCAACAGACCTTGAGTTCTCTTTAGTTCAAAACGGTATGCAAAAACCTAGTTGATTCTGTTTGAATTTACGGCAGTTATCGTTCGTCATATAAAAAATTACCCTTGTTAAAACATAAAATGTTGCTGGTAAACTACCCCTTTCCCTTAACCGATCTTCACCAACACCAATAGGTATTGAGAACTCTACAATACAGGGATGTATGCAAAACATCATTTGATTCTGTTTGAATTTGCGGCTGTTATTGTTTGCCATAGAAAACACCCTTGATAAAACATAAAACGTTGCTGGTAAACTACCCTATTCCATTTACCGATCTTCACCAAAAACAATAGGTCATGAGAACTCTACAATTCAGGGCTGTATGCAAAACATTATTTGATTCTCTTTGAATTTACGGCAGTTATCGTTCGTCATAGAAAAAATACCCTTGTTAAAACATAAAACGTTGCAGGTAAACTACCCCTTTCCCTTAACCGATCTTCAACAAAATCAACAGACCTTGAGTTCTGTATAATTCAAAAAGGTATGCAGAAGAGTAGTTGATTCTGTTTTAATGTACGGCAGTTTTCGTTCGTCATAAAAAAAATTACCCTTGATAAAACATCAAATGTTGCAGGTAAACTACCCTATTCCCTTAACCGATCTTCACCAAAACCAACAGGTCTTGAGAACTCTAAATTTCAGGGCTGTATGCAAAATATTATATGATTCTGTTTGAATTTGCGGCTGTTATCGTTTGCCATATAAAATACCCTTGATAAAACAAAAAACGTGGCCGGTAAACTACCCCTTTCCCTTAACCGATCTTCACCAAAAACAATAGGTCTTTAGTACTCAACAAAACAGGGCTGTATGCAAAAACTTATTTGATTCTGTTTGAATTTGCGGCTCGTATCGTTTGCCATAGAAAATACCCTTTTAAAACATAAAACGTTGCAGGTAAACTACCCCTTTCCCTTAACCGATCTTCACCAACACCAATAGGTATTGAGAACTCTACAATATAGGGCTGTATGCAAAACATCATTTGATTCTGTTTGAATTTGCGGCTGTTATCGTTTACCATGGAAAAAGTAAATACAATCAGAATCTGCAATAATCTCGAACACGATTTTTTTGCCATCACCATACTTCCATTTCCTTAAGGAACATGGAAGTAAAAATTACCCTTGATAAAAAACCGTTGCAGGTAAACTACCCCTTTACCTTAACCGATCTTCACCAAAAACGATAGGTCTTGAGAACTCAACAAAACAGGACTGTATGCAAAAACGTATTTGATTCTGTTTGAATTTGCGGCTCTTATCGTTTGCCATAGAAAATACCCTTTTAAAACATAATACGTTGCTGGTAAACTGCCCCTTTCCCTTAACCGATCTTCACCAAAAACAAAAGGTCTTGAGAACTCTACAATTCAGGGCAGTATGCAAAACATTATTTGATTCTGTTTGAATTTGCGGCTGTTATCGTTTGCCATAAAAAAAATCTACAGACAGACAGACACACACACAGACACTTTTCGAAAAACGACTTTTTTTCATGTTTTGAGTGTAGTACAATCAGAATCTGCAATAATCTCGAACACGATTTTTTTTGCCATCACCATACTTCCATTTCCTTAGGGAACATGGAAGTAATAGCCTATATACAGGTAGGCCTACGTATCCTGTGCGTTGCTATTATTAATTATATAATATATTTAAAATTTATAATTATTTTACCTCAAGATGTATTTTCCCCTTATTTGGGACATGTGTGGGGAAACATATTGTTCTCATCCTCAGGTTTCTTAATTTTGAATCTTGTGGAGTATTTGTTTGTTGGTTGGTTTTTGGTATTGTAAATTGGTATTATTGTGTGTGATTGATGTGTATATAGGCCTATTAGTATTTTGTGTATTTTCGATGTTGAATGCCTTGAAAATTGTGTTGTGTTTTGTATTGATTTGTATTTGTTCAGATGTTAGTTTGTTTTGTGTTTCGTGTTTGTATATTTGTAAATTTTCCCATATGTTGATTACGGTGCCTTTGTGTGGTACGTGTTTTATTAGTGTCATGTTGGTTATGCGTGGGAATTCATGTCCAGTGTTTATTGCATGTGTGCCCAAAGTAGATTTATATAGCCTATTTCTGGTTTTTTGTATCCATTTAGATGTTCAAATGACATATGGTTGAGAGCCATATGTCAATACAGGCCTTACCAGGCTTTATACGTGTCTTATAAAGCGTGGCTTTAGTTTCTCTGGTTAATAGTCTTGATTGCCCGTAAGAGCTTCTATTAGCAGCCAGAATCCTTCTTTAAATTTCTTTTGTGCAGTTATTCTCAGTGTAATTCTCCGGATATACGAAGCCTTTTACTCTTTCAAAATTATAGGCATCTGATTTAAACTAATTTACTTTAAACGCAAAGATAACGGCGTAGTCTATAATAAGGACGATAAACATCGAAACCAGGTGTATTAATTTATGCCTAACCTAGCTAGTATGTTTCTTAAAATCAGCCTTATCAATCGGTTTTACAGAATTTTGACAACATTCTGGACTTGGACAACCCCCCCTCGGATGTTACCCGTCTCACATGACAAAGAGGACATGAAAACCTGGTTTCTCGTCTAGTCAAGATTCCTCCCTTGTCAATTTCTTCGATCGCTGCTATCTCTTATCACTACTAATCACGCCATTGTTTTCCCTCGTCTCCTGCAAGCTTCTTCTGCCCCCTTACTTCGTCTTTTCCTTTTACGTTTTCTGTGCCATTCCGTTTCGTTTCCACCCTGTCCTTGGGCCACCTTTCTGTTGATCTGTCAGACGGTCTTACCATTCCAGTTCCCTGATATCAAATTTACATTTATAACGTGAATATTTGAAATATGCATGACACAGTGAACTGAAATTACATTTGTTAGATAACGATATTTCTGCTTATTGATCGTTATAGCCTACGGCTTATCACATTGTTGATTTGTAATCTGTAAATTATTGTTATTATTTCTATTAAGAATATTTTGTTAATGAATAGAATAAAATTTAACTCTTTTATCCGTCTAGTGGCTTTTCCTTTTTTTATATTTCACTAGGCGTTTCTGGACGTATGTCCCATCTTCAGGTGTTATCCCTCAGTAAAGTTCGTCAGATAATTAAAACAAATTACGTATAATTCACACACGTGTCGTAAATAAATATAAAATAAGCTATATGAACACAGAACACACGCGGTGTTGTTGGTGCGCACCACGGTAACTCTATAATCGATTGTTATGCTTACAAACAGAATTATCACTGTTGCACACCACTGTAGAAAAATTATTCCGATTAGCGCTTTCAAGCTTCTCAGCTCATCGTCAGATCGGAAATCGCTAATCGGAATAATTTTTTTATAGTGGTGTGCAACAGTGATAATTCTGTTTGTGATTATAACCGCTAACACAACTTTCATAATTAAACTTGTTATGCTTACGTTGTTATTGACCGTGCACTACGGACCTCGTCTTGTAATCTTATCGCTGTGTCGTATAGAGAATTGGACTGTTCGTTCAGCAGGACTTCTTTGGTGTTTTTGTTTTTAAAGGCCTTATAGGCTATATAAATTACACATGTGTGTAAATTGTATCTCATTTGTTTTAATTATCTGACGAACTTTACTGAGTGATTACACCTGAAGATAGGACATATGTCCAGAAACGCGTAGTGAAATATAAAAAACAAGGAAAAGCCATTAGACGGATAAAAGGAGTAAATTTTGTTCTATTCGCATAGCCTACGTATAAGTGGCTTGAAAATTGTTGCCAGTGTTTGCGTGTTGTGGGCTAATAGCTACTCAGCCGTAGCTGCAGCAGAAGGTTTTTAAAACACGCGCCGATTTGCGCATGTTGCCTGGGACGCAGAGACATTTCTATTTACACCTTATTCAGTTCAAGTAGGCCTAAGTGTGGTCGGTGAGCCGTGATTAACAGTAACGTTAATATTTGGCGCATAATGTTGGTCAAGCGGAGTCAGTACCCGAGTCAACTGTCATTGCACGAACGGTATTTTTTTTTTTTTTTTTTTTTTTACAAAATGTATGTAATACTTCCGAGTAACAACGTGAGCTATGGCAGCCACTAAACTTTGGTTTTCTGCTTAAACTACAGGTCAAAACTAAGTGCGAACGCAAAAATTTCGCACTTTTTATTTGCAAGTTGCGAAAAAATGCATAATTACTTATAGCAATACAGCGTTGAAACGCAATACTGTTTCTAGTCGGTTGCTTTTTAGTGGTCTGCACAAAAACCAAATAAGCCTATTAGTGGAAAGCGAGTTCTGCCACAGAAAGGGAGACAATAGGCAAGTGTGTATGTTTACTTCGAGTTGTTTTTTTTTTACGCGGATTTCACAAAAAGCCGAGAAAGGTTAGTAGTTAGGTTAGTTTGCATGTTAACCTAACAACTTCAATTTTACCTTATTTACGTCAAAAAACTACCTTATTTACCGCGTTCGCAGCTAAATTAGAAAATGAAAAACCGTGTGCTACATTATTTTGATTCAATAATTGTTTTTTTTGCAAATGTTTCGCAAAAAATGTTCGAATTTTTCGCGTCCGCACCTAGTTTTCACCTGTAGTTTATGTAGAAACACAAAAAATGCGGTTTTTCCAAGTTTTGTAGCTGCCAGGTCGCCACTCGGAACTATTACCTAAAATGGACAGCCCAATACAGACTCATTGTGAGGAAAGCAACGTTTGCAGCGCGGTACTAAATTGCGTTTAAAACCTGTACTATAGGCCAACTGGTGTCTTGATTTCGTGACGTCGAAGTGCGGTAATGTCTCGATTCCGTGGGGGTAAACGCGATTACCTTACGTTAAAAGTTGTTTCCCGGTGTTTAGCGTAATTATTGAAACGCCAAAATAACCGTTCTGCCGTAGTTGATTTCTTCGCCTGTTTAGTAGCGTTTTTTATTTTGAAACATTTTACTTAGAAATCAAACTATGCTCCTTAAACCTCATTTACTGATACCGATGAAACACATAGGCCTATGTTGTGTATCAAGCCATAATATCAAGTCATGTACGATAATAGCAGCGGCCCTCCTCTACGGTCCTGGGTGGTCGTCAGACCGACACTATAGCGTGTATATTACGTTTACTTTGTAGGCTTTATAATGAATTTTATCGTGAAGACGGTAGATGCGGCTGAAACCTCGCTTTATGGCTAACGCTCGTAAAACGACGTGTCATAGGCGTGTCTCGAAGTTGATTTGCGCTGCGTTAGGTCTTCGCGCTGCTCGAGTGCAACACTGCTGGACCTCTAAAACCGTGTACAATCTATTCATAATACCACCATGTGAATAATATTCTGGTCTATGGTCTAACGACAAAGCAGGCTAGGAGTTAACACACTGGCTGTTAGGCCTGTTCTTCGAGTTCACCATGTATAGTTTTCAAATTGACTGCGTAGATTTGTTTAACTATGTTTCTCAAAAAATAAATAAATAAACAAATTCTAGTTAACGCTAGCACAGCAGAAAAGTAGGCTACTCATGGTTTAAGCCTTTAAAGTCGGAAGTACCAAACTTTCGGCAATATCGTATGCGTATGTTTAATGTAAAACTTAGTAACAATTAAAATAACAATAGCACTTAAATAATGACGGCGATAATAACAATAACGTATTTGATATTAATGGATAGTTATAATAATAAATATATTAGGTGTAAGTAGTACGGATAGATCAAATAAAAACGTTTTCTGGAGGAAAATTAATTCTCTTAAAAGGTCCGGGTTTTGCTCAAACATTTTGGTCATCCTAATTAAGTCGTAGAAATGTTAGGTCCCTCTTTGTGTTAGAAATTCTGTGAAATTGCGAAAAACCTTGAGAAAAATATTTCTGCGTGTTAAATCGTTGTCGCGGGCCCGTGTTGGACTACGCGATGCGTGATGTAGGCAGCAGTCTATTGGCGAGCAGCAGTCCCGCGACATACAGGTGTACAACGGGCGTTAGTAAAAAAACTTTGCTGTAATGTAGTGATCAATAATTAACAGTGTGGGCAATATGTGTGACACGATCGGTGCCGTGGCCGGGGTGGGGGGGGTGCGATCGTTGTTCCAAGGGTCGTGCATTACAAGTGTCATTCAATTAAAATAAAACGGGGCGGTAGAGAGATAACGTCAAGCCGGGAGAGAGGTTTCATTCCTCTCGAAATTGGAAAACTATTAGATTATCATCGGAGCGTGCACCTTGTAATAACATAAAAAGACTGTTTAGTGCGGTTTGGGGGAAACTGTGTTTGCGCAGTGGCGGCGAGCGAGGTGAGCAGGCTCGGGACGCCCAGCCAGCTGTTTGGCCAGTGCGCGCGGTAGGCGGGATATCGGGGAGGGGCGTCCCACCCACCACTCTGTCACTTTTATTTCCTAAATTGTGGAAAATATTGCTTCTTGCAATCCTATACATAAGGCCGGCTGTTACATCTCTCAAACTACATCCCCCCCATCGCGTCGTTGGAGCACGCTTTTACAGCATAAAGAATAAAATATAAATACACTTACTGTTTTAACAAATCATTCCCAGCGTCTTACAGAATCCTATTTATGTTTTAATTGCCGACTGTTTAAGTTGCCGTCAAAAATGTGCCACATTCCGAACGAACAGCGCAAAGCGTGTCGTGCAATAAACCCCGTATATTGTCGAGTTTCTGTAATACACACACAAGTCGCAAAGATTTGATGTGTCTACAAAAGGCCGTTTTGCCGTGACGGGATTTGGCGGGGGGGGGGCGAATATTACAGTCTGCAGAAATGAGAAATAACCCTTGACACGGAGAGAAATGTTTGATATAAATTAATTAAAACCGTTACTAACAGAGGGTAGTATAGTAGGCTACTTTGTGTGCACGTGCTATCTGGAGGGAATCGAACCCACATCCGTTGACGTTGCCCAAATCTCTATGCGGTCAGAATTCGCTGTATCGATTGCTGTTTGCAGAAAACCACGTGTTTGTGTTGGGCCTGCGGTCATTGTAAGCCGACGCTCGTTTAGGTCCGTGATGAACATTTCATGTTTCATGGATAACGAAACGTGTTTTTTTTAATAAAATATTTTTAATTCGAAGTCACATATTAAATGAATTATCTGCTTGTATATAAATCAGTCAGTGTAGGCTGTAGAAGTTTAAAAAAGAATAGGCCTACAAGTATAATTGTAAAGCAAATAGAGATACACACAGTGGACACTCGGAAGAAACTTGTTGTAGGACTAACTACTGTAATCACTACGCGAGAGAAAACTAAAGCGTAATGGACAGTCAGCCGATGCCTCGCCTTGTGATAACTACCGGAATCAGACAGAGGGACCCATTCTCTCTTCCGTATTAAGTTAAATAACTTAACACTAGTGTCTGCCTTAAAAAAAAAAACAGTAACCCTAAATGAGTACGTTGGTACGTTGGTGTAAAATCAGTAGAAATTGGAATTTAAGGCCTACATCGATTACCTGCTGAAATAAAACGATCTTATAAAAATGCGAAAATTTTACAGGGAGGCTCAGAAAGTGAGTTAAAGTTAATATAGCAGAAGCCAAGTAGGCCTGTCTCTAGCCTGAAAGAAATAATAAGAACAATTTTAAAACATAAAATTATACTTTGACAACATGTACGCAGCTTCTAGTACTAGGGTCACAACGACTAAAATTAACAGTGTGACAAACAGGGGCTGTTTACGGGGGTGGGGGTGGCCAAACGGACCGCATCCCCCCCCCCCCCGAACATCATCATCAGCATCTAAAGGCCATGCCTTGCCGAGATACCCACGTCTCTCTCTCCATCACTGTCCTCTGTTGAAATCTTTAAATTGCAATACGATAGGAAGTTCATCTCCTTTCCCATATCTTTGAAGAATGATGCTCTTGGTCGTCCTCCGGATACCTTTCCTTCAGAAATGTTACTATTGTGTCGTGACACGTGCCTGATCAATTTTGCCCTTCTTCCAATCATTTTTAAAAGTGATCTATATTCGTTCACTTCTGCTCATTACTCATTACTTTTCGTATCCATCCACTCGTCCTCGCCGTTCTCCTCCAGACCTACATTTCCATTGCTTCCAGCTTCCTCCTTTCAGTTTTGCCGAGGGCCACGCCTCAAATCTACATAAGAAGTTAAGACACTCCACACAAATGTTTTTGCGAACCGTTTCCTTACTTAAGTGATTATTTATCTCCGTACTCAAGTGGCCCCGACATTAGCGTCGGAAAAAATTGACGACGAATTTTATTCATCTCTTAATTTTTAGGCTCTTTTATTACTTTTTCAGCTGTGTACGCTAATATAGTAGTAACTCTTTTTTAAATATACAAGCAGGTTTATTACACAGCATCTGCGTGTACGTTTGATATCTGAAATATAGGAAAATCAGTTCAGTGACTTCGGAAGAAGTTGTTAATGGATTGGTCAAAAAAATCAAGACGAATAGACGTTCAAACTCTAAAACATTTTCATTTTTAAACAGTGTATCTTTTACGATAGGCCCCTACATAACATTTTCTTGTTTTTTTTTTTATTAAAACTGTAGTTACCAGTTTTAAATGTAACCTGACAATAGACCTATATAGGCTATAGGCTATACCTATATATCTTATAAACAGTGTTTCTATAGCACGTATGTTAGGCCTATTACCGTTCACTTTAATGGGATTGATTGCAGGATGTTATCACACGTTTGCCAGCCAATTTGAAGATTGTAATACCCATTGATTAGTCTTAACTTGTTTTTCCTGTTGTATGAAGCCGGCACGACCGAGCCCTCCCCCTCCGACAGAGTCTAGATACGCTACTGGTGTCAAACGAGGTGAAACTAAGAGATGAGCATCGCCAAAAACCATCGATGTTAATATCGAGAAGAATACATCGATGTTTTCAAACCGATGTTGCAAACTGCACTTTTATTGTCACAATTTTTGACAAAATGTTCCATAATTCACTTTTGGGTGGCATAATTAATGGGTGGATAATTATGAACGATGCCGATGATATTAAAAATGCAAATTATGTTGTAACATTATCACAAGTAAAAGAGAAAAATCGCTACAAACAGAACGAAAAAGAACTATAAAAAACATAAAACTAAATCGGAATGAAAACCAAATACGACTAACGTAAAGTGTAAACCGTTACTCCGTACGTTTGTGAGCTAACTTTGATACTGTTCTGAAACTATTGAAACCTACGTAACGGTCTCCTATGAAACGGTTTTGTTCTATTTTTAGTTTTACCGTATTACGTCACTACGCTACTACGTAGCTCCATTACATGATATACTTAGGGTAAAGGTCCCTAAATTGTACCACTTTTACTAAATTTCGTATATTTCTTGAATCCATTACCTGGGAACGTTTTAAAGCTTTCAGCAACACAAAATGGTCGTTTTACGAAATTATTACTAACCGGAAAATGTTATTCAGCGAACTAAACAATTTTTTTGAAGAAAAAATAAAACTATGTCAAGTGGTACAATTTAGGAAACCGTTCCTTAAATTGTACCACCCTTCTCTTAAATTGTACCAGAGAAAAAAATAATAATTTGATGTCCAGAATAATAGTTATTTGTTAAGTGTTTTTAATTCTTATTAATTATCTGAATCCGCGGCTGAGCTTGACAAGGAAACCTCAAAGATTTTTTTTTGAAGGGAAAATTTAAAAAAATTACACAATATTTTAATTATTCTTAATTTATTTAGGTTAAAAAGTACAGCAGACTGCATTGAAATATAAACATGTTATTTGACCTAAGAATATAAAAACTTTGTTACATATAAATCAAAATATTACGTCCGCGCGCGCGCGTGTGTTTGTGAATTTTTAACTTATTTAAATCAATAATTATAGTAAATTCAATAAACAAATATTAAATTTAAACAGATAGCACAAAAATATTAAAAATATTATTCGCAGAAGAACAAAACATATTTAACAAATATTGAATTACATAAGAGTCTTAGTATAGTATCACATTACACACAATTTTCACAATAAAATGTCTTCTTTCTGTTGCTTAAACTGGCACACTTCTTGTGAAGCCAAACTTTACACCGAAGACACTGAATCATTTCTTCATGTTTTTCTTCGGCACATAAACGACAGAACAAGTTCTCTTGCACTGTTTCCTCAGAGTCCTGAAAGATTCCGCGTTTTGTTTTTTAGAAGATTTTGAAGAGTTTGGTGGTCGAACTTTTTTTGAAAACTATTCCTCTCTAGATAATTTTTGTAGGGGGTGCTTGTAATTTCTAAGGAAGGGGCAGGCTTTCTGGATTGTTTTCTCTTTCTTCCAAAAAGCCCGAGTACATCCAAGAAGGTTGGATTCCATAAACAAAATGTGTTCAACTAATTTTTTTTCTATTTCTGAAGGAAGGTCTACTGGTCGTCCAAATGTTTTTAAATTTCCGCATGCAATTTTGTTCTTACCCTCCAATCTTCGTTTCAGCGTTGGTTTTGGAACACCGTACCTCCTACAGATTTCGTTTATTCCAGCGTCCCCGTTTCTAAATGAATCAATAGCCCGATCCATATCCTCCTCCAACCAAAGTCCGTACTTGGTTTTTGGCATCTGCTTTAAAGATACAGCTATGATTAGAATTTAAATAATTTAAAAAACAGATTTAGAAAGTATGTTTAGACTTTTATACAAAAGGTGATATTTAAGGACGAAAAAGTGACAGGAAAATTTTATGTCCTTCATATGCTCATTAAAAATAAAAGATTTACTACAAAAAAAATCTAAAAATTTAGTTGAAAACAAAATGACTTGACTTTAAACAACATTGTATGTTAACCCACTTTAAGAAAATATTTACAGTAAGGTGACAGCATTAGATTTTTGAGTCTAATTAATAACCCTTTACTTGTGTATTTTCTAGGGAAATAAAAAACAGTAGGTAGGTTTACTTATAGATGAATTACTGTAAACTAAAATTTCTACAGCAGTTTTAAGTATTTATTTTGCTGAGAAAATATATTTAGTATCATGATCTTAAATTGGACCGGTACTATTTAAGAGAATGGTAGTGGTATAATTTAGGAGAAAGTCAGTGGTACAATTTAGGAGACGTAGAAGACTTGGACGCCACTTATTTTCTTTCCACAGTGAAGTAACTATTTCTTAAAACAAACATGGTGTATTACTGGCAATTAAGTATAGAATCTCTGACTATATATTAATTAGTAATTACACGTACCTTCTGTTCTGTAGAATCTTAAGTTCCCTTGACGAAAATTAAATGTCGAGTAGTCAAAACAAAAACATTCACTGCAGACGAACAAGACCTCATTGACTGACGCTGACGCGGGAGGTGAGCAAGGACACTGTAGTACGCATTCTAGCCAATTGGCCGCATCAAATAACACACCGTTGTCGAAATATCGTAACGGTACAATTTAGGAGCCGGTACAAATTTGGAGCCTTTCCCCTACTAGTTACCAACTACCTAGGATCTACCATTAATATCTAAAATAAAAATTTGCCCATTTAAAATAAACAAAATTTAACAATCAATCTAAGTTTTCATTACAATTTTTAAAAAATGTTCAAAGGAAAAACATCGAAATGAAACCATCGATAGTACGAAAACATCGCGACTGAACCATGGATGGTAAAAACATCGAACATCGAATGTTAACCATCGATGTTTTTCGACCATCGTTCATCGATGCTCATCCCTAGGTGAAACCAGAGTTCACTGTTAAAGCGAACGAGTCCTTCGGCGCGCGTGTTAAATGAATGTAGGCCTATTAAACTTACAGTGTATGAAATCCTAATTCGGCCTGTGGTGAAGTCTGGGCCTGGTAAAATAATTATCAGGAAACGATTCTCGTCAAATACTTCCTGCCTGTGAAGTCCAGTTATCAGTGGATATCAGGAGGTAGTATTTAATTGTAAATAAGTAAACAGAGGTAAATTTACACATTTAACGTATCTTACTACGGTCATCTGTAACGGCATAATCTTTATTATGCCATCATAATAATGAAGACAAAAGATTGATATTAAACACTGTAGGCTATCTGCTGCAGCCACAAAAAACACGGGTCTTTCTGTGTGTCGAGTTGTAGCGTGAAGACGCGTAAACGTTACTTTGAATAACGGACGCGACTGATTACGGATCGAGGACGAAACATAGGACAAGCGCGCCCGTTTTGTCTAGCCGAGGGATGGAAGGAAATAGATTGGGCCTTGCAATATGATGAAAATAAAAGAGGACTGGAGCAGATACACTTTCCGTTAAACAAGTAAATCTATCGAACGTGTATTAGTGAATCGGTGAAAAACATTTTCATAGGCTTCTCTTGCAAGATCACTTCCAATTAAAATAATAGTGTAGGCCTATTATTCGTTTACTTAGAATAATCGTTAACTTGGTTTTCCACTATAAAATCGCGGGCTGCCTTATAAATAACAGATTACAGATCTAACATATCGATCAATCGTAGGGAACAGTGAACAAGCAACATGCGGAGAACGGATTTCCGTGGAACACAGAAGAGAAGAGATTAAAAATAATGAGATAAGAAGATCGATGGAAGCGGAACGAACTAGACAAGACGAACAAAGGAGATAAGTTTGTACGGCCACGTACGACAGGACGAGAGGGGAACGTTCGAGGGGGGGATTTTTGTCCAAGTTCGGGTTGTTTAAGAAGCGTGTTAGCTAGGTTACGCATCAAGTCTGCTGTCAGCTGTTTGTCGTCTTGTGATTTTTCCATTGAAATTAAACCGATGCCTGTTTATTATTGTGAGCAAAATTTTTTCCTCTACACATTATTTTTAATTCGCTGTGCAACGCAATAAGTAACGTGGTTTTTCTTAGCGTAGTCCACTCTGTATGTACTGATGACAGCTGAACTCCATACCCCACACTGATCACGCGCACGCAAAATTTTCTAAAAAAAGGACATCACTTTGAATAGCTCTGCGTTACAATCGTTGTATAACGTCGGAAATAATTGATATGTATTTCTTTTCAGTTTTGACGTATCCTTTGTCTTTGTAACTGGGGGGGGGGGGGGTGATCCCCATTCCTGAGTCTAAGGCTACTTGAGGTTTACATCTAAAGGCCAGGCCTTGATCCTGCAGCCGTAAGTTCCACAATCCATGGCTGCTCTCCTGCCGGTTAGTGCAGTAATGCTTGAGGTGGGGCATGATTGATTATCTTCTTCTTCTCCTCTTCAAGCATTAGCTTATATACACCTGTTCCAGTACCCATCGGACAAACCTCGGACGACCCACGTCTCTCTTTTACCATTGGCTTTATTGTTCAGTGCCGCTTTCGGCAATCGATCCTCTGTCATCCTTGGGAGGTGATCCCACCATTGTCTTCTGTAAATTGAAATAATTTCATTTATGTTCTTTACTTCGAGTTCTGCTCTGATATCTTCATTCCTTATTCTATCTTGCAATGTATAATTTAAAGTTTTTCGAAGTAGCTGCATTTCAACACTCTCAATCTTGTCGCTTTCCTTTTTTTGTCATGATTCACTCCTCACTTGCATAAATCAACGTGGCTATTGCAATTGTGTTGTACAATTTAATCCTTGTGCTGTGTGTTGTTTTATTTCTAAGATTTCTACGAATCGTGCCACAAATATTCCTAAATTTATTTATCTTCTCTCTTATATCATATTCAGATTCATAGCTTACTTCACGGCCAAGACATTTGAAACGGCTCACTTGTTCTAAAGTGCTGTTGTTTATACTAACTATCTTAGGCCTCACTGGATATTTGACGGTTTTGATTGATTGATTATCTTCGCTGTGTAAGTACTCGGTACTAGTAAATGCTCTAATCTTGCTTGGCGTTTCGATCCCTGGGAGTCTGGGATCGGCCTCAGAATCTGAGTGGAGGCTGAAAGACCTAACAAGAGATCGACACGACGACAAAAATATTACGTCCGGTAGAGGATTTCCCCGTAAGAAATCGCCCATCGCGTAGAGATTTTGAAGTAAGTACTCGGTGGGAATCCCGCCATCACTGTGGTTTCGTAATATAGGCCTACTTCTCGTACTCCGGTCCTGGATGGCGACGAAAAATCCCTCTGTTTCTCTATTCTTTTGGCTCTGTCGTGTAAGTCTTTTTTTGACTTTCACGCTTGTTTTCCGTCTCTCACTGCAGATATCAACGGCTTGCTTCGACTTCGAGGTCCACTGGGATGTATCTGAATAGTATTGTGGCTTCGAGTAAAATATCTTTTTGAGTGCCGTAACATGATTATTACGTAAATTCTTCAGACCTTTGCCTCCTCGATCCTCAGTGGATATCTTTTTAACTCTGTAGCCTACATCAACCAAGCTAAATGTAGCAACTAACTGTGCAGTAGTATCATCGTTATTTGTTGTTGTAATTTTTGTCATTTCTTCTCCTCCTCCTCCTCCTCCTCCTGCTCCTCTCTCTTCTTCATCTTCCCCCTCCTTCTCGTCTTCTTCTTCTTCCTCTACCTCTTCTTCCTCTTCCTCTTCCTCTACCTCTTCCTCTACCTCTACAGCCGAACGTGAGCCCTGGCTTCCAACACCAATCTTCTCTAAAGTTTTCTGTCCATTGCCCCCTCACGTCCATTCCTCTGAGATCTTCTAGCAGATTATCCAACTATCTTATCCTGGGCTCGGCCCCTCTTTCTGCTTTTATAGACTTGTCCCCTCAGAATTTTCATTGTCATACGCTGATCATCCATCCACTGTAGGTGACCTAACCATTGATTCGTTGAGCCTTTACGAATCTCACAATGCTTTCGTGATTCGGTAGCTCATCTATCTCCTGGTTATTTATGATTCTCCATTCGTCATCTTCTTTAACCGGGCCCACAAAACGTCTTAATATCTTTCTTCCAAACCTTCTTATTGTTTCTTGTTCCTTTTTTATCAGCCTCCATGACTCGCCTCTATAAGTTACAACCGGTCTGATAGGTGTCTTGTATATTTTTATTTTTGTGTTACGACTATAAGTTTGCTTCTGCTGTTGGCATATTATGCACTATTTCCTATTTGTGTCCTGTCATGTATTGTCGTGTTTATAGACTCTTCGTTATCTATCGTGTCACCCAGGAATCAGATATGTCACGTATCGAGTATGTCACATACAATCCGACGCCGGTGGCAGCGTTAATTACATTACACGGTGATATCGTGGATGAGAATCAGCGTCAAGCCGGTCGATTCACGTCAACTGAAGGTACACGTAAATAGTGAATTCAATCGGAAGAAACGCCACATCGTGAACAAACGAAGACACCAGATCAATGTGAGATAGGGTTGCCACCCGTCCAAGTTTACGGAACATGTATGTCTGAGATTTTATCAGTCCTTAAAAATGCTGATTAATCCTAACGAAAATATACGGACCGGTTATAGAGAACGGAGTGTGTAGAGTAAGGAGAAACAATGAGCCACAGCAACTCTGTGGGGAACGTGGAATATCAGGTGGATCAAAATGGTGGGCAGGTCGTCTGCAAATGATGACAAAAGAAAGAATATTCCGGTTTGTATCTGTAATTGTAATTACAATCACTCCTCTGCTTGAAGGAGTTTCCTGTCGTGGATGGATCGTAAGGAGGAGGTAGGAAAGCTTCGGACTTTCGCTCGGACTTGCTCATCTTTCCGAAATATTAACTCTGAGGGATTTTTGTGTCGGTTTTGGGAGTGACTGTGACAAAAAGAAATGCTATCGTGAGGTCAAGTGTACACGGTTAGTCTGCTCTGCGAAAATGCGGAGAGAAAGACGAGTGTCGTGCTCAATCAGTTCGTTTTGACAGTCGAGGGATGTTCCAGATTGCGAACAGGCCAAGGACATTACCTGCTTACGGTTAATTCTGACGTACTTAGTATCATCATTATTATTATTATTATTATGTTTACACATTTTCCGGAACCAAAGATTACAGAAGTGATTGAATTCTCATCTTCCACTGCTCCTTGCCCATCCAAAAATCTTCAATTTCTCGTTCCCTCCAGAACTTCTTCTATCCAGGTGAGATAGGTGGTCTTTCTCTTTTCCTTCTTCCTGGTGGGGTCCATTCCATAACTCCTTGGCAGTCTTTCCTGTGCCATTCTTTTCGTGTGTCCATACCATTTAATTTTTTTGTTTGGATAAAATCAACAATTGAATTTTTCACATTAATTCTGTTCTTAATGACTTCATTTCTAACTTTCTCACGTCTGAATACTCTTACCGAACGTTTTCAAAAGTCCATCTCTTCTGTCATTTATTTTGTTCTTGTGTGTGTATTAGTAGTCCAAACATCTTAGCCGTAAGTCATGATATTTCTAACAATGGTTTTAAATATTTCTTAGTATCATCATAATCTACTAATTAAAGTCAATAAAAAGTTATATGTAAAGCACACTTTAACTAACTGAAAGCGTGAAAAAATCATCGCGAAACATCGTATGTTTTCACAACGGGGGGTCAAGACGGATACCATTGACCCGCACTCGGCCTTTTAATTTAAAGCTGAGACGTATGGACGCGTGTTCTGCTCTCCCTCTCTTAGAGTAATCTTCGGTTTGGGAATCTTTCTCTAAGTGTCGTACAAAACGATGCCGATTCTACTGAAGGTAATATCATTTTTCATGTAAGGAAGAAGTAGATAATGCTCTCTCTACGTTTTGCCGGCTTTGTAACAGCTTACACACGTTGTTGGTTTCTATCATCATCATCTTCTTCATCTTAACGGTTTTAGGCTTTAGCGGCCTGTTCCTATTCCACAGTCCACCTTTTCTTAGGTCTACCAACGGTTCTTCTGCCTGTATGGTTGTAATCTTTCGCCATCTTCGGTATTCTACTTTATTCCATTCTATTGATGTCTTGGATCCATTTTGCTCTGTATTATTTAATTCTTTCAGTAACTGCAAAAATATCTATACCACTTCTTAACTCTTCATTTCTTAATACGATCTCGTCTATTACACATTTTAACTGATCTCAGCAATTTCATTTCTGCTGTTTGTATCTTCTGTCCATCTTTTTTCTTTATGACCCAAGTTTCAGAACCATACAGTAGTGTAGGTATTGCCATTGTTTTATAAAATTCTGTTGTTGTCTGTCACCATTACTTTTTTTAATCTTTATCTAGATGATCTCCTCAAAAAATGGAAAGAACAATCCCGTGACGGTAGCCTATATAAATCCACCGAAATAAAAGCTCGAACCCTTTCTCTTCGCGGACGACCAGGCTATATTCGCCAATTCAGAACACGATCTCCAGGGAGCAATAGGCTATACCTCTTACATAAAATAGGAAGAGAATATAACTGTAACATGTCTGAATCAAAGACGAAAGTTGTTGGTTTTTAACCGAGACATATTAACTCGACCACATACCAGATGCCGATTTGTTCGCTGTTCACAGTCTGGACACTGGATATTTGGGTAGCAGCCGGGAACTCGAAAATGGTTTATAATTGTTCGCAGTCTGGACAGATTTTGGCGTGTACCCAATCAGGACGGCAGAAAATGTCACTTTTTATTACAGCGCTTAAATAGTCTTGTATCAATAAAATGGATTGGGAGACGTTTCAAGAGTACGGTCTTCTGTGCCACTATTAATACAGTAGAACCTCACTAATTCGTCACCTACGGAGCCGAAGGGGTGATGAATTAGTGAAATAGATGAATTAGTGAGGGAGTAAGAAACAAACCCATTAAAGACATATAAAGTCGTAGTGTATGAATGTACAGTACGAATGTTGTGCTTGAACATATTTATTGCTGGAAATTTTCAAACTCAAACAAGTTAAGCACTCTAATTGCAAAAAAAAAAAAATTGTTTAATGATTGTGGGTAGGTTCTGTGGGTACGTATGTAACAATTTGATCACTAACATTTCGTAGCCTACATCCGGTAAGTCTGTTTCATACCAGTTTTTGACGTCATCTTCATTCAAACTGTTAAATGGTGGTACGAATTGGCAGATATCTAACAATTCCGATGTAGGGTCAAGACCTTCTGGTTCTTTGGACGCTGGTTGTAATTCAGATGGCTGTAACTTATTCCAGGCAGATTTTAGAGTGTTTTCCGGAATACTTTGCCAGGCATCAGCAATCCGAACCAATTTTTAGAAACGTATTACGCTGTAACAACACAGCTCAACATTTATAGTACCGTGTACACAAGTACGAAATACCCATTCTCGGAACAAATATCTTCCGCAATCCTTTCTCCTGGTTATTATTAGAACTCCGGCCACACAATCAGCACGTTTCTGGTTTACCGCGGCTATAATTAGATCGTATGTTACTTGCTTTTTAATAAAGAAAATGAAAAAACGCTTGAGTGGGTGACGAATTACGGAGGGAGATGAATTAGTAAGGTTACACTGTAATAATAATAATAATAATAATAATAATAATAATAATAATAATAATAAGAAGAAGAAGAAGAAGAAGAAGAAGAAGAAGAAGAAGAAGAAGAAGAAGAAGAAGAAGAAGGAGGAGGAGGAGGAGGAGGAGGAGGAGGAGGAGGAGGAGGAGGAGGAGGAGGAGGAGGAGGAGGAGGAGGAGGAGGAGGAGGAGGAAGAAGAAGAAGAAGAAGAAGAAGAAGAAGAAGAAGAAGAAGAAGAAGAAGAAGAAGAAGAAGAAGAAGAAGAAGAAGAAGAAGAAGAAGAAGAAGAAGAAGAAGAAGAAGAAGAAGAATTTAAATAGTTACATTCGTCTTACGCAGTCGGGCATCAGGTGTTAAGGGAGAGGGAAGTTTCTGCTCGTTTCAATAGAAAACTGAAGCGGTTCGGGGATTTCTCGCCCTTTGTCGCCAACGTCCCCTTCACTGGAATGTACCGTGTCCCATCTCGTGCGTATGGGCCTAAATCGCTTATCTACAGGACACCAGTGTTCCCCTTCAAGTATACTCGTTGTCTTTTCGCGTTTCCTAACATTCAGGACGTTGGTTTTATGCGCACAACAGCGACCAGCGTAATCTTCGCGTTACAAAGCGGTACCCTGTTGTCCTTGACTGTGCTTCCATTACCTGTCAACAGTGATTTTACTTCGATATTCCATAAGGAAATGGAAGTATGGTGATGGCGAAAATCGTGTTCGAGATAAGGGCTGATTCTGATTGATTGTACTATTCTCAAATCATGAAGAAAAGTCATTTTGCGAAAAGTGTCTGTGTAGAGAACGTTTTCTATAGCGAACGATAACTGCCGCAAATTCAAACAGAATCAAACAATTTTTTGCATATGTGCCTGAGTTGTAGACGACTCCAGGCCTATTGATTTTCGTGAAGATCGGTTAAGGGGAAGGGGTAGTTTACCTGCAACGTTTTATGTTTTAACAAGAGTAAAGTACTTAATTTTGATAAAGTATCCTGAAAAGAAGGTCATAATAATCCACTGTAGAAAGGCAGATAAAATATCTATAAATGAAAAGGGTAGTTGAAGGGGAGGGGGTAATTTTCTACAAATGAAAATGATAGTTAAAGGGGGAGGGGATAATTTTCTATATGTGTACTACGTTATCGGCAACAAAGTAGTAGGTTGTTGTTAAAATACCTTCCCGGGATGTTTGGCCGTGGTCCAATGTTTTCTGCAAAACCAGACGTTTCGGGACTGCCATCATCAGTGAAAATCGAGTGCGCTAACTTGAGGTGATATACGTTAGTGACCACAGTACTGTAGTTAAGGATGAAGAAAGAAGTACTTTCTATGGAAATATTTCATTTCGAAAATGTTTTGAAATATAAATCTTAGAACGTGGAAGTCGTGTATGGTTCTACATATCGATATTCAGAATTATATTTTGATATGAAAAACTTTGGTTCAGTTTAAATAATAAAAAATATTACTTATAGACGTACAATACGTTTGTGTTACTTACAAGTAAGTAGGTAACGGTTATAAGTACAAAATATAATAATACTAATAAACATTAATTGGACAAAATAAGACTCAGTTACTTTTCTTTCTTTTGTTAGCGATATTTCGTCCTTTGTGTGATCTATCTATTAAGAAGACATCTGTAAATTTTCTGATATAAACTGACATTACTTTAAATTAAGAATGAGTATAAGAGAAAGGATACAAGCAAGAAATAGAGCCTACTTTGCAAACATTAACATCTTTAAAAACAATCTTGTTACGAGAGGTATTCAACTTAAAAAGTATTATTGTCTAGTGCGACCAGTTGTTACATATGGACCTGAGGTGTGGACTTTGGCAGAGAATGACAAAACTGCTTTAAAATCAATTGAGCGCAAAATATTGCGTAAAATGTATGGCCCAGTAAGAGAAGAAGGCAGTTGGAGAATACGTAGTAGCAATGAACTACAGGCTCTCATACATGGAAAAGATATAGTGAAATTCATCAAATCACAGAGTTTGCGTTGGTTGAGACATGTGGAAAGAATGCCTAAGAGAATGCTGAAGGGAAGATTATATACTACTAGACATAGAGGCAGGTCAAGGATGAGGTGGTTGGATGGCGGAATAGAAGATGTTAGTATCATGGGAATCAGAGGGTGGAGAGAAAGGACGGAGACCAGGGAAGCATGGAGAAGGATTGTTGAGGAGGATAAAGCCCACCAAAGGCAGTAACGCCAGGTAAGAATAAGAAGATTACTTTAATTTAGCCGCAAAAATCACAACCTAAAAACATGATGGACATTGTGAACTGAGTTAATTGATGCCCAACGTGCTTGTTAATATCAGCGTTACCAAACGCTTTTCATTTGATACGGGATAGGGTAAGAGTATCCAGACGTGGGAAAATTAGAAACGAAGCCATTAAGGACAGCCTGAGTGTGAAAAATTCAATTGTTGATTTTATCCAAACAAAAAAATTACAATGGTATGGACACACGAAAAGAATGGTAGAGGAAAGATTGCCAAGGAGAGTTATGGAATGGACCCCACCAGGAAGAAGGAAAAGAGGAAGCCCTCCTATCACCTGGATAGAAGAAATTCAGACTATATTCAGGGAACGAGAAATTGAAGAAGATCTTTGAATCGACGAGCAGCAGTTGAAGATGAGAATTCAGTCACTTCTGTAATATTTGGTTCCAGAAAATAAACATTGTACAGCCGGGGTAATAAATAATATTGATGGAGTCCCGGACTCGGACAAAAATCCCCGAGTATTTTTTAAGAAGAGCCCCGCCAGTCTTCAGTAACCAACTCAAGTAATGTAAACCAAGTCATGGCATTGTTTTAACGTGTCTAACAGTCGACTAAAGATTATTCCCCGTACACGACGCCCGACAGGACGGCTGCAACATTACTCGCGATCATAAAAGATCGCATTTTGCCGGGAACGATCGTTATTTCAGATATGCGGAGCTCGTGTAATGGCATTCCCAACGCTCCCGGTATGCAGTTCGAACAGCCGACAGTTAATCATAGCGAACATTTCGTTGCTCCACAAACAGGTAAACAAACTGTTGAGCGCAGAAACAACACAGAACGTGGCGCTGGGGGTGACTTGTTAGATTCATATCTATATGAGTTTATGAGGAGGCACAGGAACCTTCTTTCCCGACAAATCGGACTGATATCAACTTACATTGCAGTAAATAAAATCGATAAAAGAGGCACAATATTCATGAAATCTTCTCGAATATGTGCGTACGAAGTTGACATTGCAATAGTAGCAAGAAACGTCGATAGCCTCAAAGACATGTATGCATTCATGGAAGGAGAATCAATGAAAATTGGTCTTGTGGTAAATAAAAATAAGACAAAATACGTACACGGTAATGTCCAGAAGGGCTCCTAGAGATCTCAATGCGAATGGGAAGTGTTTCAAAGGAGTGTCCTGATTTAGTTGTCTAGTATCTAGTTGTGATTTAGTGCCTTGGTATCAAATTATAATAACATAAGAATGAGTATAAGAGAAAGGATACAAGAAGGAAATCGACCCTACTTTGCAAATATTAACATCTTTAAAAACAATTTTTTTACAGGAGGTATAAAACGTAAAGTATATATTGCGACCAGTTGTTACATATGGACCTGAGGTGTGGAATGCTTTACAGTCATATGAGCGTAAAACTTATGTCCCAGTAGAGAAGAAGGCAGTTGGAGAACACGCAGTAGCAATGCTCTCATGCGTCGTAAACGGTCACGGAGGTTGCGCTGGCTGGGACGTGTGGAAAGAATTCTGAAGGGAAGATTATACACTACTAGACGTAGAGGCAGACCAAGGATGAGATGGTTGGGTGGCGTAACAGATCTCGCTAGCATGGGAATCAGAGGGTGAAGAGGAAGGGCGGTGAACAGGGGAGCATGGAGGAGTATTGTTGAGGAGGCTAAAGCCCACCAAAGGCTGTAACGCCAGATAAGAAGAAGAAGAATTGGCGTCCTGAATATTAACCAGTTCTATTAGGATCGTCACGTTTAGCCTACGTTAGTTTAGGTTAGGTTAGATTAGATTAGGTTTTTTTATTTCGCAGTAGGCCTGTATTCTGGATTTCTGAATTTTCTACTTCAAAGGCAAGTCGCATAGGCCTACATAGACTGGCGGGGATTATCTTAAAAAGTCTCAGATCCCCCTTCACCCGGAAAGATGGCAACCCTAATAATGTACGTATTAGTTTTCTGTTAAAACGTTTAAATACTTACAATATTGTAAGCAAATGGATTGTGTATTATTCAGTCGTTTATAGTTCTTTACCTCGTACGCGAACCGGGTGAAGTTAACATCTTACCTTAACTTTAATAAGTTTATGATTTAAATGTTATTGTATAACTGGGCCTACTGTTACTTATAACTGGTGTTGCCATTCGTTAAAATGGACAGTCTAGTTCAAAAACTGGGACGTGTAACATGTAAGCCTACATTTAAAACAACAACAAACACGACAAATCTGGTGTGTCGTTAGAAAGTTATTCGTGATGACAGCTATGTTGTTGAAAATATAAAAATCATTTTCAAAATAAGTTTGGACTAAAAGAAAACCAAAAACACAATTTTCGCCCCTCCGGACGTTAAAATGTCGGTATGGAGAACCATAATGACTTCCATGTTCTAAGATTTATGTTTAAAATCATTTTCGAAATGAAATATTTCCATAGAAACTACTTTTTTCTACTTCTTTCTTCAGCCTTAACCACAGTACTGTGGTCACTAACGTATACCACCTCCCGTTAGCGCACTCGATTTTCACTGACGATGGCAGTCGATGGCAGCCGAAACGACTGGTTTTGTAGAAAACATTGGACTGCCGTCAAACAACCCGGGAAGGAATTTTAACAACGAACTACTTCTTTGTTGCCGATAACGTAGTACACATACAAAAAATATCTCTCCCCCTTCAACTACCCTTTTCATTTATAGATATTTCATCTTCCTTTCTACAGTGGATTATTATGACCTTTTCAGGATACTTTATTTATCAAAATTAAGTACTTTACTTTTCTTAAAACATAAAACGTTGCAGGTAAACTACCCCTTCCCCTTAACCGATATTCACCAAAATCAGTAGGCCTTGAATCCTCAACACCTCGGGGACATATGCAAAAAATTATTTGATTCTGTTTTAATTTGTTTTTCTGGCAGTTATCGTTCACCATAGAAAAAATTCTGCACACACACACACACACACACACACACACACACACACACACACACACACACACACACACATTTCGGAAAATGACTTTCATGTTTTGAGGGTAGTACATTCAAAATCAGCCCTCATCTCGAACACGATTTTTTTCGCCATCACCATACTTCCATTTCCTTACGGAACATGGAAGTAAAAAACTGAGGAGGCGGCGATGGGCTGGCCATGCCATGAGAATGGACGACAAAGGAACACCTAGAAGGATCCTTACCTAAAACATTTTCCGATCTGACGATGAGCTGTGAAGCTTGAAAGCGCTAATCGCAATAATTTTTCTATAGTGGTGTGCAACAGTGTTAATTTTGTTTGTTAATAAACATTTTGTTAGCTTCGCAACGAAGTGTTTGTCCGCTGCGCATCTGGAAGTCAGTGCAATTTCTGTCGTCAGGTTTATCCAGTTTTTCCTTTAAGGCTACTTCGGACCGCGTTGTACTTTTTGTTTCGTATTTCCAGTAGGCTTTCGTTCTTTCTCTCTTCTTATGTGATTTCACCACGCCTCCCTTGTCTGTTGATCTTTTCATCCAGCTTGAATTCCTCTACTATTTTTCTGTACTTATTCCTGTCAATAATTGTTTCTTCGTCTACGTATATTCGGGATCCGCTCTAAATCTGTATCTACTTCTTCGTGTCGTCCAAATTTGGTTTTTATGTTTCTTAGAAATTCAGATGTCTGTTGTGTGTTCGCTCTAAATCGTTATTAATGTTCTAACATATGTCGGAGTAAAGCGTTGATACTTTCGTTCAGTTAACTGCATCTTTAATTGGTCATCGTTTATGGACACTCGGTGTACGTTCGCATTAAATTTTTAGGATACGTTTTGAACAAAAAATGACCATGCGTCAGATAAAGGATCATAAAAAAAAAATCTGAAAAGTAACTTACTCCAACCCATCAAAGTAACTTACTCCAACTCGACTAGTGAGTAGGAGCATCGTATCACTGATGTAACTGAACGGTCAATGAAAAATATGCTCAGCAATATTCTTGCATGTGGCACAAGGTTTGAAAAAGTGTGGCACGAGGGTGTGATATGTAAGAGAAAAACGTACCTTTGCAGATGAGCCAAATCCTCAAATCGTAGGCCTATATCTCAGAACGACAGTTTGTACAGTGAAGTGTAGTGACGACATACATTGACGATATGTTGAGAGCATGGAAATCCAGAGTGACTTGGGAATACTGCTCAACAAATCAATTTGTATGGGTTCCCTGCTATTGCAAATGACATAGTTCTTATACAAGAAAATGCGGATGATTTGCAAAGAGAAGTGGCAATTATATGTTTATTACATATAATTTAAGTATGTTTAAATAAAATTTAAATATATTTCAATTACAGGAAGTGGCAAGAGAGTACTCACTGCAATTTCAGTAAGAAAGACCAAAACCATGGCCTTTAAAGGTAAATATCCAGCGAGGACTAAGATAGTTATAAACAACAGCACTTTAAAATAAGTGAGCCGTTTCAAATATCTCGGGTGTGCAGTAAGGTATGAATATGAATATGATATAAGAGAGAAGATAAATACATGTAGGAATATTTGTGGTACGATTCATAGAAATCTTAGAAATAAAACAAGAGACAGCACAAGGATTTAATTGTATAAGACAATTGCAATACCGACGTTGATTTATGCAAGTGAAGCGTGAGTCATGACGAAAAAGAAAGCGGCAAGATTCAGAGTGCTGAAATGCAGTTTCTTCGAAATACTTTAAATTATACATTGAAAGCTAGAATAAGGAATGAAGATATCAGAGCAGAATTCGAAGTAAAGGACAAATGAAATTATTTCAATTTACAGTGGTGGACAGTGGTGGGATCATCTGCAAAGGATGACAGAGGATCGATTGCCGAAAGCGGCACTGAACTATAAAGCCACTGGTAGAAGAAATGTGGGTCGTCCGAGGATGAGATGGGTACCGGAACAGTGGAGGAGAAGAGGAAGAAGTGTGGTGACGATTATTCTGAGCTGAAAAGTATTTCTGCTGGGAGTGTCCCTGTACCTATGCCCACCCATAGTAGCTTTTGTAGGCTTAAGGTTCATAAAAACTTACTAATTAAAGGATGAAATGGCTATTTTAAAAAATAATCATCATCACCACTCCAAGGACTAGGTCTTAGACCTGTTCCGGAACCCATCTCCTCCTCGGTCTACCGACATCTCTCTTCCCATCAGGGTGATAACCAAAGGCAGCCACAGGTAGAGGGATATCAGGCATGCGATTCAAGTGTTCGCACCATCTCCTTCTGCGGTATTCAATCTTCTAGTCCAAAGATACGTTTAAATCGCGTCTAATATCCTCATTCCTTATCCGATCCAAGAGAGAACAACCTTGCGTCCCTCTTAGAAATTTCATTTCGGTTGTCTGAATCCTCTGCACGTCCATTTTACCAAGAGTCCATGGCTCACTAGCATACAGGAATGTGGGGGGGGGGGGGGGGACAGCCACAGCTTTATAAAATTTCATTCGGGTATCCTTCCGTGTTTTATTTTTCAGGTGCCTATGAATCGTTCCATAAATAAATTTATTTTATTATGGAAAATTTATTTATTTTAATTTTATTTATTTTCTGTAAATCGTTCGTTCTATAAATTTTGTTAGATTACTATCCCAATCAATATTAGTTCCATATGGATATTACAACCCAGTTAATTAAAATGACTAACCTGATCCAAAATCTGTTTATTCAAGACTATCTTAGTTCTTATAGGATACCTGCCCTTAAATGCCATCGTTTTAGATTTTGCAGCAGAGATCTGTAGCCCATAGTCTTGTATGATGCTATAGAACGTAAATATCGCCCGCCTTGTCGTCTGCATAAACCGATGCATTCGCATGAACATTTCGCAGAAGTGATATTCCCGAGTCAACTTTAGCTGTCCATAGCCGAAATATGTCGTCCATTAGAAAATAATAAATATGAAATAATAACAAGAAATAACCATAGGACGGAGTGATGAAATAAAGGACGTATGGTCACCGAATTTATACAGACAGGATAATAAGTTAATAGACGGGAGCGTTCCACAGGTACTTTGCTGTATTGTGTGTGAGTTTAGCATAACACTTATAAATATCGTAAAAGTAGCTTCGGTACTTTTTAATACACCGAGTATACAGATTGTGTGTGTGTGTGTGTGTGTGTGTGTGTGTGTGTGTGTGTGTGTGTGTGTGTGTGTGTGTGTGTGTGTGTGTGTGTGTGTGTGTGTGTGTGAAAGAGAGATAGAGAGATAAAACACTCGGTCCAAACTATTCAGTATCAGATTATTTATTGGCCGGTTTGTTTGACGAGTTGTCAGTAAGTCGCGTATAAGAGTATTGGTTCCGTGGGGGGGGGGGGGTAAAATCTACCCCACAGCTGCTCTCAGGTGTGTACAACAATGGGATCATTCACACGTACTACGGTCAACCCAACCCTCCATTCACGTCTTTAAACCTTTTCACTTCAGTGTATGGTTTCCGTAACTCGTCGGCGAACGAAATTAGTTTTGTTAAGCGGATACGCTTCCTTTACCTGCAAAGTTATTCTGTTGCAAAGTTTTCCTTCTGAACACGTGATTTTTTTCAGACCGACGTTTCTTCGGAGCATGTGATTATATTTTCAGGACTGTGGAAGTGCTCGGTTTAAATTGTACAAATTTTTTATGTGTAGGTTTTAAATGTGGTCCAAAGCTTAAATAAACTGCAGTACCTTACTCTCTCGGATTGCAGATATCCACACTTAAGACCAAGATGATGGCTTTTCGTGGAACTGATTCCGTACGGGCAAAAATAGTTACAGATGGTACTGTCCTGGAACAAGTTAGCAATTTTGAATACCTGGGCTACAGTGTGTCTTATAATGCAAGCAACGACGTTGTGAATAAGTTGCATAAGTTCAGCCTTCTGTGCGGGACCATTAGACGAACCCTTAAGTCAGCAAATAAAGGAACACACCTAAAATTCTACAAGGGAATGGCTCTTCCCACATTTCTTTATGGGTCTGAGAATTGGACATTAACGAAAGGCCAGCGCATTCGGATCCAAGCGGGTGAAATGGGATTTCTCAGGCACGTAGCAGGGTATACTCTCCATGACGATAGAAGAAACACAGATATACGGCAGGAACTGAATATTTTGAGTATACTCGACAGGATCGCCCAGTATCGGCTGAATTGGTGGGAACATCTTTGCCGAATGGATGACTGCCGCATCCGCAGACAACTATGGAACTATAAGCCGAGGGGACGGAAAGGTGTGGGACGTCCGAGGAAGCGCTAGCGTGACCAGCTCTAATCTTTGCGTAGTTGAGACTGGAACAAACCATTCTTGGTTTAATCCTTTATGATGATGATGATGATGATGACCTGACTCTCTAGTAAAGATATACCCTCCAAATGTAAAGCGATTCTAGCGCTGCCCCTCCCCAACATGACAATCCTATAAAAACATATCATTGTAAGGTTACTGTTATTTGGCTTGAGAATTTACGCGCCTAAACACGTCAATAAATTAACAGAATCGATTTCCACATTGTCTACTCGAAAACAGTGAAACATTGAACGATCCAGCTTTGTCTAAAGCTTGCACTAAATACCGGGCTGTTAGGTCGTTGTCGGTATTCATCGTCATCTCGTCGGGAACATTTCGATTCCCCCCTCGGGGATCTTCTCCGGCGAAGTGTCGGGTATCGTTCGGCAAAGATGTGCCGCTACTGTTTTTTCATACTCTGTCACTTTTGGCGGCTTGAAGAAGATCCCCGAGGGGGGATCAGGTGCAGGTGCGAACCTACGATTTTATTTCGGGACGGGGGTTAACCACATATCGTTTTCTTAGGGTATTGTTTTTCTCGTATTATAATAAAAATCGTACCAATAAATTAAAACTAATGGGTAAATAATAGCTGTAATTCACTAATTTCACTAAAATCAATTAGAAACATACGCCAGATAGGCTTATAGTTTGTCTTGGAAGCTTAATAATACCTTTATGTGGAATATGTGTACTTTAAAGAGAACGTTAAAATTAAGAAAGTGAGGGGTAACAGCATGTATATAAATGTGTAGAACAGGGTTGTAGGCCTATATATATATATATATATATATATATATATATATATATATATATATATATATATATTGCGATAGAACACAGGATCATGATAAGCAATGAACTATGTCTTGTGCATGGATGACGGACATTCTCCTGTTTAAATTTGTCTCTTGTTCAAATTGGTTTTTTAGCTATAGTTTTTGTATTGTATTACCGATAAGAATTTGGGATAGGTCAAACTCTTCAAAATTTTATTCGCCATTTTTCTATGTAATGTGTTTGTGAAAGTGTGCGCGGGTGCGCGAGTTATTAACGTTTTTGTATAGTGTCCGTTATAATTATCCGATTTTTATGAGACTTGAACAAGACATAAAATTTAATATTAGCTACAATTTCCCTATATTCTATGATCTTCAAATAACTGTTAAATGTGAATTTTTGTTGTATGAAATCTTTATATGAAACTCACTCAAGCGTGAAGTAATAAAATCCCAGATAATTATCTTTGCAGGAAATGCCAATTCCATGCAAAGTGTTGCATGAAGAAATATTCGCGCCGTGTGCATAGTATCATGTGACCGGTAATTGGCCTATTAGAACGCAGTAAAATCATTGAAAATTGTCGGTTGCCATGTGCAGACCAAAGTCAGTTCATCTTGAGCATTCGTTTAGTAAACGTGCGGTCCGCGTTCAAGAAGTTTCTCTTGCGTGAACACGTGAACTGTGCGAAAGGTGTACGAAAACTTGGAACTCTGTGTGAGTTATTCTACAGACCCAAGTAATTTAGTTTTCATAATATAATTTTGGATTTCAAGTATCCGTGTTAGTTAAGATTTCCTCATAGGGAGTTCTACCGACCGCGGTAGAACTGGTGAGGCGAGGACACTTTAAGACCAGCCGGAAGGTGTGCGCCTATACACCGCTTTTCATTAACACCCACGTTACACCTTGAGATACGTAAATAAGTAAAACAATATTAAAACATTTTTAAAAACCTTTAACAGTCGATAATCAGTGTTATCGCAGCGAGGCAGTGTTGCATTCGACGAGCAAGTTCAGCGTGTTTATCATCAGGACACCAGCCCAGCAGAATCCACGAGGGAAGGACACGAGAGATATTCGCATCGCCTTCAGCCATCTCCCCGCATCAAATTGGAACATCTTCATTCAAGTAACAATTTCAGATCTGAACTTTATATAAACTTGTTTTCAAACAATATTCCAAAATTCATAACATTTGTGTATGTTTAAAAATATATCGTATGAACTATTATTCATTTGGTGTGCAATAAATAATTATAATACCTCCAATATAGACTTGTTGATTATAAAACACACACTTTAATCCTATGCGCAAGAATTAATTCATTTGTGTTGTCGCAATATATATTGTTACAACACAAATAAGCCACCCCAATACCAGGGATAAAAAAGATGAACCAACAATATAAAAAAATAATTCTTATAATAAAATGTTTAAAATAATGAAAATAAAATGACAATGACGCGACAAACGACGACATGACCTAACCCAAGTGATTGAGCAAATAATAAGAAACAAAAGGAGAAGGGAAAAAACGAAACCAAATAAGAATCCATACAACCAAATGAAATAAAACCAAGTGAGAAGGGGAAAACCAAAACAAAATGAAACAAAATAAGATGAAGGTGAAGAAGAAGGAAAATGAACATGAAACAAAACAAGTATAAAGGAAATAAAGTGAAACCGAATGAGAAAACACAGACAAATAATATAGAATATGAAAAGGAGAAATGGTACACTCAAATGTAATATTGGAAACGAAACCAATAACTAACCAATGTAATAAATAAGTATTATTATCGATTAAAAGATAAATGTAAATGATTTGATAAAACCCAATAAAGTAATGTGAAAAATAAAAGTACACTAACCCAAGAATTAGAGTTAGATGTAATAAAGAACTCTATAAAGACATAACTTATTAATAATATAAATAATATTAGTAAAGAGAGAGATAGTGAGATGGTGAGAAAATAATATTAACTAAGTGACAGAGAGAAAGTAATTATAGGGATTACCCACTAATAAACACTTAAAATAAACAGTTAAGGAGTGCAAAAGTGAAAGTGTAAAACCCCAAAATAATTAGAGACCCTATTAATAGGAATAAACACTTAATAATCTGTAATAAACACTAAATGATTAATGGTGAACCATATTAGTAATTAAGAATGTTGTTAAGAATAATATTAGATATAAACACTTAATAATCTGTAATAAACACTAAATGATTAATGGTGAACCATATTAGTAATTAAGAATGTTGTTAAGAATAGTATTAGATATAAACACTTAATAATCTGTAATGAACACTGAAGATTGATGGTGACATTATTATTTAAAAAAGAATCTTTTTGTTAATAAAATTAAGTTTAATTGTAAGAGAGGGATACAATAGTATTTAAAAGGGAGAATCCCATGGAAGGTAAACAGTTAGTGTTACCATGGATAGAAGATAGAGATTATTTAAGAAATAAGAAATTAAAAATGAAATCAATAAACACCCCAGGTTATAAGGGATAATCAATTAAATAAGTTTAAATGGTGTGATGATGTTTATCACCCAAAAAATAATAAAGAATGAAATGAATTGTAAACAAACATTACGTAATAACTGTTAAAAAATTGTTTAATTAAATTTATGAATAGGATATGGCTGAAGGAATTATACAGACCATAGGCCTAGATGTTATGTTTTATGTGATAAAGAATAGTAAGTAATAGCCATATTGTTAACAAGGGCAAAATAGATAAATAAGAAGGTGAATCAATACAGATATAATTACACTGGAAAATCAGTTAGGAAATAATTAACAAGCCATGATGTAGAAAATAATAGAAACCTACAAATAGTATAAAATCAGATCCAAAACACATCAACAAATGAACCAACCAATTATATTAACAAAACAAAACACATTAAAGTAAAATGAGATATAATTTGTATAAAATAAGTAAATATAATCAATGGCTACTTAGGCCTATGAAATACCTAACTGCCAAAAAACCAATAACTACAAATTGTATAAAATCAACAAGGAAATTAACAAATCCAAGGCGAATAACTAGCCAAGGGTAATTTGTAAATCATATTAAAAGAAAAATGTTAGAATAAGGACTTAAATTAAAAGAGAAATGTAATTAACAAATATTAACATCTTTAAAAGGAATAATTCCAAATGTTTAGTACCAAGCCACGTGTTGTTCAATCAAATATATTGCAACTTACCGTCTGCGGCTTCCAGAAACAACGTCTTCACAAAGTTGACATGTTTCGGGACACTTGTCCCATCATCAGAACTTAAAATAATCGTGTATAATTTAAGTTGATACATTTGTCAATTAATTAAAACATTAAAATCCAACATGAAATAAATAATTTAAAACAATATGAATACTTAAATGTCTAAAAGCGAGCGCGAAGGTTTTACATCGTACGGAGATTGACCGCGCACTCAAATTACATTGTCTGGGGGGGGGGGGGCAATCGAAACGTTGCCGACGTGATGTTGGTGAATCATAGCAGCAGACTGTAGCCTAACCGCTCGGTATTTAGAAATAATTTTGAAAAAAATCTAGCGCGTTGTTTCTGCTAGATTTTTGCTCTAAAATTTTGGAGGGTCTCAGAATTCGAGTCGATTCTCAGAATCGAGAAACGTAGGCAGGAAGTTAAAATGACATCAAGCAGCGTAACCGACTAGCGTTTGCCGGTATTTGTTAAACCAAACTGTATTGCAGCAGACAATAACGTAACAGTAAAATCCGGTCAAGCTTTTTACAAAAGTTCACACGAAAATGTGGGGGTCGGGTCTTTTATGTTCAATTAAACACTGTATTTTTTGGTCTGACAAGTTAACTCCGATGGGGAAACAACAGAAGAAATAAAGTGAAGAATCACCTCAGCTAATAGGTGCTTCTTTGGTCTCAGACCCCTGTTCCAGAGCAGAACAATTGCCAGAGGCATCAAGCTGCTTCTGTATAATACACTGATACGCCCGGTTCTCACCTATGGTTCTGAGACCTGGACCATTTTTGGAAAGTCTGAGTCAAGCCTGCTGGTTCATGAACGCAAAATGCTCCGCAGCATTTGTGGGCCAATATGTGTGGGAGGTGATTGGAGGAAAAGGGCCGACCAAGAACTGAACACTCTTCTGAATGAACCAGATATTTTGTAAACTTAGTAGACTCAGGTGGGCTGGACATGTGATCAGAATGGGGGAGAATGAAATACCCAGAAAGGTACTCACAGGACAGATCTATGGCACCAGGAGAGTTGGTAAACCCAAACTATGTTGGGAAGATGGTGTGAATTATGATGCGCGCCATATCCTTGGGACCCGGAACTGGAGAGCAGCTGCACCGGGACAACTGGCGGAGGCTGTAAAAGGAGGTCTTGACTCAGTAATGGGCTGTCGCACCACTGAAGAAGAAGAAGATTTCTTGGTCTCATTAAAAAGTGGAAATTCGTTTGCAGAGGACGTGTTCGCAACTCACGTCTGTGTGAACATCGAAGACGATTTCGAAGCGTTAAAAAACATCCTACGCGGATGGGAATATGTAGATCTAAGTAGAGAAGAAACGGGAGATAGTAAATTCCAAAGATTAATAATAACGAGAGACAAAATAAATTACCCCCGTTAAAACAAAGTCCTCAGTTTGGGTGGGAAAATATGCGAGTTTCCGGTTTATAAGTGCCACTTGATACACCAGTAACTAGTAATGAAACAAACGTGCATTCCAGGTTTATAAGTGGCATTTTATGCACTAGTAACTGGTAATTAACTGGTAACTAAATGAAACTGGTAACTGGTAATTAAACAATCGTACATTTCGTATTAGAACATGAGGAAAGAAATCCGGTTGTCGTAATTGTAATTGTAATGAAGTTGCGAATAATAATTGTTCAACAGTGGCGTTTTAACGGGGGGGGGGGGTCGAAAAAATTGACGAATTTTGTTAATCTGTCCAGATGCATGACGAGATAGGCCTATTTAATATGTTCCGTCCGTGAGAGTTGAGCGTTGCGTTGTTCAACGGTTCACAGGCGTGGACAGTTCTCTCGTCTCAAGCTGAATGTTACACGAGTCGATTTGGATTCATTTGCCTTTATTCGCCATGTATTTAATCAGGTTTGGATTTCGTTTATGTTGTTTTATAAGTTTTCCGAAGCACTAGCAGTCCAAGGCGGCTGTGTCATCATGTTGGTATGTCCGCGGTACGTCCTGAATTCATAGTATGAAGATTCGTGTAATCATTTTGAGATGTGGTCTTATGGCAGTAGCGTGGCGTCCATCTAACCGCTGTTGCCGGCGGCAACAGTACTGGAAATAAGAGAAAATAATACTAATTATGTCACATAATAAATACTTTAGTTATTGAATAATTTGAAATCCGAACAATATTAGTAGGGAAACATGAAGAAAAGCGTAGCGTTGCTTTCGAACTGCTGGGCACTTGCATCGTCTTGTGTTGCCGGCTCAGACATCGGCAATCTTTTACTGCGTACTGTCATTGACCTCGTAGTAGTTGTCACTGTACAAACTGTGGAGGGGGGGAACACATTCGTCCACCCAACGTGTTGCCGCTGTATAAACCGGCAAAACGGCAGCTATGTTCGTTTCGGAACCAACGTGCAGCAATTACTACCTACCTATTCGTGTTTTGTTCGTTTAGTCATGTGTTTCTCTGTTTGTCTTTATTATTTTTAATTCGACTATTATTTGTGTTCTGATTTATTCTGTCTAAGTATAATGACAGTCAGATCCCGTTGAACTGGGACCCTCTTCTTCTCCCAGCGAATGATAGAAAATGCTCTAAACAGAACACTTGGTAAAAAAAATCGAATTAATTTTTAGGTCAAGTTTTAGGCCTATCACAACCGGCAACATGTGTAATGTACCCCTCTAGAGGTACATACGCCACTGTTTATGGCATAGAATTATATAACTGCTCCATATCTTCCAATACCATAATTCATTCTTCAAATTGTACTATAATGATTAGGAAGGAGAGAATGGAAGAGGTGTGGGAGAGAAGAAAGAATCAGTTGAACGAACGTAGTCCACACGGAAAATAATAGTTGAAGCTCTGTACTCACGTCCAGATGCGTTACTTTTTCTGTACCATATTTTCATTATTCCTTTTCTACTTTGACTGTTACGATTAAGCCGATCATACCGTGTTTATATCTGATTTGTGTAATTATTTTTACGCCCTCCCCTGTGCAGAAACGTGTAATCCGGTACTTAAGTTGGTATTTTGATTCCATACACACCGGTTTAATCAGTGAAGCATAACTGACCACTAAATATATTTTAAGCGTTGTTCAGTAGGCCTACTACAGTTAACGCGTAACAAGTAATGATAATGTGATGTAGGCCTATTTATAATATACACACACTTAGTGCTTTTTAATGGTACCTATAATTTCAATCTTCTGTTGTGGTGTATTCATTGTTCATAACATAAAGATACCATGCATATGATTTATAATAAAGTTTTAATGTACTCACATTCTTAAATTCGATCGATTTCGGTCATAGACCATCGTCAGGACATATACACCGTGTATTCGCGGTCACAGTATTGTAAAACAGTTGCTATTTACAGAAAAAACGAATTCGAAAACACTATTAATGAACGTGAAGCTCACGTTTGTTTCCAAAGTTTCTCGAGAACTGATTTTGTTACGGAGTGTTTATGTTTACATTCAGGTCTATATATATTATATCAGCAGATTATGTTGATTTTAATTTTGCCGCAATATCTCAAATGTGATACGCTTTTTGAAGTCCGTCATGATGTTCAATAGATTTTCGTGGCCCTCTTCTTTTACGTGTTTGTATATCCGGTATTGTTCATATATATTAGATCTTATTTCATCATTGCATGTTTTCAATACTGTTAAACGTTGCTGTATTCACAAGACTGTTGTTTTATGTGTTTGGCTACTGTTGAGTTCGGATTTGAATGTTGAAAGTGTCCGGTGTGTATGTTTGCACAAGGTCGCGCGAATTTACGGAATAACCGGATATTCATTTGGTAAACAGATTATCGGATTATCGCGTTTATTATAAAAATATGTTTTCGGTGTTTCCATATACGTGTGTGAATATTAGCAATACTGCAGAGAGATAGCTGTGTGAATACAGTAGAACCCCATTGTAACGAACTAATTGAGGCTGAAGGTTGTCCGTTTTAATGAAATTCCGGTTTATAACGAATAAGGTTTGTAAGGTTGTACGCACTGTAATACAATGAAACTACGGAGACAAGTATAGTACGTGTTTATTCGTATTTTGCAATTCCATAGCCTACAATACAAAAGAAACCTTGTAAATTAAAAATTGCTGTAACGCTGGACTGTATACAGATGTCGTTTACTTATTATTGTCTAGAACAAGAAGGGCCCTGTTCAAGATTATTGTTTACGTTAACTGGTTTGAAAAAGAATAATTAATTTTCTGTTACTATTGTTTGTTATTTTTTTTCTTTGATCGCTAACTGACGAAAATGCCGCAAGTGTTCATAGTAACACACATTTTTACTGGTTGATTGTTCAATACACTGAATAACAAAATTCAAATGGTCTTTCACTTCGCGCACCTTCATTGTTGCTCAGTACTGTCTATGTTCAACGCAAATACGCGTCCGTTATAAGCGACGTCCGGTTGTAATGAAGTTTTACTGTTTATCATTGTTTGTGACAACTCTTGTAGTAATTGTGTATTACAATTGTCTCGTAGTAATTATAATAATATATAGTACCAACAAAAGAACAGTAAATTTCTTCTAAAGCAATCTGCTTGGTCGGATGTGTATAATATAAAAAAGAGGATGAAAAAAAACTTAAAAAACTGTTTAAAATACAAACATTAAAGCTTATTACTCGTAGCCTACACATAATAAAATACAGACATTAATAAAGCAAAAACGTTAAAAATAAGGGTTAGGAAATTTAAGTAGCTAGGAGAAATAATTCAAGACAATGGTTTAGAAAAATCTGCTATAGAAGAAAGGATGCATAAAATGGAAAAAACATGTGTTATAACTAAAGATATTTTCGATGAAAAGTGCATATCTAAAAATGCGAAAATAAGGCATTACAGTACAGCAGTGATGCCAGAATGCGTATATGCAAGTGAATGTCTAGCATTGAATTATAATTTAGACAAACAATAAATATGGGAAAGATGAATTATGAGGAAAATATTAGACCCGCAAAAAACTTCAGAAGGTTGGAAATTAAGAAGTAATGATGAAATATATCAGAGTATAGAAAGTATAACAGAAACAATGAGAAAAAGAAGACTATTATTTTTTTATATAGAATGGACGACAATAGGTTAACAAAGCAGATCTTCAAATATCTGTGGGGGAAGAAGTTAACATAAAGTTGGATTAAAGAAGTCCAAAAGAATTTAGAAAAAAATAATATAAACGCAGAAGAAGCAATTAAAAGAGAAGTTTTTCGCGCAAAAGTGTTAAAAATGAAAGGAGTCCAGAGTAGGAGAGAGAAAAACGGTGAAAAGATGAAAGAATATTGGAGAAAAAGAAAAGAACAAAGAATAAAGAATGAAATTGGCATGTGGTCCCTAGATGGCCGATACAAAAATAATAAAATAAAGCAATAACGTTTTATAAAACAATTATAATACCTACACTACTGTATGGTTCTGAAACTTGGGTCATAAAGAAAAAAAGATGAACAGAAGATACAAACAGCAGAAATGAAATTTCTGAGATCAGTTAAAAGGTGTAATAGACGAGATCATATAATCAATGAAGAGCTAAGAAGTGATTTAGATATTTTTGTAAAAGGATTAAAGAATACAGAACAAAATGGATTCAACGCATCAACAGAATGGAAGAAAGTAGAATATCGAAGATAGCGAAAGATTACAGCCCTAGAGGTTGGTAGACCTAAGAAAAGGTTGACTGTGGAAAAGGAACTGGCCGCTAAAGCCTAGAACAGTTAAGAAGAACAAGATAATGATGATAATAAAAACACTTACAAAACAAACAAAATAATATACAAAAACACACACAACAAAGCTAATACAATGAACAATAGAATATACAAAATTTAATTCCAAGACTGGAATAGATGTTACATAGGCCAGACGGAAAAAACAATTCAATAAAACGTATTTTTAACACTTAATAAACGGGTACAAAAAACCAGACAGCCTATATAAATCCAGTTTGGCCACACATGCAATTAATACAAGACACGAATTCCCAGACATAACCAGGATGACACTGATAAAACTCATGCCACGAGAAGGGCACAATAATCAATAGGCCTATATGGGAAAACTTACAAATGTGTGAACATAAAACAAAGACAAACTAGTACTACAACAAATACAAATCAGCGCAAAACACGACGCAATTTTCGAAACACTTAACACTGGAAACTCAAAAAACAAAAACATACTCAATAAACTAGCGAAGCCAACAAGAAGCCACAGCATCAAACAGCCTGGGCACAATACAATTCCACAAGGTTAAAAACCAAGAGGGGTGACGACGGTCAAACTATTTGGTGGCCGAAACATTTTCCAAGTAAGGAAAATAATATATCTTGACTAAACTAGTAGTAAATATTACATAATATACATATCAAGAAAAGGACTGTAGGAAGAAGTGTTTGAATAGAAATTATACGTTATAATCTATATATTGTGCAATATTTCACAGCGTATTTCAATATTTGTTGACTGTGTACGGCAGGGGTGACCATCCCCCCCAAAGGCTATGGCGCATGCCCCCCCCCAATTCAGTTATCCCCTCAAGTTTTTTTCCAAATAGTCTTTTATTTATTTGCCCCCCCCTTTTTATCATCAAAATGCTGTAAAAACATGCCCCCCCCTAAAAATTTTGATGGCGCAACTTGCGCCATGCACCCCCCTTCTGGGCACCCCTGGTGTACGGTCACTTTGAAGCAGACCAAAGAGTCCGATTTCAGTAATCAATTACGCTTCGTTGGTAAATCCAGTTTGTCTGTGCAGCGTCTAAATAACGTCATTACAAACCCTTAATTTCGTAATGACCGTCAATCGATAAATTTTAACGATGAAAGGTTTGGGAAGACCGGTCAAAAAAGTATAACACACATTTGAAATTATTCGTATCGACGTTTCGACCATATTTATTGTCGTCATCAGAACCTCTGTACGGATACAAGAGAAAATATCAAACACAACAGATCAATTTAATTGAGTGAATGTGTTTGTGTATGTGAGTATGTGTGAAGAAGTTGAAACAGTTTGTTTAACATCATCAAAATAATTGCATTCTTCACACATTACTCCAAATTAATGACAGTGTTTTCAAGATCAGTAGTGAGTGGAACATGATAATAATAACTTTTAATAATAAACATAATTGAACATCCCTATAATCTGTATTCAGCTATGCTCTATGTAGATATGTAGGCTTATATGTTGAAATGGTATCTGTACCAATTCGAATATATAGTTCTCTTATTACTGCTCTTATAATTACTTACAAATATTATTAATGAACTTTTACATTACAGTACCTAATTTAAACTGTAAAATTGTATGAAATATGTTCTGAGGTATTATAATTTTCTCGTCGTATTTAGGGAAAACAATATTGATGAATGCAAATTATTTTGGTGATATAAAACAAACTGTTTTAACCCCTTCACACATACGCGCGCGCACGCACACACATTCACATACACAAACACATTCACTCCTCAATTAGTTAATCTGTTCTGTTTGAAATTTTCTCTTGCATCCGTACACAGGTCCTGATGATGACACTAAAATATTGTTTAACGTCGACACAAATAATTTAAAATTTGTGTTATAATTTTTTGACTGATCGTCGCAAATCCTTCGTCGGTAAAAGTTATAATAAACATCGGATGATGTAGATTGTTTATTCGAAAAGTACGTAAGAACTGTATTATTATCGTATTCATAGAATGTAACATTCAGTGTTAATAGACACTTTATAGAAGTGTGTTACAGCTGTATGTAGTTTGTTTGTATGTGCGGTGTAGTATCAAGGGACAGATGTTCCGAATGTTACTAAGCTACCTTATACTCTCATCCCCTCTCTCTCTCTCTGTGATGTTTGTTGAAAAGAAAACATTTTGAAGCTTTCAAATGGTTGTGTGACCGGGTTGTTGAAGGGTGGTTTGAGAAGGGATGCGACTTGTACTGGGGAGCGACAGTCAGTCGTGTGCTTGTGTGTGTAGTAGTAGCATGATGGCAGGCCGGAGCGATTTGCCCTCCTTTCCGGGCAGCGCTTTCAGTCTCAGCAATCTGTTAAAACAATCTGCTTCGTCTGGTGCAGGGAAGAAGAAGTTCCAGCCGGACCCGACATGTTGTCCAGTGTGCGGTGTCACCCTGCGTCCCGGCGAGTTGGACACGCATTTCGTCCAGGAACTGGAAAGACTGTACAAGCTCAGTGCCAAAGCTAGAGTTAGGAGGCTGTCGTCTCCGGCGGCCAGAGAACACGAGAGGGACGGCCTGACCTCGTCCGACGGATGTCTAGAAGGCAGATGGGAGGTAAGTCACATGTTTCTGTTGTTTTACTTATAACCTAGAGAGAGTCGGATTGTTTTGACAGTCCAGCGATGTTCCATATTGCGAAAAATACAAGGACATTTACCTGCTTATGATCCATTGTAAGAGACCGAATTCAATAAAAACAAACTAATTCAGGGGTGCCCACAGCATGGTGCAAGTCGCACCACTGGAATTTGGGGAGGGCGATTTTTGTAATTAACAGTCTTCTTTTTACTTTCATAATCTCTTGTTGGAAATAGAAGTTAAGTGAATTTAAGCCAGTCGCGTAACCAGAGGCCCCTTATAAGCGTCGTAAATCGAAGAAATCAGTGAAGAAAAAGAATGCAATTACAAAATCAAGTTAGATTATCTTGATAAGGCCTAATGTACTACTAATTATGTTAGGCCAGTTTTTACCAGGCTTTTACATTTATCATAATAGAGTTAATGATTAGGCATACTAGAAAACATTTTGGTATTGATAAAAAGAATAAGATTAGTTTTTTTGATTACGATAATTGCTTAAGTGGCTTCAGTTTTTCACAGATTTTTGGAAAAGCCCCAAGATCTACCGTTAACTGGGGGTTATTCCATACCCCCGTATTGTGATCTCTCCCCTACCCATAAAATCAAATTTTGGGGGGAATGGGCACCTCTGAACTAATTGTATTCAACATTCAAAGTAAACTAATACATGTATACATAATCTAATAAGCCAGATTACACATAGTTAGACTTGTCAATTTATTATATGTATTAATTTTTTTTTTACTGTTCTATACAAAGAAAAATAACACACACACACATAAAATGATAAAGTAATTTACACATAGTTAGGATTGTCAATTTATTTTAATGATTTATTTATGTATTTTTGTTACCTTTTCTGCTGTACTAACGCACAGACACATGCACGAATATATTCTAGTTTTCCTGTGTGTTTAATTTAGTTTAAGAACGAAAGGTGTAGCTACACGTGTTGCCGTCCTCATACTTTTTTGTAGCTCTTCCGAATTGTACGGAATCAGGACAGAACGGCATCGCGCATGGACACCGATATCTGGGAGACAATGAGAGTGCAGGTAGTGGGACAAGACTTCGGTTTAAACGTCAAAAGACCGCCACTCCGTGTTCATGACAACCCCGCACTTCTTAACTCCGTCACCGAACTTCTCGTGAGTCCTCCCGGAAGTCTTGTTTAAAGCACGGGTGTAGCGGGCGGGTGGCATTAATTTTAAAAATATGAAAAAAATAAAGACGAAACTATGAAAAAATCTTGGGCAAGAATCTTTATCCGACCCATCTGTAGAAACTTGAGTTGAAGAACGAGAACAAATTCTTTGGTTTGAACTGACGATGGAAATTTGGTGAGGGAATTTTATGTGGCTTAATAAAAGACATTGCATCTGTAAAAGCAAGGAAAGTCATTTTTAAGTGAATAAAATAAATATTGCGTTTACGACTTAAGCTTACGTAATTTTGTTAGTTTTTATGTATCATACAATTAAAAACTTTGAAGCTGACATTTTGTTAAAGAAACAGTATTTTTTTTTTTTGCTTTTATTACTTTTTCTGACGTGTATTCATCCTGTCTAAATAAGTTACCTAATTTATTACCTCCCTCTATGCTCTACTGTACTTATTGTGCCTTACTGTAAAACTCAAGTAAATAAATAAAATGATCACGTTCAGATAAAATGAAGCAGGGGCGAACCTATGATTTCATTTCGGGGGGCGGGATTTTTTTCAACCATATATCGTTTTCTTAGATTATTGTTTTTCTCATAGTATAATGAAAACCGTGCCAACAAATTAAAACTAATAGGCAAGTAATACCCGTAATTCACTAGTTTCATTAAAATCAATTAAAAACATACATCATGTAGGCTTCCGGTTTGTCTTAGAAGCCTAATAATACCTTTCTCTGGAATATAAAAACTTTAAACAGAACGTTAAAATTAAGAAGGCGCGGGTTAACACATACAAAAACACGAAAAATTTTTAATGAACGTGAGTTTAATTTTACAATAATTTGTTTCTTAGACCTAAATATTACAACAAGCCATGTCCATTATGAAAAATAACGTTAAGAAGTTAAAGCTTATTCACATTATGTGCGCTATGTGATTGAAGTTATCAACACGTAAAATCATTGTGAGGCCTATTATTGTAGATTATTTAAACTTGTCATTGACCTAAATAGAAAGTTTTTTAAAATTGATAAACTTGGAAGTCGATTACTTTCATTTCAAAAACTCACGACCCGTTTTAAATTTTGTTCCATTTTTTAAATTTTGCTCGGATTTCGGAGGGGGATATATCCCTTCTAGGTTCGACGATGATATGAAGGAAGTAGAAACACAACACACACGCTCTCTCTCTCTCTCTCTCTCTCTCTCTCTCTCGTGTAACCGCAGGTACCACACATATCTCGGGTGGGAGGGGGATAAATGCGACTTATTGTTGAAAGCTTAATACAGTGGATGAGAGAGAGAGAGAGAGAGTGAGAGAGAGAGATTGAGAGAGAGAGAGGTTTTGTGTTTGTGAAACCACCGCACTTAGCGGAATGGGTATCCAAACACGTCATGTCACTTGTCTGCTACTTCGACACGTGGTAATTGTCATGAGCTGTAAATAACACATGTCTCGTGATCTGTGCTTCTTCAACGATTGTTATTATTAATCGAACCGAGCTAAGCGAGTTCTCAGTTTTAACTCTGATCGTTTGGCGTTATTGTCTGTCTGTTCGACATATGTGTTACGATAATTTGTGAACGCACCTACCGATTTTCGTAAAACTTTGGCATACACGTTTATACGTTTATTCCAAAAACTTTTTTTTTTTTTGACATCGATCCTCCTCAAAATGAGGGGGCGGGAGAGGACAAATTTTGAAAAAATTGCAAAAATCCATCATACCGGCTCAGACCAAAAGGAATATTAATCCGAACCCGACGTAGTGTTTTAAATTTTTTAACTTTATGGCCAAAACTGAAAGTTGAAATAATTTTTTTTTTAAATTGAAGATTGTATGTAGGACATTTACAAGACGACAGTTACAACACCATAAGATTTTTGTTTCGTAATAGAATAATTATTAACTTTTGTATTGTTGAAATTAAAATCCGGGCTATAGAGCTGTGATCGTAGTGTGATTGTAGTGTTAGGTTTTGTAAATTTCAACATTTTTTGTATCCGATATAAAGAGATAAAAAAAAAGAAAAAACTGAAAATCCAGCCGAGCGTCAGACTCAAAGGAATTCTAACGGAAATGCGAATGTTTCGAATTTTAGTGTTTCTTGTATGATCGTACCCTCTACACTCTCTGTATTATTACTAAGGAAATAGTAGTGGAATCGCTATTTTTTGTGATTTTTCCTGTAATTTGAAAAATTATCTAATATCGAAATTATGTAATAATAAACGTACTTCATTAAATTTTAAGTATCTAGGGGAAATAATTGAAGAGAATGGTTTAGAAAAATCTTACTTACTTACTTACTTATCCAACGCCCGTCTTTGGTGCTTCCACCATTCGACGTCGAGCCTCCCAGTAGCGATTGATTGTGTCATCGTTCGGGTAAGTCAGCGATTGGCACGTCTGCAGGTGGTCGCCGTCCATCCTGCCAAGACCACAGAGAGGGCATGTTTCATCAGCAGCAAGACCGATACGGTAGAGATGCGCTTGGAGGTAGTCATGTCCAGTAGCAAGACGAAATCGTGCTACTGCCTCAGCTCTCTCAAGATGCTTTGGAATCGTTCCCGCTGTGGCAAGGCTTTCCCACTTTTTGCCAATGCTAAGGTCCTTCAGAGTTTTGAGCGTGGCGTTGTTGATGGTGTTGGTTATGAGGTTGTTTGCTCTATTGAGTGTGAAAGGTATCTCAGGCTGGTTTAGAAAAATCTGCTGTAGAAGAAAGGATTCATAAAATGGAAAAAGCATGTGGTATAACTAAAGATATTTTCGATAAAAAGTGCATATCTAAAAATGCGAAAATAAGGCATTACAGTACAGTAGTGAGGCCAGAGTGCCTATCTGCAAATGAATGTCTCGCATTGAATTATAATTTAGACAAACAAGAAATATTGGAAAGACGAATTATTAGGAAAATATTAGCCCCACGAAAAACTTCAGAAGGTTGGAAATTAAGAAGTAATGATGAAATATATCAGAGTATAGAATATATAACAGAAACAGTGAGAAAAAGAAGACTTGTATTTTTTGGAGATTTATATAGAATGGACGACAATACGTTAGCAAAACAGATCTTCAAATATCTGTGGGGAAAGAAGTCAACACCAAATTTGATTGAAGAAATTAAAAAGGATTTAGACATAATATAAACGCAGAAGAAGCAATTGAAAGAGAAATTTTTCGGCCAAAAGTGTTAAAAATGGAAGGAGTCCCAGGGTAGGAGAGAGAAAAACGCAGGTTCAAAGTGGACTGAAGACAGGAAGCAGAGACATAGTGAAAAAACGTACTTGATTCAAAATATTGAATGAACCGATTTCTGTAGCTCAAGGAACTAGTTATTATCCGAAAACGTATTTTACCCGTTTTTACCTGTTAAGGTTCTGTGTACTTAAACGGTGTAATATAAACTAACAATAAATGTATAGTTACGACGGTCTCACGGATCGTCGTACGGCACAGTGGAAACAAAATACAGACACCGATGAAGTCACTAATTACCAGCTTTAATGGGTCACAAATAACAATTTGAAATCATCAAGATACTCTCATACAGTAATTCAAGTTAAATTTGTCCACACGCAGTATAGTGTCAACTATTAAGAGTTCCGCACTAATTATAACACAGTAATCATTTCCCACAACAACCACTTGATCCGCACTGAATAAATCGCCAACTCTAACTAACTAAGCCGGCAGATGTTCCAGAATAATGTTCCATTTTTTGGCGGCGTGTCAGCATAATCTGCGTAGTTAACAAGCACTCGAACGGTCTAGAAGATACTTGAGTACACGGCCTTGCCCGAGAAACGTGTAGAACGACACTCTCGACTGTTCCGTAATTGTCGTAACAGTATTCCTTGTAAACGATTACATAATAGTTACTGGTACACAACCTTTTTGCCATTTCTTCTTGTCTTTTGCCGTTTTGAACTCTTCAACCCATGCTCATTTGCAGATTCTCTGTTAGGACCCAGCCCTCACCTCAATGTAGTAAGACATTTGTGAGGTTAGTGGATTACAAGCGTTGTATTTCTTTCCGACGATTATTCGTTGACAAGCGCAACGAGTAAGGACTTCGTGCAGCGAGGTCTTTCTCATTAGACTCATTATCGACTTTCTCATTAGTCGATAACAGATTCCCTCATTTAACGTATGTCGTTAGTTTATAAATTGGTTGCGGCCAAAGCGTCCGAGAGAGTAGCTTGATTTTCAAGAAATCCTGTGAAAAATTTGAATCTTCGGTGATTACGATCTTACGGAATAGGGGGAGCTAAGGAATATGGAATGAGAAAGTTGATAAATTAAGGAATTCCTGTTGGGAGTTATATCCAGCATCCATCCATCCTGTTGCTCACCATTCTCCTCGTTGTAAACTTCTTTTCATACATGTTCTGTTGTCGCGATATGCCCAGTGTATCTCGTTTCCGTCTTCTATTCGCAGGCTAGTTGTCCAACGGCCGTCGTTCCCAGGGGCGGATTAGAAGCACGTGGTGCCCTAAGCTGCCATCAGACTGGTGCCCCCCCCTATTCAAAATTCAACCTTTTATCCATTATTTACACTGATAAATGGCGTAAAAATTTCGGAAGTTAAAAATTATTTTATTGAAGTCTCAAATTACAACAAATATTTAGCTGAATAGTGATTACAATGAGCACAGTAGTAGTTAAGCTCAGAAAAAACTAATCGATCTTTTTTTTCTTGATTTTGCCTTAACGAAGTCTTGTATAATTTCTTCTAGATCGAGCGATTCAAGTATCTCGCTTTCAATATTCAACCTTGTTAACGAAGATAATCTCTTGTCTCTCATAGCTGAACTCAATAGGCGTTTTAATGCGTTAACAGAAAATGATCTTTCAGATCCACAGTTAGGTATTGGAATCGTCAAAAGCAGACGATAAGCAATGTATATATTCGGAAATACATGGATCATTTTATAATCAATAATCCAGTTTAATACTTTGAGCGGATAAACTGTAGTATCATGGAATCTATCATCCTCATTCGAACTATTAAAAAAAATCTCTTTCTTGGAGTTTTACTCGTGACACAAAGTGCTTCAATTCTATTAGAAGATCGTTATTCAGATCGTTCGAGTAAACTTCTATAAGAGCTTTCGCTTGATTTTCCAACGCGACACCCTCCACGGTTAATAACTGCGTAAGAAACCAAACAATCGCGTAATGTGATCATAAGCTGTGCTTCGCTTAGTCAGTTCAGCTGGATGGTGCCCCCTCTGACAGCTGAGGCACTGGTACCGGTGCTGCAGCATACCCTAGCGTTAGGAATAATCCGCCACTGGTCGTTCCACGTCTTCATTACCACATGAGACGCTTCAGTGGCGTAACTATGGTTACGACGGTCTCACGGATCGTCGTATAGTACAGTGGAAACAAAGTGCAGACACCAATGAAGTCGCTAATTACCAGCTTTAATTAGTCACAGATAACCAAGTGAAATCGACGGTAGTCTCGTATGACAATTCAAGTTAAATTTATCCACACACGGTAATAATTGTCAACTGTTAAGAGTTCCGCACTAATTATAACATAATAATCACTTTCCAATGTTCTGCAACAATAGCTTGGTCCGCACTCTACAAAGTCGCCAAGTGTAGCTCACTCCTAAGCCGGCCGTAAACCTTTATACTGTTACGTAATGCGGAAAAAATATTACACAATTACAGAACATTCTACGTGTTTCTCGGCTTTTCCAGCTGTAATGTGTGTGTGTGTGTGTGTGTGTGTGTGTGTGTGTGTGTGTGTGTGTGTGTGTGTGTGTGTGTGTGTGTGTGTGTGTGTGTGTGTGTGTGTGTGTGTGTGTGTGTGTGTGTGTGTGTGTGTGTGTGTGTGTGTGTGTGTGTGTGTGTGTGTGTGTGTGTGTACGTATTGCTGCTACTGAGATGAAGGTAAAGCTGGTGATTAGTGACGTAATTGGTGTCTTGTATTTTGTTTTCCACTGCACCATACGACGATCAGTAGACCGTCGTAACAATATATACCCCACAGATGTTCCAGAATAATTTTACATACTCCTGGCCGCGTGCCAACATAGTTTATGTAGTAAAGAGTACTCGAACGGTCTGGAAGCTACTTGAGTGCACGGCCTTGACAGAGACACTGCACCTGCTTGGCTGGCCGAGAAACGAGTAGAATAATGACGCTCTCGACTTTTCGATAGCGTTACGTAACGCTATACTGTGGCCGGACTATGAGGGCGGCTGAAGGATTAGCAACGCACGCAGAGGCACAGGCCGCCAGACAATAGCTTGGACGTGAGGGTGAGGTGATAGTGAGCCTATGCTGGAAGTCCAGCCGGCTTCGTTAACCGCCCAAACTATTGGGCAACTGTCGCGAGGATATACCCTTTCCCAACAATATACTGTTGAAACACCGAAACAGGTTGTCCAGTACGAAACTACTATAAGTTCGCCAATAACTGGCTGCTAACAAAATGTATGTGGTTGAGCATTTAATTGGTGTAGTTATGTACGTTATGTAATAATTAAAAACATATATATGAATAATTTTGTGAGAAATAATATTATCAGAAGCTTTTACAACGAAAATGTAATAGAATTGAGTCCATCACTATGCATAATATTAACGGTTGAGATTAATCAGATATTTTCAGCAAGAAGTAGAAGTTAAAATATGTCACATAAATATGAAAAAGGGTAAATCTTTCAGAAGGGGCTTTTGGCATATGGATGTTGTGGGCCAGTGGCATAAATAGTAGCTGCTCCTGGTAGAGGGGATTAGGGTAGCTTCTGGGGGGAGGGGGAAGAAACTAGCTTGAAGGTTAGACTTTCCATTTTCCTCAGGGCGAATGAGATTTTCAAAATTCTTACCATATAATTATTTATAATATTATTTTAGTCTCTATTTTAACACATGGTTTAGAAGTAGTATGGAATTTTACTGAAATTTTTAATACATCTGGGGGGGGGATTGATTCCCTGTAGTTATGCCACAGGCGCTGGTAGCTGGTAGCCAGAAGTGAAAAACAACTGCAAGAGGTGAAATGAAATGAAAGGAGTGAGAATTAATGAGGATAAAGCCAGAATGACAGTACAAGCAGTAGAAATTGAGGGGACAGTGAGAGCTGTTCATTTTGGTTGTGGTAGTAGATGGAAAAGGAAGTGAAAATCAAAGATAGAATCAACAAATTTCTAAAACTGTACCATGATTACAATAAAAATTTCATCAACGAGGAGAAATTTTCAATTGAAAAACAAGGTGAAAGTATTTAGGTCAATTCTGACACTTGGACGTGAGTCGTGGACATTGAGCGGAAGCCAAGAAAGCAAAATACAGGCTGTTGAAATGAAGTATGTGAGAGGAGTCACAGGAGTTACAAAAAAAGAAGGGAACAGGAAATTATAAATGACTTAGCGAGGCAGAGATAGTAGGCTGGACTCTATAGATAATTGATAGGCTGGACTCTAGTAGAAGTGATAGATAATTGATTTATGGACCTTTATAATGTATGAAAGAGACAAAACCTATGATAAGACTTGTGAAGTGGAAATTAAGAATGGTTATGAAACATGTTAACCAGAATATTAGGCCGAGGTCTATTCATTGAAATGCCAGACATTTCGACCGTACCTGCAGCGGCCTTTCTCATTGGACGGAGAACAAGGTATTACAGCCCCGTAAAGAATATTAAGAACTTAATTAAGTTATTGATTTAATTAATAAAATTAATATGAAATTAATTCAGGCTAATTGTAAACTAGTTAAATGGTTATTTTGTTTGTACCACCATAATTAAGAAAAAAATTGTGTTCCTGTATATATATCTTTGCCGATAAAGTGGTAAATGTGATGTCACTATAGGTAGTTTAACGTAGTCTTAAGCACTGAATGTTAAAGAAATTATTTTGATCTGAGCATTTAATTTCAGACATATCAGAGGATCAGAGCCAACAGACAAAGCCGCTTGAGAACAAAGAATCGAAAGAGGAAACCCGATGAAGTGACGTGTCCTGTCTGCAGTAAAGGAATCCAAGGCACTGTCGAAGAAATAAATACCCATGTTGAAATGTGTTTAAGAAAGGTTAGTCATATAGCCTTGTTGTAGATATGAGATTTTTCTGTCAGTGGAAGGCTCTGTTTTTTTTATACAGAATTGTGTGGTGCTAAGATTGTGTGTGTGTGTGTGTGTGTGCACGCGCGCGCGCGTGCCCGTTCGCGTGTGTGATGTTTCAGGCACAAAGTGGCCAACCTTGTATAGGGTAATGTTTTTATAAGGAGAGATTTTTGAAATATTTTATCATTTTAGAAGGCAGATTGTTAAATATTGGACAAAATTTATATTCACGGAAAGATAGATTCCTAAGTGTTAAGGGAATTTGTGAAAATGAAAACTGGAGATTTCAGTGCCACCATAGAACTAGTTCTATTTTTCTGTAATATTTATCCTCCATAGAAAGAAAGAGGTACTACAACTCTGTAATCTTTGGCAGTAAATGTTTTGTACTTCTCAGTTCCTGAATGTTTTGTAAAGAAATGAAATTTCTTTAGGGACTTGTAGCCCTGACTAAAGAAAGTCTATTATCTTTACAAAGTCTGTCAGGATACACTGTTAAGATGGTTATCTTTGGTACACTTACTAGAAATCTTTCACTGAAGCAGTCAGGCTGTTCGATGATTCTTGTCAGAATCAGATTCTTCATATTTGTGTGATGGGACACGCAGTACCTGCTATATTTGTTAACATTCATTAGGCTACCTGAGTGATTACATATTTTGGACTTAACTGAAACTTGACTGTTTGCTTGACACATTTTCTCAACTAGTATATTGTTATGACCATTACTGATCGTCGTATGGTTGTTTACAGTGGAAAACCAGAATACAGGACACCAATTAAGTCGCTAATCAACAAAATAGTCTCTTACAACAAACCAAATAAAAATTGTTCACACGTAATAATAATGTCAACCAACTAATAGAGTCTCGCACAATTATAAAACACATAACACTTCGCCACAATACTTCGAACCGCTCTGCAATAAATCGCCACTTAAACTAAAACTGACCGTCATTGAATGCCTATATTTATACCCCACTGGTATTCCAGAATAATCTGTCACTTCGGATGACGTGTTAAACAAACAGGTGCTCTTGAGAATCCACTAGAAACAGTGTCTTTGAATACACTGCGCTGACCGGTATGGTCTGGAATAGACTCGATAGTTGATGCATAATTGTCTTTCATCTCAAAGTAGCAGCAATATGTAAACACACACACATTGCAGTACAGCGGGGATAGCTGAGATACTTGTAGAATGTTCCGTATTATGTAACACTTTTCCGATTACTTAACAGTATATATTTTTTTATGTTCGTCAGCCATATTTGATTATCACATTTCTAATAAAGATTCCGTTTATCAGAAAAATATAAGTGACCAAATCAGTGTTAGCAATGAAGAAGAGATTGAGCTAAATAAAACCCTCTAAATTTTTCTTGTTTTCTTGTGAATGACGTACTGCAGTAAATACCCATAGGATAAAGGACATTGGTAATTACAACATAAAGAAAAGAGTCCTTTACTGTACGAACAAGAAGCAGGTTTTGAATTATATGACTGGTGTACACTCAAGGTAAAAATTCAAACTCACTCCTACAAATGTTGTGAAGATTATCATTTTTTGGTATGCAAGTCATGTACCAAAAGTTTGTCATGTCTAACACATTTATATTGTAAACTTATCAGGTATTAATTATTACTTTTTATATTACACAGATTCTATCAACGGGTAGTGTTAAACGGGTTCCAAAGAATGCTGATGATGTCATTATTAATGTTTGATGGAATGCATACTGATGAAAGTCAATAAGTATTTCAGTGTTTGCAGTGCTTCCATGTAAAACTTAATGGCTGATATAGTTAACGTTGTGACAGGAAATTGTTGTGGTTTACTCATATACAAAATGTAATACGTAGACGTAATTGTAACCAAATGAAACACTTCCTTCCACAATCCTGGAGGACGAACTCTACATTTTTACCACACAAAGTCCTGTAGTGCATGTACATTCTTGTGTATGTGTGTGTGTGAAGGCGTGAGAGTTTATAAATTCCATTTTATTTGTACTGGCAAAATTTCAGACCAATAATAGTGTCCACTTTGACAAACATATAGCTTGAAATAAAATACAGTTTGTTTTACTTCATGGTGATATTTACCCAGTAAATATTTAACAGTCTTGCAGTGTTTGTATATCTCCACTTTTAAAACACATTACAGTCTCTCGTAAATAATAAAACCTGTTCTGCTCATTATAAATATGATCTTATGTGTATGCGTAGCATGGATCAGTGCCTGAAGAAGATGAAAACGTTGATGTTGAGGGTGAAGGAGATACCGAAATGTTCGAAGAGTACGAGTGGGCAGGGCAGAGAAGGATACGACCAGCTAGTCTCTTAGTTGGAGGATATGCAGGTATAGTAGAGCTGAAAGCAGTTATTTCGTGAACTGTTAATAATAAAATGAGAATCTTTATTTCATAGATATTAAGCGAAGAGTGTATTTGTAGGTTCAGGTATGGCGTCGGTTAGCCGGGCAACAGGTGATGAAGAAGAAGGCGACCTTGTGGTTGATGGTGATGATTCAGGTACGTTTGGTCCTTGCCAGTATACTGAAGCTGATGTTGTCCTTCCATCGGCTGATGGACCTGTGGAGGAAAAGGAAAGGGACGCTTTACGTGAAGCTGTCATAAGGTACTTTTTGCGGTATAGCAATGACAAAGGAAATCACTCCTATGTGATTTGACAAAATTATGACTCTTTTGTTTATTTATTGTGATTAAAGTGAAATAAAACAATATATATCAAAACAATACTCTATTAAAACTAATAATATTAATTAACACATACAATTAATTATAAAAGCAGTTGTATGTAAAAGACAATTGGTTTCAACAGTCAGCCATTAGTACTTAGTGGATTTGTAATTTATTCAGATTAGTAATTAGTATTCTATATTTGAAGTCTTCTTCCAGTATGAACTGCGTTGAAAAGTTGTTGTAAAACATTTTCAACTCAGCCCTTACTGGAAGAAGACTACAAATCCAGAATGGACACTGGCTCTAGAAGCCTACATGAGAATATAGTAATTAGTGTATCTGATGATGGGCTGTTTAAATTGATTGTTTTTATATATAAATTGGTTTAGTAATTAATTTATGTACATTAGTCAATGTAATTAGTTCCAGTAGAATGTTGTTTTGACATATAATATTTTATTTTAATCATTAATATACATTATGATTACGTTTGTACAAATATAAATTTATGGTGTGTACATAATATTAATTTTGTATTTATATGACTGTATCACAACAATTGTAGCAAGTGTAGTATTAACATCATAAAAACAAGATACTTTTTTCAAACCATAGGTCGACTCAGCCTGTGGAAATTAGTACTCACAGCAATAATTGTGCTGAAGATTAGCACTGGGCGGCTCATTACAAAAAAGGAACCATTAATATTATTATTGTTATTATCTTATTATTATTGTTGTTATTATTATTTTTTTATTATTAAGTACTTCTAATAATTTGAAAATCATCTGAAGTCTGTATACTTTTCTCTCAATTTTGTCAGTTATATTTGCAATATATCACATTGTGTGTATTGAAAGTGAATTAGGTTTTGTGTGTATTAAACATAAAAGTATTAGTTGATTTTTTGTAATGAAGTTGTTGTTTCCACTTTCTTAGCCCCGACGGAAACAGAGCAACCGAATACGAAAGCGGGGACTCGAACGTTACACGGCTGAGCGTGAAAGAAGAACCAATGACAACGGAAACGTCTAGGACTGAGAATGACTGTGTAACAGCCGGTACACAGTCACAAGTATTGGAAGCACTTAAGACTCGCATCCGTGACTTGGAATGTACGACGAAAACGTTATCTGATGAAAAATTTGTGTGTCTCATATGTATGGTAAGTCCCTGTGCAGCTTTTTGTTTTTCTAATGTAAAAGGCATTCTTCTGGTTCACTTTGCCAGAAAAAGTAAGTCCTTGAGTTATGTGAATTTCTATCAACATGATTTATTTTTAAAATTTATTTTGTAAAGAAAAGAAATTGATTACACAAGCTTTTGCAGACATTACACATGCTTTTTAAAATCGCTTAAATTCTGTTCTTTTCAAACAAACAGTATTGAAAAATGCTATTGAAGAGTCAGTAGAATGAATTGGGTGAATGACTGAGCTAGGTTTGTCACATAAAATGCTTTAACTTTTTTTCCTTCGATGTGTAAGTGATCTTGTTATTTCAAATTGTTAACTACAGTGCTTCCCTCGATGTTTTAAGTCTTTCACTTATTGGTGTACTGTACAAAATTAGGGACTTGTTCAGTATTTTTTAAAATTTTACATGTTTAAGTTAAACTTGTAGCCTGCCATTATGTTATGAAAAATAAAGTAGATACTGTACTTTCCATACGGCAGATCACTAAAAATGTAAGTCTTTATTTTATTGCTATTTTGTATTTATAGTTTACAGTAGGTGCTGTACCCTAATGTTTGTATGACATTATCCTGTAGTACTCATGAAATCTTATGTGTACAGTACAGTATTTAATATACTAGATTTTATTAGTGTGAAATCAATATACTCTCAAGTTATGCAAATTTCAACTCTCACAAGTTCTCTGTAGAACTCACCTCTTGTGTAAATCAAAGTCTTAATGTAGTTTAACACATTGAGAGCTGCAGTATAATCCAGTTAGATTGCGATAGTTTCAGACCATCCTTATTTTAAAAATTCTGTCATTTTCTTGGTATGTTTTCGTACTTCCCATTGTGCTAGTACTAAGTATTATTTTGAGCCTTCATGGTAGAACCCCATAACCTGTAGTGATTTGATATTATGTATTGTAATTATTTATTTTTAACATTATTGTTGCAACAAAAACAGTACGCTTACGTTTTAATAAAAAATAAGGGCATTTTTAGGTAAAAACAATTGGAAATTTAATGATCCAATAAGGGTTTAAAGCATCAGACTGAAGAAATGATTTTTTTTTTAATCTAAGAAAACAGAAATATCAAATTATTTTCGCAGTTTACCTACTGTTGCATGCAGTGTTAAAAAATATATTAATGTAAAGCTAATTTAAGTAATGGGTGTAAACAACTTTAATAACATAATTCTTTTTTATTAAGAAATTGGTGTTTTATATTTTGACATGTTATGTATTTGTTTGTAAGGAACTTTTCCATGCAAACTTAAATTTGTCAGTTACAAATGGCTCAGTGCCAATAGTCAGTTTTTTGTGTGGCATTAAACTACATAATCTATAGTTTTTCTTATGACGTATCCTGTAACAAATGAGTCATTTATGTTGTAAATTGAAGAATAAGCTACAGATCAGTCATTCAAGTTTTTATGAAACTTACTTTGGATGCATTCACCTGTTATTTATAAACGTTCTCAGTATGCTTCACACATTCCTTCTTACAGCCAAGTGTCAAATATTCCTGTCATATTTGATGTAGTTAGGTATGTGGTGTATATTAATTTATTTTTACTGGCACTGCACAATATCTGATGTTCTGTTCAGAATCCTGTGAAAGCAATATTTTGAATTACCATGACTGCTGTTAAAGTTGAAATCATAGAATATGTATATTTGCCTGAATTTCGGTGTGTGCAAAATAAAATAATATACCTGCTTACTAATTATATTTTACTGAAAAAACATCAGCAAAGGAAAACATTTGAAACATATTTGTCTATGTCCCTTGAAAAATATGTTTATATACATGGATGGGAGTTAACTAGCACTATGATAAGTGAATCATCCACTTTCTGGGACTATATTGGTGTGCTATTATATCAATTGGGTCTTCTTCGCTTCAGGTTTCAGCAGTCCTGCGTCTTATGGTTGTTATTTTTTTCCTGTCTATATGGAGTTCTTTTTCTGTTAGTTTTATTTTTTTGCTTTGATTGAGATTCATATTTTTTGCATTATTTCAGGGTACTAGTTTGGTTTTATTTTGATTAAGTCTTTTTTGGGGCTTATTATTTGAAATTTTCCCTTTTATTATATTATCGCAGCAGCGCCTTTGACTTCTTCTTTCAAATTGCGTTAGTAACTTAATTTCTGACAGGTGCATCCTACTTTATTATAACCAAGGTTTCACTCTCATATGTGAGTGTAGAAACTGGAAATGTTTCCTTTAACTTTGACTTTAACAATGTGTTCTGTTAAGTGTACTCTAATTGGAAGGAAATTACAATTAAAGTGTATAAAATGTTCTCTTCCGTATATAATGTGTTCAGTCGTACAAGTAATTCTTGGACATACATAAATATTCTCGTTTTATGATAGTGGTTATTTGTAGAGCTAATAAGTGTTGTAATGTCCTCATTTATATATATTTAAGAGGATCCAACCTATGCTAAATTAACGATGTTATGTGCCTTTTCTCAGGTTCTGTTGAAGGTACAGTAATGAACTTTTGCACAGGTATGGAGTTACGCATAGTAACTACTTTCACACAGGGAATTAAAAAAATTTTGCTTGGTATTGGTGTCTAAATTTACACCAGCTATTGTAAATATACGTATGCACTAGGCTGTAATATGCATACAAAGTTGCCCGTTGGGTATGCTGAAGCTTGAAATCTTTTAAATAATTTTTTTAGGACACTTACTGTACTGTAATGACCATGTATTATATACCAAATTAAACAGCAAAGAACAGAGAACACAAATTTTGTAAATAAAAAAATTCCCTTGACATAATTTGTGTGCTAGTACAATTGAAAATCTTAAAATCATTAAACAGTCTCCTTTTTTAAGAATTCTCTGAAGTGCTTTGGTGGATTGGCCTCCTATATCTTTATTGATTATTATCTAATTTTTCTTTTACAAATTGAGTTTGTCTCATATTTGATGTCATGAAAATATTTTATTAATCTTCTTAATAAAAACACTCGTAAATTAAGTGTTTAAAAAAAATTTAACACTTATGGTGAAAAAAACATCATTCAGCGTTGACTGAAAAGTAAATGCAGTTACTAATACATTTATTACAAATTATTTGGATTCTTGAACACACAGTGGTATAAATTTGTAACAAGTAACAGCATGTGTATCTGTTAATTTGTGCATGTGTGTGTGTGTGTACGCGCGCGCGCGTGCATGCGTGCGTGTTTGCAATAATTTTATGTAGTTATATATTACTTATTGCAGATTATGGCCATTTCTTCAACTTACAGATCTTAGAGTGCTTGCAGTCCTCTATATTAATAATGATTGCAACTCAGGTTAGCACTGTTGTTGGAGAACTAATTCCAATGAAGGAACAATTCCAGTTCCACTACTTGTACATTGTACTCAAAAACCTTGTAGTATGATATGATGTGCATTCACATGTAAAGGAACTGTGTGTCTTATAATTCCAACTTCTTCTTCTTCTTCTTCTTCTTCTTCTTCTTCTTCTTCTTCTTCTTCTTCTTCTTCTTCTTCTTCTTCTTCTTCTTCTTCTTCTTCTTCTTCTTCTTCTCCTCCTCCTCCTCCTCCTCCTCCTCCTCCTCCTCCTCCTCCTCCTCCTCCTCCTCCTCCTCCTCCTCCTCCTCCTCCTCCTCCTCCTCCTCCTCCTCCTCCTCCTCCTCCTCCTTCTTCTTCTTCTTCTTCTTCTTCTTCTTCTTCTTCTTCTTCTATCAATTGCCTTGAGTCTGGTGGAATGGGCTGTAAATTTCCATTAGTTTTGCCACCTTTATTTGAAACGTATTTGCTTTTGCTACATTTCGTACCCATTTGCTTCTTCTCCTGTCCTGACTTGATATTTATCATTTGCATTTTTGCCAGTGTTTGCTTTGGTACATGTTTCTGGTTCAACCATAATAATCAGAATAATGAATTCACCAGACACTTTAAGTTTTAAATGCTGAGTATATTTCTTATTTTACAAGATGTAACTTTGGCAAATACTGTCCACACAAGCCCAATTCTTCTTTTTTTCTACAGTTTAATTTACTTTATTAAATTTTACAATTTGTTCTAAATATATTTCCTCTGTGACCTCTAACATATGCATAGGAGAATACAATCTGCAGAAGATATTTTATGCTCCCTCCTCTTTTAGTAGAAACACTACCACGAATCAAATACACGTGTGTGCTTCTTCTTATATTATGTAAAACTGTCTTACGTTAGGTATCCAGTGGATGGTCTCAATTTTCCTTGGTCCTCTGGATCTGTCTTCATCTGTGTATAGCTCCTTCCGCGTCTGATGTCATCAAGTTTTCCAACCTTTCTGCTTCCCTGTCCTGACTTTCCTTCCAGCTTTCCCTCTATACAGACAGTTTCTGCACAGTGTATGCCACAACGATATTTTTTTCTCTTTCTTATTACTTTCACCAGTTTTTTCTCTCCTGTCCTCATCGGTTCTCATTTATCAGTCCGTTTTGCCTTAATAATTCTTCACCATAACCACATTTTGAAGTCTCAAGGTACGGTTCTTCTCCCTTTTTGATGCTCAATGTTTCATTTCCATACAAAACCACACTCCAAATAAAAAATTTACCAGATCTTTTTCTCATTGCAATCGTAATCCTTCTTGCCATCAACAGTGCTTTTATTTTTCAAAAGATCTCCTACTTCTGATTTGCTCAGTACATTTTTCATTCCGTGTCACCATATTCTCAAGTCCTTAAATGAGTTCGTTTGCTCTACAGATTTTCCTCCCAAAGATATGTTAATGAAGCCTTCGGTGTTGCTAATTGTCATCGCTTTAGTTTTTCCGACATGTATCTTCATTCTGAACTCTCTGCCCACTCGTACAGTACTCTCCACCATAATTTGTAGGCCTTTTATTTGATTCCGCCAGTACTGAGTGATCGTGTCCAACATAATACGTTGTGCTACTAAATAAAGAGTTTGTTTTTGTGTTTCAGGAACACTACAAGAAACCTGTGATCTCAATCTGCTGCTGGCATGTGCACTGTGAAGAATGCTGGCTCCACACATTGGTATTGATTTACATAATCAAAGTTTTCAGTAAAAGTTAAACAACAGAATTTATAAGCATACAGAGTTCAACAAAATTGGTCCACATTTTCAACTAGTAAATACATATTTATTGCAAAGTACACAGAAACATAGTTTTCTGTTCGGGCAGTGATATAGCCAAACAACTTTACTGAAGTGAATAAAAAAGTGAAACAAAATTATTATTAAAATTCACAATTTAATTATGATAGTTTATAATTGTATACGTTATTACTGTTGTTTGACATATTTGTGTAGACACACGGTGGAAGGGAATGCTTATGTGACTACTTTGTGGAGATAATAAAATTGTCTACCTCATTTTATTTTACGGTATAAGATAGTAAATCCAGATATATATGAGGATATATATTAGTGGACATAAAAAAGTTACCTGATAGTCAAGATGGTATCAAGGCAACATTCAGCTGAAGTCATTTTACTAGACCTGTATAAATGTTGTGATTAAATTTGACAAACATAAGAGAAAGGTGGCAAGATTATTAAAGACATTTTATCCTCAAAAGTGTACTTTAATAAGTGAAAGCAAGTCTTAGTTCAAAGTACTGGATAGTTTAATAAATAAAGAAAATTTCAACAAAAGTTATAATTATTTTGTCCATTAATTCTGTAATATTTTTAGATTATATTTTTTCTAAATTTCCACAATAAAAACTGCAAAAGGAGTTGCAGGCATGACTAGTCACTTCATGAATTCTGGAGTTGAAACTGAATTGAACCTCAAAATATGGAAGAATAAGAGAATTTGTGTAACAGTATATTATCACTAAGGAACATATGCAGTTATTGGCTTCATCCATTCTATATTTATGTGATGAGTATTTATATAAGATGGAAAGAACATTTAACAGAAATTGATTCAATGTATATCCTCCCAAAATATGATATGCACATGGCCAGTAATAAGGACAACAGAGGAGTATTTTAAATATAATATATACAATTCGTACAATTAAATATATGATCACGGCGAAACATTTTAGCACATTATACGTATGCAGACTCTGAGGAACATTAAAGGATACTAGATTATCAGACTTAAAAAATGAGAGAGTGATGTTGTGTAGAAAAGTAATTTTCTGATTCTGTTTTAACATTTGAAGAAGAACGTTATTTTCAATAATCTGATGAGTTAACAGAAACTATAAGTAGCTTGTTAAACATTTTGTAATAACATATCAGTATATATATTTTCACAGGCTATTTGTGATTTTCTTTTAAGTAAATGTTGACTTAAAATATTAATTGTAGCTATAGTGATCAGACTTTCTAATTTTAATTGATATGTTTTTGAATATTGATGGATGTACATCACAAATGTACCTACTTTAAGTATCGTGGAAGATATAAAGTATGAAGCAGAAATGAAGGGACATCTAAATGAATTCAAGTTTGAAGTGAAGCAAAAGGACAAGAAAGTTCCATATGCTTTGTTTCTTTCTTTGATATTTTTTGGATTAAAATAGCCAACAGATGAATAATCATTGTAAAAATTAATGTGGAATAATTGGACTGAAGCTGATATATGAATAACAATAGAAAAACTCTATTGCGTAGAATTATAAAGCAAGAGCATTATGTATCATGCACATGTAGTTTGCATAAAGAGAATAATGTTACAGATACGTGAATGGCACGGAGTCGAGTACCATTAAATTAAAGGAAGAGTTTTTTAAATGGATTAGTTTAATGAAGTATATTTTGCTTGTAAGCGTATTCAAAAAGAGGGGGAGGCATTTGTTTCACAGAAGAGTCAAAAAACTTGTGTAAAATTAATATTAAAACATTTTGTCATAAAAATTGTTTTACATGAAGGACTAAGAACTTCAAAATTATAATTGTGCAAGCAACTGGTAGAAGATGCATTATTTGATAATTATTATGGATCAATTTTCTAAGAATTACCAGTTTTTTCACAACAAGTTCTTGATGTCAGCAGCTCAGTAAAAAAAATTAATTGACTTTTTAAGGTATGTTGGCAACTTTAGTATTGCAGAGTCTTTTTGTCTGCTACACTAGGCAGCTCAGGCTTGATTCCTAACACAGACTAAAATATTCAAAGTTTATGTCTAGTCTTCTTGTGTAAAGTATTGGGGAAACAAATAAGCAATATTTCTAGCCTGTAACAAGTCTCTAAAACAGTCACTAAACTATGCATATGTCTATCAGAGAATCTGCTCATGCACATCATAGGTATGGGCAGGGATATAGGATCTGTATATGGCATTCAATGGCAGAGTGTTAGGAAATGAAGTGTACTACTTATGCTTTGTGAGTGTATAGAATCATTTAAGTAGAAATTGTAAATTCAAAACAGTGATAAAAATGGTTCCCCTTAAAAAATTGACTTGAATAAGTTTAGTAAATATGAGCAAATAAGACAAAACATCAGATGACAAACACCTAAAAGAGTCCTTATGGGGAGTGTGGATGGCAAAAGACCAAACGGCCATTCAAGGAAAAGATGGGAAGATGCTATCGCTGTGGATGCAAGAGAGATGTTGGGAGTGTGAGGATGGAAGTCCTATGCGACTGATAGAGAGAGGTGGAAAGTCTGGATAGGGGAGGCCAAGACTCGAATTCAGGCTGTAGCATCATAGGAGGAGGAGTCAAATTAAACATTCCTCTGAACAATCTACAAGATCGTGACGACCATTGTACAGATAAATGAAACCTATATTTAAAACTAATATTACTTCAACATTATAACCAACAGATTAGCTTAAAGGCAGTGTCAAAAACAGAGGAAGTCTGGTGGTAGGTGTTAAAAGTGATGCTCACAAATTTTGTGATATAAAAATGTGCCATTTGTACCTCCTTTTATTACTTTTACACATCATGTAACACTTCGTGTTGTAGATGGTATAACCTTGTGTATTGATTGGTAGCTGACTGTGCTAGCAAGAGTTCAGAAATTGTAACAACATTTGTCAGTTTTTTGTCGGTATCAGAAGGCAAAGTTGTTTATTTTTCATAAAATACTTAAAGTGAGATGTGTATGAGAATATTACTTTATGTGGCTCTTTTTACAATTGTAATAATCATATTTAATCTGTTTCGTAGACTTTCACAGCCAGTATCATACTGTCCGGGCAGTAAGGCCATCGTCTTCCATTTTCTTCTTCATTTTGAAAGGTATTGACTCGTACAGACATTTCAGCCTCAGCTCTGGAGGCCATCTTCAGTATAAAAAGGACTTAACACACTGACAAGATGTCCATCAGTACACCACAGCACTGTGGCAAAGGCCATCAGTGCGTTAAGTTAAGTCTGAAGATGGCCTTCAGAGGTGAGGCTGAAACGTTTGTATGAGTCAACACCGTTCGAAACGAAGAAGAAAATGGAAGACCACAGCCTTACAGCCCGGATAGTAGTTTTAATAATCAAATTTAATCATTTGTAACTGTGGAAATAGTAAAACATAATTTATTACTCATTAAAAGATAGTTATTTTTATAATATAAATTTTGTGACAGCAAATTTAACTTTTTTTATTCAGTTTAACATCTGAAATATTTATAACTGAAGCTGGGTGACGTGTACCTCTTTACCGCAATGGCTGCCTCGGACTGATTCACCTGCAGTGATGGAACTGGATAAATTTGAATTTATGTGGACATGATGAATCCAAATACAGCTGGAAGCAATTTTTCTTTCTTTTAATTTTTTGTGTAACTGTTTTGAGCAAAGACTAGAATAGAGCCAGTCTCGGTCAGCTGCTGAGGATACCACTTCACAATGCAGCGTCATAAATAAATATGTATGTTTTTGAACACTTTATACATAAAAGTGTTGTTGAATTCTAATAAAAAAAAGGAACAGTTAAAGTCTGGCCATAAAAAAACTGAATTTTTGTATTTGTATATACCAAAATGTTAGTAGCTTCGTTATTACAAACTTTACAGTCTTATAATGTACTAACCCATATATAAGCTTGTTAATTTGATATTGGTTTTTCGAACTGAAGATGGTGTGAATACCAAAAAACGCTAGTTAAATTAAGAGGCTTGTATAAGTGGTTAGTACATTAGAAGATTGTAAAGTCTGCAATAATTTTGTATTACTTTCTTGTGGAGTACAGAAAAGACAGGGAATTGTACAGTACAGAGAAGATGTAAGCTACTGGGGGGACAGGACTGTATGCAGAGCTGGTGTAACCAACACCATGGAGGACACGTAGCTGATCTACTTGGCTGAGAAAACATCTAGTGGCTGTTACGCCTGGAAAACTAAAGCAGAAACAAAAGCATTGTTGTTTTTACTTTCCACACCTACCAATGGGAAGCAAGAGGATTTGTACATTCGCACCTATTACACGTTTGGGAAGGCGATCACTACAATAAATTACTTTATATTATATTACAGTACTCAGTATATCTACACCAAGAGTTTAATAGCTTTATTTTCTTATGAATTTTAAGAACTATCACATTGTTGGTAAACAACATATTTTACTTTTTTTTTTTTTTTTGAAAGAAAAATAATGGCAAGAGGGCTTGAAAATCAGAAGTACAGAGAGCTCCATATGGCATTCCATATAGGAAAATATGTTTGCATTCATGAGGGAAGTTGCCTGGATTTAAAGAAGGAAACTACTGTATAGTGATGTTAAAATTTATTTAAAAAGTAAACTGTGTAAGCAGAAAGAATACTGTGACATGAAACAGAGAACTTAGAAAGAAAAGAAGTACCAAACAGTTTATTTTCTTTGCTTTAAAGTATTTTTTAACAAAACTTTATTGGACCACTGATACTGTATCCAAACTTTTGCATTTCTATACATGATTTCTGTGCTGTATATAAGTAACAGATGTCTGAATGCAGTAGTTTGTATTTTTTTATATGCAGGAAGACTGTGCAAAGGGTTTTTCTTACATTTACATAGGACTTCGATTGAAATGTATGCTGTATAATTCATAGTCAGAAGAAATTTGAGATTGTTACATAATAAATTTGCTACAGAAGGTGAACAATTTACTTTTGTGGATAAATGAAGTCTGAAAATAGCATTCATATAATATACAAATATGCAGATAATTTTTAAAACTATTTGTATTATCTTTGAATATTTGTGACATCATCAATGATTGATGTAAATATTGCTTACTCATATAATTCATTTACTTTTCAACATTAAATATTCTTTTGAAATCTAATTCAGTTATATAAGATTTAAGACAGTATTTGATCAGTCAATAAAACTGAAGAGGAAGAAAACATATATTTCCATAATATCTTATTATATTAATTGTGTGTTGTGAAAAATAGTTGAATAACACAGAAATTAAATCTGCTCTATTTCTATCGATGCATAAGTTGGAATTGGTACTCCAGATGAAAGAATTACAACATGAAACAGTGAAATGATTCTTTGTTCTGAAATTAAGATGAATTAAAATCCTGTTCTTTGTTGTACTGTATAGAACAGTTAATATTAAAAATTAAAGATTACATTTACAAATGTATACTGTGCAAAGGGAATCAAGAAAGACCTGGTGAGTATCTTGTAAGTAAGCTTTAAAAACGGCATGAATTTGGTAACTGTACTTCAGTCATAAAATATAGAACTGTAGTAAACGATTATTAGCAGTTGGCTGTTATCAGTTTACATAAATTTGTAAACTATTAATTGAGCGATATCGAATGATTTTATGAAAAATTAATTTATACAGATATCTTTATACACGTATCAGTCTGTAGGTAGTGTGGATTTTTTGTTTACTAATAACAAGGTTTTCTTGTAAAGCACAATTTACTATTATGATAGGATTTGTTTATAACAAAATTTATGAATAAATTAAATAAGTTTTTCTGTAAATACAAATTTAATGTTCTGGGATTTTTTTAGCTGGTCATAAAAAATGGCTGCCAATACTTTTTAAACCATCTCATTAGGAGTATACGCAGGAATCCCAAAATCCCAACACCTTTTTCACGTCTCTTTCAAAAGCATGACAGGGACGAAATACTTTTCCAGAAGTCCATTGTAACACCAGGAGGAATTCTCAACAAATGATGACTTTGTCAAAAAAATGTGATAAGCGTGCGCTTTGTTTACTTCAGATGTACACCACCTACTAAAGTCTTTGGGACTGTGGTGTCATCTATTGCTTAGCCTTTGGATCATTGACATAAGCCAAACTTTCATCAAAATGGCACACATTAACATTCAACTGCTTATGATCAAGTGACAGGAACTAAGGGACAAACTATACAACATGATTTGTGTCCAGTTGCCTGAGTTTTCCATTAACATTTCTTGTCAGGAACCGCAATTGATTCTAAACTTATAATACAATTCGTTGTGGATTGTTCAGCAGTGGTCTTGTTGATAGGTTCATGAATGTTTTCTATACTTTAGGCAATTTGCTAGTGACCGCCCGCCTCGGATGTCCATTATCTTGAAGTAACACCCTGTCTTGCATGCCATCAAAACCTGTGTTCAAGCACAAGACAATGTTTTAGAAGTGTAATGAAACGTTTCAAAAGTCTCAGTTAGCAGTACTTGGTAATGGTACCTTCATAGTAACACTAAAACATCTATAAAATTTTGCTAATTCTCCAATACCATGTAAATATTGTCATGTATTAAATAATCATTATGAAGGTACAATTATGAATTACAGTTCTGGAACTGTATCAAATATAGACAATGTTTTATAGAAGTGTGTAGATTCATTTTAACAAGCTTAGTATATGAGTATGCCTCTAAATTTATTTATTTATTTTTTTCATTATGTCTGGAAAATAATGAATCTGTAATCATTAATGCCAACTCAGAGAGAGAGAGAGAGAGAGAGAGAGAGAGAGAGAGAGAGAGAGAGAGAGAGAGAGAGAGAGACTGTGTGTATATTATTTCAAATTAATTTTTTTTTAATTTTTGTGGCTTTTGTTTTAGAGTAATATTTTTAACATTGCAACTGACACATACAGGAGTGTTGGTATGAATTCCAGTGAAGTGCAGTTACCAAACATATTTTGTTTTTTTAAGTTTCTTGTATATATATCAGCTGAATTATTTTTAACAAAAAAGAAACTAGTGCAGTCTACTTCGTGCTCACCAGGTCAAATAAATATTAACCACCAGTGGCTCAGCATTTTTAAAGACAAATACTTTCATAAAGATCGAACAAAGAAAGAACACCGTTTACTTTTTTCCAGAGGAATTTTTTAAGTTATTTACTGGGCAGGATTATTGAACAAAAAGTGACTGAACTATGATACAAAATAAGTTATGAATAACTTGAAATTGTTTCAACTGTGCAAAGGCGTCATTGGAAGGCAGTGAATATGTAAAATTTCTTATACTGTACATGTTTTCAGTATTTTGTCACATAAACTTATTTTTTCTGTTATTCTCTTGTGGAAAAACATTATATGACATTAATTTATGCAGTAAATAGTAATTTGAAAGCTATTTTTTAAACATTAAAATCTGTATGCTTATAAATGCTTTTAGTTTTAACTTTTTTAACATATTCAGTTGTAAAACTTTGTTTAAATAAGGCGTACGCGCTTTTGCAAGTGAACTTGTTAGCAAATTACATTATCAATTCTTTGCATTAGGAACTTCTTTTAGTACAGTTTGGTTACAAGTAACATTAATAATTGTTTAGATAAAAATAATTTGTAATTATTTTATGTTGTTACAACATAGATTATAAGTGGCAACCCTGATAACCTGGTGCGTACTAAGCAGATTGCCCTTGTTTCCAATACAGTGTATGAGTGTGTGTTTATGCAAGACTACTGTACATTAATGCTGTATTATAATAGTCATTATAAGTGTGAAACGTGTATGCATGAGACATGTCTGATATTTTTTCGTTTTGATGTTAATTTTATTTGCGCTCTAGTACTAATTTGCAGATTGGTGATATCCAGTACTCCTCCACATTTCCTTTTGTAGTAAAACATTCCAACAAAATGTTTTGTATGATTTAAATTTTTTTCTGTACTGCCTATTTGTTTATAATTGTTATCTGCCAATTGTTGCTTTTACTTGAATTCACACTAAAATCCTCCCCCTGTATGTTCTGTACATTCAGATTCCGAACATTGATCTTTTGCAGTTTTTGATTTGTTTCTGAACCTAACCTATGTCAGTCTAATAACTTTTCGATTCTATCTGCCAGTTATGAAATAATTCAGGTTTTTTTATTTTAACACTTTCAGACCTGGACCTGTAAGGGGTGTTAACCCACGGCGGCCCAGTGTTTTTAGTGTATTTCATTGTTATGCTACAACTTAACCAATGCTATTTTGTCAACTTATCTTATACTGTCTTTTAGTTCCATTCTTCCTCTTTAATCTGATGTATAACACTTTACACTTTTTTAACTATTTAAAACAAAAAATTAAGTTACAACTACGCTAAAAAAAATTTTTTTTTAAGTCACATTTTATTTGTTTACTCACTTTCAAACATACATTTATGGTTTTTATATAATTATTGGACACTAGTCTATGCTACACATTATATGAAATATAAAAAGTAAAGGAAGTATATTTTTAAAAATATTTATGTGTAATTGAAACCCATACTGCTGAATGCGTGTAACACTGAATGCAAGTGTGTGAACAAAACACAAAATGTTTGCTGTTTATTCAGTTAAATGAATTCAGCGCTATCTGTTAGATAAAAAAATAACTACAGTTCAGTTATGATGTGCTGCTCTCATACGACAAGTTTGAGAAACAGTTTAAACCTGTCTAAAAGTGAGCATTGGACAGAACAGTGTTACACGTTCATTTTGTTTTAATTGTCTCCAAGTCACGTTACTAACTATTTAGAATTAATATTAGGCAATTACCTGTATTAACTTCCGTCTTGTGACTTATTTGGTTTTTTCCTTAAAACGACGCGTTTCGAGAATAAATTTTCATCATCAGGTTTCAATACTATAAAAACATCAAATTCACCCAAAAGGGGTCGTCAACTAGTTAAAACACACAAAAAACAAAAACACCACACATAATTTAACATCGACACAGTCTCGGCACAGTCCGATGCGCATCGTCTCGTTGCCAACGACCAACTGTTGCACTTTGTCTTATATGACCGTTATCATTGCCCGCTGACCCATCTATATCGATGGCCGTGTTGTACAGCAGATTCGATCGGAACGAAACTTTGTCATTAAGTAGCTGGTCCGTTTGTAACTTAGATGCCTTGTATATCTCATATTCCTCCACAGCGTTCATGTATGCACCTTTTTTACAATTATGAAGCAGTTTAAAGTTTGTGTGGAAGTCTGAGTACTTATGATTATACAGCATTAAATGCTGAGCGTAACTGGATCTTGTTTTCGAGATATCACTTTTAGCTAAGCTTTATCTAGCCCACCTGGAAATTTTAAACAAGTTTCATCCGGCAGTAATAAACGGCATTTTCGACATTGTCAATAGACAGATAAACAAATTCGTCAGTTCTCTTAAACGTAAACAGTTAAGAAAGTTTCAAAACCTGTATACGAAACAACACAATGACAATAATAATACAGTAGAACATAGCCACGTATTTCATCAGCGGGTTGCAAATTACACCGGAATTAAATTTGAACATAACGAAATGACATTATTGAACAAAGGTTTGATGTATAACATTCCCTCGTTTAATAAGAACTTTATGATCTGTGAAACAATATGCTCAGAAGCTGCCATAAAAACTATTGATAATATTTCACATCAGGAGGAAACGCGTGCCATCATAAATAACAAAATAAACAAAGTTATTAAGAAGGATAACCACATCGCTAACCTGCAAAATAAATACAAACGTGACGCGCGTATTGCACGGAATGTTTACGAAAAACTTCGACATGATAACGCTATCGTCACGAAAGCTGATAAGGGTAATACGGTTGTTATTATTAACAAAAATATATATACCAATAAGGTACAGGAATTCATAAAAAACAATAATATTAAAAAACTACGCAAGGATCCCACCAGCGCCTATGTCAAGGAATTAAACAACGCTATAAATAAATGCCCCAATCTCCTCAATGAAAGCACTAGACGTTATTTAAAACCCATAAATGCCAGGGCCCCAGAACTTATGGGTTTACCCAAAATACATAAAAAAGATATGCCAATACGCCCGGTTGTAAACTACACGACTGCCCGTGGTTATAGGACGGCTATAAGATTAGTAAAAATCATAAAAGAGAACATTGACATAGTAAATAACTACAGCATAAAAAACAGCTATGATCTCGTTGAAAAAATTAAAACTATTAAATCAGCACCGCATTGTAGGTTGGCTTCATTTGACGTAACTAATCTGTACACCAATGTGCCGGTAGATGAAACAATGACAATTCTCAGAAATAGCTTAATTAATACAAATAGGTTAGGTAGAAATGAAATTGATGAACTTATGCAATTGCTTAAAACAATACTCAAACAAAATTATTTCTCTTATGATAATGAATATTTCATGCAGGAGGATGGTCTGGCAATGGGGTCACCTTTATCAGGAATTTTAGCGGACCTATACTTGAACAACTTTGAGAATACATTTTTAATGTCTAGTCTTAATAAACAGCGAGATAAAATTAAATTTTACGTACGCTACGTTGACGACACTTTTATGATATTCAATGGAACGAGTAGACAAATAGAAAATTTGAAAGGATATATGAACAGCATAAACATGAAAATCCAATTTACCCTAGAAATGGAGAATAATAACTGCCTGAACTTTCTTGATCTCACTATCAGCAAATATAATGACCGTTTTAGATTCAAAATTTATAGAAAGCCCACCACCACGAATATTACTATTCATGCTGATTCGTACCATCCGTATTCCCAAAAAATGGCAGCCTTCAACGCGTTTGTTCATAGAATGCTTGCTATTCCCCTTGAGCAAAAAGACAGAGTGGAAGAGACTAATATAATTAAAAGTATAGCTATCACTAATGGGTATAACAGTGGAATCGTAGACAAGCTTATAAGAAAACACTTGGTAAAAATCAATAGTAAAAGCAGATTAACCGGCCCATTTAAGGAAGATACTAAGTTTATAGTAACTGAGTACACGAATGTACTACCAGTCATTGTAAAGAATGAGCTAAAAAAACGTAAAATAACAGTGGCCTTCAAAACCACAAGTAACATCAAAAAACGTTTGGGACAAAGAACTCATATCCCGGCTGAAGAGAAAACTGGAGTATACAAGCTTGAATGCGATGACTGTGACAAATTTTATATAGGACAAACGGGCAGGCCGTCAGCCAAACGTTTTAAAGAACACCTGCCCAAAAGTGATATCTCGAAAACAAGATCCAGTTACGCTCAGCATTTAATGCTGTATAATCATAAGTACTCAGACTTCCACACAAACTTTAAACTGCTTCATAATTGTAAAAAAGGTGCATACATGAATGCTGTGGAGGAATATGAGATATATAAGGCTTCTAAGTTACAAACGGACCAGCTACTTAATGACAAAGTTTCGTTCCGATCGAATCTGCTGTACAACACGGCCATCGATATTGATGGGTCAGCGGGCAATGATAACGGTCATGTAAGACAAAGTGCAACAGTTGGTTGTTGGCAACGAGACAATGCGCATCGGACTGTGCCGAGACCGTGTCGGTGTTAAATTATGTGTGGTGTTTTTTGTGTTTTAACTAGTTGACGACCCCTTTTGGGCGAATCTGATGTTTTTATAGTATTGAAACCTGATGATGAGAATTTATTCTCGAAACGCGTCGTTTTAAGGAAAAAACCAAATAAGTCACAAGACGGAAGTTAATACAGGTAATTGCCTAATATTAATTCTAAATAGTTAGTGTTACACGTGCGCCCATCCCGCCCATACAATGTACGGGTATAGGACTGAAAATGTTAACTCATCAAGACTTGATGAATCAAGTCTTCATCAAGACTCATGAAAACTTAGTGGCTAGTGCCAGTATCTATATTGCTTTGATTACACACATTTTGTTTTCCAACAAAATATTCCGACACGGGTTTGAGGTATTGTACTATTACTATGTTCTGCTATCTTACAGCTATCTATTCAGTGCTATTCAATCCTTTTTTTTCTTAATAAAATCAACCACCATCAGCACATTATGAGTGTTCCCGTTTTGTTGATGTTTATTTTCTCAGCTGTCTAAGTTCATTTCCTGTATGTAGTTAATAAATTTTGTGTTTTCACCATTTTGAAAGTGAACTGTTTTGCATGCGTGATTTGATATTTTAGGTAACTGTAAACAACCGTTTGTACAAGATGTTTCTGTATTATATAAAATAATTATTTGGTTAGTGTTACTATTTAAAAAAAAAAAAACTGTTTACATTTTAACATCATAATATTTATAGGTAAGTTAGTCTGGTGACTGTTGTGGGGGTTGTCTTCACACTCTGAATATAAGATTAATGAGATTTAATATTATAACAATTTTAAGTAATTTGATAAGGAAAGTTGTGTTAGTGGTTATAATCACAAACAGAATTATCACTGTTGCGTACCGCTATAGAAAAATTATTCCGATTAGCGCTTTCAAGCTTCACAGCTCATCATCAGAAAATGTGCTCATTTTCTGATCTGACAATGAGCTGTGAAGCTTGAAAGCGCTAATCAGAATAATTTTTCTGTAGTGGTGTGCAACAGTGATAATTCTGTTTGTAATTTAAGTAGGTATATTTGTGAAATAAATCAAATGCAGTTTTTCTTCTTCATGAAAGCAAACATAGAACATTATGCAAATGTAACATTGAATAAACATAAAACATTAAGAAAATAAATATTGTGTGTGCGTGCATGCGCGCTTTCATTAGTCAGTAACAACTCTACAGATGCTTTTAACATCAAAAGGTGGTTACATATTCTTCTAATGAATATTACATTTGGTTTCAGGGTGCAAAAAAATTGTGTCCACAGTGCAATATGATAACATCGCCATCAGATTTGCGACGAATATATTTGTGATGAAGTGAAGAAGTCAGCATGGCACTACCATAGAGATCTGCATGATGTACCCTGCACTGTTTATTTTTGCCTTTTTCAGAATCATTTATCATGACACTTCGAGTCGTTGTTATTCGTTTGATAAGCCAGAAAATAACATTGTTATAAGAAGAAGAAAAAACTAAAGATTACTTTAGATATGTGATATAATAAACTACGGACTGAATTGTTGTTCTACCATTTTAACTATTGTATGTGCTTTGTAACTACAATACTACAAGTAAAAGACTTGTCAATTAATCTTAGAATAGGAAAATATTGTTCATATACTGTATGTATGTACACACCGTGTGAATGTGCGTGTGGGAGAGGGCATGTGCATAGTTACACTTATGTGACAGAGTGTCTATAGTTCCGAGTGAAATTTGCATATATGTGTATATACAAATAGTGTGGAAAGCGATCAGTGCTCTATAAATAATGAATCAGAGGAAACTCTTTCAACTGCAAGAAGGATCTATGTGAACGAATGAGTTTATGTTACGTTTTGTGCCAATAAATGGTGAAAATTCTAGATCATAGATGTATTCATGTTTGCCAAATTTTAGTTGATATTCTGTGGTAATAATACGTCTGTTTAAAGATTTCTAACCGTTTCCACTATTATAGTGATATTTTGTGTTCCGTTTATTATTTGTATAGTAATATCTTGTTTTTCAAACGTATAGGATTGTTTGTTATTCTATTCCTTGTAATATACTTTTTGGTCGGATATAAAAGTTCTATGATTGTGTGTGTGTGTGTGTGTGTGTGTGTGTGTGTGTGTGCACGCGCGCGCATGTATGTTACTGTTTCTGCAATTTTGTCTGTTTTAAGTGCTTTGTTCTATTGCATCGTGAATGTTTGGACCAGACAAACGTGACTGAGAAATTGTTCTGATATGTTATGGGAAAACGCTAAAGTGAAATACATATGTACATAAATTACTCATGTTCATTACGTACCACGGAAGTTTGGCAAATGCAGACGGTGATGACATTTTATACCGTCCAGTTAAATTTTGGGACCTGTTATATGTTTATAATTAAAATTATATTTCTTCTGAAATATATTCATGGTTCTCAACATTGTGTTCCCTGAATACCATTGGTGTCCTTCACTGATTTAGTTGCTGGTAATATATTGTGTGCACAGCCTCCTTAATAGTTAATTGATTAACAATGTTTGGAATACAACTAAACTGGAGCAAGAATAAAGAGAAAATATTGTACTATATTTACAGTACATAAAAAAAACGTATACAATTTTGAGTAAAACAACACATATGACTTCTGAAACTTTATTTAGATATTTGTAAGGTTAATTAAAAACATTTAAATGAATATTGTTATTAAAATTACTGTAACTAGTAAAAATTATTATTACAGTGTTAAATGGTGGTATAACTAAATTATATTTTGCTGCAATGAAGAAATAAATATAATTAATTATAAGATTAATTATAATTAAGTAATGGCATCGACAGCACTGTTTTTAAGATATATGTGATCCTCATGACAGCATTTTCATGTAATTTATAATCCAAACAAAAGTATATTGCAATGAATTAAATCTGGATAGATAGGTTACATTGAAATTATTACAACAGATTAACCTCTCTGTACAGTGTTCAACACCTCTGTGACTGGAGTCCAATGTTTTACCTTTCACTCTAGCTCTGTCTGTACACTGTTCAAATTTGACTTTAAAAAGTCCAACATTTCAATAAATTTATTTGCCATTTTTATTGCATCATCCCAATGCTTCTACTTTGTTTCGTGTATTCACACTCTTGTAATGTCCCAACCTCTCCAATGAACATTTATTGATACATCGGATATCGTTTATTGCTGATAATAAAGAGCGATCGGAACTATCTCTTTTTATAGATGGTGGTCTATTGTTGCCACAGATATGGTTTTCTGCTTTCTCATATTTGGCGCAGCTTTTGTCAGAACAGTCTGAAATTTGTGAGTCTTCTTCAGGCTTCTTTTGCTTAAGTTTTCTGTTATGGTCATCTGAAGTATGTAGTACTTTTAGTCTATCTGGAGTTGCTCTAGCTCTGTCTGTACTCTGTTCAAATTTTACTTTAAACAGTCCAACATTTCAATAAATTTGTTTGCCATTTTTATTGCATCTTCCCGTGCTTCCACTTTGTTTAGTGTAATCACACACTTGTAATGTCCCAACCTCTTGAATGAACATTTATTGATGCATCGGATATCGTTTGTTGCTGATAATAAAGAGTGATTGTACAGTCTTTGGCTCTATAAGAACTCTTCTTTGTCACAGGACCTTGGCCTTTCCTCATTGTTTCAAGTGGCATATTATTATTAATAGATCTTTTCCTTCTGGAATTGTCTCGTTTGTCTGGAGACAGTGATTTACACATTTTCTTCTGCACATGTTCTTTGCAATGCCCAGCATTTGGCTCGCAATGGAAACAATGCTTCTGGTCTGCAGATGAAACAGTTCCAGACCTTACGTTCTAATTTGTTCAATTCACTACGGTTCAGGTTCTGTTTAACACATTTCTTACAAAAGGCACAGGAACACTTTGAACAGTAATACAGTTTAACACACTGGCCACACCATCTGCAGTATTTGTGATCACCATCCTCATCTGTAGAAAAATCTCCATCCCCATACAATTCTATGCATAACTCGCACACCAAAACATCCAATACAACATGACTATAAGGTATGCCTTTTAACAAATTTAGTGGTGTTATATTCTGTAAACATATGGTACATTTCAATTTTTCAGTTTTTATTTTCGAAACATCTGGATATAATTTCTGTCTGAATTGCCTTTCTTCATCTGTTACCGCAATACAAAATGACTTTCTTTTACAACTTCAATTAGCCATGTGTTCAACTTTTACCAATTCTGAATTATTGTTGGACTGATTCTTGCTTTTGTTCTGGTAATGCACTAAAACTGCTCAGCATTGGGCTCGCAATGGATACATTGGTTCTGGTCTGCAAAGAAACAGTTCCAATCTTTATTTTCAAACTTCTTCACTTCATTGTGTTTCAGATTCTTCTTAACACAGTTCTTGCAGAAGGTACAGATGCGTTTGGAACAGCAATATAGTTTTCCACCATGGCCACACCACCTGCAGTATTTATCATCACCATCTGTATCTGTTGGAAATTCTCCATTCCCGTAAAAATCCAAACAAACCTCACACACCAACACATCCAAAAGAACATGCCTAAAGGGTTGTCTAGATTTATTGGACAAATTTTATTACTTTCTTGGAGATAACAAAAATAAAATAAGACTGATTTCATTAAAAAAAAAAAAAACATATGAAAATTATAGTTGTGGAGAATTGAGTATATAGAAAATGTAGCTTATAACCATGAGAATACCCTAAATGTTAAAAGTAAATGTCAGAATACCCTAAATTACCCTAAATGTCAGAACTAAATGTTAAAACATGTCTATGGCCGTCAGAAAATGTGTTATAACATTAGTATTCCACTTAAATGAACTTACTATCCTGTGTTCTGTTGCAATATACATAGTCTCTAAGAGACAATGTTTAAAACCATTTGTGGGCTTTCGTTTGTTATTCATTCTTAATAAAAAATTAAAAAAAAAAGAAATTTGGCCCATCGTCAGAATTATTGTTATATTATTGTGATTGAATTATCTGCCACCCACCGTATTATCCAACTTTGTGACACACACGTAGATTGAAAAATGTCCTGAACCAAGACTCACATCTACAGAGTATGCAGTAAAATTTAATTTGTGTTTTCTGCTAAACAGACGCTTTTCTGAATAGACTTGTAATTAATTATTTACAAAGTCTTTGTTTCTTCTATATTTTGTATAGTTAATTACCATTATTCATTACTGTTATTAGTAATTTTGTATTATGATTACTTTATTTTTCGTGATATTTCATTCTGTTGTGATTTTATTTGGAAACAAGTATTTTTAAAGTATGTTTATTCTGTATTTCTCATAGGTAATTACCATTATCCATTACTGTTATTAGAAATTTTGTATTATGATTACTTTATTTTTCTTGATTTTTCGTTCTGTTGTGATTTTATTCAAACACTTACTGAATGGACTTTTAAACAAGTGTTTTTAAAGTATGTTTATTCTGTATTTCTCATAGTTAATTACCATTATTCATTACTGTTATTAGTAATTTTGTATTATGATTACTTTATTTTTCTTGATATTTCATTCTGTTGTCATTTTATTCAAACACTTACTAATTGGACTTTTAAACAAGTGTTTTTAAAGTATGTTTATTCTGTATTTCTCATAGTTAATTACTATTATTCATTACTGTTATTAGTAATTTTGTATTACGATTATTATATTTTTCCTGATATGTTATTTTTTATTACCTCAAATATAATTTTTGTATATGATGTCGTGCGTCTCCAAACTCCATGTTCAGTCCGTTGGACATACATAAATGTAAATACAATGCACATCACTGCGTTACATCACAGTTTTGACTGCAACTTTTTTTAATATGATTCTGTTGAAAACATTTGTAGCATGGCTCGTGTTACAATTCTTATTACTTGTTATTGATTTTGTTTTTGCTGTCAGAGTCAACTCTGAAACTACGTAGCAAAACTGAATATGAACTGTAAATCATTCTTATTTGCATCATTACAGTAAAATCTTGTCAACAGAATATATCAGTATTGTTTTAAAAACAACATGATAGTATGTTTTTATTTATTCCTCTTCTTGCATCCTGGTCCAGCTATCAGTGGTCCTATCCTGCTGATTGCCCTTTGCATAAACCAATCTCCATAAAGATATTTAACCCAATAGCTTCTTTCTTTCCCCAGCATATACTCTATAACAACTTTATTCATTCTCATGTCCTCAAAATATCATAAAGAATTTTCTTTTTTTATAGGTATTTCTTTGGTCAGCATAGCTAAAAATTAAGGTAAGTAAAAATTAATTAATGATATAACAAGTAGCGGAACCAAAATTTGTTGTTACAATGTTATGTACAAAGGTCTCACTACATACTGATTTTTTTTAACAGAAATTTTCATTTTATATTTATTCAAAATGAGTGTATATTTTGATGAAGTCATCCTACGGTCAGTGAATGTACCACGTAAATGGCCTCAGATTTATTATATCTTAAATTTAAAGATGACAGAATATTAAAATAAACTAGACTTACATTAGGACAGTGTCTCAAATGGAATGTCGCAACAATGAAACGGTATCAGCCTTATTTTGGTTTAGTGTATTTCAACAATGACCAGTACACACTTTTGAACTTTATTAAAATAGTTTTTAGCATCTGGCTATGAACTTTATAAAAATATCTTATAAAATATTTTCAAGCCTAAAGGCTTCAATCGCAAATGTATCGTCAATCCCTATTCTGTGCATCTAGCAAATATTGTAAAAAATATCTACATCTCTCACTAAGTAAGAAACAGATTTTGCCATATAAAAGTGTATTTCGTTTCATTCAAGGAATTACATATTATCTCATTTTTATGATACGTAAACAACAGGTTTGCATTAGTGGCACTGTTTATGTGGTTTGTATGGTGTCCTTTGGTACCACTTACAGTCCCAAAGAAAAACATGTGTTTTTATATTACTCAGATAAGAATCCATCGAGTTGGTCTTAGAGCCAGAAACTTGGAACCCGTTCTATCCAAAAAGGAACATTTACAAGGCTTATCCAGAAAGTAAGTACCGTTTGGGCATTAAGAAAATGATACAAATTAATTTATTTTTCAAAAATTCTACATACCTTAATCTACATTTCTACATAGTCACCATGCAAGTTGAGACATTTGTCGTATCTTGGCACTAATTTTAATATGCCTGCTTCAAAGAATTCGGCCGCCTGCAACTTCAACCACTGCTGGACGTTTCCCTTTATCTCATCATCACTTTCAAACTTCTGGCCGCAAGAAATTTCTTCAGATGCAAAAACAAATGGAAATTGCTGGGAGCCAAATCTGGACTGTAAGGAGGATGACTGAATTGTTCCCAGCAAAATGAAACAACAAGTGCCGTCATTACACGTGCGGTATGCGGTCGCGCGTTGTCATGCACAAACACCACTCCGGAAGTCAGTAGTCCACGCCTTTTGTTTTGTATTGCTCGCTGTAACTTTTTGAGTGTTTCACAGTAAACTTCTGCGTTGATTGTTGTGCCTTGTTCCATAAATTCCACTAACAAAATTCCCTGACAGTCCCAAAAAATGATTTTTTTGCAGAAAGTGGTGGCTTTGCTTTCTTGGCTTTCGGGGAACCAGTATACCGCCATTGCAGTGACTGTCGTTTAGTTTCTGGTGTCTCGTAAGAAACCCATGTTTCATCACCAGTGACAAGTCTTTTCTAACAACAATTTCCATCTCTTTCATAACGCTGCAAAAATTCCAAGGCTGCTCCCATGCGTTTCGTTTTATGACCGTCCGTTAGCATTTTTGGCACCCATCTCGAACACATTTTTTTGTAGTGTAAATGTTAAGTCACAATTTCGTGTAATAAGGTTCTAGAAATGTTTGAAAAATCTATTGACAAATCAGAAATTGTGAATCATCTATTGGAACGAACCTTCTCATCAACACTGCGCAGCAATTCTTCATTGACTAAGGACAGGCGACCACTATTCTCCTCGTCGTGAACATTTTCTCTTCCATCGTTAAACATCCTAACCCACTTTCTCACCATACCTTCACTAATCGCATTCTGTCCATAAACTTCACAAATCTGAGGATGAATTTCATAAGGACGAAGATTTCTCGATTCAGAAACCTAATAACTGTTCTTATTTCACAACTGGTGGGCCGATCGATTTTTTTAAACATGATTACCGATGTGTAGTAAACATAAATCGGAACATAAACAAACAATATAGCTTGGCTACTTTGTCGTCGAATAGAAGGAAGTAACTATGCATGCGCTACCTTCGTACTACAATATGCGCAGACGGTACTTATTTTCTGGATAAGCCTCGTATATACATTTTGGTCAGAATTTTAGTGCTGCCTGTTTACCACATGGGTGGGGTTTCCCTTTGACCCCTGCCCTTGTCAGAATACCACTTATTGAGTCTGCCAATTTCTGAACCATTTCTATAGCTTCTGAACAGTTTCTGTATACTTAGATCTTCCAACTTCATTGAGTGTGTATATATTTGTGTGGTCTTTAATGGAGTGTTAAAGTTTAACTGCCATGAGGTTATTTTCATAATCTCAGATATTCTTTATGTGTATTTATCGACATCTCGCATGAGTTTGAGTTCTAAAAACCACATACAGCCTCTTCCTGCCTCCCTTCGTCATCAAGATATCCTTAACACCTCAAGGAATCCAAGTGAACTTGACCCTCCTGAGTGTTACCAGAAGAGGATATTTGGGAGGCAGTCCCAGGTAAGACCTAAAGTCGCCTAGCATAATGCAGGCACCTTCAAAGGACTACCAACAGATATATAACTTTCCGGATGGGAACTGTGTGCAACCATATTGAACTCAACCCAGTGTTAACCTATGTGCTTCATCAACATCAGTAAATGAAATTTAATGGGACACTTTCGTCTGGCTCCTGAGCTGAGGCCCTAACAATGGCTACACTTCCACCGGCATAGCTACTGAGGAGTTTGTGTACTCCACACTTTCACTGGAGTACACAAACTCCCTTGCCTACACAGACAGTGTTTCAATAAGGCAGTGTCCCCTGAGCAGGGGGGCATCGGGCATCTGTATTTACATAGTTTATAATATTACACCCTTCAAACCTTGAGCTACAGTTATTGTCATCACAATAGAGAAGGCATCACAGGAGAGATAAGGTCCCTATCCCATGTGGATGGGCCTTGGTTATCTACAGTCCCCCTCCCCATGTTGGCGCAAAATCCATGTTTTGCCCAGCCATAATCGATCTAATTCTGCACTTTGTAGCATTTTCTTAAGTCTTTTAACCATTAACAATTCATTCAATTCTTCTATAAGGCAGATAACATTCACCATCATAAAAAACAATTACCTCTGTGTTTAGTATTATCAGATACTCTGTCAGCTACTCTGATCAATGTATCAGTATGTCTCTTTATTCTCAATTACAACCTTTATTCTCAGTTTAAAAATATCACAGGTTTTATTTTGAAACTGTTGTTGATTCTAAATTATTGTCCTCTAATAACTGAATTTTTGTAACATTCATTTCACCAATTTGCAGAGTGTTTAAAAAAAAGAGAGGACAACTAAGAGGCCTGAATTATTTGGCAGAAGAAAGTAGCTGATGACTAAACAGAGTCTGCAGATGATACCTAAATTTATTATTTGACCAGTGTTGTGTTTAGTTGAAGTTGTTTTGTTTTATATTTGTTGAATTTGCATGTCAGTGATAAGGTGCCTATTCTTCTACAAACAAACCTGCATTCATTCTCAAAGCCAAAGGATGTATCACATACATACAAAATGAAAGGAAATACCAGCTCCTGTCCACAAAAATAGTGTAACACTTTCAACACCACCGTTTTTAGTGTTATTTCACAGAATCATAGCAAATTTACCTTTCAACAAAATAATACTTCCATTATGTCATTTTTTAGCTCCTTCTTTGCCGATTTGGTGTATGTTCTTAGTATTCTGGTCACATGTAAATTAGTCTTAAGCATACCCTTTCATCACTAAACAATTTTTTGTTATCTTCATTATTTAACCTTATAGCGATTGTATTTACAATTGTACAGTGATGAAGTAATTTTGAGGCTTAGCCTACCCAAAAAATAAACAAAAAAAAGAATACGTGAAAAGTTAATGATTCAGGATTATCGTATTTTATAAGTTCATAACAATTTGTTTACAGACGTGCTCTGAGAGCGCGGTACGAATGGAACAGCCACCAGGCTATGTGAGACTTTCTGCCAAAGCCTCTCTCCCACTGCCATTTATGACATGCGATTGGTGTTGTGGGAGGGGTGAGAAAGCTGTTGCATTAGGCGGGCAAAGAGGCTAGTCTCACTTTCAGGCAGTGAGCGCCAGCTGTTATATCTTCCGTACTTAGTGCAATTAATTATTCACTCTACCAATTCATTTATGTTTAATTTAATTAGTTTATGTTTGTTTGTGTTCGTTTTATGTTCTTACTTGTATGTTAGTGTTAGATGTTTTTGTGTACAAATCGGTGATACTGAGAGAAGACTGACGCCGTTATTTAGTGAATTAAATGAGAAACCGTTTTCAAGTTTAGTTACAAAAAAAAAGTGTGCTACAAAGACATAAAATTTACACCACATTTAGATATCAAAATAATGGATGCGAGACAAAATTATGTCCTCTCGGAAAGTTTCAGTTATCTTGGTACAAGAAATGTCCTTGGCTAACAGGGTGCTCTGAGAAAAATAAATTATACTGTTATACCTGTATTCTGTATGGGGGCGAAAAAGAATGATCATCAGCTTCTTATGGTGTCTGTGTAATAAAAACTTTTGACAGAAAGGCTGATAAACGTCAAGGTTCAAGAACTCATCTTCAGAATGAAGAGTGCTTTTACTTCCATGTCCCATAAGGAAATGGAAGTATGGTGATGGTAAAAAAAATCGTGTTCAAGATAAGGGCTGATTCTGATTGTACTACCCTCAAAACATGAAAACAGTCATTTTCCGAAAAATGTCTGTGTGTAGAATTTTTTCTATGGCGAACGATAACTGCCGCAAATTCAAACAGAATCAAATAATTTTTTCATATATCCCTGAGTTGTAGAGGACTCAAGGCTTATTGATTTTGGTGAAGATCGGTTAATGGGAAGGGGTAGCTTACCTGCAACATTTTATGTTTTAACAAGTGTAAAGTACTTGATTTTTATAAATAAAGTATCCCGAAAAGAAGGTCACAGTAATCCACTGTAGAAAGGTAGATGAAATATCTATAAATGAAAATGGTAGTTGAAGGGGAAGGGGATAATTTTTTATATGTATACTACGTTATCGGCAACAAAGAAGTAGTTTGTTGTTAAAATTCCTTCCCGGGTTGTTTGGCCGTGGTCCAATGTTTTCTGCAAAACCAGACGTTTCGGCAGTGCCATCAACTGCCATTATCAATGAAAATGGAGTGCGCTAACTTGAGGTGGTATACTTTAGTGACCATAGTACTGTGTTTAACTCTGAAGAAAGAAGTAGGTTTTCTATGGAAATATTTTATTTCGAAAATGATTTTAAATATAAATCTTAAAACATGAAAGTCGTGTATGGTTCTCCATACTGATATTTTATTGTTAGGGCATGGAAGAATTGAACATTCTATTTCTGAAGGCGCTAAGCTTCAAGCCATAAAACATAATAAAATTGTTAAGCAAAATAGATTTGTAATTGAGAGACTTATCAATGTTGTGTGCTTTTTAGGCAAGCGAGAGCTTGCTTTTAGAGTGCATTTTGAATATCGAAGTTCCAATAGCAAAGGTAATCTTGAATTATTAGAACTTCTCTCCAGATAAGAACAGTTTTTATGTGATCACTTCCAGTTTTAAAGGTACATCAAGTACATTTCATAATGAGCTGATTGAATCAGTAACTGATGTAATTAATGGACACATTAAAGAAGGATTACATTCCTGCAAATTGTTAGTGTTACAAGCAGACGAACCCTCGACGTTTCTTGTAAAACTCAAATGAGCATCATTCTTAGATTCTGTACACAAGATGGGCCCAAAGAAAGGTTCATTGGTTTCTATGATGTTTCAAAAGACAAAACAGTTTTATTTAATTAACAAAGTTGTGTTAGTGGTTATAATAACACTGTTGCACACCACTATAGAAAAATTATTCTGATTAGCACTTTCAAGCTTCACAGCTCATCATTAGATCGGAAATATATGATGAGCTGATATAATATATTTCCGATCTGATGATGAGCTGTGAAGCTTGTAACTATTCATAAAATATTTCAAAACATCTAACGATTACTTACCCCGATTCTGACACTTACCTTACTAACCACACAGAAGACTCCAAATTATTCAAGATCGCCACGATGTCTTAAGGTGAAACATCGAAACTCCAATACTCTTCCCATTAAGATAATTTAGTTAAATTACCACTCCCTTAATTCAAAACTTACCCAGGTTCGTTAGACAAGTTTTTCGGCACAGAAAACTAGGATATGGCTATGGCGAAATAATTATTCTAACACATGGTTATGATGCTAACAAATCTTATTTATTATTCCAAAGTTAAATTCTTTCTATTGCTCTTACTTTCTTTTACGCAATACTACAAACGATTATAAAACAAAATTACTTAACCAAATTTTATGTATAAATTTTCATCGACAAACCAGTACTTCGCATCCTCTCTCTCTCTCTCTCTCTCTCTCTCTCTCTCTCTCTCTCTCTCTCTCTCTCTCTCTCTCTCTCTCTCTCTCTCTCTCTCTCTCCTCTCTCTCTCTCTCTCTCTCTCTCTCTCTCTCTCTCTCTCTCTCTAAACCCCCCCTTAATTTGAGATCTCATTCTCATTTCTGAATTTTGTATTTTAAGAATAGACAAATGGTTATTAAATGTTGGTCAGTCGATCTAGTTTTACGAGTATTTAGCTGCTGATAACATTCCAGTTGTTACGCCATCATTCACAGTTCACTTTTTTATTAAACACTCCACCAAACGATTTAAAACTGTTAGATGCTGTTCATTATTAAACTTTTCTCATAATTAAAGCTTTTTACTCGTTGTATTAGACTTATACAACCAACATTGGTAGGCCTACCCTTAATTTGTCCGCGGACACTTTTAACACAACTGTACGGTATCAAGATGTTCTGTCGACTGCGACGGATTGGGGCCCGCAACTGTATACTATCCGGGCCTTCCACGCATCGGTCACGTGGTTCCCCTGTATCCCCACTTCGTCCCTTGCCTGGACACATAGAAAATTCTGGAAGCTTGTCGAAGCCGGAACTGCGTTTCAATATTGGAAAACATGTGGTTCTTTCATGATACCCGCGTGACGTCAGGCTAATTACCAAAAATCCTCGCCTTATATGGTTAGGTCTACTCCGCTTGAGACGGCAATGCATACGTCATACATGCTTAGTCACACCCTCCAGACTTCTAAATACGTATTTTACCAATTGTTACATAGATTGGGAATTATTGAATAATATCAAAAAATGGTTCTGCCCTTTTTGTCCCGTTATAATCCCCCCCCCCCAATGAGAGGTTTTATGTACAAACATAAAAACTCTTCATTGACTAAACCTAAGAGGATCAGCTACGATATGGCGCCATGACCCCCCTTACTTCCTTATAAAAATCATGGGTTACTCACCCCCCTAATCCAGTGGATGTGGCTGCACCTGCATGACTTTACTGGACTTCCTGCCTCAGGATCCCAACACATAAAGCCAGACAGGCACTAGACGACCCTGCCCTGACGCGCGGGCCAGCACAGGTCCGCCACCACAGTACCACCCAGACTCTGTAACAATCCATAAAAACATTAATAAATGGTCTTTATCATTCCATATCCCTAACTGATTTGGTTTTCTCTTAGACGTACTGGTTTCCCTTATTCAAAGTACTGTTTTTTTTTTATCTTCACTCTTATCTTACATACATGTATACACATATAGCCTTATCGCTAACAGAATACATTTTGTTTAACACATAACTTTACCATACAGTTGGAAGTTTTATCAAAAACAAATTTTTCTCAATCTGATTTCAAATAGAAAAACAATAATTTTCAAATCTTATTGCAAATACATTCCTCTATTTTCAAGGCTTCATTTTAAAGATTCCAATTATTTCATTTAAACAGATTCAACTTAGATTACCAATTCAGATTACTATTGTCATCCTTACACAATACCAAATGTGATTACATAAAATCGAAAATTACTCAATACAAAAAATACAAAGACAACCAAAAAATACACTCCAATACTCCATTACTAGCAGTATTATAACACCATATTTATTAACTTACATTTATTTATAATTCATCTTAAACTCCTTCACCCACATCATTTCTTAATATCCCCCTTCATAACCGCCTTAACCTATCATTAAAATTTAGTGTAATAATCTCAAGCCTTTTGACCAGTGGCCTCATCTATTTCGACATTACACAAATTCCATAAATGAAATTTATTTCTGTAGCTTGTAACGTTGCTACCACCTATCCACTACTCTATTTCCCCCCATGGCTGGACTGTCTCGCCCAGTTGCTTCCACAAGGACTGAAGCTGCTGGGAGCAAACATTTTTGTCTTTTATTTTACCCCATCCTTGCTTCGGCTTTACATTAAGTTCGGTATTACTGGTATACAGGATACCAGCAACCGCAGTAAAAATGATTATTTATAACCCCTTAAGCGGTCTAACACCCTTCCATTAGGTCTGTAGCCGTAGTTCCAAAATTATCTAGATTCCTCTTTCCTCCCCAGTTAAATTTCTAGGTCCACCAATTTCAATAATAACAAACTATTGTCAGGGTACAATAAGTCTGCCCATAGCTTGTTACCGATAAGCCAAATCCATGGTCAGGGTTCGGTGAGGCCGTGACCTCCCAAAAATTGGAGAATCAACAGTTAAAACATATAATATATGTTTCATATTTACTCATAATTAGATCATACTCCAATAAACATTACTAATATTGATTACACAAAATTCAATGTACGTACAACACAATGTATCCTCAGATACCCTATCTTAACAACAACATAACCTAATACACACTACATCTAACACCAATACAGATTTATATACAATCTACATCATATCAAATGTCATTGTTTATCAAAACTCATTACATAATTTAGCCAAGTATTTAAACCATTAACTAAAATAATTAAATGTCCATTAACACCATAGATCTAATCTCCATCATCAAAAATTAATCTTACATTATACAGGTACAATTCATTTTTTATTAAGTCCATTATATTGTCTTTTTTAATATAATGCCCATCTAAATCTGTTTTATTTACTATACCATCATAATAATTCACAGGATTATTCCCCATTATTATTCTATCATACATCATGTCTACTTTGGGTATGGTCCAGTCTCCCTTAGTATTTTTTGTCATCACCAGGTAAGTTATGATCTCATCATCATAGTCATCTGCTACTACACCAATTACATCGCCAGGTAAGTGCTCATTATCATCAATATTATCGTCATTTGCTGCTGTACTCATTACTCCACAAGGTAATTCTTCATTGTCACTATTTCTCTCAATCTCTAATCTCTCTACTAACTCTTCATAACCTCTATTAATCTTAAACATCTCTATCTCTATCTTTCTCTCTCTCTCTCTCTCTCTCTCTCTCTCATTATAATACCTCTCACAACCCCCCTGAACTCTCTCACTCCACACAAAGGGCAATACAACATTATTACAATACCATCTGGCTTTACCAGATACATACAGGGACCATTTGGAGACCATATGTTTCCCCCGGAGGAATCTTCGTCCTCATTAAACACTTGTGGAGCCTTTACTCCACATACACCATAGGGAAAATTTGCCCTCTGCCCCCCATACTCACTTAAATTCTCCTTCCACTCTCTCTCAAGTTCATTAACACTTATTACCACCTCACCACTAACCTCTACTACTACAATCAAATATATTGCAACTCACCGTCTTCGGCTTTTTGAAACGTCTTCACTATAAAGTTGACATGTTTCAGGACACTTGTCCCATCCTCAGAACTTAAAATATTCGTAACGTACTTAATGAATTTAATGAACTTAAAATGTACATCGTTTAACCGTGGCACTTGTTTTTAAACATTTATATTGGATTTTAATATTTTAATTATTTGACAACTGTATCAACGTTAAATGATACACGAATATTTTAAGTTCTGAGGATGGGACAAGTGTCCTGAAACATGTCAACTTTATAGTGAAGACGTTTCAAAAAGCCAAAGACGGTGAGTTGCAATATATTTGATTGAACAACACGTGGCTTGGTACTAAAATTGGGATTTATTCCTTTTAAACATCTCTACTACTAACTTTATACTCTCATCATCACTACTATTACTTAATGTATCATTCTTTGATACCCCATTTTCAACTATATCATCTTTATTATTATTCATCATTATCTCACCATTATGATTATCACTTATATTTTCACTATCATCACTAGTACTCGTTATATCATTGTTATAGTTATCACTATTTTCACTTGTATTAACAACATCACTTACCTTGTCATCTATCACCTGATTATTTTTATTTTCCTTACACTTACCTGTATCTCTTTTACTCTCCTTTCTTTTTCTAATGTTATTTACATCATCTTGTATTTGTTTCTCCCAGGCACTAAAACGTTTGTCAATAGTATTCAGACGCTGATTAATGTTATCTTCCAATTTAACCTTTTATTGTTCAATATTATTAATTTTACTTTCACATTTAACATTTTGGTTTTTCACTTCATTGATATCACTCCTTACTTAATTAAATCTTATGTTTTGTTCATCGAATTTTACGTTTTGTTCATTAAATTTTACGTCTAAAATCAATTGCAACATTTTTATCATCTTATTATCAGACTCACTACTGTACTACCTTTTGTTGACACCGACACCGGGGTTGATCGTGTCCCGGGGTCACTCATTATAACTGATTCAGTTAAACTACTTTCTTTTATTGACACAGGGGTTGACTGAATTCCAAAATCACTCATCATCGCTGAGTCAGTCAGACTGACCTCATTCTCATTATTTTCCATGTTTTTAATTAAATAATTAATTTAATTAACTATTTAATCCAATGACGTTTTAGATATATAAACAACAATCTTTAACACAATGTGCTACTTATCCCCAGTACGTTATACTACAAAACATAACCACAAAATATACGAAACTTAAACATATACGATAATTTAAAACCTTTTTGCCATTAACCAAAAACCTATTTTTCTGTACTCTAAAACAGGCCTAATTCATACAAAAAGTATACAAATATCCTGGCAGGGTCGCTAATTGTAACTATTCATAAAATATTTCAAAACATCTAACGATTATTTACCCCGATTCTGACACTTACCTTACTAACCACACAGAAGACTCCAAATTATTCAAGGTCGCCACGATGTCTTAAGGTGAAACATCAAAACCCCAATACTCTTCCCATTAAGATAATTTAGTGAAATTACCACTCCCTTAATTCAAAACTTACCTAGGTTCGTTAGACGAGTTTTTCGGCACAGAAAACTAGGATATGGCTATGGCGAATTAATTATTCTAACACATGGTTATGATGCTAACAAATATTATTTATTATTCCAAAGTTAAATTCTTTCTATTGCTCTTACTTTCTTTTAAGCAATAATACAAACGATTATAAAACATAAAATTACTTAACCAAATTTTATGTATAAATTTTCATCGACAAACCAGTACTTCGCATCCACTCTCTCTCTCTCACTCTCTTTAAACAACCCTAAATTTGAGATCTCATTCTTATTTCTGAATTTTGTATTTTAAGAAAAGACAAATGGTTATTAAATGTTGGGCAGTCGATCTAGTTTTACGAGTACTTAGCTGCTGATGATATTCCAGTTGTTCACTAACTGTTGATATCATTTGCTGTTCACTTTTTTATTAAACACTCCACGAAAACGATTTAAAACTGTTAGATGCTATTCATTATTACACTTTTCCATAATTAAAGCTTTTTACTCATTGTATTATACTTATACAACCAACATTGGTAGGCCTACCCTTAATTTGTCCGCGGACACTTTTAACACAACCGTACGGTATCAAGATGTTCTGTCGACTGCGACGAATTGGGGCCCGCAACTGTATACTACCCGGGCCTTCCACGCATCGGTCATGTGGTTCCCCTGGATCCCCACTTCGTTCCTTGCCTGGACACATAGAAAATTCTGGAAGCTTGTCGAAGCCGGAACTGCATTTCAATATTGGAAAACACGTAGTTCTTTCATGATACCCGCGTGACGTCAGGCTAATTACCAAAATTCCTCGCCTTATATGGTTAGGTCTACTCCGCTTGAGACGGCAATGCATACGTCATACATGCTTAGTCACACCCTCCGGACTTCTAAATACGTATTTTACCAATGGTTACATAGATTGGGAATTATTGAATAATATCAAAAAATGGTTCTGCCCTTTTTGTCCCGTTACAAGCTTGAAAGCACTAATTGGGATAATCTTTCTATAACGGTCTAAAACAGCTTTAGGGATATTGGAAGTTATTATCCATGAACTTAATGCTCGGGAAATTACTGACAAAATAGTGAAACCTATGATGGGGTCTCTGTAATGGCAGAAGATCGAGGAGGCACGCAACGGTTTGTGAAACAGGTCTGTCCACGAGCTACATGTTTACATTGTTACAGTCATAAACTGAATCTCATGTTACTATATTGTTCAAAATGAATCAAACAAGTTAGACTTTACATTTATAATCTTGCAGCTTTCCATACATTTTTCAGTGAATCATTGAAAAAGAAAGCTACGCTTTGACAGCTGTTGGAAAGTAAATGTAGATTACCATAAATATGTACCACCTGCTGGAATTTCAATTTCCAAGCAGTGCATACAGTTTATGCAAAATATAATGAGCTGAAAGTTATCTTTCCAAAACACAATTCACTTACCTACTTTGCCTTTACAAAGAAATTTTTGTATATATAGACCACTTTTTCGCACTCCTTCAAAACAAAGAAACATCAGACATTAATATGTGTAATACAGAAATCCAGAAGACCGTCGGAGTAATAAAAAATGTGAGATCAGAAAATACAGTGAAATCATGTGTTGAAAACTAAAAAGATTTGCAACTATTTAAGTATAAGTTTTAGATCCATGTTTTTCGGTATCCAAGCCACTTATAGTATATAATTAGTAAAATAGTTTACCTTTTTCTTGTCTGTCTGGTGGCCTTTTCTCTATATTTAATTCAACGCGTTTCAGGACATATGCCCCATCATCAGGATATCCCTTGTTGAAGTTCGTCGATCGTTAAAATATTAAAAACACTATATACAATTCTACACATAACAATAAATATAATATAAACATAAAAACACATAAAATACCCAGATTTGAGACACACGCGATATCGGTGGTGCACACCACGACATGCTATAGTCGACTGCAGTGTTCATGTTGTTATATGTCGTGCACTATGGACCTTGTTCTGTATTCTTATCGCTGTGTCGTATAATAGATTGGACTGGAAATTCAGCTGATCGTTAAGGATGACTTCTTCTGTTTTTTTATTTTTGTAAGCCTTATATATTTCGTATTCTTCGATAGCATTCATATAATTTCCTTTTCTGCATATATGGAGGGGTTGGAAGTTCGTTGTGAAATCAGTATAACTATGGTTGTTGTCCATCAGATGGCGCGCGTAATTTGACACAGTTTTACTAAATTCTTTTTTCGGTAAATGTTCTCTGAATCGTTTTTTAAAAGGTTACCAGTTTGGCCAATGTAAAAGCTGTCGCAGTCATTGCATATTATCTTATAAACGCCCGTATAAGATTGAAGACAGGACGGGCGTTTATAAGATAATATGCAATGACTGCGACAGCTTTTACATTGGCCAAACTGGTAGACCTTTTAAAAAACGATTCAGAGAACATTTACCGAAAAAAGAATTTAGTAAAACTGTGTCAAATTACGCGCGCCATCTGATGGACAACAACCATAGTTATACTGATTTCACAACGAACTTCCAACCCCTCCATATATGCAGAAAAGGAAATTATATGAATGCTATCGAAGAATACGAAATATATAAGGCTTACAAAAATTAAAAAACAGAAGAAGTCATCCTTAACGATCAGTTGAATTTCCAGTCCAATCTATTATACGACACAGCGATAAGAATACAGAACAAGGTCCATAGTGCACGACATATAACAACATGAACACTGCAGTCGACTATAGCATGTCATGGTGCGCACCACCGCTATCGCGTGTGTCTCAAATCTGGGTATTTTATGTGTTTTTATGTTTATATTATATTTATTGTTATGTGTAGAATTGTATATACAGTGTTTTTAATATTTTAACGATTGACGAACTTCAACAAGGGATATCCTGATGATGGGGCATATGTCCTGAAACGCGTTGAATTAAATATAGAGAAAAGGCCACCAGACGGACAAGAAAAAGGTAAACTATTTTACTAATTATATAAGTATAAGTGAACAAGAATTCGGGTCCTTCAAACTTTTAACCTACGAAATTTTAGACACACTGACTGTACAAATGGAAACGCGTTTTGGAGATATCAAAAAGATCAGATTTATCGAATTGCTGGATCAAAATAGTTTGGGGGGATATAAACTAGATTTTCCTGCAATGAAATTAAACAACCTTCTGTCCACGTATCCACTTTTCAACAAAGAACGATTGGGAAATGAATTAAATACTATTTATGTAGATGAAAGAAAACATTTACCCCTGTAGACTTTCTGAAACTGATAACAATCAATGATCTTCAAACCATCTATAACGAAGTGACGCGACTTATCAACTTGGTCTTGACATTTCTTGTTACTACAACTTCCTCTGAAAGAATTATGAGGACATTAAAAAGAATAAAAAATTGCCTCCGAAATTAAACGTCAAATGAATGATTAAGTTCTCTCAGTACAATCACCATTGAAAAAAGTTTAGTTAAAGAACTTTCTATGGATCAGAGTTTCAAAGAACCTGTAACTGATATTTTTGTAACAAAGAAGAATCAACGTATGGACCTACTGTATCAAAAAATATAAGGTAAGAAAGCATATTTTTAATTTATCAGCCTACCCAGGACTTGCACATTAGCTTCGCCACTGTAATTGTATAGTTAATTTAATTAGTATCTATCAAAAATCAATTAAATAGTCAAATTCTGAACAGTTTTCATCAATTGGCACTATTATGGCAGATTCTCGTTCAAACACGGTGGAGAGCTGGCTGGATATTATTATCAGTCCGATCATTATCAATGTCAGTGTCATGATTTCAAAAATATCCCTTTTTTGCAAATATTGATTCATTTTGTGATGCGTCTCCATGCAAGGGAAACCAATATAACTACTACAGGATGAAAGAATAATATAAAATAGATACAAAGATACATGTAAACCATATAGGTTATGTGTACAAAATTATATTTCCATTTCGTCATTGGGAGATTTATTAGGTTTGTAGATTTATCCATATCATCAATTTCGGAATCCAATTGATAGAAATTTTCATCATGTATTGATTCATCAAGTACAAATTCACATATATTTGATGTTTTGCTTATATTATATATACGTTTATTTATAGATATATCATCGGATTTTGTTGTCCATGATGTGTCCATTGATTAACTAAATATAAGTATATCATTTTAGATGATATATTGTTTTGTTTATACACCTAGAACACGCAACAGCTGATCCTGAACAGCTGGTTTATAGGAGACATCTACAGGTAAAATATCAAAGTAAATTATAACAGCAGGTTACATAACAAATGAATAAGCACAAACAATGACACACTCACATAAAATACTATATTGTCACAGATATGTTGACGACATCATAATTCAATACAAGGGAAACAAAAGACAATGCGAACAGCTACTAACCCACATAAACAAAATACACAAAAACAACCTTCACTGCTGAATACGAGTACAACAATAGCGTAAACTTGCTAGACCTCTCCATCACAAAATTTGAACACAGACACAAATTCAGTATATACAGAAAACCCACTACAACTGACACACTAATACACAACTCGTCCAATCACCCAATGCAACACAAACTAGCTGCCATAGAACTATGATACATAGACTTAACAACATCCCACTAGATGAAATAGACTACAAAGACGAACTAAACACGATAAGATATCTAGCAAAATCCAACGGATACAACAGAACAATAGTCATTAAACTCCTACACAAAACAAACAACAAATTCATAACACTAATATACGTCAATAACCACACTGAAAAAATAGCCCACGAATTTAAAAAAGCATGGTACAGAATCGCATAAAAATAAAACAAAACACACACAAAGAACAAAACAAATTTGATCTACCTGGTGATCACAAACTAAATTGCTCAGATTGCAACAAATCTACATAGGCCAGACAGGACATAGCTTCAAACAAAGATACATTGAACACACAAAACCACTACACTCCACTACCGAATCCAGCTTTTCAAACCACCTCATTGAAGCAAACCACACATACACAAATATGAAAAGCAACATGGATATTCTACATGTACACACAAAAGGGGAAAACTAGACACTCTTGAAGAACTAGAAATATACAAACACACAAAAACTCATAAAAACAATATCCTAAATGAACAGACAGTTCAAATCACACATATTATTCGAACATATCACACCCCATACACACAACATCGATCTTTCAAAAGACGGCGCTGTCATCAAGAACAAGATGGACAGCACTCCCAGTGGCAGCCTCTGACGAAGCTTATAATAAGCTTTACGATAGTAAAGGTAAAGTTCAGGCTATAAGGTAAAAATTTTATATTTTTACCAACAAAAAACATTGTATTCCGAGTCAGTAGTATTATACTTATAATTAATAAATAAGCCTCACACTGAAGACTTTAATAATTGGACAGCCTGTGGGTAAATGCATTTAAACACATGAAAACCAAGTGCCCATATAGGATATGGGCATGGTGTTGAAAGTGTTAAGGTTTATGTAGTTCCATTATATTTGCATAGCAAAATCAATAATTCCAAGTTTTTCCATCAGTAATGAATTTTATAGAACGATCTGATAAAGTCAAATAAAAAAAAAACACCAAAAATTGTGCCAGTATGGGTGAGGAGAACCTTGGCTGGATCTAAAATTCCTATTTCAACGTACCACCCACACCAAAAAGGAGTCACAACTTTATAGTACTGCCATTTAAGTTGTAAAAATCTCAGTACTGTCCTTTCCATACAGCCTATGCAAGCTTTTACTCTCATCCTGGTGGATTGTTCATTAATAGTCATGAGCTGGATGTGCATGAGCTTAAGGCAGATGTCATTTTCTGCATTCCTTGTTTCCAATGTTTTTAAAATTAATAAGATTTTTGTTTAATGAGTCTGCTCCTACTAGAAGTTATCACACAGTGCCCATGTGGAGCCTCCATGTTTAAAATGTGACTTGTTCCATTAGGTTCCATGTGTAAGGGAAATGAAAAATGGTGAAAATACCATATGAAGAAACAGGGGACTAGCTGATTCACAAAATAGACAGAATGAAAAAAAGCATTCGGAAAGAAGAGACTTGAAGCTACTGTGCTACTTAGTTATACTGACTCAGCGAATTAATGGGAACTCAAGTCGTAGGTCAGCACTAAGTGCAAGGCCTTTCCATGTCTACATCATTGCCAAGTCCTGGATGACTGCAGCGTGTTTGGGTATTCCTTTGTATCGCTACTTGATAATGATGGAGACAAAAGTCTTCATCAGTATGACATTCAGCAACACCCTACTACATTGGAATTACAAAAGATGCTAAGAGAATTAACTTAACTAATAAAAGCAAGTTGCAAGTGGAAGATGAGAAGGTGAATGAAGTGAGAGTAATGTTTCAATATTAAAGTAAATGTTTAGCAAACAGAGCATATATAAAAATACAATACAAAATTATGGAAGAATTAAGATAAATAATAATAGTGATGTAGAAGCAAACATGAACAAACTTATTGTAAGATTATAGATAAAATTTGAAATTAGGGATATTTATGGAAAAAGGAATACTTTTAAGGAATGGGTCATTTGAAATTCATCTAGAATACATATGATTTAATTTATCAAATTAGACAGAGTTTTGTATGCCTTTGGTGAAGATTGTGTCAATAAGAAATTAAAATTTATAAATAATAAATGACATTTTAAATATGAAAGAGAAAAAATGCAGATAACTGGGTGTAACGGGGCAGATTAGGCAACCCGTTTTAACCAATCAATGTACAACTTTTGGTGAACAGCCTGTAGCAGTGCCAGGTACTGATTAGAACACAGTATGTGAGTCACTAAAAAGCACGTGTTTGTACTGCGCAAAAGTTACCTCGTGGCGACAATTCAGACGGCTTTCTGGTCCGAGCGAAAAGTTCGAGAAGGTTTTCAGCCAATCAGAGGTCGATTTTGCAGCAACGTGGCAGAGCGTACCCACGCTTCGCTTGACGCCGGGCAGTTGGACACCACTAATTAAACAGTACAGCCGTAAATGTAACGCAGCCTCGGAATTTTGGTAGACCAATGTGAATTGAGTAGCCAAGGTCTACCGAAATATGTAAAAGTGCGGGAGAAGAACAACAGGAAGAAATAGTGTCCGCAGAATTTAAATAATAAACGTAAATAAATGTAAACGTGAAGTAGAAGAACAGTGTATGATAATGGAAGTGAGAGTGAAGTGAGAAAGATAGCGGAATAGCACGTGCAGGTACAATATGTAATCAGTTGCTTAAAAACTAAAATTAATAAATATCAAAAGAGCTCAGAAAACATGGGGGGGTATTAACAAACGTAAAGAGTGAGAGAGTGTGTGTAGGGAACAAGGGAAAAATAAAATATAAAAGTACTGGTTGGTCAAGAAAGATTATTCTATAAGGAATTGGTTTGTGTAATTTCATGTTTCTGAATTATTAAAGTAAAAGATAAAAAGAGAATAGGACATTGAAGTTAAAAATAAATAAGATTTGTTTTTTCCAGAATAAATATGTGTTAGTTGTAATTATTACGCCGTAATCCTTTCCTATACTTTGTGCTGAAAAACTCGTCTAACGTTCCAGGGAATTTTCTGAATTATGGGAAGTCAGATAGCAAAATTGTCCAAGTGTTTTTAATGAAGGTAAAGTGTAAAGGTTTCCATATCTATCCTTTTTAAAGATATAGGTGCCGGCCCTGAAGTTTCTTTTTGGTGTTTAAAAGGTAAGTTTATGACGGTAAGTAATATTCTGGCAGCAGTGAGTTTGAGTATTTTTTAATGGTAAAAGGTTAATATCTTTACAAGTGGCGCGCCTGTCAGGTTTTTGATGTAAACGATTTTTTATATTAAATAGACCTGTTTTACACATACTGCGTTCTAATCGGTACCTGGCACTGCTACAGGCTGTTCACCAATAGTTGTACATTGATTGGTTAAAACGGGTTGCCTAATCTGCCCCGTTACATGGGAGAATATAAAAGAAAATTGTTTGGAAGAGGAACAGGAGATTAATCCCTCAAATATTATATTCACACTAAGGGAACAAAAATTGATTTGAGATATGCACCACCTTTGATTGATAATAGTGAAAAGGCAATATGGAACAACAAAACAAATAATAAATAGGGATATTAACATAACAAGGTGAAAGAGATAATAGAAAGAATGCTCAAAAGAAGAACAGATTAAGCTAGTTGTAAACAAACTGAAAAAGGTAGTAGTCTGATAACCACAAAAGCAGACAAAGAAATTACAAACAGCATGAGAGCATTAACAGTAAGGTTAGCAATGTCTAATTGCTTTGGGCAGAAGAAATTCCTGGAATAGATAAAACACATGACAATATCAACAATTTGATCACTTAATCAGATGCTTGGATTTCATTGTCCATGACGTGTCCATTACTTAACTAAATACAACTATTTCATTAACGACTCTGAACACAAAGTTTTTTATGAGTAAAAACATGAAGTTTTACCTTACAACCTGAACCGGTTTTCACTTTTAAAAAGCTTCTTCAGAGGTTGCTGCTGGTAGCGCTGTCCGTCCTGTTGTGGGCAATGGAATCGAATTTCGAAAGTTCAATGTCGTGTGTGTGGGGTGAGATATGTTCAAATAATGCATGCAATTTGAATTGTGTCTGTTCGTTTAGGATGTCGTTTTAACCAGATTTAATAATTGCGGATATGAGGTATCATACAAGCTCAAGTTTTATTTGCATTGGTTCCTTTATTGTTCAAGAAAATGTTTAACTGTGAAAAAATATAATAAAATGCCATATACAACACAAGCAGCACCAAGAATTAAATTCCTCATAAAACAAGCCTCCCCCACCACTGTAATATGTTTATACAATGTTTGAAAACTGTTGTATGACAAGGTATAATGAATGAAAATGAGTATACAAAGAAATCCGTCCATATGACAAAGTGTATCCATATGACTAGCACATGTCATGCAAAAAATTTTTAAAGTATTAAATTAGATAACATTTGTAAGCTATAGACAGAAAAAACTTTTTATAGAATCTAATCAAGAAACACTGAGGTTTAGATGTCAAGTGTCAACTATTGTGTAAAGCTGCTATGCCACTTACAGAAATAGTTTTGTTGATAAATTCACCAAGTTACATAACAGCAAAAGAAGTTAGAAAGTTTCTTGGACAATTACATGAAACATGTTAAGATTACATAGCATAACATTAACTAATTATAAGTATAATACTACTGACTCTGAACACTAAGTTTCTTATTGGTAAAAATATAAAAATTTTCCCTTATAGCCTGGAACCAGTTTTCACTTATTACAAGCTTCATCAGAGGCTGCCACTAGGAGCACTGTCCATCTTGTTCACGGTGACGGCGCCATCATTTGAAAGATCGATGTTGTGTGTGTGGTGTGATATTGTTCGAATAGTATGTGTGATTTGAATTGTGCCTGTTCGTTTAGGATGTTGTTTTTATGTGTTTGTATATTTCTAGTTGTTCAAGAGTGTCTAGTTTTCGGCCTTTTGTGTGTATGTGTAGAATATGTATGTTACTGTTGATGTTTGTGTATGTGTTGTTTGCTTCAATGAGGTGGTTTGCAAAGGTGGATTCGGTAGTGAAGTGTAGTGCCTTTGTGCGTTCAATGTATCTCTGTTTGAAGCAACGTCCTGTCTGACCTATGTAGAATTTGTTGCATCCTGAGTAGTTTAGTCTCGGGTAGATCAAATTTGTTTTGTTCTTTGTGTGCGTTTTTGATAGTGTGTGTTTAAATTTAAAAAATCAGGGTACAGAATCGCATACAAAACTACAAACAAAACAGAACACACACATAATAATAGTTGATGAATAGTTGAATAGTTGACGAAGCTTGTAATAAGCAAAAACTGATTCAGGCTATAAGGTAAAAATGTTACATATTTACCAATAAAAACTTAGTGTTCCAAGTCAGTAGTATTATACTTATAATTAGTTAATCAACGGATACGTCATAGACAACAAAATCCAAGAACATAACATTAAATTAATATCATTAGATGTGAAAGGAATTTAACAAATTTTCCAGCTAAGAGGACTGTAGAATTAATTAAAAATAATAGGTTAAGTCAATTTGAGGATAAGGAACAATTAATGGAATTACTATAAGTTTGCATGGGACAAAATTACTTCATGTGTATTAGTAAGTACTATGTCCAAGAAGAAGGACTGCCATTAGGATAACTGTTGTCTACAGTAATGGGTGACATTTGTGTACAATTGTGACAGTTTTTTAAAAGAAACAATAAAGATAAAATAATGATTGGATAAGTTATGTGAGTGACAGTCTGATTGCTTTGGTCAGAACGAACAAAGAATTTGAAGAATTAACATGTGCAGTCAATGAAAGCTAATCTGTAGCTAAATCCCAAAAACAAGTAAACAGGACAAGAAAAAATGTTTTATATTTAAAGAAAAAAGATTGGCGATGGTGTTTAGAATTTGATATATACCAGTAGAAAGCATGTGCAGATTTAATTGTATGCTATAGTCCTGCGGAACATAACATGGTAGTGGTAACTAATTTAACTCTTTGTTACAGGACAGTTAAATACTATAAGATGTTACAGTTATGACTATAACCTGATAATAATAGATAAACTAGTAAGAAACAGTGAAGGAAGTCATAGGGTATAAAGAAAACAGGCTCAGAGTATCCATTAGATGTCTGGAGTGCCAATCTAAGGAGATAAGAAGATGCGGCATAAATGTACCTATAAAAAGAAAAAAACAAAGGAAGTTTCCAAGCAAATTAAGAATAGTAACACTGAAGACAAATGCTTACTCTTGATGATGGTAGAGAACACCAGAAGGCCTTTTCCAGAACAAAGGAATTAGCGGTTTGGTACCATCCTATGACACAATTATAATTATGAAAACTGCTAACAAAATTAGCCTGAGTGGGAAATCTAATGAACCTGACACAATAGAATATATTTTGGAAGTGGAAGATTCATCACCTTCACATCATAGCATAGGCAAGGTGCTGCCTGTTCTGCCTTCCACAATCCTCCAGCCATCTCTTCCTGGGTCTACCAATATATCTGTGTCCTATAGGTTTATATTTCGAGACTTATTTGGCCAGTATTGAATCTGACATTCTTTCTAAGTGTTCTTCCACCATTGCTTATAATCTTTCATTCAGGTTGAAAACTTGTAATTCTTCTCTTATAACTTCATTCTTTATACAAACAAGTTTAGAACACCTTGTAACTCCTCTTAAGAACGCCATTTCCAAGGCATGTATTTTACTTTTTTGTTTCTTGGTAGCTGACCATAATTTACACCCCAAATACAGTACAAGAACCCCTGTAACTTTGTAAAAGTTTAATTTTGTATCTTGACATACCTTGTTTTTAAAAATATGATTGATTGCCCCATAGATCAACTGGAATTTCCCTAACTTAACTTTAATATCAAGTGGAAGATTCTTGGCATAAATATAGTTAATCACATGGATCATGTTGAGACTTCAAAAAGATGGCCACATCCATGGATTAGTTGTAAGATCACACGGGCCAGCTGTCATTCTAACCACTTCGTGTTTAGGAGAAAGATAGAACATTCCATACCTCATGTGCAGAAATTCAAAGGAAGCAGAACACCAGAAACCTATACAGCTCTCTTACAGTGCGATAGGCTAGTGAAGTCCATCCAAATCTGTAAAAATTTGCAGTTATCTTTGGAAAACTCTGAGAAAAAACAAGTTATTTTTGGTGAATCATGTTTAACAAATGAGAAAAGAGAAACTGAATTGTCTTTGTTTCTTCTGCCATTGCCAACTTCATTATAATATGCTTCATGTACCTTCTGTCCACTTACAAATTTACCTATCCTGAACGTTTATTTAAGCTACACTTTTTATTCCACTTTTGTTTCAGGCCTCAAGAAGTATACATTGCTATAACAGCCTATCTGTACAATAAATACATTTATGAACTGTCAAACAAATTATTCAATTAGTACAGTATTTCTACATAGAGACATTGCCCATAGTCTTGTTTAATCTGCTGTATAAACAGGGGCGGCTCAAGAGCAAAATGTCACCCGTGCAAGATATTCACTTGGCGCCCCCCCCCCGGCCCCCTCCCCCAATTATCTATTGATTACTTACGGATGGCTATCCGGCCGAAGGGTCTGTAATTGTTCCAGGAAATAGATACCAGACAATTTTTTTTATTGGAGCTTAAAAACCGCGCTTTAATATAAAATCATAATAATGTGTGTATGTGCTTAAAATCATTTGCATTTCGTTTGTCAAAGAAGAGCCAGGTTTTAAAGAATTCTGCATACATTTTTTCATAAAATGAATAAACTTGTATATTGACTAAATTACACATACGTTTCTATTAATAATCTACTTGTATTTACATGACAACTTTAAGTTTGATCTTTGACACTGTGTTTAACACTCACAGCATGACTTTTCTTGCTTTTTTTTCTGCAAAGTCTTTTATTATAACGTCTATGTCGATATCTTGAAGAACTTCAAATTCTATTGACATTAAAGAAAGCCCAACAAGACACTCCTGGCACATGCTTGATCGCAAGTAATTCTTAATAAGTTTCAGTTTTGAAAAACTTCTTTCTCCTGTAGCAACACTGACTGGGAGGGTCAAAGCGATTCTGAGAGAAATTGTGACGTTGGGAAAGTTTTCTGTGACGTTGTTGACTGATAAATATTTTAGTGCATTTAAAGGACTTTTTGCGCTATCATCTGGCAGTATAGAGAGCAAAACCAACAGTTCTTGTTTAAGCTGAAATCCCTCTTTGTCGGAGTGATCTTCATCAGTTAATCCAAGCTGTAGATCTGTACAGTTCTTCAACAAATTGGCGTTGTCTTCAAGATTTTTGATGTTATACAAAAATCCAAAAAGGTTGTTGTGATGACTTAGCTGAGAGAATCGCTTTTCCAATGAACTAATTGCATGGTCCAAAACATAAAAATACACATTCCTTTTAAAAGCCTTTTTGGGGTCTTCAATAGGTTCATCAGAACTCTCGTAGTCAAATTGACATTTCTTATTTCTAGGCCGTACTTTTCGTTCATTTGGAAAATTATGATCTATTTCAAGTGCTTCGGCGATTTCTCTTGAATCAACCCGTAACTCTTCAAATCCTTTGTCAGTGCGCATTTTCTCAAAATGACTTTTTACTTTTGAAATCATCTCAACTGCCTTTGAAATGTCAATTTCTTCTCTTTGCAACATTTTGCTAACAAGGTTAACTCTGAACAAAACTGTGTTCCAAAGAACAAGACAACACCCAAACTTGAAACTTTTGATTTTTCCAGCTAGAGCTTTTTGGCAAATGCGTCAGATCTGGGATCGATTGATAGCGCGTACAAGGCATCGTATATTTCTCCAGCTTGATATCTCAGAGGAGTGACAGCATCAATACGACTCTCCCATCGAGTCGCACTTAAAGGCTTTACTGTTAAAGATGTTACATGTTCCATCAGCACAGACCATCTATGTACCGAGGCAGAGAAAAGATTGTATATTTCCTGAACATTGCTAAAAAAGTCGACAGCCTCAGTGCAAGATAAAGCAGCATCATTGACGACAAGATTGAGTGAATGTGCACTGCATGGTACGAAAAATGCATGAGGGTTCAAATCTAATATTCTTTTTTGAACACCCACGTTCTTCCCCTTCATGTTGGACTCATTATCATAGCCCTGACCCCGCATATTTTTTAGCGGTACATTCATTTCATTGAGTTGAGAGAGAAGAGCGTCTGTCAGTCCTTCTCCAGTCGTAGAGTCAACAGAAACGAACCCCAGAAAGTGCTCATGAATATGCGGTTCCTCTCCTGGTTTGCAGCTCACAAAGCGAAAGACCAAAGACAACTGTTCAGTATGACTTACATCAGAAGTGCAATCTAATATAATGGCGTAATATGTCCATTCGTTAACTAGTTTCAAAATGTGCTGTTTTACCTTTGAGCCTAGCAACTCAATTATTTCATTTTGGATGTTTTTTCCAAGATAATGCACATAAGTCTCTTTTGAGGTGATCCTCCTTAAGTGTTCAGCAGTTACTGCATCAAAGTTACCAATAAACTCCATTAATTTCAAAAAGTTTCCATTATCTCTCGAGTAGAGTGTCTCAGTTTTACCACGAAATGGTAAGTTTTGTGAAGCAAGAAACTCAATCATGAACACTATTCTCTTAAACACTTCTCTCCAGCGTTCAACTTCTTGTTTAATAATACGTTGGTTTTCACAATCTATGGTTACACTCAGGTGTAGCCTTGTGCTAAATTCAATCCAGTTTTGAAATGCTTTCATATGTCCTGGAGATTTCTCATGTTCAGATAAACATTCATGCATATGTCTCCAGTCAGAATAGCCTGATTTGTAAGAAAGAGAGATCCTGATTTTACCAAAAAGAAAACAACAAAAACAAAATATAGCGTTTTTCTTTGTGGAATAAATTTACCAGGTGCGTGAAACATATTCACCATTGCACATACGTCTTTGATAACTTTTAACACTAAATCTTCGTCCATCTTCATTTACTGGGAAATCTATGTTATAAACTTGTTGAGGACCACGTTGAACCAATATTTGGCGTTCTGTGTCGGTTATATGTTCTGGCCATTCGCCGGGGTCGTATGATAGGCCTATTTGTACATTTTCTGCAGGAAGCTGAAAAAAAGTATGGGTATAAGTTATAAATACAACTTGCTTTGCATTTCATGACGAACAATTGCATATGAAGCTACATCAAAAGTATACCATTATGATAGGTACAAATAAAAAAGATAGATATGAATAGCTCACAGTTGTTGAATATAATCGTGCAGTAACACAAATCAAATCAAATCTTTATTCATCTCCTTGTTTCATAATACATATAAAAAATAGTAATATTTACATAAAATATGGCGATGAGAAATACCCACAAAGACAGTCTGCGCGTGGGTATGAGTTACAATATAGTTTTTATATATAGAATATCACATTCTTACAAAAAATATAATACAATAAATAAAGAAAAAAGCCTGATATATAAATGATATATGTAAAAGAAAAGTACCTTTAAAAAAATGTATAATGAAAAACAAAAACAAAAAAATGCAAAATAAAGACACCCAATATCACTATATGGAAATGCTACCACAATGTGTACAGGTTAAGCTGAAGACTTTGATAGGTATATTGTCACTGGAATTTCAGAGTAGGAAAACTTTAAAATACTTAGTGATTAAAATATTAATAAGTTATTATTTATTACAATCCATTTATCCATTTCATTTCTTAGATTAGTCGTAAGTGGTGTATGAATAAATTCATTTGGTATTAAGTTTATTAATTTATTGGAAGTATATATTGATACGACAGCACAGAACAATCTACGCGTTTATCGAATGCGCCAGAAAGATCTCGATGTAAGCGTGTGGTGTACGTGCTACTAGACGCATTTTGCGAGAATTTTCTCGACTGTGCCAGGCTGCGCTCGGACTGTGTCAAGGCCGTAGCAATTACGTAGTTCGCGAGAGATAAGACGCAGTTTGGAAGCTTCTGGTGTGTGAGCGTAACTATAAATACATCGCGTCGCGGCCTTAGTTTTCAGTTCAATGCGAGATTTTTGATAGTGCGGTTCGAGAGTATTAGTGCGATATATTTCCAGAGCGGTTCGAGTTATTACTGTGTACGTTCAAGTAGTTATTACTGAAGTGTTGCGTTTTATAATCAGACGGTATAATTGTAATACAATTGAGTTTTAATATTTGTGGACATTTTATTGCGTGTGTACAATTTTCATTTGATTTGTTGTAGAGACTGTGTTGTTAATTACGAACTGTTTTACTGTAACAATTAAAGGTGTGATTAGTGACTTAATTGGTGTCTTGTACTTATTTTGTTTCCACTGTACCTACGACGATCGAATAGACCGTCGTAACAATATGAATTGTCTTCTACATGCAGATATATTTCGATATTTGTTTTATAAGTTTCAAAGCCCGGTTGTCGAATGTTGTAAGATAATGTTCGAGCAACAAAAAGGTTTTTATTTTTATTAATGAAGAGTAATAAATTTTTTATATATAATTGTTTTATTGTTAGTACCTTAAATTCCGAGAAAAGATTATTTGCTGGGATAAAACATATTTTTACCCAAGGTAGCCTTTATTATTTGTTTCTGGATCATAAATATTTTATTTAAGTAAGTGTTTGATGCACCACCCCATATCAATATTCCGTATTGTAAAACAGACTGGGCATATGCAAAATAAACTAGTCTAGAAATTTCAATATTTCTCAATTTGCTTATTTTGTAGGATTTAAATATTAAATGTCTTATTAAAACACCTAAATATTTTGCCTCCTTTGTTCTATTCAGCACTGGCAGGTTACGGTTGTCAACAAGCTACATATATAAGCTTTTTTTGTAATTTAAGGATAATAAGTGTTCGTCCACTAATTTTTTTAATAAATTAATACGAGTATAATAGTCTAATTTTATAATAAATAAAACGTACCTCACTTAAAGAGGGTCCTGGTGAATTCCCGAAAACTTCCAAATCCATTTCATTTTCATTTGCCTCAGTTTCCAGACCCATTTCATTTAAATTCGCCTCAGTTTTCAAAACCATTTTGTTTAAATTGGCTTCAGGGTTTTTTTGATGATTTCAGGCTCTGGCTCTGTTGTCATTGTTGAAGAAGAACAACTCGAAGCAATGCTTTTATTTCCTGACAAAAACTTTTTCAAGCCAGCCGCTTGGTTTTCTTCATCAAGACTTTGTTTTGTTCTTCTTTTCCTGTAGTATGACCCAGAATGTTTCTTTTTATCTGACATGTTTTATATTTAAATGTGTTTCACACTAATATTTCACTAACTCCGCACTTACGTAAAATGACTTTACACACATGGGCTTCTAACATCTAACACACACAGTATAAACAGACGCTGACCGCCCCTGTGATCCGATTCGGACTGACAGGTGAATCACGCTTTGTTTTGCAGTGCCAGTGATGGCGCCCTGGACGAGTCCAAATGTCTTGTTTAAGGGAGGGGAGGGGGTAGGTGGCGCGCGGCAGTTGGTTATGCGGTAGGAAGGGAGCGGTTGAACTGGATCGTTTGTGTTTGTGTTTGAGATCATTATTTGTTCTGCACATACGTTAAGGCATTTTAATGTAATCCTTAATTTTTTATGGTTTTTTTTGGTACAATAATATTTTTTTTCATCCGTATCGCAACTGATAAACGTCGCAGCAGGTTCGGCGTTCGCATTAGATTTTTTATAATAACCCATTTTGGCCCCCCCCCCAACGTCGGCACCCTGTGCGGGCGCACGGGTCGCACGGGCCTTAAGCCGCCCCTGTGTATAAAGAATATATAATAAATTCAGTAATAGGTTTCATATTACTACGTTACAAAATATTTAATTATTCAATATTTAATAAGTACATGTAGTTTCTAATTAAGAACTTCCTTTTTCATTTATTTCAAATAGATTACAAAAATACATGATTCATACTACAATTTAGATAGAGAAATGTGAAGTTTATTATTGTTTCAAGGTTGTTTTATTTGCATCGCCTCAAGTTGTAGTTTTATAAACTGCATTAGTTATTCCCAGTTTTTAATAAAGTCTGCTTTACATTATTTGTGTACATCCCATAATAATTGTATTGTATACTGTAAGAGGCACATTTGTGTGCACGTGCATGTGTGTATGTGTGTGTGGCTCCCAAGGAGTGAGAAATGGACTTAAAAATTTCCCACCAGGATTTAAGGAAAGAGACAATAAGAACTGCAATAATGATAAGGGCTTAATGCTGCTAAGTAAAGTACAATAATGAAACTCAACGAATGTTGTTGTTCCTATGGTAGTAAGGAAAGTTATTGCGTCTGGCTCCTGGTGTCCCAATAAAGTCCAGCTGGTTTAACCTTTTTTTGATAGTTAGGTTTGAGTCCAGGTCAGCATCCATGGTAGAATTTGGGGCATGGCAAATGATGAATTTTCTTGACTGGTAGATCTTCATTGGTGCAAGATGTGCTGCTAGTTGATAATCTTAAAGTTGCCAGAGCATCCTACCTGTGTTTTACCTTATCGATTTTCCACTGTTCACAAATGTTTCACTTTTTGTCTGTTCTGCTGCTTGTTTTCTACAAATTTCGTGAATAAGCAATTCTTGAAATTGGAATTCTGGAAAGCCTATTTCCAGAAGGTTCTCCCCCAGGTGGACTTTTGTGCCCTTCTTGCCAGCTTGATTGAAGATGCTGCTTGAATGGCAGCCTGGGAGTCCACCATAAGGACCACTTTTTTGAAAGTTATTCGGATGGTAGATTAGTTATTGTAGGCTCAAATAAATGTATTGCTTAAATTTCTCCAGCTAAGTATTTTGTATCTGCCCACTGGCACATAATGGAAAAACAGATAGATGGCAGCACATCACAGCACCTGTTCCAGTTTCTTTAGTTTTGGGTCCATCTGTGTACACTCTTAGCCATTCTCCTTCAGGATATTTTTCTAACAATTAATCAAGAAAGATTACTTTGAAATCAGCCTTTTCCATACTTTTTTCATTGGTTTATTAAAAAAACATTAAGATGCAAAGAATTTACAAAATGTGTTTATAAATTTATGTAGGAAGAATGTTGAAATTCTCCTTGTCCTGAGGAAAACATGGGGGGTGTACCTTCCTTGTCTCATCCCCCCCAGAAGCTAATATCACCCCCCCCCCAGAAGAAGCTCTTAGTTTTGCCACTGTATAGTGATATAAATTTCTACAAAGGTTCGTTTGGCTGTTTCTGATTTGTTTTAATAAACTTATATTTCTTTAATTGCTGGTCATAAAATATTTACAAGTTTAAATGCGGGTATTTTGCAATTTGTAATCTAAAAAGACATACGGAACACCCTTAGACAGGTCGAACTGTAGAACAGGATCCATCGACGCTCACCCTGAAGGTACGGTCACTGAGATACAACCGGAGGAAAAACACTATGGACAATGGGCAAGTTTGAAGAAAATACCTCCGTGCCAGACTTTGTCGAAGACCTTCTTGCTCACATCCAACAGTACGGCGACCGTAGCCGCTTGCCTGCTGGTGGCGTCAGACAAGTGTGTAATAACGCGGACCAATTGAAGAGTGGTCGAGTGCTGTCTGCGGAACCCAAGCTGTTCGCTGGGGATGAAAGTATCCAACAGCGGCGAGATGCGAGCCAGCAGGAGACGCTCAAACACCTTCCAGATGACTGGCAAGAGAGAGATTGGCCGATAGCTTGCTGGAAGCATGTGCAGCTTACAGGGCTTGGGATCTTAACGATGTTGGGTGTTTTCCACAGGCGGGCAAAGTACTGTAGCCGAAGACGGGAGTTAAACAGCTCAAGAACGAGGTCAACGCCTGAGGCCGGGAGATGGAGTGCAGTGGCTCCGATCCGATCAGGACCGGGAGGCGCGACGGCGGTTAAGTCGACAGATAGATGAAACAAGTTTATCCCTGTCGAATGGGGGGGGGGGAGGCATCGGAAGGGCGAGAAAAATGTCCAGATAGTAAGTCTCGAACTTATGCCGAGTGGACAGGGTCCGAGACGCCTTGGTGAACAGTAAATTGTGTCTCCAGGCAGTCGATGAAGACCTCAGCCTAACGTTCTTATAGCAAGCAGGAAGCGACAGAAAAAAGTTATCTGTGGTGATAAGATCTTAGTCACGTTATAGGCAAGAAGTGCGCCAGGAATCGACAGTGTGCTCACCCGGATCTGTGATGCGATAGATATGTTTCCACTTGAGTCAATGACGTCCAGTGGGCCTGATTTTCGTTAACGGAGCGGCAAACTACGGAACACGTCATTTTCAACAAGGAAGTCGCCAGGTAATTTTATATATTATTAAATTACGGATACCAAAAACATGGTTTTGCTATCTGATGTTACCCTTGAAGAAAACCTGGGCATTATCACTATTAAACCAGTCATTGAACCTGGTCATTTAACCAGTCTGGTAACAAAACGTTTGAGTGATCCATCAATATGTAATACTATTCTATAATATTATCTTATTGAACTTTGTTTCGAACAAACTAGTAAAGTACCTGCACTTACCGGTTTTAAAAAAACGATACGGTTTACAGCAATTTAAAACTCGCAAAAAATATAAAATTGTAACTACAAATTTAATATTATGGTATTGGCACAGACTTCTTATTAAATCCTTCCATATACGCCTCAGATAATTGAGTGATTTTAATTATTTCTAATTTAATTGTTTAAACAAATACTTAAACTGTGTGAAGACTACGTTCAGGAAATTTCAAGTCGGACATGAATATAAAACTGTTTTCACTTTTTCATTGAGCACTAATTAAACACTTCTTAAAATTTAGATAGGTTGATTAATGTCCGTAAATCTAAAGAGTGTAATTACACAGTTTGTAAGTTTTATACTAGGGAAAATTGTAGAATAGTTTGTGTGCGTAAATAGGTCAGTCTTGGACGTACGGTCCTTCCGTAGCCTCGTAACGCGAGTTATTAAGTACTCTTCTTTGAGGAACTGGCCAGTGGTGGCATCAATGTAGCCCCCTCCAAGTCGGTGCACGTAATTGGAGGTTATCTGCTCTGACAACAATGATTACCAGCAATTTAAATAATATGTTTTGTAATTCTTTCCTGCCGCCTTTAGTATACAACGCACGTGTAAGCGTGCTAGGTGTTTTTAGATGAAGGTATTGTGTTGCGATTACTTTTCTTCCTTTTCAGTTTTTAAGTGGTCATTGTTTATTGTGAAAGTTCATTGTTTATGTATTAGGTTATATTTTTGTTATTGACGTTTGCGATTTTAAATGTTGACTGTTTAATAGCACTACAGGACACTCGGCAAAATGAGTGACAAGAAAGGTACCGGTATATCACAACTTATACGCTCTAAGACTACAGAAAAACTTGAAATACTTTTTTATAAGTAAGTAGAGTGTTTCCTTAATTGACCGGCTAAGCTAATTTGAAATATATGAATAGCATTATAAACTATAATTTCCTTACATAGTCTGTGTAGCAATCATTTACAAAATAGTAGAATTGCATTGAAGATGTTAAGTAAGGGAGATCAGCTAAGTTTTCTTTCCATTTCTGGGACTGAACTGTACATAATTGTCGATGTTAAATTCAGACAAGACTTACACAGGTAGATAAACATACCTAACCTTCAAGACTTACTCTTTGATTCATTTTTTACATTATTTCGTGAGCTTATGTCAGTGTTGTTCAGAGCAAGTATTTTTTTTTTACAGAAATCAACAAATGGAAGTTGTGGTATGAAGGTATTAATTATTAGATATATAGAATCAATTGTTTACTAATAAAATTCTGTAGGCCTAATTGAACGACGCTTATAATTAATGAATAATAATCTAATGTCTTAATTGTATGTAGGGAATAGAATGCATTTTGTTTTAGTTTTCTTTTTTCTTTTCAGCAAACAGTATTATTTTGGTACCAATTTTGTGCTGTCATGATACTAACAGTGCATAATTTTATGGATAGTTTTGCAAAGTTTTCCACTACCGATTGTTCACTGTACATGAATATTTGTTTTGATACATAGGGCAGAAAAAACAAGATAATATTTTCAAAAATTCATATTTATTGAGGTTTTGATATCTCTTGAGCCGATTGTTTACTTGTCAAGGTCCATACTGGTAATTTCCATGTTACGCTGAAGTTTATAGATAACATTATTTTTCTGTCTCTCATTATCTGACTGATATTAATAATGTGCTGTGTGAAGAATGTGATAAAACAATATGTAAACCAAGATTCGAGTAGAATTTGGGAATCAAGTAAATGATTTAATGCTCTTCTTTACAACATACATAGACACATGGCTACTGAAATACCCGAAGAAATGATCCCACGTTTGATTTTGTTGTTGTTATTAAATGAATACCTTGAAATTTTATGTGGGAGTTTTGAATATAAATGTAAACGGCAATTCGGTTTAATTTAAACATATTTCTAAGCATAATAAGACAAAACATGTACTTGCTTAAAAAAGTAATAGATTCTACTAAACTAACTACACAGCTGAGTGACAAAAACTATGTTGGCAGAGAAAACAGTTTTCTCTGTACTTGATGTGCTTGTGGGCATGCTTAATGTAATAAAGCATATAATAATGTGGGACGATATAAAAATGTTAGACCAGGCAAAGGTAAAATAATAGAAAAGTGTAATCAGTTGATATGAGTTGAACAGAGAAATTGTTTATATTTTTATAGACAGTAACATGCTCTACTAGTAAGACTTACAGTACCGGTATAATAAATGTTCCGAAAATTTGACAGTTAACAGTTTATAAAGTGAACTAAAACTAACATCTATCGAAATTAAATTCTTTGTCACAATAAAAGTAACATACATTTTTAATGACTATTTTGGTCCCTGTGTGGTTGAGAAGCAAGCTGTAATTCTCAGAATGTGCGGATTGGCTATGGAACTTGTTCCATAAATCATTTCAGCCTTGTTCAGTCTTTCAAGTGCAGCAGATGTATGGGGATGTTATGTTGTTGAATAACAATTAGTTTGGTACCAATACAAGGTGAATCCTGAGTATAATGCTATTTCCTCATTAATTCTGAACAAATGTTTTATTAGTCATTATAAAGAAGAATGCATAGCCTATTTTTTTTTATTATTATAGAATTTGCATATTACAAGAATCAGATCACATAAATGAATTTACTGTAGAGTTATGATATTCACTTGAATCGTACGAGTGTTGAGCACTTGTGTTGTCAAGGTTGTCAAGTTTAAGTTGACTGATTACTGGTTGAGAGTAGTGCTGGCCTTTAAGTGTCAGTTTCATAACAGTTTCATGAGAGTTACTGATTGCTTGTGAATTAGTGATATCATAAAGCTACTGATTCATTAGTGATGTGGTATGAGAGAAAATTGCTTCAAATTGGACTAAAGTATGAGAATTGAAGGAGTTTTTGTTTAATTATACTACTTAATTGTCATTTAATAGAAACTTTTTCAGTTCAGCAGTAATTTTTATTTTATTTTACATTATAGAACAGAAAAAATTGAGAGAGAGAGAGAGAGAGAGAGAGAGAGAGAGAGAGAGAGAGAGAGAGAGAGAGAGAGAGAGAGCATTATTGAACAGGTGGGTGAAGAATTCACTGATTTTTAGAAACATTGTTCACATGATATCTTGTTTGTAATTGTTAGTATGTCATTGTTTGGTCTGCTATGACTCCGTGGTGAACAACCCAGTCGATCATATCCTGTTTCTTGTTTGTGTTCATCTGCGTTCTACCTACTTGTACACTGTGGTAGGGGGCATCGGTCATGGCAGTTACACTATTAGGAGGGATGGGATGTTAGGGATAAGCTGCTACATGGACCAATTAGTAAATGGCTAGATCTTATCTTTCTTGATTTGATGAGATCAAATCAAGAAGTAGACAATCACTTACATATCCACTTGCTGCTGTTCCTGCATTGCGTATGATAAGTCATCCTTCTAGTGCTGTAGGTACTGACTGTGATGTAACAGCTGGGGGAACTAGGGGGGGGGGGCTGCTTAAACATTTCCCTTATTTTTTAAGAATGGGTATAAACCATTGAACTTCAGCCTTATGTGTGGGACCATTAGGCGAACCCTTAAGTCAGCAGGTAAAAGAACATGCCTAAAATTCTACAAGGTGATGGCTCTTCCCTCACTTCTTTATGGGTCTGAGAATTGGACTTTAACAAAAGGCCAGGCTAGTCGCATCCAAGCGGCTGAAATGAGATTTCTCAGCCACGTGGCAGGGTATACTTTCCATGATCATAGAAGAAAGTGCACCACATCGGCAGCAGGGTGTGCATCTAGTGTGGAGGCGGAGGAGGCTATAGTAGCCCAATGGCTGCACAGATGGGCTGAGTCAGTTAGCCTACTGCGACCGGGCATGTGACGATTTCATTAATTAAAAATATGGTAATTAATAAATAGGTAATGTGAAGGCTGAGAAATTTTAAATTTTTAATAAAATCGCACATTTAAACTACGTCTTATTGCTATCATTAAATAATAATAATATTTAATAAAGAGTTGTAATAATAAAGTAAAAAGGAATACTAGTGTACAGAAAGGGTAAACCTTGTTAATTAATCCTGCATAGACATGCGCTAACCGGAATTAACTTGAATTCCGACCCCTAAACAAACTAATAATACTTGTAAATTTGACCTTATTTAAATAATTAAACAAGACCACTGTAATGTACTTTAATAATGTCTGTAATTAAGAATATCTCTGCTTAATTAAATAGTCAAACTTTAATCCTTTAAATAAAGAAGGAACATGGAACTACTTTTATGCTGAATAGTAAATGACGCGAGATTACTACTCTCACCCCTTAACTATTAACCCACTTGCAATGGAGCGCTCACGCCGTAAGCTGCGCACAGCGTTGGTTTGCGACGCAGAGATAAATATGTGAAAGTTCGCTAAAGAATATCTTAATAACTAAATTGTGCGCCGATGACATCTCTATCAAATCTTAAATAAGAAATTATGTAATTAATACAGTACTAGAACCATGAGGTGAAATTCAACTAATAAATAATCATGTGAAGTGAATAACAGTGAAACAAACTTTCGCTTTATTTATTCTAACAACAAGAATTACTACAGTCATCTAAGAAGAGAGTACCACACCCAGAATGATTTAACATACGTCAGGAACTTCACCGTCACCGGATACTAAGGTAACGACAGACCTTCAGGAAACACACCGAGGACCGAAGAGCCAAATCTGCATCAACTACAGGAAACCACAGGTGACATGGAGGCTTGTCTTCCATGGTTATGAGATACTAAAATTGTAACCAATAAAAGACAATTTAACTAACACTTTAAGACTTAAAAAAAAACAGACATTATATGTAAGATGTAGTCTGTAATCTAATAAAACTGTTTGTAGTAAGAGAGTAAAAGTTTAAACTGAAAGCATTATTGTTTTAAAAAGGTTAATAAAGTCCATTCTTCAAATGGCACAATTTTCAAGATTGTATATGGGGAGGTGACCATTATTAACATACTATATTCAATCCCAGATCCGTGGAATAAATTAAATTGATGTACATCTTTATTTTGAGGGCCCTTGTGAAAGAATAAAATATATAATCATCTTGTAAACTGTAAGCTGTTGAACAATATATGTTGAGAACTTTAAGTAGAGCAATTAATCTCATTATGTAATAAGAGAGATGTCATCTTTAGTACAGACTAAACTGAGTGCATAAATCAACAGTCTCCCCTTCCCAGTTTCCTTTTATATTAATTGTTTTGGTGTTGTGATTAATTTTCAGCCCGTCACAACGAAGGCAGCCTGTATAATTGGCAGAACCAATTAATGCGGGTTCCCTATGTTATAACACAAGTTAAGATGTTATAGGCAGAGAGAGCTCGTCAGCTGACGGTGAAAGCAACTCTCTAGGGGAAGAGGACCCCAAAATCAAAGTTCCTTGTCCTCCAGGTTTGGGGTTGGATCGGAGAATTCGCATAGCCCATCTGTAAAACTTTTATGTGGAGAAACCTGTCAGTTTCTTTCGCCAGCCAGTTTTTACAAATATGAATGTGTGACCGGGTCAACTGGCGGAGGCTGTTAAAGGAGGCTTTGACTCAGTAATGGGTTGTTGCACATTGAGAAGCGCGGTCATAGCCATTCATAGAAGAAACACAGATATACGGCAGGAACTGAATATTATGGGTATACTCGACAGGATCGCCCAGTATTGGCTGAATTGGTGGGAACATCTTTACCAAAATGGATGACTGCCCGCATCCCCAAACAACTCTGGAACTATCAGCTGAGAGGACATAGAGGAGTAGGACGTCCGAGGGAAGCGCTGGAGTGACCAGCTCTTATGTTTGCCTATTTGGGACCAGAACAAACCATCCTTGGTTTAACCCGTGAAGATGATGATGACCATTGAAGTGAAATGAAACCAAATTTCCCCTAATGTATTTAACCACAAAATCACAGTACTTTTACAGTCCTCACTCCTGAGTTCCTTTTTGCCAGCTTCAGACGAACAGTTAAATCAGAAAGCAACTAAACTCAATCTAGAATATAATGATGATCTAACTTCAGATTTCGCCACTGAAATTCAAATTTTCAGAAGAAGTCTAAGAGAAGACATCAAGAAAAGCACTTCATAAAACAGTGTCGTCTTCAAAGGCAGTGATCGAAATAAAATGCTCGTATGACTGTCGACAACCTTGTTTACTTATTGTTTTCACAAATAAAAATGTAACCCAGAAAATATTCACAATTGTGATACCGATTATTGACAAACAACACAAATATAATATTGATCCACAAATCTCTCTCTCTCTCTCTCTCTCTCTCGATCTCTCTTCTCTCTCGTCTCTCTCTCTCTCTCTCTCTCTCTCGTCTCTCTCTCTCTCTCTCTTCTCTCTCTCTCTCTCTCTCTCACACACACACACACACACACACACACACACACTGACGACTCTCTCACTCACTTAACTGAATTCACAATACATACTGACTGGTTTCCCCATTTACTACCATCTTATGTAGGTTGGTAGTGATGTCATTTACCAGCCTTTGTCACTTACTAGATAAGCCGAGAAAATCTAGGCAGTTATTCTGAATCTCGTAGAACAAACTGTGTTTGCCTATCAATGCAAAGTACATTTATGCAGAACATTCATTGTCTATCAGTATACATAAGTTATACATAAATTATGGATATTGTAAATAGACGTGAGTACATACTTAATCTAGACGAGTAACATAATCTACGTACTAATCTGATTTTAACAATACCAATCACAATATTACTTAATATATTCATAAATTACTTTGAATGTGGGGGGGGGTCCCTAGTATAAACAACAGATGGCTGATCTTTTGTTTATTGCAAACTTCTCATTCATTGGCTTGCAGTATTCCAGATTGCCAATTGGAGCATTTCATTAATCATCACACACACACACACGCTTCCGGCTGTTAATTTGTTTTATATTTGAATCCACGTTTGTGGAGTACTTCAACAAAGATGAATATTTTCTACCAAGTAATGTAGTTTTGTTGAGCGACACTAGCAGTTTGGATGTGGTTGGATAATAACCAACCAATTGGATTGGTTCTGCTGTAATAACCATAAATGTACTGACAAACTAAGTTTTCTGAAATTAAATCGAAACCAGTTATTAATACTGACATTCCATAGGTGTATTTTTTGCCTGGGTTAGATAGGCTTGATGTGCCTGTTTCTGAAGCATTGCCTGTCTCCATTAATGTATCTCTATTATTGTTTGTAGTGTGTGTAGTGTATTGTAAAGTATTGCGTTTCTTCATTTGACAGAGTATTTTTACTGACTTTGAGTGTTTTACAATACGTTTGCTGACTTCTGAAATGTTATTAAAGGTGTGCTTGTTCTTAAAATACACTGATCCTTGAAAAATTCTCTTGTAAAACTAATAATTTCTCATTCTTGTTTACCATCAGTAAGCATATCATCTGTAGGTCATGTTCTTTGTCTTCTTTTACTATGAAAGCGATGATGATGATTTCTGCATTGTACATTAGTGCTTATTAAAAATGGTAATAGTATTGGAAAATACAATTTTCTAAATCTGTAAATTATCTTACCAAACTGACAGGACTAGCAGAATAAACGTGAAAAATTCACAGGAAACTAACTGAGAATTTGTGTCAAGTTTGCTGTATGCAGTAAACATATGGCACGTTATATGGAACTGACAATATCTTCATCAATATCTTATATCTTGATAAATAGGTGCCTGAGTAAAATATTTTAAATTTTCTGGCCAAACATTGTTTCAAATGAAGATCTCTGGAGGAGGACAAAGAGGAACTCATTGCCATGCACATTGAAAGGAGAAAATGGAAGCGGATTGGGGATACCTTACAGAAGAACCAAAATGCAATTGAGTGACATTTGGAACCTTTTTTGGAACCCTCAGGGAAGAAGAAGACGAGGAAGACCAAGAATCTCATGGAGGAGAACTGTCGAGATAGAAGGAGAAAAGGAAGGGAAGAGAGCTCAGAGTCCTCGACCAAAATAGAGTCCATTGGCGTAGCTTCGTCGAGGCCCTATGCTCTGCAGAGAGCGACAGGAATTAGTAGTAGTAGTATGGAACTGATATTATTCTGCTACAACAATGATATATTTTGTTAAAAACTTGTGTTAGGGTATGCCATCTACAGCTGTCAAGACAAACTCTTAATAGTTGTAGTCAGTGGCAGCTCGTGGTTGTGACAGTTAGGGGTTCAATGTCTGAATGTTTCTACTAAGATAAGAGCAATTATCCCATTCCAAATAACACTCAACATGAAGACATAACTATTAACAACTTTTAGTAGGCCTAATATTAAGTTGTGTTGTTTATGCTGTTTGTAAATTATTATAAAAATATATAGTTAAAATAAAAGGATAGTTAAATAATTCTGTTTAATATTTAAAATGGGAAATGGCCTACCGAGTTCCTTAATTTTGCATTTATCTTTAATTGAGAGAGAGAAGACAAATTTGTTTTTAAAATAGGTTGAACACTATTCATTTTACCAAGTCAATGAACTGAACACAAAAATAAGAAATACCTAAACACTTAACACACAAAAATACCAGCAAACGCTTTGAAGGTTATACACGCTTCGGTGAGTTTAACGTTAATACAATTATTTAATGACTACATTAAACACACTTTATTTTTGTAATACAATTACTTCACTATTTTATTTGATTTTAAGACTTTACTGCACACATTTTCATTGCATTCTAAATGAAATAGAGAAATCTGACACAAAACTGATGGTAAACGGACAAATCATGTGGTAAAAATGGCAAATGGTGGTATTATGAAAATGTTAAAATTCCCGGTCACCGTGGTTCGGCCCTCATCGGAACTATTCGTCTCTATCGCTAACATTTGGGTTTAGTGACTGTTGAATGTAATTTTGTGTATACTGATTTCCCCCTCCAAAGATGTCTACACAGTCCAGGAAGTGCTGAGAGCTGTTTTGCACTTCCAAGCAATAGTAGCAAGCAATACGCCTATTACGCGAATCCATTACTGTTCAGTCAACAAGATTAATCCCACAAATCTTGTTATTTAAATATGAAACCATTATCTCAACAAATCCTTAAAATATTTAAATTATTTAAGTGGGTTCACTAAACCATTGAAATTTGTAGTAGGCCTATGTCAATAGTTGTAGTATAGATGACCACTTGACAGTTTGATGGCCAGGGTCTTCAGTATAGATAAGGCTGTACTGTGTTCTCTGTGCTGGCTGTCAAGGAAAAATACAAAAAAAAAGGGAACTTCTAGGTGAAGCCGTTTCAAATGGAAAACTAACATTTTGGTCGACTTGTCCAAGAAGAATATGCCATAACTGATTTCTTTGTAACAAGTAAAGAATCATTGATTACGAGGATTGTTCAATAAAAACATGTTTATAGGCTGTAAAGCAATTTTTTTATTCAACAATTTTAAAAGAAGTCTCCATTAACATTAAGGGATGAGTCCCACTGTTTCACTAATCTGTAGATTCCCTGCTGGTAAAATTCTTGTGGCAGTTTTCGGAACCATTCGCTAACAGCAAACTCTATCTCAGCATCCGATTTGAACCACCGTTTTTTTAGTGACTTCTTTAATTGGCCAAAAACATGATAATCGCATGGGGACAAGTCGGGACTGTAAGGTGGTGGATGTTGTAAGACTTCCCACTTCATACGACCAAGCAGATCTTGAATCTTGTGGGCTATGTGGGATCGAGCATTATCATGCTGAAGAATGACACCATTTGTGAGCTTCCTGAGACGTTTATTCTTGATGCTGACCCGTAAGCTTTTTAAGTTGTCTGCATATCGCTCAGCGTTGATGTTGACACCAGGTTCTTTAAAATCTAAATGCATGCTTCCACTGCATACTCTGACGTTTGGATTATATTATAGTAGGAATAAACCTATTTTAGTACCAAGCCACGTTTCCGTTAAATATATGAAAAATATATTATACTAACCGTCTGTGACTTATCGTATTTGATATCCCTTCTTATTACGACATGTTTCAAGACTCTTGTCCCATTGTCAAGCATAAAATTTATAGCACATATCAGATATGTTTGTCAAACGTTAAAAACCATGTCATGATGACCACAAATAACGGATTATTAAAATAACGAACTATATTAATTTGTAACTTGAATATGCGCATCGGGCGAACAGTGTACACTGCACAGCAACTCACCGCGCATTAACCGCGTTTGGATTATGGTTCATAGTGATAACACCAAGACTCATCACTGGCAACAATTTGGTGTAGAAAGGTATTAAAACCTTGTTGTTAATAGTGAATCAAGTGCTGTAATGATAAGCCTGACGAAAAATTTGTCTGCTCATCAGTAAGCAGTCGTGGAATCCACTGAGCAGCAACTTTGTGATAGCCAAGACTCTGAGTGTTCTTTGTGATGGCATGAACAGTTCCCACGCTGATGCTCAACATTTGAGAAAGTTCTCTAACTTTGATGCGGTTGTGTTGGTCTCGATGGAAGTATATCGAGACTATTCTAAAGGAATAGAAGACCCAGAAGTTGGAAAAAGAAAATTACCATACTCGTGGAGGTAGAAACGGACAAGGTTGCTACAAAATAAAACTCAGTTGAAAATAATATCTCTCAATAATGGAGAAAAGAATTAAGGAAAGTAGTATATCACCTAATACAATACAAAACATTTGATTTAAATTTCATACATATAATCAAATATTGATATTTAAATCATGTTTGGAGTAAGTAACATGATTTAAAGTAAATAAATATATTTATGAAATGTAAACCAAATGTGCTTGTGTTTTGTAAGAAAATAATGTCACCTAGTTAGGGTTGCCATACGTCCTGAAAAAGCGGGATTGTCCTGAATTTGAGCATGTGTCCCGATGTCCTGACTGAATTTTTAAAAATCCCTAAATGTCCTGAATTTTAAAAATCATAGCAAGTTATTGCTATATAGCAAGGTAAATAAATGCTGTTTTTTAGTTTTCATTTACTCGTGTTATTGAGAAATGAGTAATTCCACGTGAGCTGTCCCATCTGTTACTTAAAAATCTATGCAAATAACATTGAATATTATACAATTTTGGAGTGGTCTGTAAAGTAGGTATTTTACTTAAAGTATGATTTCTTATTATTTCTCTATTTGATTTTTAACATTAACATCATATAACAAGTGTGTCTTTTGGTAACGGACGGGACAGTTCACATGGAATTACCCAAATACACTCGTTGGAACCATAGGCGCCGACTTTTGGTCTTGAGCACGGGGGCAAGGATGAAAATATCAAACATTTTTACGGGAGCAAAAACACGATTGCGTCTCCGTACCACTATTTGCACGGGGGCAAGTGCTCCCGTAGAGTCGGCGCCTATGGTTGGAACTTGTCGATGTTGGTGTCCTGAATTTCATCCTGAACCTTATGGCAACCCTACACCTAGTTTACATAAATGTGGCTTCTTCATGCATTCAGTATATTATCCTTCAGCAGTACGCCTAAATTTTAACAGGAATAGTGAACATATGTCACATTTTTGTGTTTTCTACTAGCCAATCTTAAAAATTTGAATTACATTTTCTCCAGCATAAAGTATACAAGGACTACATGAAATGAAACAGATATCCAGTCAGACGGCACATGGTACGTATTTAGTTTAACAGATTTTGAAACAACAAAAAATAATTGCACCGTTAACGAAATTTCTATCAGTTTGCAAGACCCAGTTATTATAGTTTCAAGTTGATATCGAGTTTCGGTCTAATAAAAATGCAGTCTTTATGTGACGTTTCGAGATTTGTTTTATCTTATATTCATGCCTACAACATAAAATATAAGAAATATTATTGTAATTAGAGTTATAATTATAATATATAAGTTGTATGATATTAACAGTGGTGTTGTTTTGTATAGAATAACTAACAGTACTTACATATATTGTTGAGTCACAGATACACACATACATAAATCGTACCGTAGTGTAGTGTATAGTTTTATGTCATGTGTGTATCTGTGACTCAACAATATATGTAAGTACTATTAGTTTTTCTACACAAAACAACACCACTGTTAATGTCATACAACTTACATATTATAATTACAACTCTCATTACTATTATATTACTTATATTTTATGTTGTAGGGATGAATATGAGATAAAATAAATCTCGAAACATCGCATAAAAACTGCACTTTTATTAGACCGAAACTCGATATCAACTTGAAACCATAATTAACATGGACGATAAATAATATTCTAATTATTATATTTATTAATCATGACCAGCACATAAACAATATAGAAATTGGTTTTTTCAGACTCAGCGTTCAAAAATATTTCGGGTAAAGATGTGCGTTGTGCCCGTTAACAAATCTCATTCTGCTCGTCTTGTCCACTCGAGAAACTATTAATTAAATCTCTTAGCCAGACACATTCATTGTTTGAACTAATCGTGGCCATTGACTTATAACCTTTAGCTTTCAATTACATAGTGCACCTACAGCAGAGATTTAATTAGATGTTCCAATAAATGTTTCTTCTGACATCACTTTTAATTGTGCATATACATCTATATGTTACCACAGTTAAACTGATTTGTAATTAAGAATTCTACGCTGATACTAGTTTTTAATTTTATGTAATTTTTGGTGACAAATGATAAGAGGAAACAAAAGAATATTGAATGTTGTGTATCTGACTAACTGTGTAGGAATATCAGTAATGATAATTATAAGCAATAAGGATGTCTTTAATATAAAAATAATTTCAATATTTCATCATTAAAAAGATCAGAATTAATGCTGTTGCACACCACTATAGAAAAATTATTCCGATTAGCGCTTTAGAGCTTCCTAATTTCTGATCTGACGATGAGCCATGAAGCTTGAAAGCGCTAATCAGAATAATTTTTCTATAGTGGTGTGCAACAATGTTAATTCTGATTGTGATTGTAACCACTAACACAACTTTCTTAATTACATTAAAAAGATATCTGTTATATATGGAATTTAGTTTCATATGTGGAATAAATCAAGTTGTGTATTAAAATTCTTGTGTACGTGAAAGATTTTAAGGTGAACACAGTAGAGTCATGTGTTGTTCCTCTGGGAGACATCTTTATGCACGCGTGCCCACGTGTGCGCGTGCACACACACACACACACACACACACACACACACACACACACACACACACACACACACACACACACACACACACACACACACACACACACACAATATCCTGAAACTTGAGAACTTACAAAAGAACGTGTACAGAAACAATTTGAAGAATCCCACAGCCCTCGTGTTATTGTGAGGGCGGCATAGCAGTTTGAGGGGGATTAGTCAGGCATCTACCTTCCTACTCTGACCATCACTTAAGCACCATATGAACATCTCAGTACACACTTGCCCTTCCCCTTCACTGTCAGAGAGGAAGACTAGATGCACCAAAAGATTTTATAGTTCTGTTTTATATCACCTACTAATTTTTAAAAAAATTTTTTTATGTTGTACTTTATTTTTTAAACCACACTTGTATTTATTGCATGGGTTACTTCCTTTGCGTATAGTTTTTCCTAGTGTTAGTAATATTGGAGAACAATCAGAGGACAAAACCTGACTGTTATTAATTTTTAAATAAATAACAGGTACTTCACTTGTTATAAAGAAATCAGTTGTCAGGTACTTTTCCTGGATAAACCAGCCAATAATACTTGGAAGAATAAACACCTAGTCGAGAGGGCTTCACTTAGAAGCTCCCATCTTTAATTGTATTTATACTTGGTTCAAAGTGTGACCATCAATAAAGAAACACTTTCTGTATACGGCTGAATACAGCCGTATTGAAAACCTTGGCTACCGAGTTGCTGTCTGGTCATCTATATTAAAATTAGTAAGAGTTTGTTTTGATAGTTGTAGAGGGTGTGCCGTAACATGGGAGTTTCTTTTTAAAGTTGCCAGGTTATAGATGAGATAATGACTGTATTGTGGATTTGTTCAATTAACAAATGTTCTTTTTATACAGGTATGGGATACTCATTGGTGACAATCCATGGAAGACCATCGCATTTTCTCTTCTACTTGCATCTGTGTGTTGCATTGGATTATTGAAGTTTCGTCAAGAGAAACATCCAATGAAATTATGGATCCCCCCTGGCTGTGATTTTGAAAGGGATACGAATTGGCTGATGACTGAATTTGGTGTAGGATTTCGCATACAGAGTGTGCTAATCACTGCTCCAGATGTTCTTGAACCATCAGTCTTACTGCAGGTCATTACACTGTAGCATTAAACAAAATTATGTAGTGGCTTAGATTATTGACTTTTTTTATTTAAAAATGCAAGTTCATGACTTTGTGAATGTGTTAAGGGTATGTAATTTCAAAAATTTGAGTGAAAACACAATTACCTGTGTATTATATCATATATTGTCATTCTCTATTAATAGTTGTGCTGTTGACAGTCTATATATAATCTGGTGTGTGTGTGTGTGTGTGTGTGTGTGCGCGTGGTGTGGTGATGGATTGAATTTACTCATTTCAATTTTGTATTTTATCCATTAAGATTTTCTGAGTGAAAAATGTCACCGTCTGTAGGAGTCCTAAAAATCTGTTTTCTCATAGAGTCTCATCATGATGGTTGAAAACCATATGATTTAACTAATGTCAGCTCCATGGGGAGGAGAAAACTTGAATAAAACCCTTCCTTTCAAAAACAAACAAAAAATGGACCTTTAATTTCACTTTTCTGTTTCATTTAGACATGATTAAAATGCATATTAATAAGCAAAGGCATGATAAAGAATGGTAATAAGTCATCAATAATATTAATTAACTCTAAAAATAATTCCTTAAATTTTTAGATCAATGAATGTTTTAGTGGATGGTTAGTGAGGATCGGTCAATAATACAAATTTTAGCTATTTTGCGTCGACGTTTCGACAATATTTATTGTCATCTTCAGGACGTGTGTATGAAATACAATAGAAATATCAAACATAACGAAACAATTAAATATTTGGGTGAACGTGTTGGTGTGTGTGAGTGTGTGCGTGCGTATGTATGTATCATTTTATATGTGAAGACGTATGATAGTTTGTTTACATCTTCAAATTATCTTTAAGAAAACGAGCAAATTATAGTATGAGAAAACTTAATTTATACAGTATTACAATTTAAATTACTAAATGTAATGATATTTTAATTAATTAAACAAACAGTAATCAACAATTGGATATTAGATTGGTACATAAATTGTTTATACCTACAGCAGTCAACATATAGCAAAGTAATATGTATTACCTATAACTAAAACAGATTAGGGGATGTTCACTACGTAATTATTAACAGATGTTCACTACTGTTAATACCAGTAGGGAGTGAAACATGGTAAAAATAACTTTTAATAATTACGTAGTGTGAACATCCCCTAATCTGTTTTAGTTATAGGTAATATATTACTTTGCTATATGTTGACTGCTGTAGGTATAAACAATTTATGTACCAATCTAATATCCAATTGTTGATTACTGTGTGATGGTACTTTTAATTTACCACATAATAATTAATAACAAACTCATCTTACCTTTCTCTGAGTTCTCAGGGTTCTTCACACGAACTAGAGGCCTATAAGCATGACTTAGGTGTTATTTTATTAATGAACTCAACTCTCATTTCTTGTTAACTAGTTCAACCTTTATTCGACATGTGATTTATATTCTATTTTTTTTTCTTTCGAAAATGATGACAAATTTATTCTGTATCCATTAGGATTTAAGTCTGACAAATATTAATGTTGAGACACGTGCTCAATTTAACTAAGACAAAACAAAATTCACAGTTTTCCTTAGCCTATTTAAAATAAATGGTTCATTATATTATATTAGATAAAGGCAACCCAGCGTTTGCATACGCTCACATTCATTCGTTTTACCCCATCTACTATAAAGAACTCTTTTAATTTAAATTTGTTATATAGTGACTTGATAATCGGTTACTTAACTCACGGCGTCTCTGCAAACCACGTGTTGCACTTCGTATACTTTAGTTTGTCCACATTGTTCACTGCATTTTAGGTTGATGTTACTATCGAATTCTTCAAAATTAAGTGCTGCCCTTGTAGTTATAAGTTATTCACATTTTTTATTCCACTGTAAATTATATTTTAGAACACATTTTGATAGTTTAATAAATTTTTTGGCTCGCGAGCCTTTTGTGTTCAACTGGCCGAAGCCGCGGCTGTAAGACGACAGACGCCAAAACAACGCTCACAAAATGGCCAAACCGTTCTCATGTACACCAGCTTGCTTGGGATAGGTTCAAAAGGGAATCACGTGACACAATAATTAGTTACCACTATGTACAGTATATTCGCTCTAACTAACCAGTGAGCCTCGAACGTGACGATTCACATGTGCGGGCCAGCATCCGCGCACTTGTGCACATTCCAGAGCACCTGAAAACGGTGCATGTTGACAGACTTTCTGGACAAACGTGCAACTGGGCGTTCCACAAGGAATGTCTACGGTTAAAATTGAGGCTCTGTGTAGGTAACTGTTGTGCGTTGCATTTACAATTGAATTAAAATCCATCACCCAATTCTGTCCCATTACAACTGTTTGTTTAATTAATTAAAATATCATTACATTTAGTAATTTAAATTGTAATACTGTATAAATTAAGTTTTCTCATACTATAATTTGCTCGTTTTCTTAAAGATAATTTGAAGATGTAAACAAACTATCATAAGTCTTCACATATAAAATGATACATACATACGCACGAACACACTCACACACACCCAACACGTTCACCCAAATATTTAATTGTTTCGTTATGTTTGATATTTCTGTTGTATTTCATACACAGGTCCTGAAGATGACAATAAATATTGTCAAAACGTCGACGCAAAATAGCTAAAATTTGTATTATTGACCGATCCTCACTAACCATCCACTAAAACATTCTAAAAATAATAATAACTCAATAATAATAAAAATAATAATAAGTTGTTAGAAAATAATTTAAGTGGAGGCTGCGATAGAATTTTGAACATATTAACTTTCCTCACTGGAAGAAGGAAGTTCTCAAGTAACTTGAATGATTTTTTAAAAATTAGTTTTTACTTGTTAATCACATTCTGTATCCTTCATTTAAAAATCAAAATCTGTTTAATATTTACCTTATTTCTTCCGTCATGTGACTTCGTGTTGCGTTTGATTGATTTACGCATTTCAAAACATGTTTCGTCTTCAGAAATAAAAATTCACTCTTAGCGAGGTCGTTAAATATTAAAATTGCAAATATTGGAAAACAATTCCACACATATCCGCGTTACATGAGTGCGTACTTGAGTTGGACCGATCGGACACTGACTATCAATAGCTATTGTGTAAACAGGTTTATTGCGGTATCGTAGAACGGGTTTGATTTGAAATTTAAATGATCGTTTAGCACGAAGTCATGACTGTGTACGTCATTGTATGCTCTATATATTTTGAATTCTTCCAAGGCGTTCATGTAAGTGCCTTTATTACAAAAATATATGGGTTTCAAGTTGGAATTAAAGCTTGTATATTTATGATTTTTGTTTATCAAGTGACGTGCGTAGTTGGATTTTATGTTGGATAGTGTTGTCTGACCCTTCAGATTGTGCTTTGGTGTGTGTTCAATAAAACTTTTTTTTGGAAACCCCTTCCCGTCTGGCCGATATAAAAGCATTCACAATTGTCGCATGATAATTTATACACCCCCGTTTTCTTTTCTATAGGGATAGTTATTTTATTACGGAGTATGTTCATAAGATTATTGTTGGTTTTAAATATTACGGTTCTATTGTTATTATTTAACTCACTAGTTAAAATTTTTGGCATTATGTTGGTGTACGTCGTTGAAATAAAAATGGTTTTTGTGTCTTTTCCTATATGAGGTTTAGATAGCTTGTCCTTTTGTTTTCTGAGGAGGTTGTCAATCAAGGAACTATTGTAGCCATTGGCTTGAGCTATGTATTTTATTGTGTTTAGTTCGTCATTAAAATCCTCGTCGTCAAGAGGTACTGTTAAAAGTCTGTGTATAAAGCAATTAAAGGCTGCCATTTTTTGCGAAAAGGGGTGATGTGAGTCGACAGGTATGGTTACATCGGTGGTGGTTGGTTTTCTATAGATATTGAATTTCAGTTTATCAATGTGTTTAGTAACTGTTAAGTCCAAAAAGTTTAATTTATTATTTGTTTCAGTCTCAAGAGTGAACTGAATGTTTTTATTTATATTATTCATAAAGTTTTAAAAATTTTCAATCTGTCGCAAAGTAACTATATATTATAAATGTGTCATCAACATAATGTGCATAAAATATGATGTTATTTTTGTGAATGTTGTTAGAAAACATAAATGTGTTTTCATAGAAATTCAAATAAATGTCAGCAAGCAAACCAGACAGCGGCGAGCCCATTGCTAAACCATCACTGTGACTGTAAAATTGGTCATTGAAAGTAAAATAATTTTGTCCAAAAATGACTTCAAGAAGGCCCATTAGCTCTTCTATCATTTGGGCATTTAATTTGTTACTTTCAAACAAGTTATTCCTTAGAATCTGCAGCGTTTCCCTAACTGGTATGTTAGTATACAAGTTGATAATGTCAAAGGAGGCCAATTTATAATTAGGGGGTAACTTAACATTCTTAACCTTATTTATAAAGTCAGTGAGATTGTAACAGTACAGATTTGTATGCTAGAAAGAATAATTCAATTCAGTTTTAATTTGAAAGCAGTCAGCATTCACCTTTGAGGTGCCCCATTGTAACATACAATGTTATGGTAGACTGTTTATGTTTAATGTCTGAGTCTGCCCAGCCCAGACGTATTACGCAGCTGCCTGCCAGCTCAGTCTCTGTGTAAATCACAGTAAGAACACTTCTTCACCAGTTTTGCATCAGACAGCAGTCGATTACAGTCGTCTGCAAGTTAGTTAAAAACAGTGGCCTCGGACGCGTAAGATAGGCCATAACTAAATTCGGCCTATCCAGTACAACTATCAAAGTGTGTGAACTATGTTGCGGTCAACACCTAAGTGCTCGAGGAAACTAAAGTCGGCCGACAAAATGTTTAAAAAAGTGTAAAGTGTAACTTGAAACCATGGTAAATTAAATAAAACGGAGTATGTCGCGGTAGTGAGAAAATTCATGAACTGTTGCAATAACATTTTGAAGTGACCAGAAACAGCTAACAACACGTGTGGTGATGGAACTTATTAACGCCGTGGATTGTTAAGTACTCTTCATAACACTATCAGAACCATTCCATAAATTAAATACAAACACAGAGTTATTATAACGGGGTTAAAAAAAAAAAAAAAAGAAAAAAAAAAAGAGAAATGTAAAGAGTATGAGTGAGAGAGCGTTGCAAAGTGCTGGTTACGAAAATAACACTATTGTTAAGTCATTTTCATATTAGTTTATATGGATTGATTAAATATTCATGCCTTCTTGTTTTTTATTGAAAGTGTAGTGTAAATGTAAAGTGAAAGCAAATATTGCATTAAAGAAAGCTAGTTGTTTTAGAATACGAAAAATTGGTGTTAGCGCAATTATTTCGTAACTCGAACCCAGATAACCTTTTCTGCAACTGTTTTCGTCAGTAAGACCCTGGAGGAGAACCCGAAGGTAAGATAAGATTTTATTATTTGAATTAAATTAGTTAGTCTCAGTGATGCCCGAATACAGGGACTCGATTATTTTATCATGTGAAGTAAATTATATGGTCTCAGTGGCGCCTGAATACAGGGACTCGAATATATGAATAATTGATAGAAATTATTTAGTCTCAGTGGCCCCCAAACAGTGACGGTGAGTGTAATTTTATTACATTAACCAGACCTAATTAAGCTGCAGAACGGGTTATTTGAGAGTGAGGGCGTTTTTGTAAAATATATAAACGTCTAATGAAGCTTATTTATATTAATAATTATAAAAGCTTATTTATAATGAAGTTAATTTAAGAGGTTTATAATTGTGTAGAGCAGTAAATTAATACTGAATACGTATAAGATTAAAATTTCTATGTAACATTCCATAAATAAGATAAAAATGGCAGGTAATAATAATGAAAGTACTGTAAGCGAAATAATTGATTTTAGTGAATCAGATATTAGGAATAGCCTTGAAACACATTCAACATACGCCTACACGATCCTCCCAAAACATGACAGGAAGAGCTGAGAGGAAAACCAGCCCTTCTAAGGGCTTCAACGATGGCCTCTGAATATTATTTTGGAATGCGGGAGGCCTGAACACCTCAAAATTTTGTGAGTTCAAGACTCAAGTTTTAACGTTTGACGCAGATGTTTTCATCTTAGTTGAAGCCGGAGCTTCTACGGACTCCATTGATTATTTTAATGTGACGAATTACACAAATTATGTTTTACTTTGAGCAAGACAAGTGGCCTCAGGCATCATAGTGGGAGTAGAGAGCACAATGGCATGCGAGTTCGCCGTTTTACACACCATGACACAAACAGATAAACATGAAGCTGTCAATATCAAAGTGTGGAATAATGGACACCTGTTTAAGATCATTGGAATATACAACCTGCCAAATAACAAGATCAGTACAGACGACATAGCAGACGCATCCCGACTCCGAAACAGCATCGTCATTGGAGATTTTAATGCGCACTCCCCTCGATGGGGATACTCGGACACTAATGCTCCTGGCCACGCCATTGAAAACCTGATTGATACAACAAACCTGATTCACCTCGTGACTGAACCAACCTTCTTATCATTCGCTGGACACAACAGCACCCCCGATTTGGCGATAGTTCAAGCCAATCTCGTAAGCAGATCCAATATATCCCTTAAGGAAGGTATAGGAGGATGTGGACACCGAACCCTAGTGCTAAGCATAAGGAGCAAGCAGAAGAACCCCATTGAGCCTCGCTTACCGCGATGGAATTTCAAAAAGGCGAACTGGCCGAAGTTCAGTCTATTCTCCAACCAAATACTCACCCCTTGTATCATCTCCGATAATCCTGATCAATCAACTAACAGATTTATTAAGGGTATCCTAGAAACTGCTAAGAAGAGCATACCTTGAGGAAGGGTTAAAAAATATAAACCCTTTTGGAATGCGACTCTCACCGATCTCCAGAAGGAAAGGAACAAGGCGAGAAGGAAAGCTGAGAGAACGAAGCTACTACAAGACTGTGCTGAATTAAGAAGGAAGCAAGCAGCTCTCACTTGGGCCATCATCCAAGCCAAGGAAAGTACATACAGGAACTTTGTCGCCAAACTAGATTTCAGAAGGGACGGCACCAAAGCCCACAATTTCCTATCAAGCTTAAATAATGACAAGAAGAAGCAAGCATGGGAACCCATGAAAGTGAACAACAAGCTCCTCACCAGTCCAGTGCAAGTAGCCAACAGTCTTTGCAAACTCTATGCCTCAGTTAGCTCCCTGAAAGTCAGCGGTCCTGAAAGAAAAAGCGTGCAAATGAGCCAAACAACAAGCGTAGCAACTAAAGAAGAGCACCGCTCTATGATTGCCCATTTCTCTATACAAGAGTTAGAAATAGCTTTAAGGGATTTAAAAAATGGCAAGTCTGTTGGACCTGACAATATTTTCCCAGATTTCCTAAAGAACCTTGGGACCACTGCTAAACTATGTTTCATGAAACTTATCAACCTAACATGGGATAAGCCGATTCCTCACCAATGGAAAAAAGCTGAGATAATCCCCATCTATAAAAAAGGAAAACCTCGAAGCAGCCTGAGCAGCTACAGGCCCATTTCGCTATCCAGCGTGTGCTGTAAAATAGCGGAAAAGATGGTGGAATGCAGACTAAGAACTTTCCTAGAGTCAAGTGGTGCAATCAGCGATGCTCAAGCGGGATTCCGTCAACATCGATCTACAATAGACCAAATAGTTAAATTCACTCAGGCGGTTAAAGACGGCTTCCATCGAAAACAATCGACACTGGCTGTGTTGATCGATTTCAAGGCTGCGTACGACAAAGTTTGGCGCGCACTACGAGGTGCTATCGGAAAGTTCCCGGACTGTACTTGGCACGGCTGTTGGACGTGACTGTACAACCTGGCGTCCCAATGTCCGATTCCGTAATACGTAATGAGTCAGTCTGCCGAGTTTCGTTGCATTGTGAGGTTGTGTTCGGTCTACGCGTTGTGTTTTGTAATCGTGTGTTAACGTTCATTTGCTAATTTTATGATGGCTGATAAATTCGAGCAACGCGCGTGCATTAAGTTTTGTTTTAAACTTGGTAAATCGCCTACTGAAACTTTTGCAATGCTTCGAGAAGCTTTTGAAGAACATTCCCTACACAGAACACAGGTTTTTGAGTGGTACGCTCATTTCAAGGCCGGCAGAATGTCACTTGAAGATGATCACCGTTCAGGACGACCTTCCACGAGCAAAACGGATGAAAATGTTGAAAAAATTTGACAACTCATTCACGAAGACCGTCGTCAAACAATCCATGAGTTGTGTACAAGTGCCGGAATAAGCTATGGAAGCTGTCAAGAAAATCTAACTGAAAATTTAGGTATGCGTCGTGTTGCTGCGAAATTCGCCCCTCGGCTTTTGTCTGTGGATCAGAAACAGCGCCGTGTTGATGTGTGCAGTGAACTCAGAGAAACGTCTGAAAATGACCCTACCTTCATCTCCAGGGTCATAACCGGTGATGAAAGCTGGTTTTATGGTTATGATCCAGAAACAAAACAGCAGTCGTCACAGTGGAAAAGTCACAATCACCGAGACCAAAAAAAGCATGGCAGGTCAGAAGTGCAACAAAAACCATGCTCATTGTGTTTTTCGACATCAAAGGCATTGTCCATCGCGAGTTCGTGCCAGCTGGTGTTACAGTGAACTCAGATTTTTATTGTGACGTTTTGAGGCGGCTGAGACAAAATGTGTGACGAAAAAGGCCCAAATTGTGGGAAGACCAAAACTGGCTGTTGCATCACGACAATGCACCTGCTCACGCTTCACTGAAAACAACAGAGTTTTTGACCAAAAACAATATGGCCACCGTCCCACACCCTCCATATTCACCAGATTTAGCCCCCCTGTGATTTTTCTCTGTTCCCGAAAATAAAAATTCACATGAAAGGTCACCGTTTTGACACTGTAGAAGACATTAAGAAAAAAATGCAGGAGGTGCTTGACAGCCTTCAGCAAAAGACTTTTTTTGACACTTTCCAGGCATGGAAACAACGCTGGATTCGTTGTATCAATTCGCAGGGAGACTACTTTGAAGGAGATGGGAAGCATTAATGGCCTAGGTAAGCAAAAAGAATTTATTAGACCTAGTCCGGGAACTTTCTGATAGCACCTTGTACTTCTATACAAACTCAGAGAGCTCGGAGTGAAGAACAACATGCTCACATGGATAAAAAACTTTCTTACTGAACGCTACATCAGAACTAAATTCGTTAATACAACTTCTAAGTACAAATTACAGCGACAAGGACTACACCAAGGCACAGTAATCAGCTGTCTGCTCTTCAACATTATGATCAATGACTTAACAACAGCGATCAATAAGATACCTGGAATATCCTGTCTTTTATACGCAGGTGATGTCATCCTGTGGGCAACTACAAGCAGCACCTCCCACCTTGAATCAGTAGTCAACTCTGTTTTAAAAAACGTCGCAACCTGGGCAGACAGCAACAAAATGGTAATAAGTCCTGATAAAATGGTTTTTCAACTTTTTACCCTCTCTACTAAACCTCCAAAAATCGAACTTCAGTATAAAGGAACTAACCTGCCTGAAACTTCGATTGCGAAATACCTGGGCGTCAAGCTAGACACAAAACTGACATTCAACAGCCACATCCAGGAAACCGCTGAGCGGGGAGGGAAGCGCATAAGCGTATTGAAACGGCTAGCAGCGACAAAATGGGGATGTACCCAAGATGTGCTAGCAACTGCATACAAATCATACGTGAGACCCACCATGGACTACGCCAGCGAAGTAACCTCCCTTGCAAGCTCCAATAACCTGAAGAGGCTCGACAAAGTCCAGAACGATGCGCTCAGAATCATCACAGGTGGCGCTTTCTCAACACCAATTCAAGCGATGGAAATTCAAACCGACATAGAGCCACTCACTTCAAGAAGAGAGAAATTAACACTTAAGTTCTGGGAAAGATCTAGACGAGTTGACCACAAACATGGAACAGTTTTACGCCAGCAAACCATAGATTAAAAACACAAACTACCCCTATCCAATGGGCTGAGAAACTCAGAGACAAATACAAGGTCAATACGGGAAACCCTGCACCCCTGCAAGTATACAACACTGTTTTTGATGCAACGCCGGTGAAAAGACTAACTCTGATTGACCAGTCAGCGCCAAAATACCTTACAGATCCACATGAACTCAAAAAATCCGCTATAGAAACAATCCACACCCTCTATCCTGAAAAGGAATGGTTACATATTTTTACTGATGGATCAATGTTACCCAACCGTGGAACTGGTGCCGGAGCATATTCTCAAATTTTCCAAATAAGCTGTGCTGTGGGGCTGCACTCCAGCAACTACGACGGCGAAGTCAAAGCAATCCAAATGGCCGCAGAACAACTAGCTAAATGCCAAAGTATCCAACTAAAGCGAGTCGTCTTCTTTATCGATTCTCAAGCCGCCATTGTCGCACTAGCTGAAAACAGTCCCACGGACTGCATCTTGATGCTCCGTACACGTGAAGTTCTCGCTACCCTCATACATGGCAACTGGGTTGTCCACCTACAATGGATCCCCAGCCATGTTGGTGTTAACGGAAATGAAGAAGCGGACAAGCTTGCAAAAAATGGAGCCCTAATGCAGCAACCTGACACCCCCACTAGCCTATCATCGGCAAAATATCAGATTGACATGGCCGTAAAGAACTACCTGAAACAAATACGTACAGTAGCCGGCAGAGGCAAAAAGTGGGAGTCTCTTCTTACAACACCAATTTCACGAACCCTCAAGAGATCGACTGCGGTCGTGGAGTTCAGACTATGCGCTGGCCACGACTACCTCCAAGCCCATTTACACCGATTCGGCCTGGTGAATTCCAACATCTGCCCGCTGTGCAGTGGAGGAATGATGGATGGACACCTACCTGTCTGTCCTGAACTGGCGAACCTGCAAACGCGAACTTTATCCTGTCTGTACTGGGAGGCTCGCTGCCGAATGGCTGAACTGCCGAGAGCGGGGATTGGATAAAGTAAAGTAAGTAAGTAAGTACATTCAACTCCGAATGTAGGTCAAGATGAAAAAGATAGGAATATAAATATTACAGATGAAACAATGGTTACAGAGTCTCTGGGGTTCAATTAACTCCGACCTCAACAAAATGTAGTAAGTTCGATAATGATATAATGAGTTTTTTACAACAACAATTTAACATAATAAATTGTCGTTTTGATGTCAATGATATTAACATGAAGGAACAGAATAATAAATTTGATGCTAGATTTGACGAACAAAATAACAAACTTGAGACAATAAATAATAAATTCGATGAACAGAATGATAAAATTAAAAATAATTTTAATGAAAAGTTGAATGAGATCAGAGATGAAATTAAACAACAAAACATTAATATTAATGAAATAAACGAAAAAGTGACCGAATCACAAAAGAATATTGATGATAAACTAAATAAAATAAATATTAAAGTAATACAACAGTTAGATAAGCTTGGGAGAAATATTGAAAACAAGGAAATAACAGTAAACAAGGTGAGTAATAACGTTAGTTATAATGACGTTAACAAGAGTGATATATTATTGAATGAAAATAATAATGATAAATTGAGTAATAGGGGTAGTGATATTGAGAGTAGAAATTTAGTTGAGGTTAGAGTATTCAGTGATCATAATGGGTTAGAAAGGGAGTATAGAGATAGTTTAAATGAAGAGGATGAACAGGGGGCAAATTTTTCTGGGGTTAAATGTGAAGCAGAGATTTCACAAGTGGTTTATGGGGATAAAAGATCCTCACTAGGACATTTGGGCGACAATGGGTTGGCAGATGGTCAAATAAGTTTTTCGTGTTTATCTGGTAGGGCCAGATGGTGTTTAAATAATAAAGTGGTGTTGCCCTCTGTGTGGAGTGAGAATATGAAATGGTGTGGTATTGAAAGTGAGTATGAGCAAGATAGAGTTGTTCAGATTAAGCAGAGGCTATGAAGGGTTTTTAGGGGGAATAAATATTGAAAGAAATGATTATATTATAAACAATGTAGACTTACCTTGTGCAGCAGTAAACAATGAGTATATTGAGGATAAACATTTACCTGTGGGGAGAGTTAGTGTACTTGTAGTAGCAGACAATTGTGATAAGGAGGTAACTTATCTGGGTGTAACAATAAATACTGATGGAGACTTGACAAAAAATAATAATGCAGACATGACTTATGATAAAATAATAATGGGGGGTAACCCTGAGCATTATTATTATGGTACATTGGAAAAAATTAATTTTTATGGGTATTACACAAATGATATCCATATGAGACATATAAATAAAAATAAAAAATGTTATGTGATAGGAAGATTAATTTTCGACGACGGGGATTAGACAAATCATGAATGAACATTTAATTATGTGAGTAATGGTAATTACTTGGCTTATTTAGGTAATGTGGTGTGGTAAACAATAAAATTATGACGGAAATTTGTAAATAAATGTGTTAATGTTAAATGTATTGTGTCAAGATTATCTTGTTGTAATGTATATTATAGCTTATGTGTAACACATGTTTGTAATAAGAATGAAGGGTATAATAATAAATAATAACATTTTATTTTGCTAATTGCATTGTGTGTTTATATTAAAAGTATTTTAAATAATGTAACTAAAGAAATTGTTTGGATTTGAGTTGAAAGGAAACTGCCTTCAAATGTAAATTTCAGCAATGTATTTAAATATAAATGATTGTGAATATAAATATAAATTTAAATATATTGTGATTGAAATTGTAAAATCAATGGTAACTGATTACAATATTCAAAGGAAGTATTCAGTGGTGATGTAATCAGGAATGTTGAGACTGAGTCACTGTTTATAAAACAAGTCTTGGAGACCACTGTTGATGTAAACAGGTATGTTTACAGGTTGATGTTTACAGTCATGTGTTGGAGTTGATAATTATGTTTTATTTTGCTGAATCATTGCTAGTAGTAAATTCTATTAGGAAACAAAAGAAATACTAGATGTGTTGAAATGAAGGTAATTTTTTATGAATAACATAAGGAAATAACGTAGTGTTTTGATTGTAATGCAGTTAATATTTATGTGAGAGGATGTTGTTAATGTAGAATCATTTTGGAAAATGTAATTAAAGTAAATGAAATTGTTTTGAACAAATGAGATTGATATAATTAGGATCAGAATGATCACAGTTGCACACCACTATGTAAAAATTATCCCAATTAGCGCTTTCAAGCTTCACAGCCCATCGTCAGATTGGAATAGACACAAAATAAGTGGAAACAACCCCTTCACCCCTCTCCCCCACCATGCTCACACACAACAAGCTATAATATGAATGACCCTTCCCCACCCCCTAAACCCTGTCACACCATCTGTAGAGTTACATATTTTTTCTAGCAAATTCCTTGTGTTTCAGTGTTGTGTGTGTGTGTGTGTGTGTGTGTGTGTGTGTGTGCATCCTTTTAAACTACCCACTTCCTCTCCACACACGTGGGTCAGTCAACACCCTTATTTTAAAACATCCAAATAGTACTATGCAAAATAATTCTTAATATTATCTATCTGTCCTCTATCATTTACTTCTTAATCATGTTATAAAATATTTCTTCATTATCAAATTTAATTTTAATATTAATTAAATTGTCTAACCCTTTTTCTCTCTCTTTCAATATTTCTAACTCCTCTCTAAGCTTCCTTTCAACTGTGTTATTCACTACTTTTACAATTTCGTATTCTTCCAAAGGATTAACAAACTTATGGTTGTCTTCTATGAAATGTCTTGCATATAACGAATTGGTTGTTCTATTACCTTCTCCACGTTTGTGGTCAGATAACCTGCATACGAATTTCCGTCCTGTCTCTCCTAGGTACATTTTAATTTTAATTTACATTTTAAAATGTAAAGACTGCAACAAGGTGTACCTAGGAGAGACAGGACGGAAATTCGTATGCAGGTTATCTGACCACAAACGTGGAGAAGGTAATAGAACAACCAATTCGTTATATGCAAGACATTTCATAGAAGACAACCATAAGTTTGTTAATCCTTTGGAAGAATACGAAATTGTAAAAGTAGTGAATAACACAGTTGAAAGGAAGCTTAGAGAGGAGTTAGAAATATTGAAAGAGAGAGAAAAAGGGTTAGACAATTTAATTAATATTAAAATTAAATTTGATAATGAAGAAATATTTTATAACATGATTAAGAAGTAAATGATAGAGGACAGATAGATAATATTAAGAATTATTTTGCATAGTACTATTTGGATGTTTTAAAATAAGGGTGTTGACTGACCCACATGTGTGGAGAGGAAGTGGGTAGTTTAAAAGGATGCACACACACACACACACACACACACACACACACACACACACACACACACACACACACACACACACACACACACACACACACACACACAACACTGAAACACAAGGAATTTGCTAGAAAAAATATGTAACTCTACAGATGGTGTGACAGGGTTTAGGGGGTGGGGAAGGGTCATTCATATTATAGCTTGTTGTGTGTGAGCATGGTGGGGGAGAGGGGTGAAGGGGTTGTTTCCACTTATTTTGTGTCTATTCCAATCTGACGATGGGCTGTGAAGCTTGAAAGCGCTAATTGGGATAATTTTTACATAGTGGTGTGCAACTGTGATCATTCTGATTGTGATTTCAACCACTAACACAAATTTCTTCATTAAAAGATATAATTAGGGGTTGAGGAATTAAATTAAATTAAATTGGTAATTCAGGAATTAAATTAATTGAAAAGGTGAATTTTAATAATGAATTTAACTTAACTCTGGTTTGAATTTTGGATTGGAATTCTAAAATAAATGGTAGTTGATTAAAATGTAGTGAATAAAGTTTTATTTAATTGGAAATTTGAGATTAAAGTTATAAGGTCCATACAGTTTATTTTTTAAAGGTAATAATGCATTTTGTTTGTAGTATGTATCCTATAATAAGGTTGTTAGTATAAGATTTGTATTTTATGTAATCCATGTATGATTTTGGTGGGTGATGCATAGTGTATTGTAGAAAAGAACCAGTACTTAGCTAATAATGAGCTCGTATGACTAAGAGGAAACAAGTCAGTTGAGGATAGGGTATCATGGAAGGCCATGTATTGATATTTTAATTGAATGTTACAGAGTCAGGTGATACTGTGGCGGGTGCCTATCTGATTTTATGGTGTTAGGATCTCGAGCAGAGAAGTCCAGTAAGGTCGGATGGGTGCAGCCACAGTTGCCGGACTAGGGGGGGTAAGTACCCATGATTTTAATAAGGATTTAAGGGGGGTGGTGGCGCCATATCTTCACTGGTCATCTTACGTTTTAGGCAATGAGAGTTTTTATGCTTCGGCATAAAACCTCTCATTTGGGGGGGGGGGGTATTGTAACGGTACAGATTTGTATGCTAGAAAGAATAATCCAATTCAGTTTTAATTTGAAAGCAGTCAGCATTCACCTGTGAGGTGCCCCATTGTAACATACAATGTTATGGTAGACTGTTTATGTTTAATGTCTGAGTCTGCCCAGCCCAGACGTATTACGCAACCGCCTGCCAGCTCAGTCTCTGTGTAAATCACAGTAAGAACACTTCTTCACCAGTTTTGCATCAGACAGCAGTCGATTACAGTCATCTGCAAGTTAGTTAAAAACAGTGGCCTCGGACGTGTAAGATAGGCCATAAATAAATTCGGCCTATCCAGTACAACTATCAAAGTGTGTGAACTATATTGCGGTCAACACCTAAGTGCTCGAGGAAACTAAAGTCGGCCGACAAAATGTTTAAAAAAGTGTAAAGTGTAACTTGAAACCATGGTAAATTAAATAAGACGGAGTATGTCGCGGTAGTGAGAAAATTCATGAACTGTTGCAATAACATTTTGAAGTGACCAGAAACAGCTAACAACACGAGGTGGTGATGGAACTTATTAATGCCGTGGATTGTTAAGTACTCTTCATAACACTATCAGAACCATTCCATAAATCCATAAATTAAATACAAACACAGAGTTATTATAACGGGGTTTTAAAAAAGAAAAAAAGAGAAATGTAAAGAGTATGAGTGAGAGAGCGTTGCAAAGTGCTGGTTACGAAAATAACGCTATTGTTAAGTCATTTTCATATTAGTTTATATTGATTGATTAAATATTCATGCCTTCTTGTTTTTTATTGAAAGTGTAGTGTAAATGTAAAGTGAAAGCAAATATTGCATTAAAGAAAGCTAGTTGTTTTAGAATACGAAAAATTGGTGTTAGCGCAATTATTTCGTAACTCAAACCCAGATAACCTTTTCTGCAGCTGTTTTCGTCTGTAAGACCCTGGAGGAGAACCCGAAGGTAAGATAAGATTTTATTATTTGAATTAAATTAGTTAGTCTCAGTGACACCCGAATACAGGGACTCGATTATTTTATCATGTGAAGTAAATTATATAGTCTCAAGATTTGCAATAGTGTGGTTGTTTTTTTGTATCTATACTGTCCCTAATGACTTTTACAAGTTTTTTGGCTGCACGAACTCCTGGTGCTGTAGTAAAATTAACAAGGGGTTGTGACGGTACATACCGGGTCACAGGTATAACAGGGGTTCAGAGTTTTAATCAGATCAAATTTAGGAGTAAAAGCATTTTACTTTGTAATCCATGTGAAACATTGGCAGAAGAAGCTATAAGGAATTTGGGTGTGCCTTGTAAACAAGTGAATCAAAAGTTATTTTTAGCTGTGTCTAACCGGAGTGGCGCCGATTTAAACCTAAAGGGGCCTCAACATCGCAATTATCGACTGACGTCACAACCACAATGATGTCAAATCAACATTTTATACCTCTGGAACATAAGAAAACACAGTGCTAAAACGCCCAGAGGCATACGATATGACGTCGTCAATGTGGAAGGAGTATCACGTGACCCACAAATATATTGGCCGTACAGAGACCGCAATCATTCTGTTCCGCTCAGCACTTTAAACCGGCCGGTTGTATATAATTCAAGTCCGCGGACAAATCAGATTTGGAACCTTAAACCAGTTAAAATGTAATTCAACTACAGTAAAATCAGTATCAAGTGTCGACAGCCAGTGACGAATAAATTAAACAGTTTAGGACAATTATCGAGTGCAGAAGAAAGTAGTGGAACGAGCAATGGCGCCTCACAACGGATAACTCGTCAAGATAAGTACAAAAGACCTAGGCAACTACGAAATAACACCAATAATGATATTTTAAAAGTAATAGGGGGGTTTTAAAGAATGAAAGCGAGCGTGAATATGAAGTACTGTTGAGCCTTATTAAAAATTAAGTAAATGTTTTTGTATCTATTATTCATTATGTATGTTCATTAATGTGGTCTATGAATCACCAGAGATATGGGGCAAACCCCGTTAATGTTTTAATTGCAAATAAAATAATAAGTTCAATTTACAAAGACCACGTGTTAGTGTAATTTATTAAACGCTACTTCAGTCTGTTTGCGTCATTGTAATCCTCGCCTAACGGACTATGGTGTCTCTGAATACAGGTAAGAGTTGGAATGTCAAGATAGGTGGTATTTTGGGAGGGAAGTTTGAAAGTAAAAATAATAAATAGTTTGTAAATTAACAGGGTCTAATTGGTATGTTGCATTTGTGAATTTTGAGTAGACCTGTAAACATCGGAGCCTTAGCATTGTAGGGTTTTAGGTAGCGACGTGTACGTTCATTAAATAAATTTACGCATTCATTAATTTCCTTGTTTAAATTTTTAACGTAAATGTGTGTAGGATCAGACTTCAGAGTTATTATATTGTTATTTGAGATAAAGTCGGTAACCTTCATGTATATGATTCACTGTCCATGATAACGAGGGTTTTACCTTTGTCCGCTTTTGTGATACATGTATTATTCTTGATTAACTTTGTTTTTATCTGTTTCAATATCTTGAATTCCTTGGAACTGTTTGTGTATTTATTTGACATATGATGCAGACGATCATGTGAAGTACGCGCTTTTATAATTTTCTTAAACTTATTACTTATTAGGTAACGTGCCTCGTTTTGTAGTTTTGGATCTGGGATTGCTTTTATCGCCGTTTCGGCACTAATGATTTCATGTGCAATCTGGTTTTTATTAAAGTTAGGAGGAATACAATAATTTATGCCCTTATTTAAAATATTCAGTTCATCGGCATTGAAAGTTATTGAGGTTAAATTCGACACACGTGGATAGAAGGTGTGTTTACAATGGACGTTCGTGTCTCGACTATGTTTATCTTTTAAATTTTGCAACTTGTGTGTCTGTTTTATATATATATATTACAACGATACATATCAAATATAATTTATTTTGTGGAACCCTTTCGTTCATGGGGTGCAACAATTATACTACGTTACAACTTTATGTGTTATATAACAATACCTTTTATGTATGCAGGTTGTATAGCGATACCAGGTGTAACTATAATAAGAGTAGTAGATTTATGAGTAGTTAAAATTTCATGTTTATTGTTTTAACAAGCATTATAAATAATAAACATTGTTAATAATCTCCGATCAAGATATCACTCATTATTAAGTGTTTATCTCTTAAGCTATACGGTGTTACACACATTTAAAACACTCTTACATCTAGACATGTTAATAATCTTAATCTTGACATTTATTCAATGTGATTTACTAAAACAAAATAAAATTTAAATGTAATTTTAATTGAATTCATTTACTCAGATCTGACCTCAGCTTGCTCAGTCTATACTAATGTTTTTTAAAAATTAAATTCAAAATTATATTATTTACTCTTAGACTGGCATTTGTTTCATATTAAAAAATTAAATTATTCCTTTCTACAAAATGCAAATATCAAATCATTTCAATTATTTCACTTTGATAAAAAAAATATACTATATCAAAATTAAACTCTCTTTTTTTTCTATATTTCTCTATATGCGATCGCTCATTCTTACGACTAAAACATTTACCTAAGACTCTATTACATTCTTTCTAATTATAAACCTTTTGTTGTTTTAATTCATTGTCTCTTTATATAGTCTTTATGAGCTCTTTTAAAAGAATCATTTATAAATGCATTATGCATGTCACCTCGAGTTTTGATGACCTTACGACTTATTAACGGGGTCCAGCATTGTCCAGAGTTGGGTTTCCGTTACTCCTGGCTTGGTGTGGTCCTGGATATGTCCAGAGTCTAGCGTCGTTCTCCAGTAGTGTATGGTCCGTCCCAGAGAATTACTATCTGCTGCGAGGTGGATCTCGTACGGCTGTTAGGCGTTTCAAAAGCATCTCCTAACATCTAGCATCTCGTGTCGCTCTTGTAGCTTCTCTGTTGATACTCTTGCTGACTTAAACGGTCCCGGTACTCTACGTTTCCCATAATATTGTAAACATAATTACTGAATGTCTTTATTCGTTCATAGATGAGACTTATAACAAAATAAATTGTTCTGCCGACGGACAGCGTGTCCGACTGCAACTGTGTTTTGAAAAGAAGAGAAGGGTTTCCAGTCGAACCCTTAATTTATACCCTCTCGAGATTCCGCACCGGTTGGTTCCGAAATTGGCTGTTCCCGGCCCAATTGGGCCGAAACAGTTTAAGAAAAGTAACGTCCCGCAAGTGCGGACCGGAAGAGTTAATTTGTTCAGCCCAAGCGGGCGAAAATTATGTATCTTGCATTAAATATTTGTCTGCTGGTCTTCCATTATGATTGAAGATGTTGTGTAGGATGTATTAAATTACATTAAGAAATAAGAGAAGTGGACTGTATACGAATAGTTTAATAATTTGAATGATCACATTACAGCTGTAATAAATTGAAAGAAGGCTGGCTAATGCTGCATATTGAATCAATAATTAATACATTTAGTTAAGAATGAAGTTGTGGCGCTAGTTGGCCATGATAGAAAATAGTAAGGCCTAAGTCCTACATCTAATGTCGACACTAACTTGACGGAAAGGTCCGGCGAACCGAACGCCGAGATTACTGAATGTGCACTGGTCAAGTACGATTACGCGAACGTTGATGAGATATAAATCAGATTAGCCAACCTAGTAAAATAAAATCATCGCGCCACCGTCCATAAGCTGCCCGTCAAAAATCAAAAAGATTTTTTAATACATTCTTTAATAAATTATAATACATTTACAATTCAATTTGAAATAGTGGTGTTTTAATAATTAGAATCAGCTTCAAGGCTGAGTTGAACCTTGAGTTGAGATTAGATAACGGCAATCGGCCGCTAATTTGAGATAAGCATGCAGATAGGCGACTGTAGGCCAAGGTTTGGCAAACAGCTGTTTCATGTACCACTAAGTCTGGTTAACCAATATTACTGACACAAGTGCGCAGTACGTAACATTACAAAACATGAACGAAAAATACATAATATGCAAGTCATAGAGTTAGCTTAATGCTAGCTAAGGTCCGTAGACCTGTACAGAAGTTCATTACATGAATAAAATTGTTGTTGAACATGTTACAGTTGCATGTTTCATTGTATATTCAGGAGGGCGACATGTATCGACCTAAATACGCTATTCCTGAAGTTTCAGGAATTTACAATGTATGCCAACGTGTGAGCAAGCTAGATGCTGAATGTAGCCCAGATATGATGTGTATGTCATAATTTAAATAAAGAATTGTGCATGCTTACTTACAAAAATGAATAAAATATAAGTACAATATAAATAAATTAGACAAGGCAGTTACACACGGTAGACGCTTACAATAGTTTACATCGACACAATTTATGTGAATACAACAATAATAATTTGCATAATTACAAGATAAATAATTGTAATGTCAGCCAACAATACAATACTGAAATTACAGAAACAATTTAACAATTTAAGACATTCACAAAATAGTACATATTTATCAGCAACAATATAAAGAAATGAATGCATGGTTACTTGACAGCAAACATGCGAATATTATGTAATAACATTAATAAATAAGACCACCCAAAGACATGCAGTACACCCCATGAGATCAATGAACGCGTGACATAGTATGCCACAAAAATTAACATACAATACAAATATTAAGATATCACCAGAACTGTGATACTCAGAAGCGTGCCATGACGCAAAATTGACAAAAATATTGTGACAATCCATCACAATCATGTTGACCAAATGGTCGTAATAAATAATAAGTCAATGGCGGAATAAAGCCGCATTGTGCTGTAACCATAGTGTCACATCTCGTCTCGCGCTGGCAATAGACATAATTTATGTATTGGTCTCCGCAAAACACCCGTAGGCGTGCGAATGTCCACGACGCGAACCAAATTATCTGGGCCGGGAAATGTGGCGATGATCACGCCAAATTTCCAGGCTAATGGAGGCAAGTTGTCCTCAATGAGCAAGGCTAAGTCACCAATGGAAACATTATCTTTGGCAAACTTCCACTTGTGACGCTGTTGCAGCTGGTGCAAATAATCGCGAGACCATGCCTTCCAAATGCCCTGGACAAACCTCTGAAGTAATTGCCAACGACCAAGGCGAGAAACAGGAACGTGAGAAAGGTCTGGGTCAGGAATCGCAGTTAGGGGCGCGCAGATCAAAAAATGGCCAGGTGTAAGTGGCACCGGGTCATTAACATCCGAAGAAATAGCAAATAAAGGTCGAGAGTTCAGACATGCCTCTATCTGAGACAAAACGGTTGTGAACTCTTCGAAGTTTAGTATAGATTTGCCTACCACGCGCCGCAAATGAAATTTCAAACTCTTGATGCCGCTCTCCCAAAGGCCACCGAAATGAGGTGAGGAGGGCGGAATAAATGACCATGATATCCCCTGAGAGGATGTGAATGACTTGATCGAGGTGATGGCATCCTTATCGTGCCAAAAGTTGTAAATGTCATGTAAGATGGTGCGGGCCTTCCTGAAGTTCGTGCCGTTGTCGGAGTACAGTTGACTAGGTATACCCCGACGTGCCATAAAACGACGTAAAGCAGCTATAAATGCGCTGGCAGTAAGGTCGGACACCAATTCCAGGTGAATAGCCCTAGTTGCTAAGCAAACAAACAGAGACACGTACGCCTTAGTAAGAGTTCTAGACTTCTGCCCGCCATGACGAATCATGAAGGGACCACCATAATCAACCGCGCAAAATAGAAACGGCCTTGAAGGAGTGACTCTAGGGGATGGCAAGATGCCAAGCCTCTGAACCTGCTGTGTGGCGCTAAACCTGATGCACTTGAGACACTTACGAATAATGGAACGGATGACTAGCCGGGCATTAACAATCCACCAACGTTGACGCAGTGAATGATGCACGAGCTGCGCACCAGCATGAAGCAAACGAATGTGTTCGCGTTCGATGATAAGGCGTGTGACATGCGCCGATGGGGGTAGTACGATAGGATGTTTCGAGTCGTAAGATAACTGGGAATGCTGCAATCGTCCGCCCACACGTATCACTCCAGTGTCGTCAAGAAACGGGTCGAGAGAGGCTAACTTGCTTCTGATGGAAACAGAAGATCCGTTCCGAAGACAACTAATTTCGCCTGGGAAGTGGGTCGATTGAGATTGCCTTATAAAGAAATTAAGAGACTGATGAATTTCCGCAGGGGTCAGATCGCCCAAAAGCCTGTCCGCAGATGAGTGCCTAATATTTCTGATGAAACGAAAACAGTACGCGTATACACGTGTCAGCCGGTGTAACGAGGAAAAGTCCAACGATAAGTCAACAGCCAGGGTAGACATTAGCGAACGGTTATGTGTAGTTTTCTCTTCCGCGATGACTTCCGAAGATGATGGAGTGGCCGGTACGAAAGATGGAAAAGGATTAGACTCTGACGATTGAGACAGACAGCCAGGACCGTGCCACCAAAGCGAGCAATTGCGCAAAACGTCCGGGAGACACCCCCTAGAAATAATATCAGCAGGATTGCGTCGCGAATCAATGTGATGCCAGGTACAAGTTTGTGTGCGACACTGAATTTCAGCAACCCTATTAGCGACGTATGTTTTCCAACGTGAAGACTGCGCATGAATCCAGTAAAGAGCCACCATAGAATCGGAATACAAATGTACATCCTCAATGAATGAATGAAGAGCAGGAATAATTTTAGACACAAGTCGCGATAATAACAAACAAGCGCAGAGCTTGATACGAGGTAATGACACTTGGCGCAAGGGATCCATGCGAGATTTTGAACACAAAAGACGACAGGAAGCAGTAGCATCTTGATAAATGACTCGGACATACACACAACAGCCGAACCCTCTCTCGGAAGCATCCGAAAAACCATGCAACTGAACTGTAACCGCCTGATGGTTGCAACGAATAGATCGCGGGACCACTATTTTACCAATCAGACTTAATTTGTTACACAAAGAATGCCAATCCGACAGTGACTGACCGGAAAGCGGTTCATCCCAACTAAGCTTACAAAGCCAGAGTCGCTGCATGAAGTGTTTATACAAAAAGACAACTGGTCCGATTAAACCCAGTGGATCATATATTCCGGCGATTATTGAAAGAATTTGCCTCTTGGATATGCTATGAAGAACCGGAGATAGGTTGACATCAAACAAAAATGAATCAGCAGTGTTGTTCCAAAGAATGCCCAGGGTACGCACATTGTCCTGTTTATTTAGGGGTCGTGAAAGGTTGTGATGACTTGCGACCGCTGTGGGTTCATTTGATGCCCATTTGTGCAACGTGAAACCATATTGAGCAAGTAACGCACCTAGGTCGGATTTCAGATTAGTCAGATCGGGGATAGTGTCAGAACCGGTAAGTAGATCGTCTACATAAAAATCGTTAGTGATGGCTAAAGCCGCTTGGGGAAAGGAAGTTTGATTGTCTCTAGGAATTTGTAAAAGGCACCGTGTGGCCAAAAAGGAGGCGCTAGCCGTGCCGTAAGTTACTGTTCGCAGCGCGAAATGCTTAAGTGGTTCGAGGGGAGAGTCCCGCCACAAAATACGCTGATAGTGACAGTCCTCTTCAGCAACGCGAATCTGACGATACATTTTTTCGATGTCAGCAATCAGGACATACTTATGTGTGCGAAACCGCAACAGAATAGAGAAGAGCTCTTGCTGAACATTGGGGCCTACCAATAATAGGTCATTTAACGAAAGGCCATTTGTAGTCTTGGAGGAACCATCAAAGACAACGCGCAATTTTGTGGTCAAGCTAGAATGTTTAAACACGGCATGGTGAGGCAAGTAATAAATATTTGACGATCCTAAATTGATAGCGCCATGATCAATGGGTGTCATGTGCACAAGCTTCATGTATTCCCCGATAAAGTCTGCGTAGTCGCGAGCGAGCTTGGGATCGCACCTGAATCGACGCTCCAAGTTTAAAAACCTTGATTCGGCACTTGTGTAGGATTCAAGACTTTGGAGGATTATCAGACTTAAATGGGAGCGACACTATAAATCTACCCTCGTGGTTGCGCTGAGTGTAGCGCATAAAATGCTCTTCGCAAGCCGACTCGCCATTAGGGGTATCGCCGGGGATCGTTTCTGCCTCCCAAAATCTCTCAAGAGATTGCAGGATTTGGCTGTCATTGTTCCTTGCCAAGAACGAAACAGCAGGACCCTGGGTGTGGCAGTGCTTGGGCAGATTGCCGGCCAAAATGTAACCCAGTTTTGTCTCCTGAATGATAGGGAAGTTGGGTCCGCGTGTGTACTTATTAGCTAATATTAAATCTAGATAAAATTGAGCCCCCAATAGTATGTCGATCTGTGAAGATATATTAAAATCTGGGTCGGCGAGAAAAATTTTATTTGGAATGTGGAACCGGTTGATGTCAAACGATATTGAAGGCAGATTATGAGTTAAGTTAGATAAGACGGCAAATTTGGCCTCGAAACTATGTCTCTGATAGCGAGACCTAATACGCATAGAAACAATGTCAGTAGCGCAATACGCTGTGTTGCTTATTCCCGTAATCGGAATATTAGATCGGGTTAGTTTGAGGTGCAATCTTTTCGCAAATGATTTCGTACAAAAATTGATCTGAGACCCGGCGTCAAGAAGTGCGCGCGCCTTATGCCTATTGGCAGCCTGATCAATGACATATATAACTGCAGTGGATAAAAGTACATTGTTTTTACACTGTAATTTAAATGAGCAGTAGTTACTGCTGGCAGCTGCTGATTTTGGCACGTAATTAGCGTGCAGCAAGGTGTGGTGACCCTTTGAACAAATTTTACAAACCTGTTTACTTTTACAATTTGTTATCAAATGACCTGCTCTAAGGCAGTTAATACAACATTTATGGTTTGCCACCAATTGCCCCCGCTCAGCGGCACTTAATATGCGAAAATTATTACACATGTAAAGCGGGTGATCAGATTTACAGCACACACATGAATAATGCCTTGCCGTAGCATGATAACTCTTAAAGGTACTGCTGCCAGCAGTATTTCTTAAACTACATTTCTCAAACTTATTGTTTGGTTTTACACTAGGTTTATTGAATTGCTGTCCGGGTTCAATTGGCTTAGTATTTTCTAAAAGCTGTCGGCGCAAATTCAAAAAATGAGTAAAGTCTTGAAAACTAGGCAAGTTGTCAGGGTCTATAGACTCCTTCCAACGTTTTAAAGTGATAGGGTCAAGTTTAGTGGAAAGCAATTGTATAGTAATAAACTCAAATAGGTTTACAGACAGCTTCATTGCCGCCAGCGAATTAACAGAAGACGTTATAGTATTCGTAAACTCAGCCAAGCTTTGGACTGAGTCCTTTATTGTGGACTTAACCTGAAGTAGGTTCTGTACATAATATTTTGCTAATATAAATGGATTATTGTACCTATCGGACAGCAAGTTCAACGCTATTACATAATTCTCTTGACAAATTGGTAATGATTTAATTAAGTCTAATGGTTCACACTTCACCGATGAATGCAAGTAATGCAGTTTCTGTACTGGTGTTAAATCTGATCTTGAATGCACCAGATCATTAAGAATTGAATAGAAATGTTGCCACTCAAGTATGTTGCCTGAGAAGCAGGGCAAACTTATCGGTTTTAAATGCACAGGCGTCGATAGTACAGGAGGCACAGTCTGAGTATTAACAGTGTCAAGAAGTTGTAAAATGTTTGCCTCAGTTGAGTATATCATTTCCTCAACCTCGACTCGGTCTGCCTGAGCAGTGCTCACGTCTTTACTTATAAGCTCTATCTCAGACTGTACTTCGTCGTACTTCGAGGCTAAGCTCTTAAGACTTTCTAATCTCACAGTCAAAAAATGTTTTGTGGTTAAATTAATGTCAAATGAATTTACCACGGATTGTATCCGCACTATCGCGGACTTTAATCCGCCTCTCTTTCTGGTCAGCACCTTGAGGCCTTCCTCAGACATTCTTTTACGCACCTTATTACTGTTGCTGGTGGTACCTGGTCAGCGACGTCCCGCAGCGTCGGCTCCTTGATGATGATGGTGAACAGCTGGCAAGATGACCACCTTGAGGCACTGCAGCCGGCAGGAACTTGCTATCACGTTGCCTGAAGACGACGAGCGAAGTGGCGACGCAAATCACGCCACGGTCGCATTAGCTGACGTGCTAACCCGCCCGTGATGGCCAGAAAAAGATACAAAAGACATTAAGTGGAAATCCAGGTCCGGAGTGACCAAAAATATGGCTGTTCCCGGCCCAAGTGGGCCGAAACAGTTTAAGAAAAGTAACGTCCCGCAAGTGCGGACCGGAAGAGTTAATTTGTTCAGCCCGAGCGGGCGAAAATTGTGTATCTTGCATTAAATATTTGTCTGCTGGTCTTCCATTATGATTGAAGATGTTGTGTAGGATGTATTAAATTACATTAAGAAATAAGAGAAGTGGACTGTATACGAATAGTTTAATAATTTGAATGATCACATTACAGCTGTAATAAATTGAAAGAAGGCTGGCTAATGCTGCATATTGAATCAATAATTAATACATTTAGTTAAGAATGAAGTTGTGGCGCTAGTTGGCCATGATAGAAAATAGTAAGGCCTAAGTCCTACATCTAATGTCGACACTAACTTGACGGAAAGGTCCGGCGAACCGAACGCCGAGATTACTGAATGAATGTGCACTGGTCAAGTACGATTACGCGAACGTTGATGAGATATAAATCAGATTAGCCAACCTAGTAAAATAAAATCATCGCGCCACCGTCCAGAAATTATCCTGTCGAGACCTGCAGATCACATGCTAGCCCCCACTCCTGAACCTTTTCATATATTTGCAATTTTTTGCAAATGGCAATGTTTTGTTCGGAATCGAGATAGTACAAATCATAGCTAATTTGATTAAGCACTCACTGTATTAATTTGAGCGTCTTAGTGTAATTTGCATATTTTTGGCACATTTATTTCGCACTGACTTCGCGTAGTGTGTCCTATTAACGTCATCTTCTTACTGTGGATACGTATAAAATTTACACACACTTTGGTGCCTTTTGTTTGTTTATACACTAATTAGTTTTCACACAGTGAATTAAAATAATTATTTTAGTAATTAATTGGGGAGGGTAGCTGAGATTCCTGTCTGTACATGCATCACTAACACACACAAGATACACGCGTAACACACATACAATCGAGCAGGTGTTCTTTGCCTGTTGGAACAGGTTAATTTCTCCTCTAGTATAACAATGAAACATTTTTACAATCCCAGACCTGTCCATTTACCCCAAACTTATAATAATTTTACAAATTTTATATTTATTTAAATCAATGCTTAATACAGCATATGGCTGTATTGTTGCAATATATATATATATTCAATCACTTTCTGCTACAATCCATTTCTTGATGTATATAATACATTTAATATTTATAAATAAATTTACTTCAAGATATACCTTTTTTTCCTTATTAGGAACATGTTTCGGGTACTATCTTGTACCCATCCTCAGCCTTCCGGTTTTTTTGTCTGGTGAAGTACATATGTGTTGTTGGTTGACTATTATTATTGTGGCTTCCTGTTGGCTTCTGGTATTTCAAATTGGTTTTATTGTGTGTGATTGTGGTGTATGTGTTAGTTTTTTGTGTATTTTCAATGTTGAGTGCTTTGAATATTGTGTCATGTTTTGTATTGATTTGTATTTGTTCAGGTATTAGTTTGTTTTCTGTTTTGTGTTTGTATATTTGTAAATTTTCCCAAATGTTCATTATGGTGGCTTTGTGTGGTATATGTTTTATTAGTGTTACATTGGTTATGTCTGGGAATTCATGTCCTGTGTTTATTGCATGTGTGGCTAAATTGGATTTATATATTTCTGGTTTTTTGTATGCGTTTAGGTGTTCAAAATAATGTTTTTTCAGCTGTTTTTTTGTTTGTCCTATGTAACATTTATTGCAATCTTGGCATTCAATTTTGTATATGCCGTTAGTTGTATTATCTTTGTTGTGTGAGCTATTTAGATTTTGTAATTTATTTTTATTAGTTTTTTATGCTATTTTTATATCTGTGTTTTTAAGTAGTTTTTGTTAGTTTTGTCATTTTATTATTTATATATGTGAATGTGGCCCAACAACAACAAAAAACCCATTTTTTGTTGTTGTTGGGCCACATTCACATATATAAATAATAAAATGACAAAACTAACAAAAACTACTTAAAAACACAGATATAAAAATAGCATAAAAAACTAATAAAAATAAATTACAAAATCTAAATAGCTCACACAACAAAGATAATACAACTAACGGCATATACAAAATTGAATGCCAAGATTGCAATAAATGTTACATAGGACAAACAAAAAAACAGCTGAAAAAACGTTATTTTGAACACCTAAACGCATACAAAAAACCAGAAATATATAAATCCAATTTAGCCACACATGCAATAAACACAGGACATGAATTCCCAGACATAACCAATGTAACACTAATAAAACATATACCACACAAAGCCACCATAATGAACATTTGGGAAAATTTACAAATATACAAACACAAAACAGAAAACTAACTAATACCTGAACAAATACAAATCAATACAAAACATGACACAATATTCAAAGCACTCAACATTGAAAATACACAAAAAACTAACACATACACCACAATCACACACAATAAAACCAATTTGAAATACCAGAAGCCAACAGGAAGCCACAATAATAATAGTCAACCAACAACACATATGTACTTCACCAGACAAAAAAACCGGAAGGCTGACGATGGGTACAAGATAGTACCCGAAACATGTTCCTAATAAGGAAAAAAAGGTATATCTTGATGTAAATTTATTTATAAATATTAAATGTAATATATATATATATAATATTTCAAGCATAATAGCAGAAATATTCCTACAACACATAGACACTAAAAGACAAAATATTATAAAATCATATGATCCAAATGGCATATAGATAAGATATGTAGATGATGGGCTATATGTATCAAATAACAAAAACACAAATGCAGAGAACATACTGAAACAAATCAATAACATACGTCCTAAAATACAATTCACAGAAGAAAAAGAAAAACATAACAAAATCAACTATTTAGACATAACCATTACAAGAAACAACAACCACATACAATATGCAATATATAGAAAACCAACTTCTATCAACATCATTATACCTAACCATTCTGACAACCCACCACAACATAAAATGGCAGCATTCTATTCGCTATTTAACAGAATGTACAAAATTCCCCTAAACAAACAAGAAACTGACAAAGAAAGAAATATAATATACCAAATTGGTTATGAAAATGGATATAATAAAAATACTGTAAACAAAATAGAAAATAAAATCAAATATAAAATTAAAACTGAACAATTAAGAATGAATCAAAATGAACAACACATAAATAATAACAACAACAAAAAATGGGCCACATTCACATACATAAATAATAAAATGACAAAACTAACAAAACTATTTAAAAACACATATATAAAAATAGCATACAAAACTAATAAAAATAATTTACAAAAACTAAATAACCCACACAACAAAGATAATACAACAACTAACGGTATATACAAAATTGAATGCCAAGATTGCAATAAATGTTACATAGGACAAACAAAAAAACAGCTGAAAAAATGTTATTTTGAACAGCTAAACGCATACAAAAAACCAGAAATATATAAATCCAATTTAGCCACACGTGCAGTAAACACAGGACATGAATTCCCAGACATATCCAATGTGACACTAATAAAACATATACCACACAAAGGCACCATAATGAACATTTGGTAAAATTTACAAATATACAAACATAAAACACAAAACAAACTAATACCTGAACAAATCAATACAAAACATGACACAATATTCAAAGAACTCAACATCGAAAATACACAAAAAACTAACACATACACCACAATCACACACAATAAAACCAATTTGAAGTACCAGAAGCCAACAGGAAGCCACAATAATAATAGTCAACCAACACATATGTACTTCACCAGACACAAAAAACGGAAGGCTGAGGATGGGTACAAGATGGTACCCGAAACATGTTCATAATAAGAAAAAAATATCTTGAGGTAAATTCATTATAAATATTAAATATAATATATATATTGCGACAGATTAGTTTTGTTAAATTTTTATGTAATGCTAAATTGGGATGACCCACACTTTGTAGCGATAACTTATCTGCAACAACTAATGTGACTCAGTTTAAAGGGGATATCAGGTGTATCTGTAATAATAACTCTTTGTAACTTGTAACGGTATTTCAAATTTATTTAGTAATAATGAAATTTGTGCGCAAGGCACTTGATTCGACTTAAAAACATTCATTATTGCTTTGTTACTATATCGTAAGGCTCACGCTGTATACATCCTTACTGACTAAATATTCTATTCTAATAATTACTTTATTAAAAATATAATTTCCTGACTACTCAGTCAATTAGTGTGCTTCTAAATACATACATACATACATACATCCTCGGCGCTACAGCCCAGTCCGGGCCCTGGCCTCCAAAAGAAATCTTCCCCACTGGTCTCTACTCCCGGCCAATGTCCACCAGTTTGCTGCACCCAGCCTCACTGCCTCCTTACCAACCTGGTCCAGCCATCTTGTACGCGGTCTTCCCTTCCTTCTCCTTCCCATCGGGAAATAATTCATCACTCTTTTTGGGATTCTATCCTCCGCCATTCTCTGCACATGACCAGCCCAATGCAATCTGTTAATTTGTATGAGTTGCACGATCGGAAGATCTTTAAACCTTTCGTACAACTCTTGATTACGCAATCGCCTCCAAATGTCATTTTCCCTCACAGGGCCATAGATTCTCCTCAGTACCCTCCTCTCAAAAACGGATAGTTTCTGCTCATCTAGTTTTTTTACCACCCAGCATTCCGAGCCATACATCAGGACTGGTCTAATCAAGGTCTTGTATAGGGTGGCTTTTATATCTTTACTTATTAATTTAGACTTAAGATGTTTCACCAGTCCGTAGTAACACCTATTAGCAGATAATATCCATCTTTCAATATCTCTAGAGGAGTCATTTCCAGAGTCCACATATGACCCGAGATATGGAAAACCCTGAACCTTTTCAAATTCATAATCGTTAATGCACAGGGACAGGGCACGAGTGTTGGCACCTACAACCATATATTTGGTTTTGCTTTGGTTTATAACCAAGCCCATAGCCTTAGCGGACAACTCCAGTTCCCAAAAGGCTTCCTTTAAGCCAGATTTAGACCTACTTATGACGTCAATTTCATCGGCATAGGCCAGAAGCTGTACCTCCTTGTGAAATATGTGTCCGCTAGTTTGAATTCCTGAATCCCTGATGACCTTTTCTAGAGCTATGTTGAACAACAGACACGCTAAGGCATCTCCTTGTTTCAACCCATTCAATGTTTTTAAGGAGTTAGATAGATTTGATTGTATTCTTATTTGGCACTTAGAATTGGACATAACTACTCCAACCATACGCACCAACTTAGATGGTATATTCAACTCCTTCATAGCTCTATGTAGCATTTTCCGGTTGATTGAATCATATGCCGACTAGAAATCCACAAAGAGATGGTGAGTGGCCACTCCATATTCCAACGTTTTTTCTAGGATTTGCCTTAGTATAAATATTTGGTCTGTTGTTGACCTATTCCTAGTGAATCCACATTGATATTCTTTTATGTTTTCCTCAGCGTAGGGAAGCAGCCTAGAAAATATTATGTTGGACAATACCTTATACGCTGTATTAAGTAGAGAGATGCCCCTATAATTTTTACATATGAGCGGATCACCCTTTTTATGTATTAAACACACCACCCCATTGTTCCACTCATCAGGCATTACCTCCTCCAGCCATATTCGCTCTATGAGATGGGCAAATTCCTTTATGAAATCTCCTCCTGCGCTCTTTAATAGTTCCCCTGGTAAACCATCGGAACCTGCTGCCTTGTTATTTTTAAGCTTTTCTAGAGCTTCATACACCTCGTCATAGGATGGCACCAACTCCTCTCTATCATCCTCGAATTCTCCTGCTTCCTCTTCATTCTCAGATGTCTCCATCGAAGCCTCCCCAACTGAGCCTACCAACTCTTCGAAGTGTTCTGTCCATCTTCTGATTACGCCAGCATTATCACTCACAAGGCCACCATTATTATCCCTACAGGCATTTGGTCTAGGCTGAAATTCCTGTCTCATATCATTCACCTTCCTGTACATATCTCGGCTCAGCTTTTTACTCTTATATTCCTCTATCTTTTTCATCTGTCGCATCATATACTCCCTCTTTTTTCCTCTATGAATCTTCTTTTCCATCCGCCTGGCCTTCCTGTGTTCCTCTTGAACAGCCCTAGTGCATTTCCTTTGGATCATAAATTTGTATGTCTTGGTTTTGAAGTCAGTTGCCTCTTCACACTCCTTATCAAACCACTCATCTCACCCATGTCTCTTCTTCAAACCAACGATTTCTTCTCCCATGGTCACTAACATGTTTTTTAGATTAAGCCAGTGGTTTTCTATATCTTGTTCCTCACGGCATTCAAGTCTCCACTGTCTGATTTTCTCATTAGTAACTTCCTCTAACCTCCGTTTTATTTCTTCTTCCTTTAGTATTTCTGTATTGTATCTAACAGTCTTTATTCCTTTTTCATTTCTATTATTGGAGATTCTAGCTCTCAGTTTTGCAATTACGAGATAGTGATCGCTATCCATGTTGGCACTTCTATAAACTCTAACGTCTTGTAAGTCTGACTTATGGCGGCCATCCAATAGGACATGATCTATTTGATTTGGTTCTCCCGTCTGGAGAGATCCATGTGCCCTTATGTATGTCTTTGTGGTCGAAGAAAGTTCCTCCTATGATCATATTTTGACCAACTGCGAAGTTCAATAATCGGAAACCATTGTCTGAGTGTTCAGAGTGTAAACTATACTTTCCTATATTACTACAAGCATGGCTGCTTCCCACTTTGGCATTTAAGTCACCTATGATTATTTTTATGTCATGTCTAGGGCTGCTAGCATACGCATTCTCCAGCAAGTCATAAAAATCATCTTTCTCCTCCTCAGGCTTATCATCAGTTGGGGCATGCACGTTTATTATAGTATAATTAAAGAAGATTCCCCTAAGTCTTATTTTACACATTCTAGGTGTAAGGGGTTTAAAATCAATGATATTTGCTTTCATTCTACGGCTTACCAAGAAGCCAGTTCCAAGCACATGGTCCCGGTTCTGACAGCTGTAATACACCGAGTAGTCCCTTCGATCCATGATTCCAGCGCCAGTCCACCTCATCTCCTGCATAGCCAAAACATCTATCTTATATTTGAGAACCTCTCCTATTAATATCTTCAAGGCTCCAGGTCTGTATAAGGAACGCAAGTTCCACGTCGCAAGTTTAAAATCTTTGTCCCTTTTCCACGATCCAGTCCCAATTCCATTAATCCGTCCGGCTTTTCCTTTTTCTCTTGGTTTCATAACAATATTATTTTATGGGGTGGGTTGTTAACCCTACGCCCAACCCCCAACCTGGAGGACCAGGGGTTTTATGTTTAGAGTTCCCGTCTCTTAGATGAGTTGCCTTCACTGAGCTAACGAGTCTCATCCACCCGTCCGCAGTAGACCATACTCACTAGATCTATGGGCGCCGCCGTTGACATTTTTATGTTCTTCCGCCGCCAACCCCGCCATGCATCCTGCTGCCGACACACTACATCTTGGTAAGCCGGGTCCCTGATTACCTCAGGGCCACCTCACCCAGACCCCCATCTCTCGTTGGCTCGCCGACCCAAGCTGCCGAAGGGATTGGTTACCACAACCCAACCTTAGCATGGGTTGCTCGACTTAACAGGGCCCACCGCTTGTAGGTGAGAGTTGGAGTTGGAGAGGAGAGGCTAGTGACCAGCTCTTGTATGCAGGCCATATATTACGTGTCACTCCCCCATTTGAGCCCCGTGCATACAATCACACACAATAAAACCAATTTGAAGTACCAGAAGCCAACAGGAAGCCACAATAATAATAGTCAACCAACACATATGTACTTCACCAGACACAAAAACCAGAAGGCTGAGGATGGGTACAAGATGGTACCCGAAACATGTTCCTAATAAGAAAAAAATATCTTGAGGTAAATTCATTATAAATATTAAATATAATATATATATTGCGACAGATTAGTTTTGTTAAATTTTTATGTAATGCTGAATTGGGATGACCCACACTTTGTAGCGATAACTTATCTGCAACAACTAATGTGACACAGTTTAAAGGGGATATCAGGTGTATCTGTAATAATAACTCTTTGTAACTTGTAACGGTATTTCAAATTTATTTAGTAATAATGAAATTTGTGCGCAAGGCACTTGATTCGACTTAAAAACATTCATTATTGCTTTGTTACTATATCGTAAGGCTCACGCTGTATACATCCTTACTGACTAAATATTCTATTCTAATAATTACTTTAATAAAAATATAATTTCCTGACTACTCAGTCAATTAGTGTGCTTCTAAATATCAATGCTTAAATATCTTTTTAGATATTGTAACGAAATTCAAAATATTAATAGCTACTGAATTTATCTTTCTTTTTCAGTACTGATTTATAAAACTCTAATTTTTACTTAAGTGCTTTGCATTCTTTTCATTTATTTATACCCACGCCTTGGTTAACACCTGCAGTTGTATGAAATCGACATGTCTGAAATTGTCTCTGGGCTTTGTTCCAACACTCCTCGTCAATTTCGCTATTTCTTATATTTCTGCGAATTGCAGAGTCCTGTGAGTATACTCTTATACCCATCTTATAACTATTTTCACTACACATGTTCACTGAACTTTTGGACATTGTAACTTAACCCGTGCGATCTGTAGCAGTTTATTTCGCACTACACTCGTACAGTGTGTCCCTTTCACGTGGTTTTCTTACACAGTATGTAGTTAATTTTATTACATTTTATTGTGTCTTTGGATTTTACTCCTTGTTTATAGTTTATGAATAATTACGGAAAAACAGTAATTACGTAATTATTCATACTGGGGTGGCAAACTCACCTGCATAGACCTGCATCACACACATTCAAAATACTATTGTACACACTCTCAGTTATATCTGTGTGTGTGTGTGTGTGTGTGCGGACAAGTCGATTCAGATCGAAACACCTGTCCATATTTTTGTCTGAGCCAAGCTTGCAATCCCTGACATGCTTACTTCTAATACATTATTAATTATTTTACAAATTATTATGTATATTTAAATTTTTATATTCAATGCTCAGTACAGCACTTATCTGTACTGTCACAATATATATATATATATATATATATATATATATATATTGCGAATCACATCAGTCATGTATTTATGAACATTAAACTTTACGTTTTTCTGCAGTTAATTTATCGAGTCCCTAGTTCGGACGCCACTGAAGCTTTACATTTCTATTGTGAATAATAATTTTATTAAATTTATCAAAGCTTCGTTTTTCTCTTACGTCCAGGGTCGTATAGACGAAAACAGTTGCAGAGGGATTATTTGGGCTGAGTTGCAAAATAATTATGCTAACACATGGTTTTTTGGATTCTAATAAATTAGTTTTCTTTTATTAAACTGAATTATTTTCTTTCACTTTATATGTACACTAAAATTTCAATACAAAACAAGAATACATGGATATTTAATCACTCAGTATATACTACTACAAAGATGACTTAACAATAGCGTTATTTATGCAACCAACACTTTGCGTCGTCTCTCTCTCTCTCTCTTACATACTCTTTTAATTCCCTTACTGAGATCTCATTAATAAAGTATTTTAATTTTGAAATATTAATTTGTAAATGGGATTTATGCCTTAAGTAAAATTATTTATTTATTTTTTATCAATGAATTGTTCAGTACAGTTACCCATCCATCCAGTGTTCCTATTGTTGTTTCACCACTGTCTTCATTTAATACATTCCGAACTTTCTGATTTTATAGTCAACTTACACCAATATCGTTATCGTTCCTTAACTCGTACTTCACTGTTGGTTTGAATTAAAATAATACTCATTATTTAGCCGGCCGGCGATGTATTTGCTCGAGCTCTAATATTGTTGACCACTATATTGTTCACACACTGATTACTAGAACCCTTTACTGCCCTTTACTTACCCTAGAGCTCCTTTACTGCCCCGCGCGGCTCTGCTGTCTACTTTGGCATTCTAGCGATGACTACTGACTACTGTGGCCTCCTGATGAAAACTAGCTTGTGGCAATTATGTGTTTTTCTGTAATTCACAGAGAGACTGCGTTGCCAGCGGTTACGTAATACGTCTAGCCGGGCAGGCTAGACATAAACAGTCTGATGTTTTTAATAAACTTACATGTCTCTTAGTTAAACAGAGGTTCCCCAAAGGTTGTACACTGTATGAATTGACAACATTTTAAAATTCTTTACTACCCAATTCTGTACCGTTACAATACCCCCCCCAATGAGAGGTTTTATGCTGAAGCATAAAAACTCTCATTGCATAAAACCTAAGAGGATCAGCAAGGATACTTAAATTCACCCCCAACCCCCCTTAAATTCATACTAAAGTCATGGGTACTCACCCCCCTAGTCCGGTGGCTGTGGCTGCCCTTATCTGACTTTACAGGACTTCCCTCTCGAGATCCCAACACCGCAAAGCCGGACAGACACTAGACGTCTCTGCCCTGATGCACTGGCCAGAACAGGTACGCCCCACAATATCACCTGACTCTGAAACATTCAATTAAAATATCAGCAACTGGCGTTCCACTATCCCATATCCCCGACTGATTCGTTTCCTCTTAGTCGTACTGGTTCATTGTTAGCAAAGTACTGGTTGACTTTTCTCAAATTACTGGTTACTTATTTAATTTGCTGATATACTAATACAGTTGTTCTATATTCAGATGCAGTTACATAAGCAGGATACAACATAATAAACATTCCAAATAAACATCATGTTTACATTGAACTAAATCTTTCACCTTGGATTTTACATCAAATTACAAACAAAACATTACCACCTTATTCACTGCAAGTCAAAAATAAATTATTCAAATTTATTATATTTTCCATCTGTTACATTGATTAACCCAACTCCAATTATTTAAGTTCATGCTCCGACACTATCACAACAATTTCAATTCATCACAAACGTTTTACATTAGTCTCAAACAACCCGGTAACTGGACTACATAAAATACAATGTCCACATGGCAATATAAACTTACTGTATACTTACATCTAATACATATAAATTCCATACAAATTATATATTGGTACTTTTTTCCCTTGACAAAACATTATTCCCCGCAAAAATTACGAATTGATTACATATAATACGAGTAAATAATAATCACCTTACTATAAAATACATGTTACGTACACAAAAATACATTATTACCAGCTTACACCAGCAAAATACAATAATCACCATTAAATTCTTTTTTTATAACCCCCCAACCCCCTTTTTACCTTAACCCCTTATACCCCGTTACAATTGTGTAAATGACCTCACGGACAAGCCGATATCTGCCCATTCACACGCACTGACATCACATCAATGCCCTGGCTTGTAACAATGGCCAGCACCCATCCACACACACTATTACCCCTCTGGACTGTAGCGCCCAGTTGCCTCCACAAGGACTGAGGCGGAAGGGGTGAACATTTTTTTTGGCCAGCTCATTGTCCAGATGGTAAGATAACTTTCCTTTGTGCATGGCAAGATAGTATGATGAATCCTTCACTTTTGATAACCTATAATTGTAATACTGTTTGTAGTGTACTTATTATGTCTGGTTTTACATGGTGTCTTTTTTTCAGCTTGCAAAAATTCGAAGAAAAGTTGTGGAAAGTACATTATCCAATGTCACGTGGGAGGATGTGTGTTTCAGGTATTGTAAGACAGCATATAAAACATAATGAAAGCGTTTATTTTTGGATATTCTTGTCCATGATGTGTCCAAGTATTATTAAGAACTAAATATATTATTCCGTTGAAGAACACAAGAATTTTAGATAAAAATTTAAAAAATTTGTACCTTATTGCCTGAACTGGCCTCTGCTCATTACTGAGGCAGCCTCTGATGAAGCTTGCAATGAGCGAAAGCTAGTTCAGGTAATAAGGTAAAAATTTAAAAAGTTTTTGTCTAAAATATTTGTGCTCCACATCAGAATAATATATTTTAGGCCTCAAGGAATTGTTTAATTATGTAGAGGTTTATTTATATAATTTTAATTGAACAGTTATTTCATTAAGACTTATTCAGTTTTTTTATATGTGCTGTTCTGTGCTGCACGATGCGCACGCTCATGTGTGTTTCAATCTGATTTGTACTAGATTTGTCACATCAAAAATGAAACATCGTGTTTCCTTCATTTTCTTCGTTGATTTACAAGTTGTAACGGGACAGATCAGGGGAGTAAATATTTTCAGTAATTGTAATAAGTCTTAATTCATACAGCGTTCAACCTTTGGGGAACCTCTTTTTTAACAAAAATGCATACAATTTTATTGTGAAACACCCATCTGTGTTTGGGTCCGGCACCAGTGTGATGAGACAAGTTACCTAATCACCTACAACTCAGGACGTCTGTGAATTACGGAAAATGCGCAATTGTAACACTCCAATTTCATCAGGTGGCAAAAGTTGCAGAATTTGTTGGCCCAGCTTCTAGAACATTTCAAACCAGCCAATCAGAGAAGGCGTTATAAATTCTGAACGTTTCGTGCCCAACGCCCAAACGCCTTGTGCGTATGCAACCCACGGGAAATAACTGACGAAATAATTCTCAGTCGACACTCAGCTTCAGGACCGCGCAGTTCAGTAACCAGTGCTCGAGCAAATTAAAGTCGGCCGACTGTGAATCATGAGGTATACATGTTAAACAAACGTAAAAAAGTGTGATAAAAAACAGGTAACAATTAAACTAAATTTAAACCGTGGAAAACTAGTGTCGGAGTGTGTCAAAAGGAAGAAAGTGGTTAACACGAGGTGGTGCAACAACCCAGAGGAGCACGTGGCGGATGGGTAACTAACCATTGACCCAGTTTTAAGCAAATGATAATTTCCCGTTATAAAATGAAATTTTAAAATATAAATCAATAAATAGACCTCTAAGGTAAAGAGGGATTATAAAAGAAAGAGAGAGTGTGTGAAAGATATAAAGAGTACTGGTTCGCCTAATAGAAACATAATGAAAATGTAGTTAAGGAAAGTTGTTTTGATATATCACTGTTTTCTTTTATAATTATTCTTAGAGAATGTAAGATTGTAGAATGAAACTATATGATTTTTTTTATGTGATGCAAGAGTTGACTTTGGAACAGCAACAGAAAGTAGAGACAGTAAAAAATAATTAATATTTTATGTTATTAATCAACAAAGTAAAGTAAAGAAGATTTTGTTTAATAAAAGACAAATGATTTGTTAAAAGCAGAAACCTGTGTTAGCGTAATTATTTCGCCACTCAAACCTAAATAATCATCTCTGTGACCGTTCGTCTATAGAATCCTGGAGAGACCTGAAGGTAAGAAAAAAACGTAATTTTAGGTATTTGTGTTATAATACATAAAAGAGAATTATTTATTGTTACAAATGGCATCCGAACTCAGGGACGGCCTATATAAAAATATAGGCTAGACCTACTTTGAGTTACAGAGATGGATTATTTGGGAGTGATGGCGTTTTTGTAAGCGATTATAGATTGTGTTTAGGAATTGGTAACGTAAAACCATAAGTTAAAGTTAAAGTTTGTATAATTGTATATGGAAGTTATAATAATATAAAAGATGGAAAATAATAGTAATGAAATTGGTCTATCTGACTCGACAGTTACGAGTGAGTTAGAAGGTTATTCAAGTTATTCAGGTTATTCAGTAGAGAAACCGGGTTAAACGAATCAGCTGATTCAGGAGTTCAGATAGCAAACGACAATAATGTAACTGATTCAATCATAATTAGTAATGCGGGAGGGAAATCTACTCCCGTGGTAACAAAAATAAAAGAAAGAATTATTAATAGATGATCTATTTAACCTTATAAAAAGTAGTTTCAAGGAACAAAAAAGTGATAATGAGGTAAAATTTAACGAAGTAAAGAGTAATTTTAATGTAGTAAATAGTCGTTTTGACATAAATGATGTTAAGTTTAATGAACTCAAAAATGATATCAATGAACAGAAAATAAAATGTGAAAGTAATTTTAATGAATTAAATAAACGCTTTGATATAAATGATGTTAAGTTAGAAAGTAAGTTTGATGAACTGAAGAGCGATATTAATAACATGAAGCTACAAAACTTTAATATTGATAGATGCAGTTATTAAAAGGTGCTGTAGAAATGGTAAATAATGCTAGCATTCAATCTGAATGCGTAAATAATAACAAGTTTAATCTAATCGAACAAAAACTAATTAATGTCAAAGACGAGTTAAATGTGGCGATAAACCAAAAACTAGATAGTGTTAGTGAGCGAGTAGTAATTACCCGCAACGCAGATAGTGAGATTGAGTTAGAGCTATTTAATTGTGACAGTAGGGGGGTACACACTATGCAATTTCTAAATAGAGTAAAAGATTTTAATCAATTCTGCAATAATAATTGGCAAGTGAAATTATTAAAAGTTATGAAAAGTTTTAAAGGAAGCCCCACGGTGTGGGCAGAAGTGCATAAGGTAGATTGGTTAAATTATCAAAGTTTTGAAAGAGCTTTTAGAAGTAAATATTGGTCGGAGGAGGAACAAGAAATATTATGAAGTAAGATCATGGGGCCCGGTAATTTTGAGGTCCACGGGAGTAACGTAACTTTGTACGTAATGCGATTATATAATGAGGCAAAATATTTAGAGCCACCGCTAGCATTCCGATCATTCATATGACATGTAAGTAAACATCTTTCACTAGAAATACAGATCAATCAGATGACATGGGAAGTGGTGGATATAAATGAATTAGAGCACATTTTGGACATATTCCAAAATATAAGAAACCATGAGATGGGTAGGCGTCCGAATCCACCAGCGTCGCACACAAATGGAAATTATAATCAATTCAGGGGGACACCAACTGCATATAGAGTGGCGAGGGGATGTAATAATAATAATAGAGGCGAGGATTGACAGTGTTCAGAGTGCCATTTTGAAAATTTCCCTATAAGAACAACCTGTTATAGATGCAGCAAGGCAAGAAATTGCCAACACAACGTACCGGTGGCCAACCAATACAATCAGCACCAGAGAGGAGCAGGCAGTAGCAGAGGAGCACCAAGAGGTAGCGGAAATCCGACCAGAGGTTGTGGTGGGTACCCAGCAGGCTGTGTCGACGTCCAGCCAGAAAACTAGTAAGGACAATTGAGGAGGGGACCCGACCATTGTCAATGGGCAGCAACGGGGCCCAGGAAACAAGTAACTATCAGAGTAATGTGATCAAGACCGATATAGCGAGGGAGTTATTGGAGGAAGATAACGCAGAGGTTATGGAACCCAGGACTGATTAACTGAGGTAATTGTCACAATGGAAGGTAAGAATTTTAAAACATTAATAGACACAGGGAGTGCAATATCAGTTATTTCAGAAAACGTACTGGGAGAATTAAAAGAAGTGAATAAAAATATACCATCATTACCAGTTGCGGGGGTCACAGTAATGGGAGTCACAGGGGTTAGAAGTAAGAGAGTAACTAAGCAGGTACAGTTAAATATGTTAGTAAACGGCATTGAGTTTGAAAATACATTCTTAGTAGTCAAGGGGTTGAGCTTAGAGGTAATGTTGGGAAATGGTTTTTTGAAGAGACACAAGGCAGTTATTGATTTTAAGAAATGGGTAGTCGAGTTGGATAATGAAATTGAATCGGTTAGTGTTAATTTTAAGCAGGTGCTAGATAGTATAAGAATTTTGGGAATAAGGGTAGTACACAAACAAGTTGATAGGGGGGATACAGAAGCGAGGGTGAATGCATGTAGAGAGAGTGTGGGAGAACAGGGCGGATAAATTTTCTAACGAAGGTGGAGTTGTAGGGAGACCCCAACGCGAGGAGTTGTGGGCAGTAGTGGACCGTTATAGAGGAGTGTTTGCAGAGTTACCTGGAAGGGCCAGGGACTATGAATGTGAGCTGAAGGTACGGGAACATACACCTTTTATGCAGAGAAGTTATCCGGTGCCGTATTCGAAGAGGAGAGCGGTTCAAGTAGATTGGATAGAATGTTGGAGGGAGGTATAATTGAGAGATCGGTGTCCCCTTACTCAAATCCGTTAGTGGTAGTCATCAAGAAAGATGGGAGAGTGAGGTTGTGTTTAGATGCCAGGAAGATAAATCAAATCATAATCCCTGACAGAGAGTCACCTGAGCCGATAAACGAAATTTTTCAAAAGTTCAGCGGCGTTAAGTATATGACGTCATTAGATCTGACAGCTGGGTACTGGCAGGTCCCATTAGCGGTGGAGAGTCAGAAATACACTGCCTTTCTCTTCAACGGTAAGAAGTATCAGTTTAAGAGATTGCCGTTTGGGCTTAACACTAGTGTAGCAAGTTTCATTAAGTGTTTGAATGAGATATTACAACCTAAAGACATAGATTTTTTAACGGTATATGTTGATGATATATTAATTGCTTCTAGAATGTTTTCTGAATATGTAGAACATCTAGAATACATATTGAATAAATTGCAGAACGGGGGATTAACAGTCAATTGGGAAAAGTCAAAGTTTGTACAGACAGAAATATATTTTTTGGGTTTTATTATTACACCGGAGGGGATTCTAGCTAACCCAAATAAAGTAGAGGCTATTATGCGTTTCCGTGAACCCAAAAATATTAATTACAGAGTTTTTTTTGGTTTTATGTAATTTCTATAGAAAATTTCAGAAGAATTATGCGCAGATAACCTCAAAGTTAAGTTCAGTGCTACAAAAGAACAAACAGTGGGGCGGGGGAGAGAGAGAGAGAGGGCTGCATTTAGGGAAATAAAGGAAAAATTTTCACATATGATAATGATGAACCATCCTGATTTTCAGAAAACCTTTTATCTACAGACTGATGCCAGCAACGTCGCCCTAGGAGCCGAGTTATGCCAAGAAGACGACAACCGAGAGCATCGAACGATAACTTTCGCAAGCAGATCCCTTTTGGCCGCGGAGAGAAATTATACAACGACGGAGAAGGAGCTACTCAGTATTGTGTTTGCTGTAGAGAAGTTCCGGACGTACATTTTAGGGAACAGGACAATTATCAGGACGGACCACAAGGCGCTGTCATTTTTAAACACATGCCGATTGACTCACAGCCGGTTAACCAGGTGGGTACTAGCCCTTCAAGAGTACAACTTCTCTTGGGAGCACATTAAGGGGACAGAAAACAAAATACCCGACACTCTTTCCGTGGTAGATGTTGTAGAAAACAAAACAGGGCGGGACTTAAAAGAAATAGAAATTTTTCGGTTAAGTAGGGAAGATAGACTTTTCGGGGAGGCGTTAAAAGATATCAAAACAATGCAGAGATCAGATAGTAAATCGGGGAAAATAATTGCCAGTCTGGAAGCTGGTTTAGCTTGTTCTGAATATAATCATTATTTTCAAATATATCAGGGAATTTTATTCAAGAAAGAAGAGGGGCGTGAGCGTGATTGGAGATTGGTCATACCGGAAGGGTTAATAGATTAAATCATATGGGATTGTCATATCAGGTACGGGCATTTCGGGGCGAAAAAGTGTACAAACGTATTAAAGGAGTCGTGCGTTTTAGTAAGAGGAAAATAAACATTAGGCGAACAGAGTAAAATAATTATGTGAACTAAATGTTAAACTATTATTTTGTACCTGTTATTTTAGATCATGAGTAGAGACATTGTAACGGTACAGAATTGTGTGCTACCATAGTTTTAATTCAATTCAGATTTGAAAGCAGCCAGTATCCACCTGTGAGGTGCCCCAGTGTAACCAGCAACATATACTGTTATTATAAATTGTTGATGTTTGGAGTACAGCTCAGACATATTACGTAATAGCTTGCCAGCAGCAGTCTTTGTGAATCACAGGAAACAGAGTTCTTCATTAGTGTCAGCATCAGACAGAAGCAGCATACAGTTCAATAAGTTAAACTTTATATCAGTGGCCTCGGAAATTTCGGTAGGTCGAAGCGGAAAGAGTAGCCTAGACCTACCGAAACGTATGGAAACTTCAATGAAGAATACTATAAAGACACAGTGAACATGATACATGATGAATTCTCAACGTAAAGTAAAGTAAGTGAACATGCAAGTGTGGTGTAAGTGAAAGTGTATGGGAAAATGGCAGCATAAGTGGAATAGTGAGAAAAGAAGCACAGTGAACACATTGGCCAGTAAGTTTTTGACCTTTAGAACAGTAAAGCGCTTAGTAAGAGGGGGGATAAAAACTATATGTAGCAATTGTAAAGAGTGAGAGAGTGTGTGTGAGGGATAAGGGGAGCATTAATCCATCAAAGTACTGGTTCCTAGCTAAAAGTAGTTGTTTAAAGAATCTTGATAAAGTACGTTTGTTTCTAGTTGTTGAAGGGAGTATGATATTGTGAATAAAATAAGATTTGTCTTAATATAAAACATGTGTTAGATTAAGTTATTACGCCATAACCATTTCCTATTCTGTGCTGAAAACCTCGTCTAACGTTCTTTGGAATTTTCTGAGTGTTAAGGGTAGTTAGATAGCGGGATTATGTTACAATTTTTATAAGGGCAAGAATGTTAAAGTTTACATATTCATCTAAAAAAATATGTTGGTGACCTGGGCATTAATAAGGTAAGTTTAATGGGGATAATGACGGTAAGTGAAATTCTGGCAGCAGTGAGCAGTAAGTATTATTCTGAAATCTTCTGATGGTAATATATTTAATAAAATGGTAAAAATCAGTACCTATACAACATAATGGATTATAATGTAACCATTGAAAGACTTAAATTGAAAATTGAGATGAATGATGTAATGTTTGTAAATTTTATTTAAATTCAAAGGTGAAATGTTTGTGTTAATATAATATTAATAAGGCTCATTTTGAGTTAAGGTATTTGCGAACCAAGGTGTTTATTTAAATTATGATGTAAATATGTAAAGATGAAAAACCTGTGTTTAACATCTACGTTTCGTACGTAGATGTAACATCTACATCTTCGAATCTATGTTTAACAGTAGATTCCCCATTTTAATGCGGTCACGACCTCACTGAACCATGACCGTGGATGTACTTACTCTATAGCAAGCCATGAACAGAATTATTGTTACCGGACCATGGTTTGTCTTTTGCTAAACCGGTGAATTGTGAAACTTAATTGGGACGTAATTTAGGGGAATCTGCTAAAATTTTGGAGCAAAGGCTATGTACCGAAAGAGGTGATAGACCGCTTAAGGGCTTATGAATAATTAATGCAGTAGGATTACTGGTATCAGGTACACCAATCATACCGAATTTTATTGTAACGCCAAAGCAAGGACGGGGTGAAATAAAAGAAAAAAATGTTCACCCCTTCCGCCTCAGTCCTTGTGGAGGCAACTGGGCGCTACAGTCCTGCGGGGGGGGGGGGAATAGAGTGTGTGGAAGGGTGCTGGCCACGTTACAAGCCAGGGCATTAATGTAGCATTTTTGTAAACGTGTAAATCCCATATATCGGCTTGTCTGTGAGGTCATTTACACCAATTGTGACGTGGGGTATCAGGGGTTAAGGTAAAAAGGGGTTGGGGGAATATATATATAAAAAAAAGTTGTTTTACTCGTATAATATAAGATTGATTTTAGGATAGTAAGAACTTTGTTTTTATTGAATAATTGTCAATATAATGAAATGCTTTTGATAAACAATGACCATGGATACGACATAAATATTATATAATTTTGTATTGTTGTCACTTTGTTATTACAATTTCATAATAATGTACTCCTGTGTGTTAGGTTAAGGTGGTTAGGTATATTGTGTTTTATTGAATTAATAGTCTGTTTTTGTTGTTGAATAATTGTCATTATGCAATGATGAATTTTTATAATGGACTGAAATTAAATTGAGGCAGAATGTTTAACAGAGATGAATCATGGTAGTTAGTTTGAACATTTTATATGAAGGTTATGCTTAATGGTAAATAATTGTTATTATGAGAGGATTTAATTAATTTAAAGTATTCTGAATATCGGAATTAAAGTAATTGAAATGCTTTATGGCATTTTGAAAAAAAAATGGAATTAAATTAATTTGTGACGATTTAGTTAATTTAAAATGTGGCAAAAGATGGAAATATGGGTAATAAAGTTAAATAATTTATTTTTTATTTGAAATGAATAATAAAAGGAGATAGTTAACATTAAATGATTGAAACGTTTGGCTCCATGAGGTAGTGATTTTGATATGATATATATTGTATATGAATCGGTATTTGTGTTCAATGTAAGTATGCGTGTAGGATTATGTTGTTATCATGTACATTGTATTGTATGTAGTCAATTTACAGGTTTAATTAATTTTGGTAATATTTTATTTTAATGGAATTTAATATGGACAGTATGTAATTTTATGCCTTTTCATAATAAAAATTAGATTAATGTAAATGTTTAAAAGACGGAAATCATGATGATACGTTTGAAAATTTTGACATGAAGGTTATAATAGATGGAAAATGAATTTTATAATGAAATTGGATCAATATGAGAGGATTTAATTAATGTAAATGTTTTAAAATAATGTAATTAAATTAATGGGAAATGTTTGGATTCATTTAAAAAGGAAACTTTGATAATAATTTTGAGAAATCTATTTTGATTTGAAATGAATAATAGATGGGAAATGATTAAAAGCTTTTGATTAAAATGTTTTAATTGAAAATCATAGTTGGAGTTATAATGTAACCAGGGGAATATGTAGTAGAAGATGGACATGTAAACAGTAATTTTAATTTTGGAATCTTAATGGGAGTTGGTAATTGAATTTTGAGTTAATTTTGGGAAGTTGACCTTTTTTTTTGATTTCTTGGGTTAATTCGCCAGTATGTGTCATGGTTGCTAAAGATGCAAATATATTAAGGTATAAAGTGTATCCTGTTATATGAAATAAATGAATAAGAAATATGTTGTGTTAGCATAAGATAGAATAGAAGAAGCAGTACTTTGATAAAGGCAAACCAGTACGAATAAGAGGGAATTAAATCAGTTAAGGATATGGAAAAGTGAAAAGCTATTTATTGATATTTCGATTGGATGTTTTATAGTCGGGTGATACTGTGGGGCATACCTGTTCTGGCCGGTGCGTCAGGGCAGAGACGTCTAGTATCTGTCCGGCTTTGCGGTGTTGGGATCTCGAGAGGGAAGTCCAGTAAAGTCGGATAAGTATTTAAGGGGGGTCATGGCGCCATATCCTTGCTGATCCTCTTAGGTTTAGGCAATGAGAATTTTTATGCTTCGGCATAAAACATTTCATTGGGGGGGGGGTATTGTAACGGGACAGATCAGGGAAGTAAATATTTTCAATAATTGTAATAAGTCTTAATTCATACAGTGTTCAACCTTTGGGGAACCTCTTTTTTAACAAAAATGCATACAATTTTATTGCGAAACACCCGTCTGTGTTTGGGTCCGGTGCCAGTCTGACGAGACAAGTTACCTAATCACCTACAACTCAGGACGTCTGTGAATTACGGAAAATGCGCAATTGTAACACGCCAATTTCATCAGGCGGCAAAAGTTGCAGAATTTGTTGGTCCAGCTTCTAGAACATTTCAAACCAGCCAATCAGAGAAGGCATTATAAACTCTGAATGTTTCGTGCCCAACGCCCAAACGCCTTGTGCGTATGCAACCCACGGGAAATACCTGACAAAATAATTTTCAGTCGACACTCAGCTTCAGGACCACGCGGTTCAGTAACCAGTGCTCGAGCAAATTAAAGTCGGCCGACTGTAAATCATAAGGTATACGTGTTAAACAAACGTAAAAAAGTGTGATAAAAAACAAGTAACAATTAAACTAAATTTAAACCGTGGAAAACTAGTGTTGGAGCGTGTCAAAAGGAAGAAAGTGGTTAACACGAGGTGGTGCAACAACCCAGAGGAGCACGTGGCGGATGGGTAACTAAGTGTACAGAATACTAATAATTGACCCAGTTTTAAGCAAATGTTAATTTCCCATTATAAAATGAAATTTTAAAATATAAATCAATAAATAGAGATCTTTAAGGTAAAGAGGGATTATAAAAGAAAGAGAGTGTGTGTGAAAGATATAAAGAGTACTGGTTCGCCTAATAGAAACATAATGAAAATGTAGTTAAGGAAAGTTGTTTTGATATATCAATGTTTTCTTTTATAATTATTCTTAGAGAATGTAAGATTGTAGAATGAAACTATATGATTTTTTTTATGTGATGCAAGAGTTGACTTTGGAACAGCAACAGAAAGTAGAGACAGTAAAAAATAATTAATATTTTATGTTATTAATCAACAAAGTAAAGTAAAGAAGATTTTGTTTAATAAAAGTCAAATAATTTGTTAAAACCAGAAACCTGTGTTAGCATAATTATTTCGCCACTCAAACCTAAATAATCATCTCTGTGACCTTTCGTCTATAGAATCCTGGAGAGACCTGAAGGTAAGAAAAAAACGTAATTTTAGGTATTTGTTTTATAATATATAAAAGAGAATTAATTGTTATAAAGGATGTCATGTCAAACAAACTGTACCTACAAAAACCTTAGTCAAACAGAAATGGTAAAAACCGATATGAACGTGGTTTCTATGACAGGTGTAGCCATGTGGAAGGTCATGTGAGACACATCTGCCTTCCATTATTGCCTCTTATCTTTTTGTCCAACTTTCTACTAATAAAATCTGTGTAATAATACACCACTATTAACTAGTTTCTACCTAAGAGGGGACGGGCTTCAAAATTTGAAAAACGAATCATTTTTCTGTTTTTTGTATATTATGTGTTGGATTTTTCAACAAAATGATGCGCCTGTAAATTTGACTGGCATAAGATCAAAAGTGTTAATAGCATTGCAAGAAATATATCTAAAAATATAGAATAATATAATAAATAAATGTAAATACAAGTATACAGGCGTACCCATGCATTTACAGTGTGAAGTTAAAATATAACAAATATATTTGTTACGCTTAGCTTTTATGTGGGTCCAGGACCCATTGGTAAGTGATTTGTAAGACGATTAAATGCTTTTATTTTAATCGAGTGTTGAATATTCCAGGGTACCAGTTGTTGAATTGAACATGAGGAAAAGAAAATCATTGAGTAATGCATTAAGTAGTGACACTGATTTAAATATTATAAGAAAAAGAGCAGTAGACAATGATCTGGTCGGTGAAGATGAGGATGAAAAACTGCTAGACCAGGTGGATTATTCCATATTCAGTTTTGACCCAAGCATTTTACTTAGTACAGAATTATTTTGTTCAATTGTACGGAGCTTCAGTACAGGGTGTTATGAGCATAGTATACTCGAATTCTGGAAATATGATGAAGAAGAGTTAGAAACGTTAACAAAAGAGCAAGTAATTTTTGCTCTGAACTTTACAACTGTCAGGTAGGTTATCATGTTTCAGCTTTAAATTTTTAAATTATACTGAGAGATAGATAGAGAGAGAGGGGGAGAGACAGGTCTATTTATTTAAGAAATATAGGCAAGTAGTTATTGAGGAATACTACCGGCATCGTATGGTAAACATTTTGTGAATATACAGTACCGTACATTGTTTATATAACGGCACAGTTAATGTAGGAATTGGTTCTCCAATTTCTCAATCATAATATTTTCATATTCTGTTTTTCAACAAATTGAAATTGTTTGTCACCTTCAGAAAAAAAAGGTAAGCTTACACAATTATTAAAATATACAAATGTGTAAAAATGACCAGTAAAACCAAATTCAGAGGGCTCTTCCACTGTTCAGTGTTACACGTGAGTTAAACTTGCACATAATATAAATTAAAAAAGAGCTAGATTCAAAAAAAGGGTAAAGGGTTGTGGAAAAAAAATCTTCAGCCAAGATTTGCAGGTTTGTGGTGATTCTTTTTTGTCTATTGTTAATCATTTTGTTTGGGCTTAGTACCTTTTGTTCAGAAGGTGACCAGTGATTCATTTTGATAAAAATATGAAATATGGAAATAATACAATGTAGGAAGTCAAAACATATTCTTTAAAGAGGCATTCTTTGTCTGTTTATTCTTTAAAGAAATTGATAAAATTATCCATGATTAGAACTTGAATTTAGGATGTGTTACTATCTAGAGAATTATAATTATTAATGATATGGATAGTTATAGGCATAATAAATATGGCTTTTAGGATATGGATTAAAAGCGTGTTTTATTATATGACAGCATGGTGTATTTTTATTTGACACTATCATTTGAAATAGAAATTATAGCATATAATTGTAGCATTAGCAGAAGTAAAGTATATTGTATAAATAAATTTCAGAATTTTTTTATTCTTATGAGCCCCTGTGGACTATGTTTGGTTCAGCTGGTTCCTCTTCCTCTTCTCCCATATCTCCTTCACTCTTGATCAATGTCTCTCTCTCCTTTCGTCAGTCCAGATGGCACCTGTCCTCTTGGGGTTTTCCTGAAAACCATGGGCATTTTTTAATTTCTTTTTGGGTGGTAAGCATTCTTCAATGTCTTCTTGAGTAATGTGGAATTCTTTTGTATCTTTTTCTGTTTCTTTGAATCATCTATTGGGCATTTTGAGCTTTCTGAAATAGTTAAAAAGTTTCCCTGTTAGTCTGTCAGGATTCATTCTTTGAATGTGTCCGTAAAAAGTAATTCTTTTTCGAGTTAAGTCTAAATTTCAGATTGTTATTATTATTATACAAATAGTAATTAAGTAAAATAATTTACATTAGTTATGCTTTATGTAAGCAAATCTGTACTGTGTTTGTTGTTTACATTTATAGTCCAGTGTTGGGACTGAACATGGAGTATACTCATTTACTGGGTGGAATTGAGCGCAATGCTTCTGGTGTTATAGTTAAAGCCAAGTCTCTGCTGTCATTGTGGATGGTACACGTCAATTTCTCTGCCGTTAATATGGACGAAGTTGGAAACGATGGCGGCACAGCTGATTGGGTAAGGAACACAGATTGTTTGTATTAAATGTTTTGACTTTGTATGTTTTGCCAAAAGTACTTTAAGTGAATGTATTTTCATTTTGCCAGTATATTGGAAATGTCAATGAATGAATAATGTTTGATAAACATATAACACAGAAACTGAAATAAGTTTTTACGAAATAATAATCTTTTTTAGTAAACTCAGTGGTAGTTGATGGGGTGTTTGCATCATATACCTCTCTGGTTGTTCTTCATCTTTTGTCAGTAGTATGTGCAGCCATACACAAACTTTAGTGAGATTTTCCTGTGTTTGAAATTCATGTATTTTCTATGAAAGTTAATGTTCCATGTAGTATTTAGATTCAGTGTGCTGGGATCTGCTGAGACTGCCCCCTGTCTCACTTCGCACTTTTTAGTTGAACTTTCCTTTTTTCTTAGTTTTCATTCACTTTTATTGGGTTTTCTCTTGATTTTAATTTTTATCAGACTTGTGAAGTATCTTTCCAAAATAAGCAGTAGCTACATTATCTGTAAATCTATATGTTTCAACCTCTGTTGACCTCACTGAAATGGTAATTTTTGAAAACATTGGCCATCTGCTAAACAATTGTGACAAACAAGACAACACAGAACCTATTAAGACATGGCAGTGCCTCATCCTTATTCTTATGTAGTGACATCTGTATGCCTTATTTGTAAAACATTTGGCCTCTTACAAATAATTAAAAAAAAAATTACCGCACATATACAACATCGATCTTTCAAACGACAGCGCCATCACAAAGAACAAGATGGACTGTGCTCCTAGTGGCAGCCTCTGACGGAGCTTATGATAAGCGAAAACTGGTTCAGGCTATAAGGTAAAAATTTTACATTTTTACAAAAAAAAACTTTGTGTTCTGAGTCGGCAGTGTTATACTTATAATTAGTTAATCAACGGACATGTCATGGACAACAAAATCCAAGAATATAAAACCTTATACCATGGTACGATTAGTGTTGAGTTTGTGTAGACGATGTAGGAAAGTAGTGTAAGTCTTCCTTTAAGTGGAAAATACATTCAGTTTAATTAACACTTCTTTTGAATTATTTACAACAAAATGTTCTTTACTTTATGGACGATTCTTGTATTCAGGTACGTATTGCAATACCAAAACCACATTAATCAGGACAATTGTAGAAGAGTCACTGTAATAAATTTCTACTATAATCAGTGAAATACAAATCAGTTGTTAATACGCTCTGTCTCTGATAATGCAGATATTGACTGTGAAGTGTTTCAGACACATTTTGTATTTGTTGAAGAAAACAATTATTTGAATGATAACTTGATAAAACCGTAAGATACTTTGGAATCTGAGAGTTACAATTTAGCAGCATGGATGTATATAATAATAATCATATTAATAGTAATAATACAACAACATAATAATTTTGTGTGTGTGTGTGTGTGTGTGTGTGTGTGTATGTATGTGTGTGTGTGTGTGTGTGTGTGTGTGTGTGTGTGTGTGTGTGTGTGTGTGTGTGTGTGTGTGTGTGTGTGTGTGTGTGTGTGTGTGTGTGTGTGTGTGTGTGTGAAACTAAAATTGTACAAGCATATTTAGAACTGTAATCTTATTTTAATGTCCATTTGATTTTGCTAGCGTGAACCTGTTTTTGGGTGGACTGGTTTCAAAACCTATGTTGACTTCATCTTCAGTGGCACCATTGATTGGTTGGTTAATTGTTTTTGAAATTTTTAATTTTTATTCTTTATGTGTAGCAATGTTCTTTTTAATTGGCTATGGTTCTGCCTGTGTGAATTATTAATTTTCTGTGTCTCATTTTTCTGTGTTTCTAGTGTATTTTAAATGTGTTTGCCTGCTTTATTTATGTCCGTTCCTTAATTAATATTTTATGAATTCTGTGATCATAAACAGCCCATGTTCATTTATCACCTTTCCAATGTATAGATATGATTAACTTCATTTTTTTTTAGTGTTATGGAAACTGATAGTTGTTTGTAGAGCATGTATTGTTATATTTATTAAAACCTGCATATATTCTGTATACTTTGTGTATACAGTAGTTTTTGTAATAATATAGTTTTAATTATTTCCATGTTTTATAGTTATTCATTGTTAATAATTGCTTTTGACAGAGGTTTATTGATGTATTTTTTTTAAAGCTTACAATTCCTTTAATTTTATGGTTAGCATGTGTGAACATAGACTGCCTCTTTTTTGTTTCCATATTGTCTTGATTAACACCAAAATTAAAACAGAAATAGTGTAGAAATTGAAAGGTAGTGGGAAATATAAAGCATATAAAGTTGTGGTGGAAGAGGCCATTAGGCAGTATCATAGGTCCCATGAAACCTCTTTCTGTCCAAATCCCAACATCCCTGAAGATACCAAAAGTTTACAAAAAAATTAAAAATGGTCCATCTGTATTTTAGAAAAAAAATGGCAGTTTACAGAATCCCCACATTTGAAGTGAAACAAATTTGTTTGCTACTATTATGACCTCTATTTACTAGGTTTATTTTGTTCATAATTGAATGGTGCATATAGGCCGACTCGATAGAAGGTATAATTAATTAGGAGAATTAATTTATAAAATTTAAGAAAACCGTTAGATCTTATCAAATTAAGTATTGTGTATTCAATTTCAATATTTTCATCGTTATTAGTTTCTATGTCAAACAACATTACAACATTTTGGTACTGTGGTACTGTCATTTTACTAATGCAGTATGTAATTTCTGTGTATTAGATAAACAAGAACATTTCACAGCACTTTGATTGCAACTATAATTTTTACTTTACGTTACTGAAGTATTATCAGTTCCTTGTGTTATTTAACAGTAATAACTACCTAGAGGTGGGTCGATACTGATGTAACTGGTATTTTGTAATGGTTACTTTCGTGGAACAGCTGTAACGGTTACTGAAAAGTCGAAATATCTGTTCTGGTTACTTACAGGATCCCCTTACCCAACTAATGAGTAAATGAGTACAAAGTAGCAGTTACTGGTACTGAATAGTTGCTTCTGCGCATCTGCAGATTACCTTGAAAGTACGAAGTAGAGCAAGGTATTCAGAAAATGGCTAGCTAGTGAGATGAAGCTTCAACATGAGATAAGACCATATATAAAGAACTAAATGAAAAATTTATTAATGGGCGACAACAAAATCCTATTATCATCATCATCAACAAATCATCATCATCTTCAAGGATTAAACCAAGGATGGTTTGTTCTGGTCTCAAACAGGCAACGATTAGAGCTGGTTACTTCCTCGGATGTCCCACACCTCTCCGTCCCCTCGGCTTATAGTTCCATAGTTGTTTGGGGATACAGCAGTCATCCATTCAGCAAAGATGTTCCCACCAATAAATCCAATTAATGTTACATTTATTCTCCTGTATTATGCTGATATACAATACAGATGATAATAACAAATTATAATATTCATTAAATGGGTAAATTACAATATGTGTTGTAACCTATCGAGTGGCTGGTAGAATACAGAGTAATTTTTTGTTTGTGATTTCAGTGATGATTAAAACTAATTGAAATGATTTTAACTTTACGGGACACTTCACGTAAAGTATCCTTCATTCAGAAGTCACATAACACAGTGGGGTAGGTACAGAAATACACAGCATATGTGGGTTTTTCACTCATAAATACTGTGTGGGACTTGAAAATTTAGTCATCCAAAAGTTTACAGGATTATCATATTTAATCTCTTGTAATGTGACAATCACTATTCTCTATCATTCCACAAATTTTAAAATTATTTTGCCCGCAAACAAAGTTGTAAAAAATCTTAACACAATAAATTTTACGTTTCAAAAATTTATTGAAATTTTAGACATAACTCATTGTATTTCTGTTGTTACATGAATGGATAGTTTTTACTCCGATTTGTAGTTTAATATGACAGTAAGGCGACGGGATACTTAATTTGTATCTATACTCTTCATATTTATAAAAAAAAGTATATGTAACTTTATAAATATTTTTAGTCTGATTTTATTTGAAAATGAGTTTGTTATCAGTGAAAATGAAAAGATACTATCAAGATAAAATTAGCTCATAAGAGATAAAAATATTAAGTCATTACTTTTTACGAATTGACATACATTAACACTATTCTGTACCAAATTAAACAAGAACCAGCCTGGAATAATTTATTCATTATCAAAAATTACAAATAAATATAATTTAAAAATTATATTTAATAATGTATATAAAAACATATAAATTATTTTAATATTTTACAATAAATTATAATATTATAGTAAATAAAAATTGTAAATATATTATTTGTCATATATAATAATAATAATAATAATAATAATTATTATTATTATTATTATATTATTTAGTAACAAATATATTTATCTTGTTTATAATGTAGCAAGACAATATTCGGTTTTCAGCAAAGCCAGTTGTAACAGTGTACTTTATAAACTGTAAAAGAAGGTGTCCTTCATAAACTGTTAAAAATCACCCCAACTAACCTCTAACAGTATGCTAGGAAGTATCTGAAAACAGAGAGGACAAATAAAATACTGGTTTAAAAGTAAGCGTTACAAGTAACCGGTATTTATAATGTAGCAGTTACGCGGTAACAGAAACCAGGAACACATACTTTGCAACCTTTCCTGCAGTCAGTGTTACCAGTAACCATCACACCAGTAACAGGTGTTTGTAACGGTTACTTTTTTGGAACAGCTACTTTCAAATATATTGGTGTAGCACCTCTAGTTGTTACATTCTTCTGGCCAAACTTATATAAAATGTTTAACTGATGTTTTTATTTTATATTGTTGGTGGTTAGTAATATTTCCTTTTGTTTTATGTTAACATGAATGTTGATTTTCAGTTATGTGACAGTTTGATACTTTCTCTTGACGTTAAATTTGACATTCTATTCTGTTTCAAGTATTATTTAATAAACTATGAAATATTTCTTAGTTTTTGAATGATGTTTGTAAAATTCATTAATCTTATTCATTTTAATTTCTTAATTTTAATATTTCTACTTGTATAAAATTATCGTTTAAGTTTTGAATTTTTCCACTCCTTTTTGTGCGTCAGTTCTATTACATGTCTCTTCAATTATCCAAGAAGTATTGTTTAGTCATTAATCGTACTTATCTTTATTGTTTTACCCATTTTTAAAATTGTGTTAAAAGTATACAGTCATGAACTTTATTGTGTGAAAGTAATACTTTGTGCCATTCTGATTTACATAATGCATGGTTGTGAAATATTTTGTGTACTCACACTGGCTGTTTTAAAATTTTTGTATTTTAAAATATTTTTTAAATATTTTATATATTTTGTATTTTCATATTTTCTTCACATATTTATATCACAACAACAAATGCAAAAACAATAAAACAATAAACATAGTATTAATTTTTAGCCAAAACAGCAAATATTATATTTGCCTTGATATTACATTAACAATTGTGACTGTTTCTTTTGTGCTATTAAATATTATGTGTATTTGTGTGTGAATATTTAAAAATAGTAAAATATTTTATAATTATCAAAACAGTAAAGGGAATGCAGTAAGTTAAAAAAACTACAGTGATACCTTGTTGGGTGAACTGAATATGAATATATCAGTTTATAATCAAACATAGGTTTTTATCAAATATAAAAATGGTTGAACAAAATTAACTACCTGATGATAGAAATTGAACATTCACTTAGAGATGTGCAGTGTACAAACACTTCGTTGTGAGGCTAACAAAATTTTCATTTATTTCGCACGTGCGCACAGCAGTCTTGTACAGTGTTTCATAGTGTGAACTTTGGCTCCAACAAGACTGGCGAGAACAATGGAAGCATGTGTGTGACAGAGACGGAGATAATATGGAAGTGAGACGGTGCACTGTTATTGACAGTGAAGTGGGGGTAATTGGTACATTGGATCGGCGCAGATGACTGTTCAGGAACCACTGTCGGGCCTATACCATTACGTAGATTTTATATAAAGAAATGTGACAAAAATTTCAAGCAAACATATTAACTTTGATTTTTTGACTGTTATGTATTTTTTTGTAGATATGAAAAGAAATTAAAGAGCACCAAAAAGGTTAATATTAGGTGATTATAAATAACCCCTTGACTAGCAGGACATATGCATAGTGTGTTGTCCATTTTTGATGGCCAGCAGTTATTTAAATATGTTTTACATTTAATTTTGATATTTAAATGTTTGTACTGCAATCTGGTATTCAGACTGCCTAATATGTGGCTGATTGGTTGCTGACTAATAATTCTGTTTAGTTTTTGTACAGATAGGGAAGGGGGAAGGAGTTTTGGCATGATCGCCATGCTTCCCACCACTTGCGTTGTGTAGAATATAAAAGAAAACATTTGCATGTGCAGAGTTATAAAATTAGAACCACTTGATGGAAAACTTGGGCTTTTCACAAAATTAAAGCTTATTATTTTCTACATTTGATTGTGGAGTTATAATTGAATTAAATCTGTAGGAATTTCAAAAGATTACGTCTAAAATTGATCCTTTTTTAACCAGGTGCTGATTCAACTTTCCTTAATTTTTTTTAAGATAGTGTAAAAAAACTGAGCATTCAAGTTTAAAAACTGAGCTTTTTATTTCATTTAAATTAAATTTAAAAAATGAAATGAAGTGACCTGCTTGAAAATGGCAGTCATTTGAAAAAATTTTGCCATTTTTGCATAAATGTAAAAACAAAAATTGGACCATAATACATATTTTCATGCCTCTACAAAAAAAAAAAAAATAATAACACAATGGAAACAGGGTTGTCATAGAAAGATAAGTTTTAGTTAAATGATGAGTAATCCCAGCTGTACTTACCAGTCAAAGGTGACCGGGAGTGTAATAGCAAGGGATTGGAGAAAGATAAGTGGAATAACTGAAATAATTTTGTGGAGTGTCAGTAAAGATGAAGGATTCATTTCCTTGTGATGGTTTCATAATTTTCCAATTTGTACACTTTTATTTACAATAAAACAGTCTGGTATATACAAGCTAACATATAAATAATAGCCATGTAGTTTAAATAATAATCTCCAGGTGATCTAGTGGTTAGCATGTGGGATTCTAGTGCGTGTGGTCATGGGTTCAGTTCCCGACAGAGGCTCAGTATGGCGTGCACTCAGAGTCATGAGGTGAATTTGAGTAGCCGACTGAGGTAACAGCGGCGCCTCCTGGCTGTGAATACTACAACTAAAGGCTGGCGACGTGTTGTACTAGCGATTCAACCGTCCCAGTAAACACAAAAGCCATGCGGTATGCCTTGGTCTTTTAAGGACTGTTGAGCAGAGGTTTATTTTATTAGTTTAAATAATAGCAGAGGGGTTAATACTTAAGATTATAATCCACACTAGGCTATTTGCATAAATGCCATAGATTGTTTTATAATCTTTTTTGAGTAAATATTTATAATAATGTAGAAATCATTCTGAAGATAGCCTACATTGAATACTTAGCACATTAATAACTGTTAATCTAAATAAGTAATAATAATGGACTCATTTGTATACCACTAACATGGCTTCAGAAAGGCAGGATAAGCTGCCTACATGAGCTGTATGGATTACCAGGAAGGAAATGTGTTGTAACCCATATAATGGGATGCCTAGGTACTCATTTCTACATGAGTTGACCGGGAGGCTGAAAAACAAACTTTGATTTAATGGTGTCCTGGAATCAAACCCAGTGGAAAGGGTGAGTAGCCACATGCCATACCCAAAGCCCCAATTAATCTAAATAAACTGTGAAATTGGTTAGTGTTACAGATAATAAGAGTTTAATTACATACACAAACTTACTTTGTTATATTTTACAAATTTAGTACAATTAGAAAAGTCATACTCATAATTAGAACATAACATTGAACATATAGTCTTACATGGATAAATAATACAAGGAATTAAGCTTTGTTTTTGTAGGTATTTTTTATGGGGGGTGGGACTGGACCCCCCCCCACAGGATCAAAAAAGGTGACGAATTTTGTTAATCTCTTAATTTTTAGGTTGTTTTATTTTATTGTTTTCAGCTGTGTATGCTAATATAGTAGTAGCCCTTTTTTTAAATATACAAACAGGTTTATTACACAGCATTAGGGCATATGTTTGAAATATGAAATATAGGAAGTCAATTCAGTTAGTAAGTACCTTTTAACAATGTTTCAGTAGCGCGTTTTTATTGTGTTTTTACAGTTTACTTTAATGAGACTGATTTCAGGATATTATCTTGCGTTTTTCAGCCACTTTAAAGATAGTAATGTTGATTAGTGTTAACTCGCTTTTTCTTTGAAACCAACCTGACCCTGGACTCTCCCAAAGCCAAATTGTAGAAACAGCACTGGTTTTTTTTTTTATTCAAACATTTTTGTAAGTCATTAAAGTTTATTCGATATGGGAGGTTTGTATACAAATTATTTAATTATTTTAATTATATTATATAATTATATTAATTAGTAAATTATTTTAAAGCCATACTTGTGTTCGTTGATTAACTGTGTTATGTATTGCGCGTGCGCGCGCGCGCACACACACACACACACACACACACACACACACACACACACACACACACACACACACACATTGTATAAACAAGAATTGATAAGAGTAAATTAATGTGTAGGCAACTGGTCCGGGAATGATTTGGGAAGAAAGTTTCATAAGAACGATGCAGAATGTAACGTCTGAGAAAACCAGTGATATCGATGTGCATTATGAAGCTAGCAGGAGGTGAGTGAACATATATTTTTATGTTGGTTTAGTAATATTTGGTAAATACTGTGTTTGGAATTATAGCTGAGACAGTGAGCTGAAAAGTATCAATAGATATAATAAAATGCATTACAGTTGTAACTGCAAATTCACTTACTGTATACTTTTGTGTGTACGGTTGACAATAGCATGGCATCCATGTAACCGCTGTTGCCGGTGGCAGCAGTACTGGAAATAAGAGAAAATAATATTAGTTATATCACTGAATAAACACTTTGCTTATTGAATAATTTGAAATCCGAACAATATTAGTAGGGAAACTTGAAGAAAAGTGTAGTATTGCTTTTGAACTGCTGGGCACTTGCACCGTCTTATGTTGCCAGCTCAGACATCGGCAGTGTTTTATTGCGTATGGTTATTGACCTCGTACTAGTTGTCACTGTACAAACTGTTGAGGGGGTGATACACTCGTCCGTCCTATGTGTTGCCTCTGTATAAACCAGCAAAACGCTCAGTTAGCAGCTATGTTCATTTTTGGAACTGACATGCAGCAGATACTATGTACCTATTTGCGTTTTGTTCATTTAGTCATGTGTTTCTCTGTTTGTCATTATTATTTTTAATTTAATTATTTGTGTTCTGATTTATTCTGTGTAAGTATAATGAGAGTCAGATCCGATTGAACCGGGACCCTCTTCTTCACCCAGAGAATGATAGAAAATGCTGTAAAAAGAACACTTGGTACAAGAAAAAGTTTGTTTTGGTCAAGTTTTAGGCCTATCACAACCGGCAACAGGTGTTATGTACCCACGCCACACTACTGGGTTGAGACCATCGGCTTTATAGAGATGATCACATGTAGGTGTACTAGCATGGCCGTCCTAAACACTTGTGTACGTGTACTACAAATATCGATTATTATAAGAGTAAGTAAGAGGCGAAAGGCATTCTTTCCAGACACGTCTGGTTACCGAGTTTTTGGGTTAAGTATTGAACGAAAATGATTTCAAATGTATTTACCATTAAATTCAATGAATTTAAAGCATTTATATTCACGGTGATCTCGTCAATGAACTTGGAAATGCTAACCATGGACTCTTGTTGAATGGACTTCATGCCCAAGACATTCCCTATGTGATAGGCTGAGACAATTAATTTGCTGTTGTACCTGGCTCTTAATAGATCAATAGCTACCGCATAATTTTCATGGGTGATTGGAAGAGATTTTATTACATTTAATGCCTCGTCCCTTAATGAAGAGTGCAAATAGTGTAATTTCTGAATGTCCGTCAGGTCAGTTCTGACATGCACTAATTCCACAAACATATTATAATAATGTTCCCAATCAATAATGCTGCCTGAGAAGCAGGGCAGTTTAATTGGCTCTAACTGTATGGGGGGGGGGGGTTTAATTGGTGTAACTTCAGCTTGAATCAACGGTTTCTTGTTCACCTCCTCTACTTGCTCTAATAAATGGTGTAACTCGCACTCAATATTACAGAGATCATCCTCTGTTTGAACTCTGTCACTGACTGATGCAAAATCGGAATCGTCAGCCTCAATCTGAGTCTGAATTTCGTCATAATTTGCGGACAATTCCATCAAATGGCGGAGTTTAATTTTCAATGCATGATGATCGCTTATGACTGGGTCGAAATTGTCAGCGAAAATATTCACACGGGATATAGACGCCTTAATTGTGCCCCATTTCTTAATTAACGCCTTCACATCAGCCATGACCGTAATATAAAATATGATTTGAAAACGATAGTTAAATGTAGAGCAGGTGAACAATTGTTGTAATTGTGAATAATTTGCTGAAATCTGATATGATGCGGGAGCCAGTGATTGGTGTACACCTTAATATATGACTTACTATAATAGGTACTTATTCCCCCCCTTTTTTTAAAAAAGTAGTTATGAAAGTTATTAAAAATATGAATTATTCAAAATGACAATATACCTATAGCCTTATCACATCACTTAAATTTCTTAATGCATTATAGTACAGCTACGTAAATGAAAATTTATGTACGTATGTACATATGAAAATCTAGATAAAAATACAAGTTTATGGCCACTTGACAATAATATCTGTTCATGTAGAAATTATTAAATGCTATTAAATCTGTGCAAAAATATTACTTAGTTTGCTGTACCCATCAATTATACATGAAAAATTATAAAAAATGAAAGTTTATAGTCACGTGGATGTTGAATCCCGGCGTGCTCAAGCTGGCTTCGATCCCATTGTTCGATCCTGTTTGGCAATCCTTAGAAGTTGGCGCACCGCCTGTTTCTGCTGGTCGGGTGACGCTTGAAGTTGTAGCTCTCTGTAATTTTAAAGTTCTGGTATTTTGTTGCTGTAGAACAAATGATGCTGTCCTGCCATGTCTTGTCGTCTCAGAGTTGCTGCTCTGCAGAATCTTGCAGTGTTGAGTATGAAGTACGTTTTAGAAGGCATGCAACGGCCAGCAATCTGAAGTTTGAAAATGTTCGGGCTTGAACCAAACGTTTTTTGGGCCCATTAAATGAAATATTTCTGAAATCGTAGTGGACCAAAATCCGGCCACAGAGGACCAAAATTGTTGAGTCTTAGACGCTCTCGATGAATCTTAAGTTGGTCTTAGAACGCTTATTGAGGTGCTGGTGTGAAATGAAATGATAAAGTGGACTGTATATATTCTTGAGATAATAGTTTATTGAAAATTAACAAGAAGTAATTGCTGGCGCGTGCAGTTTTAGCGCGGCATAAATGCCGAGAATTAATATAGAATTAAATATTGAAAACCCATAACAAAGTGTAGAGGCCGAGATCGCCCAAGTAAATTATCGCATGATGGTCATGCTAAAATTATGAAATATTGAAACTTTATGTAGCGCTGCGGCTAGCGAACAAGGCATGTTGCCTGTACGGAGTCTTGCAAAGAACTAACTTAAATTTGGCTGCTGTCAGCCTGTATCAAACCGGCAGCAGATAACAGATAGAAAAATGACGTCACTACATGCACCTGCAATGCAGCATTTTACAGTACAAAGTTTTCATAGGTACAAAGTTTAACCACCAGTATTCACTTATTTCCAGTTGCATTTTTACGATTTATTTCTTTTGTTTGTTTCACTTTTTGGGGTCTACCAGTAGTAGCATAATTTTTAAAATGGAGTTAGATGGTCAACATAATTATCATTATCAAAATAGAGAAATATCCAGAATTATATAGTCTAGGCATATTTCCACCCAATTAAGTGTAGCTTAAATGTTTTTATTAACTATAATTAATAAACAGTTAAATAAATAATTAAATTGACATCATAATTAAAACAATACTATGACTATTTAATTAAATATTTAATTTTTATACACTCATCTACACAATATGCAGTGCAATTACTGCTCGTGGTGCCAAGCACCTCGAAATGGTAGCAGCAAATTACTGCTTCTAAACACTGTAATAATACAGCGTGTGGAGCCACCTCTCTTTAATAGCAAAATCTAGCTATAAAGTATCGCTTGTGGAGCCATGACCTGAGGCTCCCTGTTACTGAGAAAACGTATTTTGATAAAATTTATAACAACTTTTCAAATGATAATGATGAAAATATGTAAGTTTGGAAACCAGTTAAATATACTCCTAGCTACAGTGTTTTAATCTTGTATCATGATAGTTTTTTTAAAGTTGAGGTTTGTACAAAGAAGATGAAAAACAAAGGCATTTATTTTTCATTTCAAACAAAAGTTTTTACAAAAAAACCTCCAAAAAATAATTGTTTACTATGACAATATGCAGATTACTATAATTAAATTATATTCAACTTGAAAAATTACTGTATAATGAAATATTGATGTTTTGTTAAATATAAGCAAATACATGTCATGCTAATATGTATTTATTTATTAGAACAAAATTGTACAAAATCATTACAGAATAAATCGTTTTGTTATCACTTTCATGGAGGGTCTTAGAGTAGGTCCTTAGGCCCTTGACCCTGGCCTTTTTTTACATTAATTTAAAATGCTGTAGCTTGTAAACCATATAGTGCCTTTTTTTACATTCATTTAAAATGCTGTAGCTTGTAAACCATATAGTAAAAATATATGTTACCTATATTTTTATAAAGATAAAATATCCTCTTTAAAATGATGTGTACTTTTTACTATAGTGATGTCTACATTGCCTCTAGCCTAATTGGTTTTCAGATGACTGATGTTTCGGGAAATATAAAAAATTTCAGAGACCCATGTAGTTACTAAAAACTCACAGTGTTGTTATTATTATATGTTGTAAACATGTTAAATATTTGTCACATAAAGTTTCTACTATAATCAGTTGTACAAAGTTACTGTTTAAACTTTTAAACGATATTAATTTAACAGATGACTCTAAGCACAATGGAAATTTATATGTAACACCCAGTGAGCTTTTGTCAGCTGTTGTTATGGAAGTGAATACAAATGCAATGATTTGAGTACTGTAAGGTTTGTTTTGTTTATACACTTGGGACCATATGGAGGCCCAGTCACACTAGAGGACATCAATTGACATCCATCAGCATCTCCAGTGTTTACAAAGGATGTCAATTGAAGTCCATTGGCAATCAAAGTGTTAACAAAATCTTCAAATTTATTGTTTCTTTAGACAGATTTTAATTAAAGAATATGTACTGTATTTGTTACCACTCTTAAAAATCCTTGCAGTCTTACACACTGTTTTACGTGCTCGAAGATTTATTGTAAACTCAATTTTAGAATTATCAAATAACATCACTGTAACAAATATATATTATGCAATATCTTCAAATAAATACACTGCAAGTACGTTTATTTTCACTTGACGCACTTTTCACAGAAATTATTCTGTATCTTCAGAGGTTTGTTTGAATTGTAATTCAAACAATTTGTTTCAATTACAATTCAAACAAACCTCTGAAGATACAAAATAATTTCTGTGAAACATGCGTCATGTGAAAATAAACCTACTTGGAGCGTATTTATTTGAAGATTTTACATGGGAGACCTGCAGGAAACTCAACAAGTTACTTATAAAGGATATAAATTAAACAAAATATATATATTTAAATATATATTAAAACAATACATCAAATACAAAATTTCAATGCCTTATTTTTAAGTTTATAAGACATGGGAGTCTACATCCTGGGAATAAATATATATTAAAAAAACATTTAAAATTTGTATTTAATTACCTCAAGATGTTATTTTTCCCTTATTTGGAACAAGTTTCGAGAGCTATTGTGCTATCATCCTCACCCTTCGCGATTCTGCGTCTAGTGAAGTACCTGTGTGTTGGGCTGTCGCCATTGTGGTCTCCTGTTGGTCTCTGGTATCTCAAAGTGGAATTTTTGTGTGTGATTGTGGTGTATGTATTAGTATTTTGTGTATTTTTGATGTTGAGTGCTTTGAAAATTGTGTCGTGTTTTCTATTGATTTGTATTTGTTCGGGTATTAGTTTGTTTTTTGTTTTATGTTTGTATATTTGTAAATTTTCCCAAATGTTCATTATGGTCCCTTTGTGTGGTATGTGTTTTATTAGTGTCACATTGGTTATGTCTGGGAATTCATGTCCCGTGTTTATTGCATGTGTGGCCAAATTGGATTTATATATTTCTGTTTTTTTTTGTATACATTTAGATGTTCAAAATAACATTTTTTTCAGCTGTTTTTTTGTTTGTCCTATGTAACATTTATCTTGGCATTCAATTTTGTATATACCGTTAGTTGTTGTATTATCTTTGTTGTGTGGGTTATTTAGTTTTTGTGAATTATTTTTATTAGTTTTGTATGCTATTTTGATATCTGTGTTTTTAAATAATTTTGTTAGCTTTGTCATTTTATTATTTATGTATGTGAATGTGGCCCATTTGTTGTTGTTGTTATTATTTATGTGTTGTTCATTTTGATTAATTCTTAATTGTTCAGTTTTTATTTTATATTTGATTTTATTTTCTATTTTGTGTACAGTATTTTTATTGTATCCATTTTCATGAGCAATTTGGTATATTACATTTCTTTCTCTGTCTGTTTCTTGTTTGTTTAGGGGAATTTTGTACATTCTGTTAAATAGCGAATAGAATGCTGCCATTTTATGTTGTGGTGGGTGGTCAGAATGGTTAGGTATAATGATGTTGGTAGAAGTTGGTTTTCTGTATATTGCATATTGTATGTGGTTGTTTTTTCTTGTGATGGTTATGTCTAAATAGTTGATTTTGTTGTTTTTCTTTTTCTTCTGTGAATTGTATTTTTGGATGTATGTTATTGATTTGTTTTAGTATGTTCTCTGCATTTGTGTTTTTGTTATTTGATACATATAACATACTATATTAGCAAATGCAGAGAACATACTAAAACAAATCAATAACATACATCCAAAAATACAATTCACAGAAGAAAAAGAAAACATAACAAAATCAACTATTTAGACATAACCATCACAAGAAACAATAACCACATACAATATGCAATATACAGAAAACCAACTTCTACCAACATCATTATACCTAACCATTCTGACCACCCACCACAACATAAAATGGCAGCATTCTATTTGCTATTTAACAGAATGTACAAAATTCCCCTAAACAAACAAGAAACAGACAAAGAAAGAAATGTAATATACCAAATTGCTCATGAAAATGGATACAATAAAAATACTGTAAACAAAATAGAAAATAAAATCAAATATAAAATAAAAACTGTACAATTAAGAATTAATCAAAATGAACAACACATAAATAATAACAACAACAACAAATGGGCCACATTCACATACATAAATAATAAAATGACAAAGCTAACAAAATTATTTAAAAACACAGATATCAAAATAGCATACAAAACTAATAAAAATAATTTACAAAAACTAAATAACCCACACAACAAAGATAATACAACAACTAACGGTATATACAAAATTGAATGCCAAGATTGCAATAAATGTTACTAACATAGGCCATACAAAAAACAGCTGAAAAAACGTTATTTTGAACACCTAAATGGATACAAAATACCAGACATATATAAATCCAATTTGGCCACATATGCAATAAACACGGGACATGAATTCCCAGACATAACCAATGTGGCACTAATAAAACACATATCACACAAAGGGACCATAATGAACATTTGGGAAAATTTACAAATATACAAACAAAACACAAAACAAACTAATACCCGAACAAATATAAATCAATAGAAAACACGACACAATTTTCAAAGCACTGAACATTGTAAATACACAAAATACTAATACATACATCACAATCACACACAAAAATTCCACTTTGAGATACCAGAGACCAACAGGAGACCACAATGGCGACAGACTAACACACAGGTACTTCACTAGACGCAGAATCGCAAAGGCTGAGGATGATAGCACAATAGCTCTCGAAACATGTTCAAAATAAGGAAAAATAACATCTTGAGGTAATTAAATACAAATTTTAAATATTTTATATACATCAGGAAACGAACTGTAGCAGAAAGTGATTGATTAAAAAAAGTTTGGGTGCGTGTATCAGTAAGTGTGTACATGCGGAAGAAGTGAAACTTCTTTGGGTTATATCCATTATTTTTTGTTTATCCATTATTATTATTATTATTTTTAACTGTATACTTAAAATTTAATAGGATGGGAGAGGTATCAGTATAAGAACAATTTTCATTTTTAGTAAATTAAAAAAATTTATTATGTATATTTACAGAAATTATTATTATTATTAATCTATTTCGTTAATATTTAGTGATATTTCATCATACACTTTTGTAACCAAAGGCTTATGGTAACTAAAATAAGAAATGTATGTTTTACATTCAATATTATCCAGAAACCTTGTGAATACTGCATCAATTGTCATATTCGATTTTGTCGTAGATATTTTTTTATCATTTTGTATAGACAGGTTTAAATTATCTTTTAAAAATTCAACCAGTTTTATAGATTTGTCTAATGGAAAATTGACATTGAAATCTGTACTTAAAATCATAGGTATTTTATGTTAATCTTTACGAAGTATGGCGGCACCTTGTGAAGTATACGATAATAATGAACGATGGAGAAAATCAATATATAACGCCAAAATCAGAAATTTTAAAAATTTCTTATTTTAGTAGAGATGTATCATTAAGCGCCGTGACAGGGAATTGTGTGAAACGCAGAGGTGATTGACAGGCAATAAAAGCATGTAATAGCCCCAACGCGCTCACGAAAGCAGACAGAGTTCATCGCTCTCCATACTAAGAAATGTTAAATTTTGACAACTACCAAAAATCCTTAGAAAAAAATGTACAAACGTAAACGAACCCATTTGAAGAGCAGATGTATGTATTAACAATAGACCAAACTACGTATACACGCCAGCTGCATATAGCGAAACAAAAAGGGTATATATTATTGGAAGACTCAAACGGTCAGCAACAGGACTTCGACCTTACTGAGAAGAGAGAAAGGTCGGGTGTAATGTCCGAACTAAAGGGAGATGTCTTGATGGAAACATAGACAAAGAAACGGACATATAAAGGAAGTTTGGTGAGGCCTTTAAGTGACAATAGTTGATGCTATTAGAACAACCATGAGCAGAAAACAATACTTTGACGAGAAAGTTAAGGGTTGCTTTGTATACTCCAAAAAAGTGACAGGCAAGAAATTATTGCTACAATATCTAGCAGCGACAACGACCTCAGTATAGTGACCTAGGGAAGAAATCTGATGGGAATCCAAAAGCCTATCAGAGAGGTGCTTTCAGAAAAGTAGGTGGTCTGTAGATCTGAAGGGTGGCAAAGTAGAACCAATTAGAAAACAGTGTAAGAAAAATCAGAAATTAGTGGGAGAAATACGGAATTCGATATAGGGACGTGAGAAAGACGCGCTCGAGGAGTCTAACTAAAAATTTTGATGGAAACGGGAGTGTAAGTCCGCGACCGAGATTTCATAATTATTGGACTTAGAGAAATTCGATACGATGGTTAGGAAAGTAATATCGGACTTAAACAATTTCGGTAAAAGAACTGTAATTTTATTAGTGACATACAAGTGAATTAGTACAACACGAATGATAATTAAATAACGCTGTAATTTAGGTTTGCAAAATACGCAACAATAACTTTATCATCGAGTAACATAACAAGACGAACTAAACTCGTAAATAACATGAGTTCCAACCATAACGCAGTTGATAAATAATAATCAATAATGTCTGGGAAGCGAATAACTATAATAACAACTAACGCGAACTAACTCAAAAATTGATCAAAACATGAGAACTAATTTAGAGTTAAAGCGCGAATTAACCGCTAAAATCGAAGAGACTGTAAAAAGTAACACAGAATTAACTGCTAAAATTGGTGAAAGCATGAAAGGCTTAGATTCTAAAATCACCGAAGTCGGCGAAAAAGTTCATATGGTAGAGACGAAAATAAACGAAAGGTTTAAGGCTTTTGAGACCATGATGCAAAAATCGTTTATTGAACAGGTTTCGCGCATGGAGGGGCGATTTAAAGAACACATCGGCAGGTGCGAAAAACAAACCGCTGATGTAGCTAAAAAAGTTGATACGCTTGAAGCACAAATCAAAGCAGACGCAACGGAAACACAACGCCAAGTCACTAGACTTGATGCGTCAATAGTAGAAACGCGTTCTAATATAGACACAAATAAAGAGAGTGTATATTACAAGCACTTAACGACGAGATTTCTAAAGTACGGCAGGAAGTACGCCGGAAGTCAGCCCCAAATATCTTAGTACAAGGGCAAGCAGATGAAAAGAACCGAGTGTATTTCACTGGCGAAAATAACGAAAACCCGATCGAGTTCTTGCTAACTTGCGAAAACGAAATGGCAAGAGTAGGTTCGTGATTAGAAGACCAAGACCGGATACAGTGGGTCGTTAACGTGATGCGTGATTCAGCGAGGAGATGGTATAATATAGTATGTGATAAAATTACCACATACGCGGAATTCAAACAGAAGTTCGAAAGCCATTATTGGAATTCGCACACGCAGAGGCTTTTGCGAAATGAACTTGAATACGGACGTTATGATCGGAAGCAGGGTATAACGCCCGAAAATTGTATTGTACAACAAGTTGAACGCGCTAAGCATCTAACACCAGCGTTTTCCGAAGTCGACATAGTCACTAAATTGGCGTGCCACTTCAGCCATAATATACGTTTAGCCGCATTTACACAAGGAATACGCACGGTTGATGAATTACTAATTTTAGTATCGCAAAGCGAAACTGTTTTTGATTTCGGTGGGTGGAGGTATAACCCGAGTTATAACCAAAATAACGATGGGCAGAATAGACGGGGGCAATATAATACCCAAACCGATCAGAGGCCTAGTACCAGTTCGGCTCCACAACAAGCACCGCCAAAATCACCAAATAAACCCTTTGAGTATAAGGGTAAGCCAAATTTCGGCAGGCAGAAACCACAAAACAGAGGCAACGATGGAGCTCCAACGAGAACCATTCAAACAGTCGCTAATCCAACACTGGTACGCCCGCACAAACGAACGAAGCAGAAATCGTTAGAGACCCTGTCACTAATGTAAAACACTATCACCCTACAAAAAATGTGCAACCGGGCACATCCAAAAAAGATGTGCAATAAGTCCCGTAGAAATATCTAGAAATAAAAATGTTAGATGTAAGAATAATATTATATATGAAACATGCGATTTTTGTAATGTAACTTGTGTGCCCGTCAACAACGTATTCCCACCAGATATAAGGCAGCCGTTATTGGATTCAAATCCAACCCAACGCACAGCGACTAGCACAGCGTGTCCGGTATTACAGGCGCATGTCAACGGTGTTCCCACACAACTGCTACTGGATACAGACAGTGTTATATCCGGTGTCAGCGAAAGGTTTTTACGTGCGAACAAAAAATATTTTCGTACAGCCCCGTCGCTTCCAATCAACCAATTCTACATATGCACAGCTACAGACACTAAAGAAAATTGACACGCAACGTTATTTAACAATCACGGTACAAAACGTGCAATTTGAAGTGTGCGTAGTAGAAATAAAAAATTTAATATGTGCTGTATTATTGGGAGTAGACGTGTTGCAACAGATACACGCGGAAATCAACATCAGTGAATGCCTGTTAAAATGCAACATTGACAACACTAATTATACTTTCGAGCTCTTTAAACTTTCATTTTGCAAGATTAAAAATTTTTGCTTGAGATGCTTAAAATCTTTAACTAATAGTTTGTTCTTGGTACTTAACCAAATCCGGAGAAGTTCTCGTTGATTTTACCACCACCACGCGTAAATTACCATTTCCTCAAGCACTTCGCACTGCGATGTTTCCCACATTTATACGTTTTTCACATTCCCCGTATTATGTATTTTTACAAACTGTATTCAATAGCTTATTATTGTTGGTTATATTTTCTTTGACAACATTTTGTCGGCCGACATAACTTGCTCGCGAGCACTGATTGCGTTTTAATTAGTTGACCGCGGTATATTGTTTGTACACTGATTAATGATTATTAGAACCGCGCGCTCCTGAACTACCCCGTGCGCACGGCTCTGCTGTCTTTTTGGCTGGTTCAACAATGACCGCTTATTGTGACCTCCTGATTAGGGATGAGCATCGATGGCCGATGTTCCAAAAACATCGATGGTTAACGTTCAATGTTCGATGTTTTTACCATCGATGTTTCAGTTGCGATGTTTTCATACTATCGATGGTTTCGTTTCGATGTTTTCCTTTGAACACTTTTTTAATTTGTAATGAAGACTTTTTTTAAGTTGATTGTTAAATTTAGTTTATTTTAAATCAACAAATTTTTATTTTAGATATTAATGGCTATGTAGTTTGCTCCCTAACCTAGGTAAACGATAAATACCATGTACAGTAATATTAAACAGACATGAATCAGCGCGCAGGTTGTAGTGGGGAGAAGACGGCAGCAGTGAAAGGCATGAGAGAGGAAAATGTCTACTAACGCAGTTGAAAATATTAGTCTACTCTCTGAATTGTCAATAAGACGCACATATGACAGGAGTAATCTATTTTGACACGGGTTGACTTATTATACCTAATGTGCCGAAGTTATGCTTCTTTAATAATTAAAGATGAAAGATAATAGTTAAATTTACGTTTTTCCTTGTAAAAGTAGTAAAATTAGAAAACTGATATCGCTTATAATGAAATAAAGCAGTTACACTGCTTTGTCGATTCACAATTATTTTCGTTTTATTATATTTATAACTTTATTTATTTAGTTTTCTATTGTCTATGATTCTTATAGTGTTTTCAATTGTTTATTTTTAATTTTTAACGTTTTTATGCATTTATTGTTTTTTACATTTCATTAGCTACATTTTTAATTATATTACTAAATACTTTACCAAACTAAATTTTACAGCCCTACCAACACACACACACACACACACGCGCGCGCGCACGCGCGCGCGCGCACAGATATATGTAACTTACTTTTTACTAACTTACCTAACTTCTTACTAACCAATTATTCTTATAATTTGAAAATTCTTTTATTTTTTTAATTGTTTTTAAGGTTTTTACCTTAAATTTGGTTACCTACGAAATTTGGTTGTAGGTAAGTTTTGATTTCAATTACGACAGTAAACGTGGACATTTTGTAAGACGAAACAAGCGTCAGACACAACAGAAAGAGACAATGTAGACCTAATAAAGATTTCCATTATTTTGTAAACAGTAACTTGGCGTGTTGTGTCTGTTGCAATGTTTCTCGAAAGTCGAGGCTAGACATCAACAATCGTATATTTTGGAATGTGTGCACTTTGTGTATACATATTACGATTCATGAAAAACGTAGTAATATATTATCCACATTGCTCTGGCATCTCAATTTGTTTGAATAAGTAACATTAATAACAGCCTCGTACGTGAAATGATTTTGTGTGTGTGTGTGTGTGTGTGTGTTTAAAAAACAAGCAGATGTAAACTATCCATAAAGAACCGGAGAGAAAATATTAATGTATTATTATTATTATGACCTGGTGTAGGCTAGACATTACAGTATCTGTTTATTCAGGTGCAGTCATGTAGTGCGATTCTGTCAGCTTGAGACTAAACTATACGATTAGTCACTCTTATTTGAATAGCAGTATGATACAATATGTGGATATTTATATATGTGGTCATAATTATTATCATACAATATGTGGTCATAATTATTGTTTGTGACAGGAGGAAGGAACTATAATTTTTGACAAGACCTCTTATAAACGTTTATTGAAAGCAATTATAATTGCGGTTGCAATGAAACACCAGATTTGACGTCATATTGTACGCAAAAACAAAACTCTAGAAATGCGACATAGTACTGAAACGAGACTAGGAAAAAATTCGGAAGATTTACACCAAATTTCGTACTTTCTGGAACATTAAAAAAAATCGGAAGGTCTTCTGAAATTTCGGAAGACCTGGCAACACTGCGCACTAGACACTAGATGCCCGCTCACTGAGGCAGCAAAACAACTGACAAGTATGTAAACAAGCTGGTGAGTCATCAACAAGTCGGTGCCTGAGCCGCGGTCGGACCAGCCGGGGGTCGGACTAGAGAGGTTTTATTGTACCTGTATAATTTGTTATAAAAAATAAATTGAATCTAAAAGTATTAACAGCGTTACTTTACACTGTGATTTTATTAAGCTTTTACTGTTTAAAAGAAAATAAGAGAATTTATAGGGCTATCTCTCTTTGGGAATACTAATTTAAACTTCCACTAGGAGTAAACAAACCTGACGTAGATTTAAAGAGGTTTCTGTTTTTGTTAAAGGGTGGTTTTATGTATGTTTGTTCAAAACACTTTATAATCATTATAATAATAAATAATAATGAACAGATTTAGTTAATTATGAATGTGAGTTAAATTATTTTAATGTCACCTCGCCTTTACCTAACCTATTCTCAACGAGTTTGTCAACGGCCCTGGAAATTCTGATACGGGGAAGTTAGATGTATTTATATTGTTTTCTCGGGTACAGTGTTGAGGTTTCTACATTCCGCCTGTCAAAATGTGGTGGTATCCAAGGGCTTTTGGTTTTTCAGAATCTTCTAATAAGGTAAGTGAGTAAAGTATCGGGGTATATTATTCTTCTCTTTAATTATTTTTATTTATTATTCATCCCCAATTATTTGTACTATTACAAACATGTAAAAAGCATAGATTTTTATTTGAATTGCAACATTGGCATAAAAACATCGATGTTTGAAGTCTTAAAACATCGATGTTTTCATACCGATGTTTTTTTAACATCGATGTACTTTTCACGATGTTAACATCGATGTTAAACATCAATGGTTTTCTGGCGATGCTCATCCCTACTCCTGATGCAAACTGGGTTGTGGCAATTTCGTGTGTTTCTGTAATTCACAGAGAGACTGGCTTGTCAGCGGTTACGTAATACGTCTAGTCGGGCTGTCTAGACATAACAGTCTGCAATAACATTGTGCAGTTTTGTAAAAGCGGGGGTTCCCAATAGGTGGTATACTGTATGAATTGACAAAATTTTATTTACATTCTCTGCCTCCCAGTTCTGTACCGTTACATAATTAAATACTTCTAGTTATCCGATTTCAATAATTTTGTTACCAAAGTAATCAAGAAATATCACAGAATAATAAAATAAAGAAAACCCAATTTTCAATTTTTTTTTAATTTTTGGCCTACCGTACCCCCTTAAATGAGAACTGTAATATATCATTAATTTTTAATTGCTTTGAATTTAAAGCAAATTGGTCCACAAAACAATACTTATTGTTAACATTCATACAGAATCTGAAAAGTAAATAGAAACAAGTAAACATGTAAATATAATTTATGAGAAAAAGTAATTAAATATAATTAATTCACCACCAACTCGGAACACAAAGTTTTTTATAGGTAAAAACGTAAAAGTTTTACCTTATAGCCTGAACCGGTTTTCGATTTTAAAAAGCTTCTTCAGAGGCTGCTACTGGGAGCACTGTCCGTCTTGTTGTTGGCGACGGTATCGACTTTTGAAAGATCGATGTTGTGTGTGTGGGGTGTGATATGTTCGAATAATGCATGTGATTTGAATTGTGTCTGTTCGTTCAGGATGTCGTTTTTATGTGTTTTCGTGTGTTTGTATATTTCCAATTGTTCTAGAGTGTCTAGTTTTCGGCCTTTTATGTGTACGTGTAGAATGTCCATGTTATTGTCGATGTTTTTGTATGTGTGGTTTGCTTCAGTGAGGTGGTTTGCAAAGGTGGATTCTGTAGTGGAGTGTAGTGCCTTTGTGTGTTCAGTGTATCTTTGTTTGAAGCTACGTCCTGTCTGGCGTATGTAGAATTTGTAGCAAACTGAGCAATTTAGTTTGTAAACATCAGGTAGATCAAATTTATTTTGTGCTTTGTGTGTGTGTGTGTGTGTGTGTGTGTGTGTGTGTGTGTGTGTGTGTGTGTGTGTGTGTGTGATTTTCAGCCTTATCCAAAATTATGATTATCCAGAAACCATGAGTCCTCGTTTATTTTGGTTAGCAGAGATGTGCTTGTATGCGTGTTTTATTAATTATTTATTTGTCAGATGCAGTGGCATGGCGTGGGTAGATGTCAACTGTTGCCAGTTGTGTTAGACCTAAAAAATAGCCTAGAAATTAATTCAAATTTTTTGTAGTACGAGATTTTCTTTTTAGAGCTAAAATACTTTTTTACTGTATTTTTTACGTATCATCCTCTGGCAGGAGAAGATGGTCCCAGTGTAGTGTAATCTGACTCCATTATACTTACACTGAATAAATCTGAACACAAATAATCAAATTAAAAGTTAGTAAAGAAACACATACTGAAAGGAACAAAACAGAAACAGGTGCACGTAGTAACCAGTATGTGTCGGTTCCGAAAACAAAGATAGTTGCTAACTGAGCATTTTGCCTGTTTACACAACAGGCAACATATCGGGCGGATGAACGCATCTCCTTCCCTAGTATGTACAGTGACAACTACTACGAGGTCAATAACCGTACACAGGGATCTGAGCCTGCAACACAACATTAAAATGACGGTACAAGCGGTCAGCAGTTCAAAAGTAATATTGTAGTTTTATTCAAGTGTCTCGACTAATATTGTTCATATTTAAAATTAGTTAATAATTAAAGTATTTACTCTGTGATGTAATTAATTTTCTTTTCTTTGATTGCTTGTACTGTTGCTGCCTGCAACAGTGGTTAGATGGACGCCATGTCACTGGTCAGCTTTTAATTGGCATAGTGTTTGTAAAGCCACTGAAGTCAGTGCTAGACAATATAAATGAGGTGACAAATTGTGTGTTTGATAAAAAGCTGTGCGTGTGTATTGTGGAGGTGACAAATTGTGTGTTTGATAAAAAGCTGTGCGTGTGTATTGTGTGTGTGTGTGTGTGTGTGTGTGTGTGTGTGTGTGTGTGTTTTGAAAGTGGTAATTATAAATTTTGTAATCATACTTGGTGTTTCGTGTTATTTTGGCAGTTTCGGAGACATAAGCAGTGCAGCCATGTTCCAAGACATGCAGAAAATCATGATTGGCATTTTTATGATGTTCATATTTGTTTATTTTGTCATGTCGAAATGCAACTGGCTGGAATTACGTGTAAGTATTGTATTAACTTTAGTTACATTTAGCTGAGACAATATGTACAAACTGTGTGGGAATTAATGTACTTGTAAGGGTATGCTTAGCAAATAGTTTTTGGTGATGCAAAGCATTACATATATGTGTGCATTTCTTTAATAAGTATGTCAGTGGGTGCTGGAAATCTAATAAGACTTATTTATTTATTTATTTTTTAAACTGCCATCACTCATTGTAACTATTCGTATTATTTAATAAAAAAACACTTCCAATATCTCGTTCTCTCACTTACCTTGTTGATTACCCAGGGTTCTATGGACGAAACTGTGAACTATAGAAGTGATTCACTGGGTTTGACTGGCAAAATAATTACGCTAACACATGGTTTTCATTAAATAATCATCTCATTTATTACTCTTTCAAAATTTCTAATTCTCCTTAACTTTTCTTTCTCTTACTCTTTCTTTTTTGCAGTTAATTATGAAACACTTATCAAAAACAAAAAATTACTTATTCAACTAGATTATATGTTAACAAAGACAAGCCAGTACTTTTAACCCCTTCTCATTTTCTTTTACAAATTCATAACCCCCGTTTATTGAGCTCTTTTTCAAATGTTTTAGTAGGCGGTTGTTTAAGTTATTTATATGTTTAAAGGTTTAAATGTTTTAAATGGTACTCATCCTTGCTGTAGCCAGTATCCCATTATTTCACCACCACTGCCGATTCATTACTTGTACGAGACACTCCGAAATATGTTCTGAACTGTTTAAAACTGATATCGCTGAAAGTTGGTTCACATTACACTCTTGTACTGATTTTAAAACAATTTAGATAACATTTTATTTTTTGGTCGGTCGGCTGACATTGTTCACGAGCACGTTTTTGGCGAACCGCGCGTTAACACCTCTGCACGGTTCTGAATTTAGATGCCGACTGCCGGTGTCCAAAATGGCGAGAAAGGACTCTGCCAGTCCACCTGCTCTCGTTCTCCACAGGAAACAGGTCCATACTCTGTCACAGGACAAATGGCGCCAATCGTACAAACCATCGTTTTTGTGGTCCTTAAAAGGACCGTTTGTCGAGGACGCTACATCATTTGCGTACGCCGCCCGAGCCGCGCTGTGATGTTCGGCGGCTGCGTCCGCTGTTCCGGGCGTACTGCTGTCCTCTTCTTTCAGCAGCGGTATGTAGAGCCCGCTGCTGTCCCAGTCGATTTCCATCACTGGCTCTCCTGTGCTCTCCATTCTCCCTTCTTCCTCTTCTTCCGGCTGTCTTCAAGGCGTCCGATGGAGTGCGCCAAAAATTCTAGCAGCACTCTTTTTATGCCCTGACAGGTCGTGTGTCATGAACCTATCAGAGTGCCGCTGGTCCCTGGTTGGCTCGCCTCGAGCACGTTACATGGTCACGTCGAGGCCAATCATGCTGCTGCTGATCCTTGATTGGCTCGCCTCGCCTTCTCGTGTCACGTCTCGGCTGGCGCCGAGAGCAGATCTTCGCCTCGCTACATCACAACTCCCCCGGGTCTTGAATGCTCTCCGGTGGCCAGCCCATTGTTCTTCTCCGGCGGGTTTGAGCCGTTGGCGGTGAACCTTGTATGGGCGTCCGTCCTTCTCCACTGTGTAAATCTGGCCGCCGAGGGTTGCGGCAACGCTAAAGGGACCTTCCCAGGCTGGCTCCCATCCAGGGTACCTCCGTCCTTTGGCTGGTCCGGCGTGGCTCTTGACGTACACCAACTGCCCTAGTGTAGGATCCTGTGTCATCCGTTCCGGATACCGCCGTTGCTGATACTTGGTCCGGTGTGACCTGGCTGCCTCTTCTCGTTCCTCAATTGGCCAGACGTCCTGTTCTGCGTGTGGCCGACTCCAGTCGCCTGGTCGGCATAGGTCTCTGCCCAGCAGAAGCTCGCTTGGTGTCACTCCAGTGGCGGCGTTTGCACGATTCCGCAGCGAGAACAGAACCGCCGGCAACCGCTTGTCCCAGTCGCCATGGTCCTTGCAGTCATGGAGCTGGATCCGCAGCGCCTTCTTGATCTCGCCGTTGCGCCGCTCGGTCGGGTTCGCCCTGGGATGGTAGTTGGCTGTAGTCCATGGTCGTATGTGCAGCTTGTCGCACATCTGCTTCCACTTGTGGCCCGTGAGCGGCTTCCCGTTGTCGGTGAGCAACGCCTCTGGGTATCCCCAACGAGGGAACACTTCTTCCTCCAGGTAGCGGATAATGGTGTCGGCGTCCGCCTTGCGCACGGCCTTTGCTTCCACCCATCTCGACATCATATCCGTGACCACTACGATGTACCGGTTGCCAGCTCGAGTCAGCGGATATGGTCCCATGACGTCCAGGGCGACAGTATTCCAACATCTCCTGGGTCGGTGAGGTCGCTGTTGGTCCTGTTCGGGATTTGCGCCGCGCTTGTGTAGGGCGCATATTCTGCAACTCCGGACGTATCTGCGGACATCAATGGTTAGGCCGGTCCAGACGAAGTCCTTGCCGATGGCCCGAAACGTTTCTTCGGCTCCCGGATGACCGGCTTCAGGGGAGTCGTGGAAGTGCCTGATGACCTCCATGCGGACACTCGGCGGCACAATCCTGGTTCCTGGTTGCGTCTGTCCTTCCAAACCAGGCCGTTGTCCACCCGGTATCCTCTCGCTGTAGCCGCCGCAGGGTCGTTTCTCCACGCTTGGCACTTCTGGTCGCCTTCTTGCGCCTCCTGCACTGCCTGATGGATGCCGACAGCTGTGATTTCTTGTAGTCTCGGTGCAGCTGCCGCTACACTGCGAAGTGGCCTCTCTTCAGGCTGCATCCGTGGTTCTTCTTGGACGCCGGCAGTATCTTCAAGCCCAGGTTCCCTCGAGAGGAAGTCCGGCAACTCGTTCGCCTTGCCCGGGCAGTGGACGACGGTGAATTTGAAGCTCTGTATCAGTAGAGCCCAGCGAGCGTACTTCGTCTTCTGCCCCGTCGCCTGCTTCAGCCAAGTTAACGCCTTGTTGTCGGTCCTTAGGGTAAAATGGCGATCCTCCAAGTATGGCCGGTATTTCTTGATGGCCCAGACGACTGCCAAGCACTCCAGTTCGTTGGAGTGGTAGTTCTTCTCCGCCTCTTGGAGCTTGGCACTGGCGTACGAGATGATACGCCTCTCTCCGGCTTCGGTGCATTGATAAAGCACCGCTCCAAGTCCCTTTTGGCTGGCGTCGGTCTGCAGAAACATCGGCAAGTCTCGATCCAGTCGTGAGAGTTTTAACGGCTGCCGGAAAGCGGCCTTAACCTCTTCGAAGGCTCACTGAGTTGTGTCGTCCCAATGCCACTTTCTTGTCCGCAGCAGGTCCATTAACGGTTCTGAAATCATGGCGAAGCAGGGGATGTACTCTCGCAGCCAGTTGCAGGTTCCCAGGAAGCGTTGCAGCTCTTTCTTGTTGCTGGGGGCTGGCTGGTCTTCAATCGCTCTGAGATGTTGCTGCTGCGGGAGGTTGCCGTCCGGAGTAATCTCGTGGCCCAGAAAGTCCCGGAGAACTTCCCGGCCGAAGTGACACTTGTTGAGCGAGCAGGTCAGCTGGTGCATCTGCAGCCTTTCCAAGACTTGATCCAGGTGTCGCAGGTGCGTTTCCCAGTCGGGGGAGTAGACAATGATGTCGTCCAGATAGACGAGGCAGCACTCCCGTAATAGTCCCGTGAGAACATCCTGCATCAGGCGTTGGAAGGTGCTGGGCGCGTTCTTCAGCCCAAAGCACATCACCCGGAACTGGTAGCGACCTCCGTCGGGCACCGAGAATGCTGTGTGCTTCTTTGCTTTTTCCTCCAGCGGGATTTGCCAGTAGCCACTCTTCAGATCTAGGGTCGAGAAGACTTGGGCCCTGCTGAGGTCCTTGATTGTTTTGTATATCAGCGGCAGTGGTGAGTCCACATCCTCGGTCTGATCGTTCAGCCTCCGGAAGTCTACGCAGAACCGGGGTGTGCTGTCCTTCTTCTTCACAATCACCACCGGAGAGCTGTATGGCGAGGTGGCCGGTTCAATGATACGCTGCCTCAGCATCTCTTCTACCTGTTCCCGGATGGTGCGTTTCTTCTCGTCGGAGTACCGGTACATTGGGAGCCGGAATGGCTGGCTACCTTCTTTTAGCCGGATCTCGTGCTTGGCCGCAGATGTAGTGCGGAGCGGGCCACGGGAGAACAAAATGCGATGACGGTGTAACATTTCCAGAAGCCGTTTATGGTGTTGGCCACCTGCTGACGTTTGAAGGCTAGCTTCGTCAATGTCCTCTTCTTCGGGCTCCGCGCGGTCATTCCAGAAGACCGTCTGTCGGTTCTCGCTGCCAATGTGAAGGCAGCCCCATCGGTAGTCCACAACTGCTTGGTTGGCCGTGAGCCAGTGGTGGCCCAATAAAACTTCTTCTTGCAGTCCGGGCACTTCTAGCAGACTGGTGGTGGTCGCGAGACTTCCAATTATAATGTCTGCGACGACGGCGGCCGTTGAGTGACATTGCTGACCGTGTAGCGCTAGCTGGACAACTCGGGGCTCCGTCTTCCTTCCTCCGGGCAGCAGACCGGCTCGTACGAAGTCGTAGTTTGCGGCGGAGTCCAAGGCTGCGGTCAGTTTTTGGCCGGCGATCTCTATTGGAATGCGCGGTATGTCCGCACCTAGTTGGTTCACGCGCACCGGTGGGCTATTTACCGGGGCGCTTGGTCGTTTCCTTGCCGGTTCTTCACAGGGCAGTCCCGATGGAAGTGTCTTCCCGGGCAGTAGCGGCACTTGGGCGTTAGGCTGTTCAATCTTTGTTCCTCTTTCGTGCTTGAGGCCGATCGACACTGCTTCGACCCCGCTACTCGATCCAGGGAGTTTTCAGCAGAGTCATCCCGACCTCGCGCACGACTATCTTGATCCAAGTCCGCCTCGATGCTCATTGCCCGTTGTAAAAGTTCCTCTAAAGTCATAGGCGGCGGGAACCTCAGCGCAGGTCGAAGGCGTGGCTGCAGCTGTTGTGTAAGCATGGCTATGCTCGTCCTCTCGTCACCTCTGGGGTACAGATGGCGAAACAGCTTGATTTTTCTCAGGATGAAGATTTCCGCCGATTCCTGCCGCTGCGTTTGTCCGTACAGCTCGGCCAGCAGCTCTGCGTCACGTTGTGTCCCGCAGAAGTGATGCCGGAAGCGGTCGCAGAACTCGGGCCAATTTATCTGCAAACCCGTGTATCTCTCTGCCCACGTGGCAGCTTCTCCTCGGAGCTGCCGCACTGCGTAATCTGCCCACTGTTCAGGTGGGACTCTGTAGTCCCACAGCTGTCGCTCTAGCTGTAGAAGATATCGTTCTGGATCCTCGTACTTGAGGCCATGGTATGTAGCGGTGATCACCGGTGGCAACGTGCACCTCAGAGCTGCGGCGAATTGCGCAAAGCCTTGCTCTACCTCGAACCCGGTGTCCCGCTGGGTGTAGCTGTTGGGCGCCATGTTGTTTTGTGTGCCGGCTGGTAGTTCTCTGGCGTGGCTGGATCTTGCATCCGCAAGATGATCGTCGCCCCACGTTGGGCGCCACTTGTCACAGGACAAATGGCGCCAATCGTACACACTATCGTTTTTGTGGTCCTTAAAAGGACCGTTTGTCGAGGACGCTACATCATTTGCGTACACCGCCCGAGCCGCGCTGTGATGTTCAGCGGCTGCGTCCGCTGTTCTGGGCGTACTGCTGTCCTCTTCTTTCAGCAGCGGTATGTAGAGCCCGCTGCTGTCCCAGTCGATTTCCATCACTGGCTCTCCTGTGCTCTCCATTCTTCCTTCTTCCTCTTCTTCCGGCTGTCTTCAAGGCGTCCGATGGAGTGCGCCAAAAATTCTAGCAGCGCTCTTTTTATGCCCTGACAGGTCGTGTGTCATGAACCTATCAGAGTGCCGCTGGTCCCTGGTTGGCTCGCCTCGAGCACGTTACATGGTCACGTCGAGGCCAATCATGCTGCTGCTGATCCTTGATTGGCTCGCCTCGCCTTCTCGTGTCACGTCTCGGCTGGCGCCGAGAGCAGATCTTCGCCTCGCTACGTCACAACTCGATTGTGATGGGTTGTAAAATTTCATTATTAGCATGACGTAACGGAAATAAATCCAGCACCTTTGCCTCGTGGTAATTTCTACGTTGCAAAAAGTGGCACACACGCGCGCTCGTACACATTCCAATGTTATAATGGCTTTTATATCTTGCACTCCTTGGGACCGAAATGACTACCGGGTGTTCAAAAAAGTCAAGCTTTTGGTGATCTAAAAATGTTGCTCAGCGTGGGTTGCTACAGATTGTTACAAGAAATTAGAAATTACAAACCCCTTTAGTTTGCCCCGTTACATCCTGACAGTAATCCCATCATGTGGCTTTGTCCTTGGTTGGAATTTTAACTTTTGGAAGTTGAGATTTGGTCTTTGCTTTGAATACTCAGCCATTCAGAAAATTGAAATTGATGTTGAACTAAATCAGTGCTTGACAATATAAATGAGGTGACAGAACAGAACTCGGTCTGAGTCACAGTAACATGACTTTTACAAGAATTAAAGAAGAAGAATATTACAGGAAATTTAAACTTGAAATAAAGAGTGTAAAAGGTGTTCCAAGCATTTTATTATGTCAGCAATCCTCTTGAATTCACTTGGTCAGTCATTCTGTGACTTTCAGTTGTTTCTCTGGAATAATTAATCACTTTTTAATAAAGGTTTTTTGAGCCTGTTCACAAGCTACAGGGAACTGACACATGTGAAGAGGGAACAAGAATTGTAAACTCACTGGCTAGTGTGGGGATTGAGCTTAAATATCAAGTCTTATTACTTTTCTGACATATCCTTTACACATGTACCTTAACATAGTATATTAGCTTGTTTAGAAGTTGGAAGTCTTTGATTGTCAGCTTTTGTGGTAACTACTAAACAAACTAGTTATATTGTTCTAAGGCTTTCACGGCCGGTGTCAGTTGTATTTAAAATATTACCGGGCTGTTTGGCCATGGTCCAAGGCTTACATTAAAACCAAATGAACGTTTCAGCAGCACCACTGGTTGCCATCTTCAGTGGATGTATTCGAGTCAAACCTAATGCGGGGTGTCGTACGTCAGGCGCACAGTACTGTGGAGAAGGCTAAAGATGTCCCATGATGCTGCCTGTACTTATAAATTCATCAAGTCCCACATACAGGTAAAATTTGCACCACCAGACAATCAGAATAAAGAAGGTATATGTGAGGCTTGCATCGCGCTTTACCATAAAATACTTAACGAAATGCTTTCGCCCTGCCAATTCATAGTGATTGCAGCATGCTTCTGAATAAAAAGACGGACTCCACATGAAGGCGAAGGAAGTACACACTCACCCCTGACAAGAGCTTCGTCTCATCGAAGAGGATCCGATGGTCAGCATTGGCGAGCACGTGTTCGGCTACGGCAGACTTCTCCAGCTGTCCCAGTCTACAGTAATTGCTATGTTCACCCAAGCGTGTGCGGACGCTGCACTTCGTGGTTCCAATTACCGAAGCTCGAAAGCATTTTGTTATGTACTTTATAGCAGAGCGCGATGCGAGCCTCACATACACCTTCTTTATTCTGATTGGTTGGTGGTGCACTTTTTACCTGTACGTGGGACTTAATAAATTTACAAGTACATGTAGCATCGCGGGACATCTTTAGCCTTCACCACAGTACTGTGGGACTGACGTACGACACCCGGCGTTAGGTTTGACTCGAATATATCCACTGAAGATGGCAGCCAGTGGTGCTGCTGAAATGTTCGTTTGGTTTTAATGTAAGCCTTGGACCACAGCCAAATAGCCTGGTAGATATTTTAAATACAAAATCTAGTTACTTTAACTGTAGCTTTCAACTTCTGTGAATGAACTTTTATTAAAAAAACAAAAAAATATTAAGCCTGAATCGTAGAATGCTAAAAATGGCTGATGCTATGCCATGCCATACAAAGAAAATTGTACTGTACTTTGTTGAAAATAGTGAACGAGCTCTGCAGCTCAGGGAGCATACTAGTGTAATACATTTTTTATCCATTCATTAATGATGATTTGATTAGGAGACAGTGCTTTCCCATCAATTATTCATGTACACAATATTCTGTTTTATAAATGGTCAATCCATATCTCGTTACAAATGAAGTCCTTGCTGCCAAGTTCAGTTGCAAAATTTTCAGCAGTCTCTTCAAAATTGGGCCCCTTATTAAGGAAATTAATGGAACATTGAATTTTAACAGCCCAACAAAGTTTGTAGCCTAAAATCTTCATTTGTTTATTTTTTTTTTTTTTTATTATATCTGCTTCTTTTCAGTTATAGACAGATTGGTTGTTTGGTTTTTTCAGCTTACAGGAGAAGGTGATAAACCGTATTTATTTGGCACTGTTGAGTAATAAAAACCAGTTTTAAAATCCCAGAATAATCAAACTTGTTTTAGAAGCCGATATAATTTTTCATTTGATGCCATTTAATTGGATGCATTTGAATGCCATTTATCCAAATGACACTGATAGCTGGTAAGGTTAAAACAATCTGTAGGTGGAAAGTGAGCCCTATTAATACAGTATACTTATTCTTCAGGCTTATAGTGACTGATATAGCAATAAATAAATGATATCCATGTATCAGGTAAACACTTAGGAAGGAAAGAATATATACAATATCAAACGAGGTCTGTAAATTAAGTAATGAGACTAATCATGTAGCAGTCAATATGGCAACACTGTAAGGTTTCCATTAACACAGTTGGTTAGATAAACAGCTGATTGATATTGAGTATTAATATTTATTGTCTATTGTTGCCATGTGAAACATAAACAAGCTTTTTATGAAGCGAGTTTTTGTTGTGCGTTATAAAACTGAGTGATATCAATTACGAACAATGTTGTGCAATCACGGTTTGTGTTAAACTCGGGCACAATCCTACTGAGAATCTTACAGAATTGAAAAAGGTGTATAGAGATGGAGCTTTGTCAAGAGCACAGGTTTTCAGATGGTTTAAAGCATTTTCAGATAGCTGGGAATCAATTAAGGATGATCCACACTCTGAAATACGATCAACATCAAGAACTGACAACAGTGTTGATGATCAAATCAGGGACTTGGTGCGGTCTGGCTGTTGATTAACCATCGGAATCATCGCAGAGAAAGTAAATTTGAACCATACTACAGTTTATCAAATTTTGACAAACGAATTGGGAATAAGAAAAGTTTGTGCGAAATTGGTCCCAAAAAAAGTTGCACAAGGTGGAAATGTGCCGTGATCTTCTAGGATGAATTAAAAATGATCCTGATTTTATAAAAGAAGTTATTACTGATGATGAATCATGGATCATTGAGTACGATCCAGAAACAATGCCAGAGCGAGGAGTGGCACATACCAAACTTACCATGTGCCAAAAAAGCAAAAATGAGCAAATCAGAAATCAAAACCATGTCCATTGGTTTCTTTGGTAGTAATGGCATTATCCATAAGGAGTTTTTGCATACTGGACAGACTATCAATCAACATGTTTACCAAGAAATTCTTGAAAGGCTGTGGAAAAGAGTTGCCCGCACGAGACCAACCATCGTGAACATCTGGATGCTGCTTCATGACAGTGCACCTTGTCACACAGCACTCTCGGGTAGTTTTAGCAAAGAAAAATATTCCTGTTGTTCCTCAGCCCCCTTATTCACCTGACTTGAGTCTCTGTGACTACTTTCTCTTGCTAAGATTGAAAAACATCTCAAAGGACACCATTTAGGATGATAGACAACATTAAAAAAAAAAAAAAAAAAAAAAAAAAAAAAATGTAACTGACCACATGAAAGAGATTCCAGTTTCTGAGTTCTAGCATTGCTATGAAGAGTGAAAAACATGCCTAAAGCGCTGTGTGGCTTCCCAAGGGAACTATTTTGGAGGCGATAGAGTCTAGATGTAGTTTGATTGTAAATAAAAGGTTTTACTGAATTATACCCTGATTAACGAAAGAAAGTGACTGGCGGAGCGGCCGCGCGGCGACCGAGTTTGTAGTAAAAACATTCCACTTTATAACCTCGTGGAAACGTAAAATACAGGGCAAGAAATGTCTAATGAACTGTATTTTAATCATCAATTAAAGACGTTTTTAACAAACTTTTCTAATTTTTAAAATCTCTTTTCAATAAATTTACATTGTGAGTTAAAGAAAAAAATACACGAATTTGAATTAAAAAATTAGGGTTTATCGTTTTTATTACGTAAGAACTCAGAGGTTAAGCATCGGAAAAAAATTTCTTGTAGACAAATGGTAGTCCACCTTCTTTAGTACAATATATCAAAAATTGAGATTCCTACGATTAATATTAACGACGTTATTAATTTTTTCCGAATGTACTGTTAACTCCGTTATTAATAATTTTTTTCATTGTGTTTTTTCACAATAAACATAACAAAATTGTATTCATCAATACAAAGTGGTATGTAACCTTCAAATATTATGAAATATAACCGCAATCAGTTAATATAGGAAAATTAGAACTAACATCGCTCAACGGCGCGCGATCGAGTCAAGGTACAGTAACAGCCCAAAGAAAGTGGTGCATACGCTCACGGCTCACACATTGACACATAGCCAACTTAATACGAGTCACCAATCTCTCATAAGTATATACTTAGTTATCTGTCTACTTATTTAATCTAATCTTCTACCTGGAGATCTGTCAAAAACGTACATCTGACCAGACTTTTGTGGTTTAGTTGAACTACATGCTTTTTATAACAGTCTTGAATGATTGTTTATTACTCTTTTGCGGTACGGTATTTATTGTTTTCTTGTTAATAAACTGTTTTTGTTTTGTGATCAGCTTTAATACTACTAATTGAAGTGCAATGTAATTACTGGGAAATTGTTAATGCCATTCAAATTTCTCAATAACTAATTATTTAACTATGAAATATAGTTTACAGTTTAAAACTACCGAGCAAAGCTCGGTCTACCAGATATTGCATAATTATAACAGTATTTTACTGTTATAATGTAATTGAAATGTAAAAACAATTAGTAAATTACTTGTTATTAGCATTGACAAATAAATAATAAATACAGTACGGTACTTACAAGTATTGTAGTGTTCTTCAGCTTTTATGGAATCCGCTCATAAAATATGTGTATAAATCATAAAAATACACTATTAAAACACTCTATAAAAAACACTTATAGCTGTGAGTTAGTAGTCTTCAAACGAAAGTTCTCTGATACCCTCCATTGGATCGTCATCACTATTATCATCTTCTGAACAATTATCATCCTCGGAGCTACTGCTGTCTTCCACGGATATAATCATTTCCTCCACAGCTTCTTCCATTAGTCCTTCGTTATTCCATGCATCGATAATAACTTTTTTGGTGTGGTCCACTACTTGCTCCCACCTCTCAGCAGTAATTCGATTAAATCCGTCTTTAGTCAGTCGTTCAACTTCTTTTAAAGTAAACATTTTGTTGTTTTCGGCAACATACCCCTTAACCTGAGCCCATATAAGCTCAATGGCGTTAAGATGGCAATGGTAAGGTGGTAGCCTTATCACTTTGTGACCTCTGCTCTCTATCAATTCATCAACAAAATACCTTTTGTTCTGGGGCTTGTGCCATTTCACTAATTCCAAAAGTTCTGATTTTTTCAAGTCGGTTGTAGATTGAATATTTTTCCTATCCAGCCATGCAAGTATGTCAGCTTTTTTATCTTTGCTTGTGGGAGCTTTATCAATTTGCTTAGAATGGTAGGGAGCATTGTCCATGACTATTACTGCAGGCTCTTCTAGGTTATTTAGCAAAGTTTCAGAACACCAACCGAAGAATTTGTCGTGATCCATATCTTCATGGTAGTCACCGGTTTTTTTCGATTTAAATAGTAGAAGGGAATTTGGAACAAACCCTTTTGAAGAACCTGCATGACATATTATTAATCGTTCACCTTTCCCTATAGGTGTTAACATTGTCCCCTGAAGTGACTCATCAGTCCATCCTTGTTTCAAACAATGCCCAGCATTGACCCAGGTCTCATCGAGCCAAATTATATTATCGAAATTCTCGTCTTTGATTTGGCGAAGAAAACGACACCTCCAGGCAGCGACATCGCTTCTCTCCATAATCACTTTTCTGCCCGAAAATTTTCTCCACGTAAATCCTAAACCTTTTAGCACGTTTCTAAGCGAAGACAGACTGCCATTAAACAGCTCTTCATTTTCCAACGATGATAAAAGTTTTTTCAAAGTGGGATATTCTTTTCTTATGTAATATTGATATACATGTCTTCGTATAGCGTCTTCCTGAAAAGTGTCAAGTTTTGTCACAGTTTTCTCCCGTTTCCTCTGTTTTCCCGGAGTTGAAAGTTGGCTATTACTGTCATCTTGTATTTCTTTCAATTCTTTTTCCTTGCAAACTCGCAGAACTGTATTTTTATGTATTTTCAGAGGATCTGCAGTTCGCTGTATTGCATTATTAACCGGAATCAAAGGACCTTTGTTCGCCTTTTCTCTATCAAAATATTCCCGCACTTTGCACACAATTTCTCTTGACTGTCCTTTCATAAGTACGCCTCGGCCCGAAGTTTGTCTTTTCTTTGGAGTTCGAGTCCTAGGTCTTCCCCTATGTTTCCTTGGTTCAGCCTCGTTACGTTGCTCCATGCTCAGCCACCGAAGTATATTCACACAAAATAACTTAAAAACACGTCAATTTATAATGAAAGCACAAGAAACTAACACTTAAAATCAAGATAACCAACAACCGGACATCACTCAACCACCACATCAACTAAACTGAAAGCTGGAAATTTCCCTTACCCTTAGTGTGCGTATAACGGTTCAGTTTTCCTGGAAGCGTGTGCTATTTGTAGACATAAAGGAGAGGCCGAGACGCTGTACGGGAATGACGGTAGCGCGCGAATAAAATGGGTCCAATAGGTTCTGACTGTACTTCCGCCGCAGAGCGCCACGCATTGCTCTCTGTGAAATTCACTTTATATATTAATCCATTGTAGTATTCCTATCACGTACAAGGTGTAAGTTGTATATGTCTTCTACATTTAGTTATCTAAAGAGAGCGTCACGCAAATCTCATTCGTGTACAACTTTTAACAACTGAGTTAACAGGACATTAGAAAAAAATTAATAACGTCGTTAATTTTAATCGTAGGAATCTCAATTTTTGATATATTGTACTAAAGAAGGTGGACTACCATTTGTCTACAAGAAATTTTTTTCCGATGCTTAACCTCTGAGTTCTTACGTAATAAAAACGATAAACCCTAATTTTTTAATTCAAATTCGTGTATTTTTTTCTTTAACTCACAATGTAAATTTATTGAAAAGAGATTTTAAAAATTAGAAAAGTTTGTTAAAAACGTCTTTAATTGATGATTAAAATACAGTTCATTAGACATTTCTCGCCCTGTATTTTACGTTTCCACGAGGTTATAAAGTGGAATGTTTTTACTACAAACTCGGTCGCCGCGCGGCCGCTCCGCCAGTCACTTTCTTTCGTTAATCAGGGTATAGTCTCATTACTTAATTTACAGACCTTGTATACTACATTTCTGGATATTCATAGAAGGGTAACGATGTCCAGTACCTGTATATATTACCCTTACACAAACACAGATGCTTTCCAATAGTTATCAAGAAACTAAACTTCTATTATATTAACATTTTCAACACCAAGCATGTACGTAATACGGGCAGCGCAAAATGCCATAGCAGACCATGCCTGTATGCAATTACAGGCATTCAGATTTAGTGTGTTTAAATTCATTTACCCGTACACTGTCTGTAGCTTATGGCTAATTCATTTGTTATATAGTCTTGCTGTTATAATTTAATTCAAGTTTTGCCAATAGGTGTTTCCCACAAACCAATAAAGTAATCCGTGTTCAGGTCCAGCTGTTGCATATGTTTCTGACATAAACAAAATGTTACATGCACGTGATTTTGTACTCTATGAATCAATATGTGATGGAAATTCTGATCAACCAGTTTCAGAAATATGTTACTAGCATATCACAGGATAAGACGTATGGTGGCACTGCCACCTTCAGGCTTAATGTCCAGCCCGATTTTCTGTCTGGGTGTTCTCCCATAAACTGGCTGTCTTACCAGACTAAAGAGACCAGTTTTCCCTGTTGAGATATCGATAAGGATCTTTACTGTGGTGGTTTCTCCTTGCCTCCCACATCCTACGGCGTTAACCAATGGATAGTCATCTGTCTTTAGGGGCAATTTCTCACCCCAAGGGCAAGAGGGTGCTGTAAACTCTACTTGACAATGACAGATAGAGGAGGGACAGCTTATACTGGCTGTCACTTGGTCTTGAGAGCCGCGTTAGCCACCTGTAGGTGTTGCCCATCCCCCACCACTTGGAGGTGGGGCTGGATATTTCCTTTGATCAAGGAATGAGACTCATCCTCTCCAGTACTTTGGGGGACATTGTCATGTATATTGTATTTTTATTCTTTCTGACACAGAATAGTTATCTCGGTTTGTCTTGTGTGTAGATACATCACAAGAAGAAAAGTTTTGTAGAATGTGCTGTAGGGCTGTGTGTGCATCCATTTGTTTTGAATGTTTATCATCTCTGAACAGCGTGTACATAACTTTCAGTCCTTTACAAAAAACAAGTATATTTTGTTAAACTGTGTTAAAATAGGCATGAAATATATTATAAAAAAATTAAATTAGCTGTTAGAGTGTAAACATAATTGCCATAAATTTAAATAATGAAGATTAAAAAAACAATTTTTTTGGTGGTGAAAGAGTATGTTTAAGAGAAGTTGTGTAAAATTATAAACATGTGATCAGAATACTAAGAATATGTGCAGAATCTGCATGGAAGCAATTTAAAGTTGATATAATGAGATATTTTGTTAAAAGATAAATTTTATGATAACGATTTTTTTTAAGTACTGCTAAAAATGGTGATTCACCAGGGATTGATTCAGGAAAAACAGTGGCATTGAAAGTGGTAAAATACTTAATTAGCAACATTTTTTTCACTCTACCAGAGAAATAAATTTATGCTAATTGTGGTCATTTTAAGGGAGATCAACAGTTATTCGCAGTCCACACATTCCATATAATCAAAAAACTGGAAAGAAACAAATGGAGTCCCAGCCATGTAAATATTACTGGTAACGAAAAAGCATATGAGATAGCTAAGGGCACAATTATACTGTCCCTGATAGAGGAAAGTGTAACATCACTACTGGCTGCCACTTCGGATTTCAACAGGAGACTCACAGAGACATGGAAGGATGCATTTTTGAATTCCACCAAAGGTTCAACATACAAACAGCACGTCAGTACACAAGATATCTCCATATATAGAAACATCCCTAGAAGTGTTCAAACTTTCGGCTCCAGAGGAAGACTTGGCCATATCGTAACCCAGTCATACTTGTACAAATTCAATTTGACCCAAACTGCTACCTGCCTACTATGTCATCAGCATGAGGAGACCTTACAGCACATATTAGTGGATTGCCAGACAGACATCCCAGGAGTGCCAAGACTGAAAACAAATATGGACACAATATTGAACAACAACTCATATTGGACAGAGGCGGAGAACATCAATAGGAGACATCGTGTCATCGAAGAACAATCCAGAAACACTTAATAATAATAAGAATAAGAACAGTTTTTCAGTAAAAAAAATCAAATTTTTTTATTGTCCTCAAACATTCTCCATTTAATCCTGATTAAGAAAATATATACTTTAATTAGGTTACATACATTAATGTGACCATAAAAAAATAAAATAAAATGTGTTACACGTTGTTTTCCGGCTCCCATTGTTTAGCTTTACGCGTGTTTTTCATAACCATGGATTTCAACAATTAGGTATACTTTTCTCAAAAACTATAAGTGCTCTTGAGTTCAATTTTTTTGTGGTTGAGCAGTACAATGTAACAATCAAAATGTACTAGAATTAATCTCTTCCTTTAAGAAATTAATTTTGTAAAAACTTTATAAAAAGAAATTATTTTTTATATTGGTATTTTTTTCTTGAATTGCTTCAAACTAGTACATTATGTTTCAAATATATGTGTTAAGGTATGGTAGAAATTTCAAATATATTGCTTCAATAGATCATTAAGTAATGTACACCCCTGTTCGCCCATTTCAAATGTATTGGACAAAAAAGTGCAGATCTCTCCTTAAGCGAATTCCACTATACGTATTCCGAGTGTTTCACGGCCAGACTTAAGTTTTGGAATTCTGTGGACCATAATTGGAAGTTATGGTAGTAAGATGAAGAATGGCTGTGAAAATCGCTCACAAAAAAGTGATAAAAATCCCATGTCCACCATTCCTGCTTGTACCTGTATTAAATTTCCTAATGGTCTGTTATTTCTAAAATTGTTAATATAAAACCCTCCAAACCTGTTAGGAGAACCCAACTGAACAAATAGAATGGGATGTGGTATAGTGACACAAAAAATATTAACTCATTGTAATGGTACTACTCGTTTTGATTGTGAATACATTAATGATAATGATAATGATAATAAATTATTTTATATAATAAAGAAAATTAATATTCTATTTCCTTGCTTATAAAAACAACACAATGAACATAACTTTAGCAGTATACGCAAATAAAATAACTTAAAAGAGGCAAACACATATAACTACAAGAGTCAATGTTTGTATAACATAATGGCAAAGATTGTCAAATCAATTGTGAACAGAATTATCACTGTTGCACACCACTATAGAAAAATTATTCCGATTAGTGCTTTAAAGCTTCTCAGCTCATAGTCAGATTGGAAATAACAACAAGAGGGTAAAACCAAACTTTTCACACCCCCACTGTCCACACACATCCCCGCAAACAAGCTATAATTCAAATGTTCCTTCCCAACCTCCGAGCCCTGTCACCCCCGTCTGTACAGTTACATATTTTTCTAGCACATTCCGTGTGTGTGTGTGTGTGTGTGTGTGTGTGTGCGCGCGCGCGCATTCTTTTTAAAACCTAACATTGTAAAGCCTTTCTCATTCACATTTGTGGGCGCGGTCACTCACCCTTATTACAGAAACATCCATATAGGCCTATACAATTCAATTCTTAATGTTATCTATCCATCCTCTACCTTTTACTTTTTAATTATATTATAAAATATTTCTTCATTATCAAATTTAGTTTTAGTATTCATTAAATTGTCTAACCCTTTTTCTCTTTCTTTCAATATTTATAACTCCTCCTTAAGCTTCCTTTTAACTGTGTTATTTACTACTTTTAAAATTTCAGTCTTCCAAAGGATTAACAAACTTATGGTTCTCTTCTGTTTTGTGATTATAACCACTAACACAACTTTATTAATTAAAAATCAATTATGGCAAAGTAATTATGAAAATCAATCTGAAATGTTCAATAATTCAAACACAGTGATTATGAAATAATTGCAAAATAATTAGGTAATTTGTAATTTGAACACTGGTAGTGTACAAAAATCTAAGAGAAAAGGATTTTTAAAAATTACAATGAAACAGAATGTGAGTTGATTTCACCATGACACACAATGAAACAAGTATGTGTACATAATTGAAATTATGACATAATAATGACATTATTTGATTTATTATATAATTATATAAAATAATTATGTAAAGTAGATGAAATATTAGCCATGATGATATTACTAGAGATATCTAAATGACCTTTAATGTAGTGGTTTCTTGTTGCCTTCTACATCCCAATGTCGTTGACTAGTAACTAGTTCATCTGCCTTCGGGGCCAATTTCTCAACCCCAAGACAATGAGGTGCCCTACCGCTTGCCAGTTCATGAATACAACTGATTTATTCCATGCAGCAGTACAGAAAGTTAAAATAGTCTGTATGATACCCAACATCTGAAACGGATAGGAACTATCAGAAGAAAAAGATGAAATATTGAAAAGTGTTACGGGTAACCAAAATAACCTCGTTTATGGCTTTTTTTATAAATTCATTTTGTTAAACAGAATTTGTATTTACATATTTGAGATTCAATTGAAATTTAAAATCAAATCATAAAATGCAGTCCAAGTCATCAACAGATTACATTAAAAAATATCAGTGTATCTAACATAGTGGAGAATATTGTCAAAGCGGTTGTAGCAAAATAATTAAGTTAGTCAATTTGTACAGTACATTTGTTAATTAATAGTTAAACCAAATTATAACAAATTACTCCCAATAATACACATACATATCATAAGTTTAGTCCCCTATCATATAAGACCATTGTTACAGTCATGAAACTTAAAAATAGATTAGCAAATTTACAGAATTAAAATTGTACCTGTATTTTACTGATGTAGGCTTGATTTTGAGGTATATCTCTAAATGTTGCAAAAGAACTGTGTTTTATTTAAGATTGGAACCCAGTATCCACAAGAGTAGTACAAAATAAATCAGATATAATTATTTCACTACCAACTCGGAACACAAAGTTTTTTTATGGGTAAACACGTAAAAGTTTTACCTTATAGTTTGAACCGGTTTTTGCTTTTAAAAAGCTTCTTCAGAGGCTGCCGCTGGGAGCACTGACCGTCTTGTTCTTGGCGACGGAACATAAAAAACTTTGTGTTCTGTGTCGGTAGTGAAATAATTATATTTAGTTAAGTAAAGACACGTCATGGACAACAAAATCCAAGAAAATAAATCAGTTTGAATAAACACTTTTTTGTTCATTTTGATAGAATCCCACTCATCAGTTATTATACCAGCCCACAAATTATTTTTCTTAAGTTTTGCACTGTTACTGTTATGTTTTATACTTACCTGTTTCTGTTGTTCTTTGGTTGCTTCACTGTTGTAGAATATTCCACAGTGTTATGTTACCGTGGTATGCTGTAATTGCTGTTGCTGCTGATTTTGTAATCAAAAGTGCAACTCTACAGCTGGTAAGCAACTGCTACATGTGAAAGGTGGCAAGCGATTGCCACATAACAAAACTCTTGCACTCCCATTTTTTGTGAACTGGATATACTCTGGTTCCATGGAAGCATGTTACTGAATTCTTCACACATTTAATGCATGGGAAAATATATAAAGAAATCTGTAATGTGGTTCACAGGTCCTTACACACCACATACTTAAGCACAAATAGCTCAGTACTTTGTTTGGAGCCAAAGTTCACATAATATTGTCCAAAATTCTGTATGACTGAAAGGGCCGAAAATCACAAAACAAACAACTCATTACAGTCAGATGATTCTGCGACGGCTGTTTTTCAGTAGCTATGTTGACCTTTCCTTTGGCAGTGGCGATGTCTTTAAGCATTTTTCTTTTTCTTTTTCGTGGTGCAAATAGAAGTAAGGTTGGAGCTGTGCTAGTGCCAATAGGTAATAAGACACTGCAGCGAAAACAAGAGTTGCCAAGACCGCTACGATACTCCGCTGATGAAGTTACAGTTTTGGGTGGAGACAGTCACTTAAAAAATATGTCTCAGTGAGCCATGCAAAGAACACCAAAACAAATATGAGGACTTTTGGAGTCATTTTATTTAAAAATTTCAAATGATTGTTCATCCCTGAAATCCTGTCTTATTCAAGTAAACAAATAATCAAACATTTCACCAGTCCTTTGATGTTTTGCAAAGACGTTATTTCACATTCACATTTCTTGCTTTGGAAAAAACTGCTGCTGCATGCTTTTACATGTACTGCTTGTATGGAACACTTTGCATAAATATCTCATGCTCTTTGAACTTGTATAAGAACATTTCTAGAAACACGTATGTGCATCCAATTTGCAGTTTCACTTCTAAAAACAAGGTCGCCTTTGACTTCCACGACTGTACTGTTCATCTTTAATGTATTTTTATCATCCCAATAATTATGTGTTTCGTATACTACAACAGTGCACTTTTAAAAATGTGTGTAACAATACTGTAAAGGGCTATTAGGCCGTGGTCTAATACTGTTTTCAACAGACATTTCGGGCTACCATTGGAGGCCACCTTCACTGTTTCTAATGATTGAAAGTAACTGACAAGATTTTGGTTAAAATTACTTCCCGGGCTGTTTGGTCATGGTCCAAAGTTTATAACAAAACCAGACGTTTCTGCAATGGTACCGACTGCCATCTTCAGTGAAACCACAGTGCTGTAGTCCTAGTGCATATCATCTCACGTTAGTGTTACTCGTTTCCACTGAAAATGCCAGTCGGTGGCACTGCCAAAACGTCTGGTTTTGTTATAAACTTTGGACCCCGGCCAAACAGCCTGGGAAGTAATTTTAACCAAAATGACTCCGGCCGTGTAAGCCTTCGTACCACATAACCGGCAAGATGTACACCACAAGATATATGTACCACAGTACTGTGGGAATCAGTGTACATCTTGCCAGTTACTTTCAATTTGTAACGGGGCAAAAAGGGGGAAATAAATTTTAATCATTATAAAACCAATCAGGGTACTGTTCCATAACCATCAGAAAATATGCATAGAGAATTGTGAACAAACAAATTACAGTGAATAGACTGTATAGTCAAACCGCAGCGTTATAGTACAGGTATGCAGTTATCAACGAGGGGTGCGCACTCACAGCCACACGCGCCCACAGGCGGCGAACTTTCCCATGCTTGAGTCACATTTCAAGAAATTCTTTCGCGGTGTGTGCGGAAAAAACTGCGTCAGTCGACTAATAACATCTCAACGCAACGGACGTGGGCTGTGTGTGCGTTCGCCGGCTGGACACACTTTTAGTATAACCAGCATATAGAAATGTAAAATAACAGTGTCCGGTATTACATAATGGCAGCGGGGACCGGTGCAGACCCCGGAGTCCTCGCGAGCCGAAAGAAAATAATAAAACTTAAAATGTGTGTTTTTTAATAGTAAATACAGTGGAGCAGGAGGTATAACAATCGTAAATCATCAGTGACGTAAAACAAATTGTAAGAACTACTTTTGGACAATTAGTGGGAACCATGTGGAAACAGTACGTGGTCAACAGGAACACCGTGAGACGTAACCATATACCATTCATTCAATATTATTGAAAATTAAAACTTTTAAATTATAACAGAAAGCGCTAACTTTAAAGTAAAAGGGGAAAATTTAAATATAATAACCGAATGAGTGTGAGTGTGGGCAATGCTGGGTCGCCTTTGTTATAGATTAAGCTAAGCTATTATATTTTTGTTCAGTAAGAAGTATTCCCAGAAGGAATATTAAATTTTGATAGTATGTGTCATATGTGTATTTGACTCAAATATTGTTTGGAGTATAACTCCGAGAAAAAAAAAATCCAAAAGTAATAAAGAATATTTGAATTAGTTATCACAATAAGTAAATTAATATGTTTTGTTTATATTTTTTGGAAAGTAATTAAAAAGATTGATAAGAGTTTTGAGGAGAAATAAATGAAAATCCAGTAAAATTTAAAAGAATTGTTGAATAAAATATAACTATCTAATGCCGAAATTGAGAGTGTAATTTATTAAAGAACACTTAACCCTAAATCACTTATAGGTACGAGTTCATGTGAAGACTCTGGCCCGATGCAGTTAAGGCAGTTGTGATTTTGCATGTATTGTTTAAAAAAATATTAATTTCAAATAATATGTAATTTCTCAAATTGTTAGAAACACTGAAGATGGGGTCCAATTGTGGGGCCGAAACGTCTGTTGAAAACAGTATTAGACCACAGCCTAATAGCCCAGCAGAGAAAAATATTAACAGAGTTGACGCCGGTCGTGAGAGCCCTAGAAATTAATTAATACTGTAATGACATTTAACACAGATTCTTTAAATTATCAATTTATTATTATTATTATTACATGAATTGCTGTATAGAGTAACTGTTGCCAAGTGTGAGTGAGGCAGTAACAATGTCTACATGAATAGATTTTGTTTGGATCAATGATACACATGTGAAAAGCGCACAGAAAACTGTGTAAACAATTTAACTTTTAATTAAGAAAGTTGTGTTAGTGGTTATAATCACAAACAGAATTATCACTGTTGCACACCACTATAGAAAAATTATTCCAGTTAGCACTTTCAAGCTTCTCAGCTCATCGTCAGATCGGAAATAACAAGAAGAGGATAAAACCAAACTCTTCACACCCCCACCCACCCCACTGTCCACATACAGGCCCGCAAACAAGCTATAATTCAAATGTCCCTTCCCAACCTCCGAGCCGGGTTGGACGGACCTTCCAAGTGTACAGACGGGAGTGACAGGGCTCTGTGGTTGGGAAGGGACATTTGATTTATAGCTTGTTTGAGGGGGGGATAGTGGAGGTGTGAAGAGTTTGGTTTTATCCTCTCTTGTTATTTCCGATCTGACGATGAGCTGAGAAGGTTGAAAGCGCTAATCGGAATAATTTTTCTATAGTGGTGTGCAACAGTGATAATTCAATTTAACTTTTGTGATTCAGAAAATATACTGTTATAGTGGGGTAGCTCAGTGTATGAGGTGTGTTCAAAAAAATACCCAACTATTTATGTAGCATGTCAACCTGCACATAGAGCCAGCTGCACAATTAAGTGCTGCTAGTGACAGGTTTTGACGCCAAAATCCCGTTTTATCTGTCCCGTCATGATCATCGGTCTTCGAGCTACACATACTGTAGTTGGCTCGAGCACACACTTTATAACGAAGTGAGAATGAAGATCTTAACACAATGTGTGTGTATAAAATTTTGCTGCTAACTCCATAAAGTCTTTAGAGACCAATTTCCATTGCATTCCTAAGTTGACATTACAATTTGCATTGGTACGCAATTGCTGACCGATTTGAAACCTGTGTCTTTCTGATTGTCAGTCAACAGATGCAAAACATTTTTTCAGTGATACGACAGATTTAAGTTTTTCTATCAAAATTTAATTTTACTGTCTTATATGGATATGGATGCTCTTAGGAAGTTAAACAGCAATTAAACGATGATTTACAATTACCACATTACGAGGTCTTTGCCATTATCTTCGACATCACTTTGATCTTCACCGACCATTGTTTTTGCCCTTTGTAAAAATGCTTAATCGTTTGCGTATGCAGGTCTTTGCGTATGCTTAATTGAATAACCAGACTGTCTGTAAAGTTTTAACCTACTTTTGCTGCAAAGTTTTGTAGGCACACGTTGTTTTTCGAAGTCTTTCTTAATCACTTTGTCACTAATCCAATGGTCAGCCTTCTCACATCCCCACTCAATATGATACAGCTTAAAGACTAGTGCTAATAGCAGAACAGAATAATGGTAATTTGTTGTCAAAAACTGTTGCTAGGTGTGTCCAAAGTGGCAACGCGTTATTTGTGCTGGTTGATGTGTTATTCAAAAAGTTCTGTCTTTTTTTGAACACCCCTCGTAAGTGGCACAGTGTTTACACAGTGCTTCTGAAGGTCGAGTCTGTGTAACTCCATCTACCTACTGCTGGGGCCATACTGCGTTTTAGCCAGCAGTCTAACTGAGACAGTTGGACTTCAGTTATTAACAAAATGACATCCACAACATCTCTGTCAAGAATAGCCAAAAATCTTTATTAGCAGTGAAAATCTTTATGCTTTAGTAAAAGCATACTTCTCTTGTTATTTATACTGTTACAATGGTCTACTTGATGTCATGTGGTACAGTGGAAAACAAAATACAAGACACCAATTAAGTCACTAATCACCAGCTTTAATTGTGACAGTTAAACAGTGAATTAAAATTATTCACACGCAAAAAATGTCAACTAATATAAAACACAATTGTCCCGCCCGATTATAAAACACAACACTTCACTAATAACCACTTGAACGCACACAGTATCGCCCGACAAATAACTGAACTAAGGCCGCTGCCGCCTAGTATTCATACCTCGTTCACAGACCAGAACATTCCACAACTACGCGTTATCTCTACACTACGACGTAATTAATTGCAGCCTTGACACAGTCAGTGAGGCTGGCGGTGTCTAGAAAAATCTTGCAAGCGCATGTTGAAATCACGTATGCCACAACATTCAGCCGGATTCCAACGGATCGTTCAAGAAACACGTAGATTGTTCTGTGATGTCGTAACAATACTTTGTGTGAACTGAGTTTTGCTAAGTGTAAGTTAATTTAAATTTAAACTGAAGAGTAAGAGACCATGTTTGCGATTGTAAGGGAGCAGACTAGTAAGTAATACTGAATTTATTATTTCATTAGATATTGTGTGTTTCATATGGTTTGTCCATTTATCGCAATAGAAGGTGGAATTGCCAGAATGTCAGTTTGCATGGCTTCTGCGTGTTCATGGCTTTAGCTGATCATGATAATATAATTGAATTCACTATTAAAATAAAGTGATATCAAAAATAAATACTACAAAATTTTTTGTCTCAAATGTTGTACAGATATGTATTGCTTTTTGTTATACACAGATGTCATTGCTTGTTGATAATTTTGTCAAATGTGTAAAAACATATATTTATTTATTTGTGTGCAGATAATGCCAGCAGGTGCTGGTTTAGCTTGTATCGGCCTTGCATTTGTGTCAGCATGTGGTATATGCTCAGCATTAGGAATATTTTATGGGCCTGTTCATACGTCTTTGCCATTTCTTCTCATGGGTATTGGTGTTGACGATATGTTTGTTATCATGGCTTGCAGAAACCAGTTGTCACATCAGCAACGTCGGTAATTAACATTTTTCATAACTAGTGTAAGTAATTTCTGTGCTCTAAAATAATAAGCTGTGTGCGTGTATGTGTGTATGTGCGTGTTCAAGAGAAAACTTGCTTAGTTATGTTTTTAGAAATTGTGTGTAGAAACATTATAGTTTATTTGCTCTAATGCTTATCTTCTTACTTTTTTCTAATTTTTTTTTTTTTAATAAGAGCAAGTAATGTAATACTTCCTTGGGTTTATAACTTCCGCACCAGTCTTCATTACTTATAATAGAAATAAAACACACACACAGAGATAAGCAGTATGTAAAGAATATGAAATAGAAAAACAACTAGATTTTCATTATTATTATAATTATTGTCATCATCCCTTGAGCTATCATTCTCAGAACTGGAAATGTCTTTAGTGTCACTTAACAATAGAACATGTGTTGGCTCAGTAGACCAGTGGGTATGGCACCTGGCTACTAATCTAGAGGTCCCGAGTTCAATTCCTGGGCCCGCGCCATAAAATCAAGGTGCGTTTTCAGCCCCCAGGTCGACTCAGCTTGTTGAAAATGAGTACTTGGGACAACATCCTGGGGATAATAATGGGCGGCTGAAGCGTACTGCTGGCCACACTGCCTTCTTTGTATGCCGTATGGGTCACATTAGGCAGTGTACCCTGCCTACTCCTAAGCTACTTTGGTGGTATACATGGGAGCCACTATTATTATTTTTACAATAGAACATTGTCCTCACTGTTACAGTAGTATAGTAGACTCACAACTGTTCAGCTCCCCAATTATCTGGCCAGGTCCTCTCCTATCAGTAATAAACACTTGATTCTATAAATTGAGTGTATTAAACAGTGGATTTTATCATGCCATGTTTTTTTATGATTTAATGTTGAAACTATTTATTACATTAAATTGCATTTATTAAACAAATTGTGATAGACTTTTTGCCAGAAAAATATTTATTGAACCCTTAACTATGTTTTATTTTGTAAATGTAGACCAGATAATCATAAGATATAATATTAACTGTGGTTTAAACAACTATTTATGAATAGATCAATATTAAATGCAAAAATTAATGGAATAGTTTCACAAAAACAATAAAAGACTTTTCAAAATACCTGTGGCCTCTAGAATGTAAATAAAACGTAAAGATATGAGTGCTTAATGTTTGTATTCACTCTTTTTCTCTAGCAGCAAGTTTTTTCAATTTATTCTCTGGCAGCTTGACACTTCTCTTTCTTGATTTTTTAGCATTTCCTGCCATTGTACAGTTATCTTTCAACATGAAGCAATCATCTTTATTTTCCACCTTCCTTGGTATCTTTTCTCTATATCCATTATGTCTTGGTGAAACCTCTTCACCATATCTGCAAGGTTATCCATGTGAGAATGGAGGAAGCATATCTGTATATTCATATTGCAGGCTAATTTCTTTATATTGTCCAGTATTCTTAACTAATGTTATGTAGTTTGAGTGTTTTGGTTTCCCAAGAACTTTGCAACAACTTCTGTAAAGGAAACGCAAGCATTTTTCTCTGTCACAGCCATGGTGCTCTCAAAACGTCTGTCTTTCATAAATTTTTATTTTAAAGAGCCAACAAGGATCTCTTCTTTCATCTTCTCAATTGATATTTTCAGAAACTTATAGTCAGGTATTGAAAACAGGCTCCATCTTTTAGGAGGGCTTTCGTAAATTGTTTCAGTCTACCCATCTAATGTGTAGAGGAGGAAGTGAAATTTTCTCTTTTTTGCTAAGGGTTTATAGACAGTATTTTCTAATCTGAGCACTTGTTGTTTTTTTTAGGCCATTCTGTTAATTTCCAGAGCTGGTCTTTAGCATGAATGAAACAAGGCAATTTTGTATAGCCAGTTTGTTGTCCAAATAGCATTCCTGTGATTTTTAAATCCCCACAACCTTTCCAAGAGTGTATTTCATAGTTCACAATTTCTAGGAGAGATTTTATGTTTTTCTAAGATTCTTTAAGATGGAAACAATGGGCAGAAGAGCGGTTGGGACAGAGCCATACAAGTTAGCATTGTGCAATATGACTCCATTGAGGCTCTTTTGTGAGGAGTCTATAAGTAGGCCCCAGTTCGTTTGATTGTACTGGACACCAAAACAATGCAAGCTGTTCACATTACTCCAATAAATCATAGACCCTTCCTCTTGGAAAAACTGAAGAAAGTCCTCCCAATGCCTATACCATGAAAATGATCAGGGGTGTATTTATGGGGGGGGGGGCTGGTCCCTCCAGAGGGTCGAAAAAAGTTGACAAATTTTGTTAATCTCTCAATTTTTAGGTTATTCTATTATTTTTTCAGCTGTGAGCTGTATAATAGTATATAATAGTAACTCTTTTTAAATATACAAACAGGTTTATTACACAGCATTGTGCGTATGTTTGAAATATGACATATATAGGAAACTCAGTTCAGTCAGTAAGTATCTTTTAAACTTCTAAACAATTTTTCAATAATATTTTTATTGTGTTATTACCGTCTGCTTTAATAGGATTGATTTTGGTATGATATCCCATGTTTTCAACCACTTTAAAGATTGTAATGTTGATTAGTCTTAACTTATTTTTTCTTTTGTATGAAGCCGACTCGATCGGACCCCTTCCCAAGGCCAAATTCTAGATACACCACTAAAAATGATGTGCCTGGTGCTAAGATTTTTAGCATTGAGTCTTGAATCAAATAGCTTAGCTGCTTCTTTAGAAAGGTTTAAATATCGAGTTAGGTCATTGAGTTCCTGTTGATTGCTGAGTTACATTGAGTTCATCTTAGGGACAGAATCATCACTTGGCTAATACTCATCTAATTCAATATCATTTTCATGAACATGTTGGCCGAATGTTTGGGTATCCCGAAGGAATATCAGATTAATATCAGATTAATTATCCATTCAAGTGGCAAAACAGATAACTACATGAGTCTGAATTAAGAATAAGAGTACAAAGATACCAAAGAACTGTTTACTAACAAATAATTAAGAAATTGATTATTTATACAAACTTTAATAATACTCTAAATGATCAAGTTAACTTTCCAAAATTGATAATAGTCAATTCAGTTTCTTAAAGACTTATTTCTGTTGTTTGAACTCTATGTTTCTTTACTGCAACAATTATACTTATTCTTTCAATAGTTACCAACTCTTTAGACCCGAGTCTCTCATCTGATTACCAGTGTGTGCTACACACTGCCATCCTCTGGAATGGTGCCTCTCTGAACTTTGTGTCTCATATTTTTATGTGCAGTTTGTTTACAAAAGTGTCTAAAACTGTTAAGATAAAATCAGTTTACTAGACCTCAGGTGGTGACATGCATTGGGTTGGTAAAAGTCACCCCTTGGTTATGTGTTACATTCTAAATGTGACAGGTGAAATTCATACATAACAGTTTGCTGTGAGTAACAGATTAACGTATGTATTTGTTGACCAAAATGACTTGATCAGAACGGTATCTTGACGAAATAATGTAACACATTATTTCTAATATAGATACAGAATAATTATGATACAGCAAACAGAACTTCTGTCTGTGACAATTCCTTGTAAATTTGAAAAAGTGAAGTAGGCCCTCGAAATGTCTCATCGTGTGGAATGGGCCTAATAGCTGAAGAGATGTATGGATACACGATATTTTTTGTGCTTTTTGCATTATAGCCTTCAACATTCAGTGGCAAATCCTGACCTGATGGGTAGGGCAAGCATCGACTCTGTGCACAATATAGGCATTATGTACATAAAATGTCAATGCTAGAAAATCATTAAAAAGTATTCAGGTACGCACTCGTTTGTGTCACTGTGAGCAAAATATTTATCAAGTGTAATTAGTATGAGAAATAAGAAAGTGGCATTTAGCAAGCTGTGTTTCTACTTCGTAATTTTAAAAAATTATGATTTCAACGGCCAGTATCCAGGACACACCATGGGAGCTAACCTCAAACAGCAACAACCAAAACAATAAAAAAAAGTTGCTGTATTTTCACCAAGCTGGGACACTGCTAGTGCTCCTAGTGGCTTAAAGTACTACTAAAGAGTGCTTGCTTTTTGCATTTCTGAGAGCCATGTGCTGTGCAGTTTAATGTTCTACATAGGTACCAGCAAACCATCATACATTGTTATAAGTTTGATTATTTCTAACTGTAGCCTAATATAAAAAAAAGGCTAGATAATGAAAGCATAGTTATGAAATTGTAAATAAATTCTAAGATTTCTGAATTTATGGCCAACTCATAGTCAGTGCACCGAAGCATTTTTTCTAGTGATTGGCTTGGGGGCAGTGAGGTCAGTCAGCTGTTAAAACAGTGCACAGAACTGGAAGCGAAGTGATATTAATGACTTTGATCAAATCACGTCACCGATATCATTTTGAGTGGAAAATAGGTGACAAACGCACCACCGATTTTCAAAACTTGAGAGATAAGAATATATGTGAAACAGTTTTGGTAACAACAGTAATATTGGTTACATAATCATTTATTTACTTTTGCCTGATTTTCTTTGGGCAAGAAATGCTTGCATTGCTTGCTCTGAGGATTCACCTCTGTCAACATTACTCATACAAAAATAACAATCATCCACATGATGTAGATTTTTTCTTTCCATAACTCCACAATCTCAGTGCTTCTACACAGGTTCAACAAACTTTAGGAGGGGCCCACTTTTGTTCAGATTCCTGATCTTAATACCTTGTCACCGGACAAAAGGCTTGTCACATGACAAATGGCGCCAATCATACAACTCTTCGTTATTTTGGTGACCCCAAAAAGGGCTGTGTGGCGAAAATGCTGTGATGTTTGTTCCGCCCAAGCTGCGCTGAGATGGTCAGCGGCTGTGCCCGCTGTTTGTGGCGTACTGCAGTCCTCCTCTTCTTTCGGCATCGGTTTGTAGAGTCCGCTGCCGGCCCAGCAATGTCCATCGCTGGTGCGTTACAGGGCGAAGAATGCGAAGAATGTCCGTTCTACTCTTCAGCTGTTCCTTCCGGCTGGCTCCGTGCCAACGTCGTCCGATAGAGGAGAGGAGATGAATTGCGTCCGATGGCGTAGTGATGGAGTGCTCCAAAAAATTCTAGCGGTACTTTTTTTATGCCCTGACCAGGATCCCTGATTGGCTCGCTGCGAACATGTCAGGTCTCACGTCTCGGCGGCTGATCCCTGATTGGGTCGCTGCGTATTCATCAGGTGTCATGCGCCACCAGGTGTTGTTCGCGGCGCTGGTACCGGAGAGCAGACGTTTGCCTCACTGCCATCATAATCTATATAAGTAAAGTAGGCTGATTTAACAAACCTTGTAATATTTTGTCTGTTTTACAATAACTTCCACAAATGTAATGGAATATGTCTGTATTATTTAACACTTTTGTAAACACAGCACTAAAAACAACATAAAATTAATAGTATGATCGCACAAGTTTAAGTGTACATAAACATAACCTCGAAAAGAACAAATCAAGTGCTCTCACCATTCTGGTGTGTGGAGTGAATCTACTGATTCTTGAGAAGAGGTATGTTGGTACTCAGTGAACAAAAACCAAAATATCCTTACAAATTCAATAGGAAAAATTGGTGCTAAATGGAAAACCACCTTGTAAAAAACTAGACATATAGGTGAAAATGGATTACAGATGTGAAATCAGCATTGAATGCAAGCCAGAAACTTAAAAATATCAAAACATCACATATGTCTTAGAGAGTGGTGAAATGTTAACATCAAATACACATAAACCTTTTTGAAAACTGATATATTTGGTTTCAGGATGCGAACATTTATTGTAGAATATAATTAAATTACCTTATTCGGTCCACCTTAGTGACACTAGCTGCTGTCGTTTAATGATGCGTTTCGGGATTAAAATCCCATCTTCAGATACACATAGTCAAAACATAAAAGTATACCACAATTTGTGGTTTGTCATAATTTAAAATATACCTAACCTATGTATGTATTTATACCAAATATATGTATTAAATACCAATAGGTTATGTATTTATTGTAGTTCTTAACGAATCCACTCCTCAACATAATGAGTTTCATATAATCAAAATATGTATTAAAATGGAATGTGAAACTGTATTGGTGTTTAAGTATTAAATTCGTCCCTAGTTCGGACGCCAACTGAAACTGTTCAGTATTTAAAATTACGTAATAATTGACTTTACGTGTTAAAGGTTATAACCAAGGATATCGTTTAGTGTATTTGGCAGAGAATAATAGGCAAATACAATTAAACAAAATACATATTTATCAAGTTAAAATAAAATATTATTTTATTTTTCTTTATACTGACGTTCTGTCTAAATGAACACATCTATTCTGCCATGAGGCGCAATTGATAAAAACCAGTTACAAGTAATGATTACCATTAACATGTTACTCTCTCGTAAAAAATAGTTCATACTAACTCATCAGTTTAACTATGTATATTGCAACGTAATAAATTGCAAATTTAATTTAATTTAAATTTGTGGAGCCCCACGATCTTGGAGCACCAAATTTATGCAACGTTACATACACATAAATAGGCGTGAATGATCTCACGTTCAAGATTGACAAATTCTTTAAACAATATAACATTTAAATTGGGTGTCAAGTGTATCTGCAATAAGAACTCTATGTAACTTGAAACGGTAATTAAAATTTATTTGATACTATAAAAAAAATATGTGCACATGGCACTGACTTCGATTTTAAAACATTAGTTATTATTTGTTATTATGCCGTAAGGCTTAAGATATATACATCCTTACTGACTAAATATTCTATGCTACTAATTATTATATAAAAGATAAATCTCATTTTCAGACTACTCAGTCTATTAATATGTTTCAAAATCAATTTTTAAATCTTTTTTTCTATATTGTAACGTACTCAAAATATTAATAGTTATTGTTTCTCAGTACTGTTTTCTCAAATACTAATTGTTTTTATTTAAATGCTTTGTAATCATTTTATATCATATAAATTTGAGCTCTTGTTACGTTAATCGTATTTCTAAAACATCTATGATTTTAACTCTACTATACAAGAAACATTGCTCTTATTTTTAAATAAAATATTAATGTCTTTAACTGTCTTTGAATTCTTTGTATGATTAAGATATGAATAAGTTGTCTATCACCTTATTGTCGTCAATCATACTCGATCATTTTTGTTCCATCGGTATTCGTCCTCGTCTCGCCTCCAGCGTCGGCTGTCTCTCTTCTCCTCTTGCCCAGCGTCGGCTGTCTCTCTCTCTCTGGAACTCTTCTCTTGTCCAGCGTCGTATCTCTCTCTGGAACTCTCCTCTTGTCCAGCGTCGTATCTCTCTCTGGAACTCTCTTCTTGTCCAGCGTCGTATCTCTCTCTGGAACTCTTCTCTTGTCCAGCGTCGTATCTCTCTCTGGAACTCTTCTCTTGTCTAGTGTCGAATCATTAATGGCTCTTCTTAAGTAGTGCTGTTATTAATTAAAATGATTGTCTTTACAGCTTAGTTACGTATTTGTACGTAACTGGCAAATTTAAACTGTTTACGGAAAAAAAATAAATACGCCGTGCTGACGGGCATAAGCTCCCGCTGCACCGTGGATGATTCAAGAAAGAGAACCACCGCAGCTTGCATGTCCTATTTATACCCATGTCTTGGTTGACACCCTGCAGTGATCCGAAATCGACATGTTAGAAACTGTCTCTGGCTTCAGTTCCCCCACGCTTTGTCAAATTCGCTATTTTTTATATTTCTGCGAATTGCAGAGTCCTGTAAGTATACTCTTATACTTATCTTATAACTAATTTTACAACACATGTTCACTGTAATTTTGGACATTGCAACTTAACCCTTTCGATTTGTACACAGTTATTTCACTATTACACTCGTACGGTGTGTCACTTTCGTGTGGTTTTCGTACACAGTATTTAGTAAATTTATTTACATTTTATTGTGCTTTTGGATTTTAATTCTTAATTCTAGTTTATGAATAATTACGGAAAAACAGTAATTGTGCAATTATTCATCTTGGGGTGGCAAACTCGCCTGCAGAGACCTGCGATCACACACACTAGCAAAATACTGGTGTACACACTTTCAGTTACATTTGTGTGTGTGTGCACGTCACCTGTGTGTGTGTGTGTGTGTGTGTCAGGTCGAAACACCTGTTCATATTTTTGTCTGAGCCAAGCTTGCAATCCCTCATTTACAGTTTATTAAGTAAATTTAAATTTTTATATTCCATGCTCAGTACATCACTTATTTGTACTGTTGCAATATATTTTTGATCGCAAACCCAGCACTTCTTACATATATATTCTTTGTTCACACAACCACACACACTTTCATACTTTTACATATCGATATATATATATCTTTTATTTATTGAGATCTCATTTATGATTTATTCATTGAAATTGATTTTGGTTTTTTGGCCAAGTTACTTATCTGAAATGTACTCTCGCCGTCAGTTCATAACTTGTTGTACAACACTTTTCCTGGATGAAACTATTACACTTACTATCCAAAACTTTGAAATATTGATCTTCGATGTTGTTCCATCACTTTAAAAAGAACTTTGAGAGTTAATTTATGGTTTAAACACAATTTAGTGGGTGTAGGTCTACGTAATGGCCCGCGGGCACTCAGCACAGGCGTGCTGTGCAGCGTTTGTCTCGAGACTGCCGTTCAGGGTTTTCAACCTTGCCCAAGTTTTTCATTTGGTGACGCCATAAAACCAGTTCATTCCGTTCCCCGCCATACGTCTCGTCCTTGGTATTGAAAAGTTCCGTTGTGCTTTGTATCACCTCTTCAACTCGCCACAAACAGATTTCCGTCAACAAAATTCTTTCGGTGTTAGTCACTGGCCACAAATAAACTCTCGATTTGCTTCAAAACCGTATATGGTTATGAAGCTCTCACTGGCTGTCGCATCACCTTATGTGGGCCTCATCTTCCAATGTTAAGTTATTTCCATGAAGTTATTTATAAAATTATTATATAAATTTTGCCCCGTTACAAATGTAAAGTATACAATATTACAAGAACACTCAGTATATACTTGTATTGTTGTACTGAAATATACAAACGGTAAAAACAAGTTTACATATACTCTCTTAGAATTTTTTTATTTACAAATATGAAATATGATATAATAGAATAAACATAAATACATGTAGAATGTAAGATCATATGAGTCCCGATTTTGGTACTACAAAACTACACAGAATATTGTTTACTTACTTTCTCATTTACTATAAAGGATTCTTTTTAATTCTTCAAGATTTTGAATTTAAAAAACGTCAATGAATTTTAAAATATTAAGTAAGTTATCGCATTTGCTTTGTGTCTTAGTATATTGTTCAGTAACTGTGTGTAGTTTTTTTTTAATATTGATTTTTGAATGTGTTTAATGGATTTTGTGTGCACTTTTTCTGTTTAGCACGGATGTTGTTGTGCACATGCATAGATTACAAACCTGTGATTACAAATAAGTGTTGTAGCTTTTAAATGTAATTGTATTTATCCCACAAACTGTATTACAGTTTGGAGAATATATATGCTCACATTTTCCCTGTTTTATTTTAGATTTATTTTATAAAAAATATATTTCCAATTACATGTGACAACTTTGTGTGAATGTTTCAATCTTCAGTTATTTCTATGTTACATGTACGTATAACCTGGTTTAGTTAACATTCAGTATGAAGAGGTTAAATGCGGGCAGTATGGATGCTGTGATATTGGATGCCTTTGCAGAGAACATTGACCATAAAACTCCAGCTTAAAACTATGCACAAAAAGTATCATGTTCACAACTGCATAGCATATTGTTACGACGGTCTCACTGGTACAAAAGACAAGACACCAATGAAGTCACTAAAAACCAGCTTTAATTATCACAGTTGACAGTTTGTAATCAACTTGTACAATAATAAGAGCAAAATGTGTCCACACGCAATAATAATGTCAACTAATAGAGGTTCGCACAGTTATAACACACAACCACTTGATATCACTTGACAAGTTGCCCAACATAAACTGACTCTAAGCGGTAGCTGTCGTTTAAATAGATAGCACAAGTGTTCCAGAATAATCCATAATATGGATCAACACTACTCGAAAACATTAGAGTGTAATTGATTGCGGCCTTGAACACAGTGCACTGACCGGTATGGTCTGGAATAGCCTCGTTCGTTGACACATGTTAAGTGTCATGTATGCACACAAACATTACAGCTGGGCTCTGCTGGGGTAGGTGAGAAGTGTGTAGAACATCCTGTAATGGCATAACAATGCTAAGATATGATTGCTCTAGTGTGAGAATGTACATGCATTTATCCCTGAATTATCCCAATATCCCATAATTGAAATTATTCGTGTGTTAAATGTAATGTATTGTATGTGCCTTAACCATATGCATATGTGTTGTGTGCAGACGCAGTGTTGGAGAGCAGATAGGCCTGACACTGCAGCATGCTGGCGTTTCCATTACTGTCACATCATTTACCGACATCGTTGCATCGACTATTGGTGGAACCACGGTAAGTGTGTACTGTTTCTCTCTGCATTACATTTACACGTAACAGTGAGATATGATTGTTGGTGGATATGTATCGAGGATTCAAGCCCTCAATTTGGTCCCGTTTTCCTCTTCAAAATTTGTATCTTTTTTACTCTACTGTTCATCCTTTCAAACATTGTTATGTATTAAAACTTTGAATTTCTATCACTACAGGCTTTTCTGTATACAAAATCGGGGTCTTGATGAAATAAAGCTGTCTGTTCAGTTGTCACTTGAGATCACTGACAGTCTGGTTATTTAAGGTCACCGTAAGAAAGGGGTTAATTATTTTCTCATATCAATTTGATTATATTTATTAGGAAAAACCGAACAGATCTGCTGTCGATTTAGTAACATTATGGCAGAGGGAGGGACTGGTATATTAACATACTAAGAAAGAATTTTTTATCCCGTAACTTAGGCAGGGAGTTCTGTACAGTAACGTAGTACTTGATGCCGGGCCCTTAAAACACTCAGGCCAGGACTTTTTTGTATACATTTAAAATTTTGTAGCTTCTAAACTATACAGTAAAAATATGTGTTACCTATACATTTATAAAGATCTAAATGTCTTGTTTAAATGTTGTCCTATATAAGGTTTTGGTGTCTGTGTTGCCTGAAATTGTTTTTAAAACATCAGTGTTTTGGAAAAAATAAAAAAATTGGCCGAAGCAGATGTAATTACTAAAAACTTATAATGTTATTATTTGTTATAAATACATTAAACAATAAGTCACCTTATGTTTCTAATGCAGTTGGTTTTTATAAAGTTAGATTTTTGTTATCCTTGAATTAATTAATTTAAAACATGGCTCTAAACACTGTGGAATTGTATGTGTTTAGATCATTTGGTTACAGCATGTAATACACCAACGGCCAACACCAATTTAACACGCGGTGTTTTCGTCAGCCATTGCTATGAAAGTAAAGTCATATACAATCTAGTGGCTGATTTGCATACGATCTAGTTGTACTTCAAAGTGGCTGCAAGGATGTATTTATACACATGACACCATATAAACTAAATATAATTACTTCACTACCGACTCGGAACACAAAGTTTTTTATAGGTGAAAACGTAAAAGTTTTACCTTATAGCCTTCCTCCAACACTTAGAGAAAACAAGAATCCTCACAAACAATGACAGACACTCACATAAAATGTTATATTGGCACAGATACGTTGACATCCTAATACTATACAGGGGAAACAAAATACAATGTGAACAGTTACTAACACACATAAACAAAATACACAAAAACATAACCTTTACTGCCGAATACGAACACAACAATACCATAAACTTCTTAGACCTCTCCATCACAAAATTTGAACACAGGCATAAATTCAATGTATACAGAAAACCGATTGCAACTGACACACTAATACACAACTCCTCCAATCACCCAATACAACACAAACTAGCTGCCTTCAGAACTATGATACATAGACTTAACAACATCCCACTAGATGAAAAAAACTACAAAAACGAACTAAACATGATAAAATATCTAGCAGAATCCAACGGATACAACAGAACAATAGTCAATAAACTCCTACACAAAACAAACAACAGACAAGGACAGAAAACAAATTCACAACACTAACATACTTCAACAACCAAACTGAAAAAATAGCCCACAAATTCAAAAAAGCAGGATACAGAATCGCACACAAAACTAACAACAAAACAGAACACACACAAAGCACAAAACAAATTCGATCTACCTGGTGTTTACTAATTAAATTGCTCAAATTGTAACAAATTCTACATAGGCCAGACAGGAGGACGTAGCTTCAAACAAAGATACATTGAACACACAAAGGCACTACACTCCACTACAGAATCCACCTTTGCAAACCACCTCATTGAAGCAAACCACACATACAAAAGCATCAACAATAACACGGATTTTCTACACATACACACAAAAGGCCAAAAACGAGACACTCTAGAACAATTGGAAATATACAAACACACGAAAACACATAAAAATGACATCATAAACGAACAGACACAATTCAAATCACACGCGTTATTCGAACATATCACACACCACATCGATCTTTCAAAAGTCGATACAGTCGCCAACAACAAGACGGACAGTGTGCCCAGCACCAGCCTCTGAAGAAGCTTTTTAAAAGTGAAAACCGGTTAAGGCTATAAGGTAAAACTTTTACATTTTCACCTATAAAAACTTTGTGTTCCAAGTCGGTAGCGAAGTAATTATATTTAGTTAAGTAACGGAAAAAACTTAATTTATATTTGGAGCTCCCGAAAAAATTGACTAAAGCTGATCTTCCGGAACTACTTCGACAGGAGACCTTAGAACTGCTGAACACCACATTTTCTGATTATGTTAAGATTTATACTGACGGATCAGTCAACTTAGATTTGAAGAAATCAGTAGCTGGCTATTACAACCAAAACTCAGGCGAGAGCTTCTATGGCCCAACAAATTCTAGATCTAGCATGGATGCAGAATTGATGGCAATTAATGCAGCTTTGGTTAGCTGTTTGGAGCTAAGAGAAAAGAAAGTCTGCATACTAACAGATTCAAAATGCTCTTTGGAACTTTTAAAGGCCTCAAAACCCAGCGACTATTATTTTCGTGTTGCCGAAATAAGAGAACTGCATAGACATCTGCAACTGATGGAGAAAAGCGTGGTATTTCAGTGGGTCCCGGCGCATTGTGGTGTGGAGGGAAATGAGTGTGCGGACAGACTAGCCGGATTGGCTGCTTCAATGGCCCCAATATATCATCCGCAGTATTCCCTCAAAAACTGCGAGAAAACCATCGAGTCCAAAATACGAGAAGAATGGATAGAGAGCTGGGCGGCTGAGACAATGGGTAGACAGCTTTTTGAGATACAAAGAGAGGCAGCGGATCCTTCATTGTATAGGGAGGTCTCGAGGCGGGTGGCTACCTTCGCAGCCAGAGCTAGAACTGGACACATTGTTACTGCCAATTATCTCCATCGATTTGGCCTTAGAGACAGTTCAACTTGCACTGTATGTCAGGTGGAAGTGGAAACTCTTGAGCATATTCTGCTTCACTGCCCCACTCCAAATCTGGCAAGGGATGAACTGAAGTTAAGGGCGAACAACCGCAAAAATATTTTAAAAAACAGACAACTGTGGCCCTTGGCAGCAGCGGCATATTGTGGACATCGGGCTCTTGGAGTTATCTAGCTCTGGATGCCTGTGCAAAGAAGTAAGAGGAAGAAGTAAGTAAGTTAAGTAATGGACACGTCATGGACAACGAAATCCAAGAACCATATAAACATAGTGACTATGCAGGACGTTATGTTCAGAGGGTTACAATTGACATATGTTGGCTTCAAAGTGTGAAGTTGAAGACGTTCAATTGGGGATAATGAAAAATTTAATTTCAATGTCTTGTCGAATAAAAATATTTTTGGGTCTTTCACTATATACTGTGGCCAAAGGCAACTTCTGTCTCCGCGTTTGTACTTTATTTCTGTGTCCGATGTGTACTAGAACTGTTTTCTTCACAAGTAACTAATGCCAAGTTATGGAGGTTATGTACGACAATGTAACTTAAATAAAATTTACTTTGTTAGTGTACATTAAAAGGGTGTATTTATTGGAAGTACAGAAATTAGTTTCCATTTATCGCACATAATTACAGTACAGAGACGATTTTTGGAGGTTGTGTCTACGTTTAACAATGTAACTTAACCTTTTAGATTTTTAAAATTAATTTGATTTAACAAAAATTTCCTTTGTTAGTGTACATTAAATTATTGTATGGATAAAAGGCTGTATATAACATTAAAGGCTGTATTTATTCGAAGTACCGGAATTAAAACCTACTTCCAATTTAGAACGTATAACCTAGTAGGCTACGTTATTCGTATATATTTTATTGGGGTTTATTGGTACATATTTTATTAAAAGGGTGTATTTATTGGAAGTACAGAAATTAGCTTCCATTTATCGCACATAATTACGGTACAGAGACGATTTTGGGAGGTTGTGTCTACGTTTAATTATATAACTTAACCTTTTAGATTTTTAAAATTAATTAGACTTAACAAACATTTCCTTAGTTAGTGTACATTCAAAGGCTGTATTTATTCGAAGTACCAGAATTAAAACCTACTTCCAATTTAGAACACAGTACAATCTAACGTAGGCCTATAACCAAACAAGTACATTAAAATCCTTTTTTCAACATAATGCAATAAAAAGCAATGTGCAGTTTCTGTTAACACGCAAATGATTAAGTATTAATAATGGGTTAGAGTGGAATTTAATGTTACTACGGTCTGAATTAATGCAAATAAAATTGGAGAATCTCGTAAACATATTAAAGAATGCTTGTATATTACACACAAAATTATTACAGTACGGACCTTTGTTAATGAATAGAAACAAATGGGACTCTATACTTTAGTAAGTACTAATAAAATTCACTTTTTTTCAGATACCAATATCTATTGTTTCTTTTCATACTCTTAAAAAAAGGACATTAACAACATACATTATGAGAAAACGTAATTACAAATCATAACCAGCCATTAGTTACTTGTGAAGAAAATAGATCTAACATTTACGAACATGAAATCTTCAATTCTCTCCCTATTTGTTTTATATAAACTGGAGTTTCTACTGCAGGTTTTAAGTCCACTAACTACTTAATTAAATATACATAATTGTTCCTGTATCTTGTTGGGTAACATATATTAATACATCTGCTTCCTACTCATATGTGGAAACAATGTTTTTAAATTACGGTCCTAAAATCTTTATCAACACTTTATATCTTTAAAATTTAGACAAGTCTAATGAGCAATTTGGCCTAACCTGAATTTACATGACCTGGCTCAGAACAACTTTATTTTGGCAAATACAAAGATGAAGACTGGTTGCAATTTCTTCAGGGCTCACACCTGCTGCCAGGCTTAGTTCTATAACATGATAAGGAAGAAAGAAATCAGCCCGAACCTGCAACCACTGTGGGAAGGCTTTTACACCATTACCAAGAAGATTAATGATGCCATCTAAGAATAACTCATTAGGCCATTTAGCTTTATTTATACATTTAATGTATCTTAATTAGTACACTAACAGCACTGCTCTGTCTTACAGTCAGGCCCGTATTTAGGCACGTGCTATTCTGTGCTCGTGCACAGGGCGGCAAGATTTGGGGGGCAGCAAAATTTTGGATTTTTATTTTTTAGATTCACAATGAAAGGTTATTTCCAATGCATTAAAATCATTATTGGTGACGAATAATTGGCAATTAATCGTCTCGTCACCAATAATTGTAACATTTGGTCAACTATTGAAGGAATCAATTATTAAAATAATTTCCAATGTAATTTCAACGATTTATGAAATCTAAATTAAATGGGACAGCTATATTCAATGCTCTTAAGTCATTTTCCGAAGATGCCAACCAAAAATGTTTGGACCGAAACAGAGCTAAAGGTTTACTTAAGCAGTTAACTCATATTAACACAGCATTTATGTCTAGCCTTTGGGGTGCCATATTCCAACAGTTTGGGAAGACAATGGAAAAGCTACAAGCAGAAGATTTGGATGTCTCTGCTGCCAAGGAACTTTATGAATCGTTGATGGGTTATCTTGAAGAAATTAGGGAACTGTATCATGAATACAAATCCCAAGCTGTAAAAAAGATAAATGAGACAATGACACTAACACTAAATAAAACATCATCAGAACTTAATATGACCTCACCTAAGAGGAAGAGGAGAAAGAAACGATTTTTTGATCAGGCTGACTCTGACATGAGTGAAGAGGAAGGTGATAATTTATCTACACATGAAGATAAATGATCAAAAGAAATACGGTACACTTAAATGAAAAAAAGCTCAAGTCAAGTTTTTTTGCTGTAATTGACACATTGAAGGTGAATTTGGAAAAAAGAATATCTGTGTACACATATTTTGTGTCTAGATTTTATTTTATTTCCAAACTTACAAATCTTGAACCTACTAGTATAATGAATTCAGCAAAAGAACTGTATGAGCTGTACAATACGGATTTGGAAGATAGTCTAATAAATGAGTGTATCCACCTTAAAGGTTTCATCAAAAATATTAAACGTGAAGTGCTAAACAAGAAAGGTGAAAAAGTAGAAAAACCCTGGACTTTGCCAAGTTTGAATAAAATGTTAGTTGAAAGAAACTTACAAGAAGTTTATCCTAATATTTGTGTTGTGCTGAAAATGTATAACTGCACAGCTGCAACCAACTGTTCAGCTGAAAGATCATTTTCTGTTCTAAGAAGAGTGAACAACTACATGCGGTCAAGCCAAAGACAAGAGCGACTTGTAAGTGCAGCAGTTCTGTGTATTGAGTCAGATATAACTAACAGGCTAAGTTTTGATAAAATAATCAGTGATTTTACTCACAGTCAAGCCAGATGAAAACCGTTCATTATGTAAGCTAAGATACATTTTTACATATCTGGTTTGGTTAAATGCTTTTCACTGAACTTACTGTAATTCTGTAATGTATTAAAAATAAACAATGTCAAAAACACTGCCTACTTTTTAATTCCATGTATAATTATTACAATGTTAAGAGTAAATATTTAAGAAATACCATCATAATTTAAGTGAAATTGTGAAATATAAAAAAATATGACATAACTGTGATTAAGAGTAAAAAGAATAAATTTTCTGTAGACTACATCCTACATGAATTATATGTCAATGTCGAGAGAATTATGCCATTTAAAATTACGTTGTAACTTGTAATACCTACAACACTACAACAGACTGCCATCATATGTTTATGTATACCTATTATAATGTACTCAACTTGAGCTGGTATGCTTGTAAAATCACGGCTTGTTTCCTTGTTTGAGTCGTAAGTTTGTTTGGGTGGGGGTGTGGTGCATGGGGGGGGCATATTACTTTGAGCACAGGGGCACACAATACCTAAATACAGGCCTGCTTACAGTAACACAACACGTTACATTAACTCAAAAGATTTTGTTTTCAGTTTAAGAAACGTGGTGTACATTAATATGTGTACGCTTATCGCTTACTATATTGAAATCCAATGTTCACTATCCAATAATTACAAATTTTGTGGAATTGTGAAACTAGTAACACTATGTACTAATGTGTGATTATCAGTTGAATTTCTGAATTCCTTTGATTCATTAATAAATTTTACTAATTTGTTTCTTTATGTCTATTTAATGATTTCTTATTAGTTTTTAATCTTTGTGTTTTCATTATTCATTTGTAAATTCTTGGATTTTGTTGTCCATGACGTGTCCATTGACTAAGTAATTATCATTAAAACACACAGAGGACTGATCTTCTTTTGCAAGATCACAAGTATGTTTCAAGACCATTTGCAGGTCAGGTATTGTTCTGTCTGTTCACTTTCTGAAAGTGGTTGAGGAGCAAGGGGGAAGATGTCTCCATTAAAACACACACACTAGCATGTACACAATTTGTTTTTTTCTTTATTTAATTTGAATTATTATTAGAACAAATGTTTTCAGAGTTTATAAGTTTTTTTTTTTATTTCTTGGAATAATTTTTAAATTTTATGCAATGTGGACACATACTACAGAGGAGTGTCAGTTTTTTATGTTTTTTCAATAAATAAAAATGAGAGGGGGGGGGGGAGGGAGAGAGAGAGAGAGAGAGAGACCAAAAACAACACATACAGAAATTTCATCAGAACTTTTCCTGATAGTAAAAAAATAACTAAATAATGAATGGCAAAGAACATTAACAAAATTAATGGAAATTATAGTTATTATTTGTTGTCTAATGAACAGGTACTAGTAATGGCTTCATATACTTCACATCTTAAATTATAAACCTATTACAAACGTATTTGGTATACTCAGCTTGAAACAAACGTTCAGACCAATAAAAATGGTTTAAACTTTGCCATGCTGCATTATTAGTACTGTTGAAACAGCAGTTTGATTATAATTGTTTTTAGAACATACTTCTGGAATTATGTGTACAAAATGATTAAAGCATACCTCCTTACAGTGTGCCTTAATAAGTTGTTGATTATTCTAACTGATACATTGTCATGCCATTATCATATGACAGTTCTCAGAGCTTCAGTAATAGTCATCTTTGCTGTTAACATGGACACAAGTCTCTTTTTTAAAAAGACTTTTCATTAGTAAAGTTACTTATAAGTAGGCATACATTTGTACTCATAATATGAGGCTAAGAATTGAGAAAAGGTGAAACCAACTCGTTACACTGAAAAACTTCTAGGTATACTACTACTGATTGAAAAAGACAAGATAACTCATGGTGAACTTTTTCTTCAATCCTTTTAACACCATGGATTCTGCATTTATCCACAGTTACTTTTGCCCTTTTTTACATTTTATCAACTTGTGTTCCCAGAGTCACAGTATTCTGAATTGTTCTTAAAATTTCCATTTAGGATTAGACCCATCCATACTTATCTGTAGCACAGATGCAGATTTATTCCTAGTAGAGTTATCTTTGAATCCCTTAAAAAACCTTAAATATTACTTTAGAATAGGAAGTCAAAGAAACACAGAATTTAAGTAGCAAGTTTCCACTACTTTGTAAAACATCCTAGAAACAAACTGTGACATCCAGTAACTGTTGCTGAGAAACCTTACTAAGGGGCTTATAAAAAAAAATTACAAGCTTGCTCTTTTGAACATCTGATGAAAAGGTTTTGTGAAGTGTACCTAACATAAAAATGTACAATGTTTGATTTGTCCTTGTATTCCATACTTCCAGCAGTTTTACATGATACATTCCTAACACGAATAAGAAAACTTTAAATCTGCTGATGGTCTAAAGGAGTGATAGTTATTTGCAGACAGACAGGGTTATAAAATAATTCTGAAAGAATTGTTGCTTTTACAATACCATCCTTTATCAAGTGACTACTCAAATCTGCCAGTTTTTCATAGAAACTGAAGTTTGATGATTAGATCCATCATGACCTAGTGATGCTCCAAACATTTCAAGGATTCTCCTAGCCTTATAAAACTGGACTGGCCTCATTGATTGACATGATTAATGTTAAATTTACTTTGGGATACTTCCAAACATAATACAGTTTACAATAAACAAACAAAATTGTATGCCTGTCTAATTTTTCCAGAACTGTATACACATAATTTGATCTGGATAGAACATGTATTAAACAATAATACTATTTGATGCAAATAATTAAAATATCGGTATGGAGAACCATACATGACTTCCATGTTTTAAGATTTATATTTAAAATCATTTTAGAAATGAAATATTTCCACAGAAACTACTTCTATCTTCAGCCTCAACCACAGAATTGTGGTCACTAACATATACCACCTCACGTTAGCACACTCGATTTTCACTGATGATGGCAGTCGATGGTACTTCCGAAACATCTGGTTTTGCAGAAAACATTGGACCATGGTCAAACAGCCTGGGAAGGAATTTTATCAACAAACTACTTCATTGTTATTTCTTTTATGAATTTGCTAACTGCTATAATTTTTTTATTGTTCGACTAAGCTTTTCATCATTGCTGACATCTTCAGGTCTTAAACAAGGTTGTTTAAGACCTGAAGATGTCAGCAATGACGAAAAGCTTAGTCGAACAATAAAAAAATTATAGCAGTTAGCAAATTCATAAAAGAAATAGTAAGGATGGCTGCTAATTTAAACAATACGAAGAATACTTCATTGTTGCTGATAACGTAGTACACATAAAAAATTATCCCCTCCCCCTTCACCTATCATTTTCATTTATAGAAAATTACCCCCTCCCCCTTCAACTTCCGCCTACCCCTTTTCATTTACAGATATTTCATCTACCTTATTGCAGTGGAATATTATGACCTTTTCAGGATACTTTATTTATCAAAATTAAGTACTTTACTCTTGTTAAAACATAAAACGTTGTAGGTAAACTACCCATTCTCCTTAACCGATCTTCACCAGAATCAACAGACCTTGAGTCCTCTACAATATGCAAAAAATTATTTGAATTTGCGGCAGTTATCATTCGCCATAGACAAAATTCTACACACAGACATCTTTCGAAAAATGACTTTTCTTTATGTTTTGAGGGTAGTACAATCAGAATCAGCCCTTATCTCGATCACGATTTTTTTTGCCATCCATTTCCTTATGGAACATGGAAGTAAAAACAATATCTTTTATAATATGTATTGCACGTGTTTTCTAACACGGGACACTAATTATTAGATAAAATGTTTACCTTCATTTAAGCCAGCTTCCACTCACTGTGTACTTTCTCAGAGGCCATAACATGTTCTTTTTAACGTTGCCGAACATAAATTGATGTTAAATTAAAAATAAAGTAAAGGCTTAGCACCTGAAGTTGCAACGTGCAAGTTGAAGAATCTATTTAATTATTGCACTTAACTTGATATAAGTACTGATTACATTTCAGGATTATTATTTTCAGAAATAATGTATGTAAACCAGATTGCCCCATTTAAAGTTAATTAAAATTCTTTAATGCATAGCATTCCAGGCCTTTATGGTAGTAGATTTGTATTACTAAATTTGAATTTACACAAATAATTCTCTTTGATTAACCAGAGTTACACACACAAACTAAATGCTGAGTGTCCTCCTAGTGTATAAATTCAGCTAAAACACTATTCCAAAAACTTACCTTGTTACTAGAATATGTGACATGATGAACTTTTCATGTTAAATAGTTTAAATACTTTGTGTTGAGAGTTAAGCAATTTAATAATTTTTATTTATGCAGGCGTATAGCAAAATCTGATCATCATGAAAAAGGAATAAGGCATTTTGTAATAGCAATTAACTGATTAGTTCCTGCTATATTACTGACTCATATTACAAGACCAATTTTTGTTTAATTGAAAAGATATATTTTAACTGTTTCTTTTGGTGCAATCTGTAAATTACATGACACACATCCATAAAGGTTTGAAAATATGCTTATTGCAGTTTGATAGGAATAAATTCTCAAAAAACTAATACAAATTTGTTATGTCTGATCACATCAGCTATCCTTTCTATTTGAAATGCGCCTTTTATCCAAATTTATTACATAGTATTGTGCCAAGATATATCATTACATTTGTATACTGTAATACAGTAGTGGTAGAATACTATCATTCCACTAATATTACCGTAACATAATAAATGAAAATACATTATATACACATCTTTTGACATAATCATCACTTATCACTTTTTGCCTATCAATTTATTTGATGAATATATATTTAACGATTTATGTAAAATACAACAGGTGTTTAACGGACACATACTATGTGTAGACCTCTTATTTCCCTCCTCGGCAGGTCGAAGCTAAATTGGCACTAGAGTTGGGTATGAAATTATACTATTCTCATAGTCTGTCTGTTAGCAGCTAGTGGCATCTATTGACATTCACTCATGTCAAATTACAGAGTCGGTAAAGGATGTTCGAAATTTGAATGTAAACAAATTAATAGTTAAATAATTAATATAATGGAAGTATCACAAATATATAATGTATGTAAATGTAATTGTGAAAAACGATGTAGGGCCTACTTCATATACAGATCAGAAGTAAATGATGAACTATTATCTTTATGTAATAAGCCTTGTTACTAAACAATATATATTTTTAAAAGCTTCTTATCATATTGAGATGAAATGGACCGGCATTTGAAACATCTCTTAGGTATAAAAACAACATAACGACCTTTACAAAATTTGCTGCCTGTAGGCAGTTCCCTACTTTGCCTATGCATAAATCTGCCTCTGGTGTACATGCTAAATGCACCTGAACAGTAGTAAGAATGATTTAGTATCCTGTTGAGTTATTCACTGTTCTGACGGATGATACGCAAATACTGGAAGGTAGGATGTGAGAGCCAGCAGTAACCTTAAATAAACTCTCATATATTTCAGTTATTACACAGTGTTCTGTTCATTACAGACAAGTGCTTGGTTTGATCATTTTTTTTTAAATAAAATTGTATATTTTACTGTAGCTTTACAGTAGATTGACAGAAAGTGTAAAAATGTAAAATAAAAACGGCATTACTTCAGTGTAAATAAAAAGTGAACACTTTACAGTAGCACAAAAAAATGACAAAAACTGAGACAATGAAATGCTACAGTTCAGTTAAAAATATTGCAATCTCCCTCACACAAAATTTTAAAGAATAAAGACATATCAACACCACAACAAAATATTTTTTTGGAGCAAAAGGAAACACAATGGAAAGGCATCTCAGGTAGTATCGCTTTGAAATTATGGTTTCAAAATGTTTAGGGAAAAGAATAAAAAAATGCTAGCATTAACAATCCAACAATGTATCGAAAAGATCAGGATCTTGCTAGGTACATTATAGGGAAAATTGGTTTTGTAGCTTGTGACGTAGCGAGGCGAAGATCTGCTCTCGGCGCCAGCCGAGACGTGACACGAGAAGGCGAGGCGAGCCAATCAAGGATCAGTAGCAGCTTGATTTGCCTCGACGTGACCATCTAACGTGCTCGAGGCGAGCAAACCAGGGACCAGCGGCACTCTGATAGGTTCATGGCACACGACCTGTCAGGGCATAAAAAGAGCGCCGCTAGAGATTTTGGCGTACTCCATTGGACGTCGTGAAGCCAGCTGGAAGAAAAGGAAGAAGGAAGAATGGAGAACACAGGAGAAGTGGTGATGGACATCGACTGGGACAGCAGCGGGCTCTACATACCGCTGCCAAAAGAAGAGAACAGCAGCACGCCCGGAACAGCGGACGCAGCTGCCGAACATCACAGCGCGGCTCGGGCTGTGTACGCAAATGATTTAGCATACCCGACAAACGGTCCTTTTAAGGGCCTAAAAAATGATAGTGTGTACGATTGGCGCCATTTGTCCTGTGACAAGTGGCGCCCAACGTGGGGCGACAATCATCTTGCGGATGCAAGATCCAGCCACGCCAGAGAGCTACCAGCCGGTACACAAAACAACATGGCGCCCAACAGCTACACCCAGCGGGACACCGGGTTCGAGGTAGAGCAAGGCTTTGTGCAATTTGCCGCAGTTCTGAGGTGCACGTTGCCACCGGTGATCACCGCTACATACCATGGCCTCAAGTACGAGGATCCAGAATGATATCTTCTACAGCTAGAGCGACAGCTGCGAGACTACAGAGTCCCACCTGAACAGTGGGCAGATTACGCAGTGCGGCAGCTCCGAGGAGAAGCTGCCACGTGGGCAGAGAGATACACGGGATTGCAGATAAATTGGCCCGAGTTCTGCGACCGCTTCCGGCATCACTTCTGCGGGACACACCGCGACGCAGAGCTGCTGGCCGAGCTGTATGGAGAAACGCAGCGGCAGGAATCGGCGGAAATCTTCATCCTGAGAAAAATCAAGCTGTTTCGCCGTCTGTACCCCGGAGGTGACGAGAGGACGATCATAGCCATGCTTACACAACAGCTGCAGCCACGCCTTCGACCCGCGCTGAGGTTTCCGCCGCCTACGACTTTAGAGGAACTTTTACAACGGGCAATGAGCATCGAGGCCGACTTGGATCAAGATAGTCGTGCGCGAGGTCGGGATGACTTGCTGAAAACTCCCTGGATCGAGTAGGGGAGTCAAAGCCGTGTCGATCGGCCTCAAGCACGAAAGAGGAACAAAGAATTAACAGCCTAACGCCCAGGTGCCGCTACTGCCCGGGAAGACACTTCCATCGGGACTGCCCTGTGAAGAACCGGCAGGGAAACGACCAAGCGCCCCGGTAAATAGCCCACTGGGGCGCGTGAACCAACTAGGTGCGGACATACCGTGCATTCCAATAGAGATCGCCGGCCAGGTAGAAGAGATGCTGAGGCAGCATATCATTGAACTGGCCACCTCGCCATACAGCTCTCCGGTGGTGATTGTGAAGAAGAAGGACAGCAGACCCCGGTTCTGCGTGGACTTCCAGAGGCTGAACGATCAGACCGAGGATGTGGACTCACCACTGCCGCTGATATATGAAACAATCAAGGACCTCAGCGGGGCCAAAGTCTTCTCGACCCTAGATCTGAAGAGCGGCTACTGGCAAATCCCGCTGGAGGAAGAAGCAAAGAAGTACACAGCATTCTTGGTGCCCGACGGAGGTCGCTACCAGTTCCGGGTGATGTGCTTTGGGCTGAAGAACGCGCCCAGCACCTTCCAACGGCTGATGCAGGATGTTCTCACGGGACTATTACGGGAGTGCTGCCTCGTCTATCTGGACGACATCATTGTCTACTCCCCCGACTGGGAAACACATCTGCGACACCTGGATCAAGTCTTGGAAAGGCTGCAGATGCACCAGCTGACCTGCTCGCTCAACAAGTGTCACTTCAGCCGGGAAGAAGTCGCCTTTCTGGGCTACGAGATTACTCCGGACGGCAACCTCCTGCAGTAGCAACATCTCAGAGTGATCGAAGACCAGCCAGCCGCCAGCAACAAGAAAGAGCTGCAACGCTTCCTGGGAACCTGCAACTGGCTGCGAGAGTACATCCCCTGCTTCGCCATGATTTCGGAACCGTTAACGGACCTGCTGCGGATAAGAAAGTGGCATTGGGACAACACAACTCAGCGAGCCTTCGAAGAGGTTAAGGCCACTTTCCGGCAGCCGTTAAAACTCTCACGACCGGATCGAGACTTGCCGATGTTTCTGCAGACCGATGCCAGCCAAAAGGGACTTGGAGTGGTGCTTTATCAATGCATCGAAGCCGGAGAGAGGCGTATCATCTCGTACGCCAGTGCCAAGCTCCACGAGGCGGAGAAGAACTACCACTCCAACGAACTGGAGTGCTTGGCAGTCGTCTGGGCCATCAAGAAATACCGGCCATACTTGGAGGATCGCTATTTCACCCTAAGGACCGACAACAAGGTGCTAACCTGACTGAAGCAGGCGACGGTGCAGAAGACGAAATACGCTCGCTGGGCTCTACTGATACAGAGCTTCAAATTCACTGTCGTCCACTGCCCGGGCAAGGAGAACGAGTTGCCGGACTTCCTCTCGAGGGAACCTGGGCTTGAAGATACTGCCGGCGTCCAAGAAGAACCACGGATGCAGCCTGAAGAAAGGCCACTTCGCAGTGTTGCGGCAGCTGCACCGTGACTACAAGAAATCACAGCTGTCGGCGTCCATCAGGCAGTGCAGGAGGCGCAAGAAGGCGACCAGGAGTGCCAAGCATGGAGAAACGACCCTGCGGCGGCTACAGTGAGAGGTTACCGGGTAGACAAGGGCCTGGTTTGGAAGGACAGACGCAACCAGGAACCAGGATTGTACGTGCCGCCGAGTGTCCGCATGGAGGTCATCAGGCAGTTCCACGACTCCCCTCAAGCCGGTCATCCGGGGGCCGAAGAAACGTTTCGGGCCATCAGCAAGGACTTCGTCTGGACCGGCCTAACCATTGATGTCCGCAGATATGTCCGGAGTTGCAGAATATGCGCCCTACACAAGCGCAGCACGCAAATCCCAAACAGGACCAACAGCGACCTCACCGACCCAGGAGATGTTGGAATACTGTCGCCCTAGACGTCATGGGACCATATCCGCTGACTCGAGCTGGCAACCGGTACATCGTAGTGGTCACGGATATGATGTCGAGGTGGGTGGAAGCAAAGGCCGTGCGCAAGGCGGACGCCGACACCATTATCCGCTACCTGGAGGAAGAAGTGTTCCCTCATTGGGGATACCCAGAGGCGTTGCTCACCGACAACGGAAAGCCGCTCATGGGCCACAAGTGGCAGCAGATGTGCGACAAGCTGCACATACGACCGTGGACTACAGCCAACTACCATCCCAGGGCGAACCCGACCGAGTGGCGCAACGGCGAGATCAAGAAGGCGCTGCGGATCCAGCTCCATGACTGCAAGGACCATGGTGACTGGGACAAGCGTTTGCCGACAGTTCTGTTCTCGCTGCGGAATCGTGCAAACGCCGCCACTAAGTGACACCGAGCGAGCTTCTGCTGGGCAGAGACCTACGCCGACCCGGCGACTGGAGTCGGCCACACGCAGAACAGGACGTCCGACCAATTGAGGAACGAGAAGAGGTGGCCAGGTCACACCAGACCAAGTATCAGCAACGGCGGTATCCGGAACAGAGGACACAGGACCCTACACTGGCCGTAGGGCAGCTGGTGTACGTCAAGAGCCACGGAGGACCAGCCAAAGGACGGAGGTACCCTGGATGGGAGCCAGCCTGGGAAGGTCCCTTTAGCATTGCCGCAACCCTCGGCGGGCAGATTTACATAGTGGAGAAGGACGGACGTCCATACAAGGTTCACCGCCAACGGCTCAAACCCGCCGGAGAAGAACAATGGGCTGGCCACCGGAGAGCATTCAAGACCCGGGGGAGTTGTGACGTAGCGAGGCGAAGATCTGCTCTTGGCGCCAGCCGAGATGTGACACGAGAAGGCAAGGCGAGCCAATCAAGGATCAGCAGCAGCTTGATTGGCCTCGACGTGACCATCTAACGTGCTCGAGGCAAGCCAACCAGGGACCAGCGGCACTCTGATAGGTTCATGGCACACTACCTGTCAGGGCATAAAAAGAGCGCCGCTAGAGATTTTGGCGCACTCCATTGGACGTCGTGAAGCCAGCTGGAAGAAAAGGAAGAAGGAAGAATGGAGAACACAGGAGAAGCAGTGATGGACATCGACTGGGACAGCAGCGGGCTCTACATACCGCTGCCGAAAGAAGAGAACCGCAGCACGCCCGGAACAGAGGACGCAGCCACCGAACATCACAGCGCGGCTCGGGCAGCGTACGCAAATGATTTAGCGTACCCGACAAACAATCCTTTTAAGGGCCTAAAAAACGATTGTGTTTACAATTGGCGCCATTTGTCCTGTGACAAGCTGCTAGTGGATGTTTGTTTCTATAAAAAATAATTGCAGTATCTAATAAATTATGGTACATATTTAATCATTTATTGAATAATTTGTCATTTATATAATTTTGTTTATTTTTTAATTTCTATAGATACTTTTGGTGTTTGTTGTGATTTTGTGTTTTACATAATCTTTTGTGATTAAATCATTTGGTAAAAAATGTTCCAGATTATAAAATACACCTCACAGTTTTAACATACAATATATATATATATATATATATATATATATATATATATATATATATATAGTAACACCTCTATACATAGTAACAGGTATATCAATATGCCTGTAATCACAGGTATGGGAAAGTAATGGCAAATCTTGCATAATCTTGTTATCAGTTATTGTTATTATTCGGCTAGTGCTATTAAATTCATATTGGCCCAAAGTGATCACAAAAGGAATTTATTGTATTTGTTTACAGTCAACAGTGTAGATTCCAGGTGATGATTTGAGATTTATATAAATTAATTTTCACTCACATGAATGAAGTTGCAACCATAAAGAAATACAGAATATATTTTCTATGACAGCAGACAAGACAGAACACTTGTATTTTGCTTTTTATGTGTGTACATACATTCAGACATCATTTATTTGGATTGACTTCTGCAAGCTTGAAATCAGATTACAATAATGTTTTACATTTTACATTAGTGTATATATAAAATTATAATCCTCAAAGTATAATATTTAATTAATTGGGATGTTTCGTTAAATTGTTACGATGGTCTCACCGATCGTCACATAGTACAGTGGAAACCAAAATAAAACACACTTATGAATTTGCTAATTCAGTTTATTACATTGGTGTTGTTATACAGGCTTGTTCAAATTTCGTTACTTTTTTAATCAGTGTTTTGTTGTGATTACCTATGTTGGTTAGTGTTATTGGTACAGAAGAGGATGCTGCAGTTTCTTTTCTTCAAGAAAAGGATTTGGTTCACAATCCTCATCGTTGCATTAACGGACATGACATGGTTTTAGCCCTTGGGCAGCAACAGCGTTGGTGTTGCAATAAGTCTACTTGCCATGAGTATAAGGTAGTTCGCAAGGGCACATTTTTAGAGGGGTCCAGATTACCGCTGGAAAAAATAATAAAATTTATTTATTTCTGGTGTGAAGGGCTTAGTAGTATTAAAAACAGTAAAAATCAACTGAAAATCAACGCCAGCACACACACAGAGTGGACGGCTTACTTAAGATACATCTGTGCCTTAGACATCATGAGAAACCCACGGAAAATTGGAGGACCGAATTTAACAGTTGAAATTGACGAGAGTGTGTTTGCGAAGAGAGAAAATAATGTTGGCCGGGTGTATCCACAACAGTGGATATTCGGTGGATACTGCCGAGAAACCAAGGAATGCTTCTTGTGTCGTGTCGAAGATCGGTCAGCAGCTACCCTCCTACCTCTCATAGTGGCAAATATCGAACCACGGTCCACTATAACGTCAGATCAGTGGCGTTCATACTGTCAAATTGTTAATTTGCCACAACAGTACAGTCATTTGACTGTAAACCATAGTTATAACTTTGTGGATCCTCAAACGGGAGCACATACACAAGGTGTAGAAAGCATGTGGCGGTCCTGCAAACGCCGAAACATGATTGAATGTGGTACGAGAAGGGAACGCTTAGATTCCTATTTAAGTGAGTTCATGTGGGGGTCCGCAGAGGTCCAGAATATCTTTCCAGGTGATGCATCGAGAATGTAGAAGCGTGTAGAGTTACCTCCTTACCACTCATGACTACCTGTGGCTAGCTGGTGTTTCTGTAAAAACACAATATTCAACGTCTAACATTTTCTAGATAAAAAAGGAACATGCATAAGTTAGTATTATTAAATACACAGTTTTAGTAGGTTAGTATTACATATCTACCACTTTTTAGATAAAGAAGGAGTATGCACTACGGTTAATAGCTTATGCTACAAGATACATAAATGTTTATTTTAAAAATTAGTACAGTAACATACAAGACAGGTTACATGAACAATTGCTGGAAGAAATGGAGAATAAACAGTTACAGTGAAGTCAAAAGACGTAGAATTCAGCACTACAGAGTCAATTGGGTTTGTAAAGAAACGTAAAACCCAATGTACTATCATTTGTAACAATAAAAAAGAAGCCGAAATATATAAAATAAATAAAATCCACTGCCAGAACTTACCTGTTATTCGAATTTTACCAGAAGACCAAGGTCGCCACGATTATTTTTTATATAGGATAAAATATCGAAAACCTTTACACTCCACCTTAAATAAAACGGACAATTTTGCCATCTGACCCCACCCAATTAATAATTCAGAAAGATTCCGGTCCGTTAGACGAATTTCGCAACACAGTAATGAGAAAATGGTAATGACGAAATAACTTAGACTAACACATTGTTTTGAAGTAAACTAAATAATTTTAATTAATTAAAAACCGTTTTAATGATTAGCACAAGAACACTAAAACACATTTTGAAATATACATTTATGGATCATATTTAAATATTATATAAGACAGCCCATTCTGCCCACACACACTCTCACACAATTTAATACTTTACCCCTTTGTTTATTATACTTTACAAATCCCTTTTTTGTATTGAAACTGTCCACTACCGCGATTCCGTACGAACACGTGTTTTGTCCCCGATTCAATGTCCGTTAATTCACTTTGTCGTCATTTCACTGTACTAACTTCTGACGGCGATATGTTTAGTAAATTCTGGGGTCCCGGTCGGTCCTACTGGATTAATTACATTTTATAACACTACCGACCGGGCCCGAAACCAAAACTGTGAGCGTCTGTTACTGGAGTTGGCGTCCTGTTGACTGTATGGCGTCTCTGCTTAATGTCGACCGTCACCGAGAACGTAACAGGTACATGTTGCTTCGTTGTCGCGGGAAATGAGCAGTCACGGCCATCAGGTTTTAGTCGCCGTATACTGTTGATTTGCTGAGGCATATTCAGTTTATGCATGGATTATAGCTGGTATATGTGTGTGACCAGAGCTTAATATTGGACTTGGCTCTGGTCATGTCACCAACAGTAGGCGGAGTTTAATGCGACTTCCGGTATTGAGTTGATGGCTGCAACAAACGTTTTTCTACATCGCCATGTTTGCCTCCACTTTGGTGTTTCTCACGGCGTCATTCCCGAGCCCCGCCCGGCTGGGTTGCATACGGGCGTCGAAACACATGTACAGAGTTCTGCGAATTCTCGGCCGCATTCCTCGACACTGATTGCGTTTCGCTTTGTTTCACTGTTCTGTTAAACTGACAAATACGTTGCACAATAATACAGTTATTTCACAATATTTTATAAGGCTCCCGACCGAAAATGAAATGAATAAAAATATATATATGCCCCAAACGGTTAAAATAAAAACACCCAAAAATTGACCCGCTACAATACCCCCTCGATGAGAATTCTGCTGTTCACGACAGAAGAAATCTCATCGATAACCCCGAAGAGGACCGGTGAGGAACTGGTGCCAACAACCCCCTGGTTCTTAGTTTGCATGGGTACACGACCCCCCTGGCCCAGCGACTATGGACTCATCTGAACGAGATCACTGGACTTCTCTGTAAGAGATCCCAACACCGAGAAATCGAACAGACTCGCCCCACGGCGCGCCTCGCCTTCTAACATGCTACCCCCAAAAATCCTCAATCCCTGGCTAAAATTATCCCAGCTCCTCCGCCGATATGTTTCCCCTTTTTGCAAGCTGGGCTGCCTTTAGCAGATACTGGGCTCACACACACTAACATTACACATTACCATAACACATTAAAAGTAAAAAATTGCTTTTAAGATTTATTAAAAATTTAACAAAAAATTCAAAATTCAAAAAAAAATATTTTATCAAAAATTCTCTTCCTCTTTTTTCTAATTTTTGTTTCAAATGACTTAACCTAGACATTTCTAATAATATAAACACATCCTTACTCTAACATGAGAACCACTTATAGTCTACCAATACAATGCAATACAATAAAATAAACATGGTTAATGCACGCATAATAAAAGAATCATTATCTAAAATATTCATTCGCTGGCATGCGAAAATCAAGTTTTTTTTTTTTTTTTTTCAAAAAAAATTAAAAATTTTCAAAATTTTAAAATTCAAAAAAAAATTATTCATTAAATATTTATTAAATAACATTTATTAAAATTATTCAAATATGGGTTTGAATTAATCAAACAAACAAATTAAAATTGGATTCCTACTATACAAGCTTAGTAGGTGTATGACCTCATCAGCTGATCGTAACTAGGTCAAGTTCAAAACCCTTGACCTACATATATTATATATAAGTTCTGAAAACACATTGAACATCTGTAATATCCTAACTTGAAATACAAAACATAGTAACATAAAATATTTAAAATTACAAAATATTAATATTGATGATAATCAAATTGGCATTTAAATTATTTAAAATAAACAATTCTTACTTTACATTATTTTCAATTCTATCCAAATTTTGCCACTGGCAAAAAAAAATGAAAATTTTATATCTTTATTATGAATCACTCTCTATTTAACAATCTGACTCTACTACTAACAACTTCAATTACCATGACACCCATCTCTACCAAAATCTCTACTAATCAGGACACTCTAAACTCCAACTTATCATTTAACACAATTCGCCGCCTTCTCCCATTATAAAATACTCTCTAACCCTTTGTATATAGGATACGTGTTTCCCCGCCCCCAAAAAACTCAATTCCCTTATTTGGCGGCCCGGATTCTACCTAAGGCGGCCCCTTCCCCACTAAAATCTATCCCTATCCCGTCCCAACCCTTGTTGCGGACTCCTACATTACACTACCCTCTAATACAAAATTGCCATTCCCAAAAAATCTCAAACTCATTACATTACTACAAATACACAAAATAACCTCATTAATTATAAACATAAATATATCACTCAAAATCTACAATTATTCTCCACAACTACCGTGTCAACATCAATATTTCTGAAGATTCTGTTACATTACATTAACTCAAAAACACCATTACATCATATTCATCTCTATCATTTCAAATTCAACTTTTAATTCAATTTGGACAGGTCTACATGTCCCACAACATATTTATCACCCACGAATTATCTTTTATTAATTTGCATAAATTATTGTTATTTTATTTCTCATATTCTTTTTATCCTTACTTCAAAATATCTGTAGTACATTAAACATTAATTACTTGTAACATTTACAAACCAATATACCAGTGACATGGTATTGCTGATCAGCTGATATCCTAACATAATAAAAACACATCTCCAAATTGAACAAATTACATGGAATATACATATTTATTTTTATTTATTCTCACTTCTCACCTCATTGTTTCCCCTTTTTTCTGATTCTGATGCTTATGTTAACCTGCCAGACGATTTAATTATTGGCTTAGGAAAAAACATACACACATCATGAAAATTAACTATTTTTACAATACCTATATCTAACATACAACAAGTAAACACTACATTTAAAAACGCATAATGAACACCTTATTTTTAAATATCTAAGCAGCTAGTTACCTGAACAGAGCACCAGCAGTTTTATTTGAATTAAACTTTGAATAAGCAAAAACTTTTATGTCATAAACTTTAAATTCGTGACTCCTTTGCGTCACCTCCCAGCCACACACACTATTTCATATTATGTTGGACTGTGGCGCCCATTCGCTTCCACAGAGACTGTATATTTTGGAGCAGGTTTTTTACCTCTCCGTGTCTCTGCTTCCGCTATTAAGTTTTAAACGTTACGAACATCATCATTTTCTTGTTCTATAATCATACACCCTTAAAACGGTTCTGCCACCGGTCTTGCTACCCCCAAGCGGGCAGAGTGGCAGCCGCTGTTCCATAGTGCCGGAGATTTCCCCTAAGTTCTCCCCCCATTGAATTTCAAATCTGTACCAATTTCAAGTCAGCTATGGTCAAGGGACTTGATATGACCATAGCTGGCCGCTAGCCAAAACCACGGTTAGTGCTGGTAAGACAGTAACCGCCCGAAAAGTCGGGGAAATCTAAACTTTCATTTCACTGCCTGTTATGCATCAATACTATTATGTGCGACACGGTCATTTAGTAAGGTGTGTAAACTTTAATTTACACGGATAAGGTGTGCCGCACATTTATCGCCATTTTGGCCTCCGATGGAGGTAACACTCACTGTTACCCCCAACCCATTTCGCTATTTGCGAGAGCACAGGCAACCCCCTCAATAGCCACTTAATAACTTACTAATTACTAGAATATTTTATATACAACCTTATAATGTGACATCTTCATCCATTATCAATCATTAATCATCCTTCATAACTTTCTACAATTAGATTACTTAAAATTTTCAAATTCATTATTAATATTTATTTTTCATCATATCTCAGTTATTATTACCCTTTGAATCATTATCTCAAGTTATTTTCATTATTGAAGTTAAAATTCGTTCCATTAAATTAAACATTTGTGTAATTTTATTATATTTGACTTGTATCATAAAAATTTTATACTTACAGTCCATAATTCCTATACTGACATACACAACTATATACACCATACACCACTACTCCAAGTAACCTCTGAAACATTTAACAAAAAGTTATTTCAAATCAACAATTCATCATCTAATTACCAACTTCACCTCTCGTTAAACCATTTAAATTCATCAAAAAATTCAATTATATAATCTTTGAATTAATCAAAATATTTAAAACATTTCAAATTATTTTAATTAAATTAATTAAACATTTACACTTAGCCAATTAGTTTTCAAAATTAATTCGGTTATTTGTTTAATTTGCAAATATTAATATTAGTATTACAACAATCATCTACACACATATTGTTTACTTAACATTCTACAATACACACAAATAAACTTATTAAACATTTATTTACAAATCTGCATCCTTATTTATTTAGTCATATCACACTTCAATGTTCAAAGGTTGCGAGGTCACAAAACCATAAAACAATATATATAAAATTGTCCATTGATTGTTTACAGTTTAGCCTCCATTGTCAAAGATTAATCTTGGTTTTGTATAGCACTGCTCAATTATATTGACATACATATTGTTGTCTTGTGTGTCATAACCAAACAATTTCAATTTATCCGTTATACCATAATAATCATTCACCAAGTCTACGTTAAGTATTTCTGTTAAATCTCTGTCAGTAAATATTTCCAATATCGGGTTAGTTACTTTTGTATTATCAATTAAATCATTCTTGTTTAAATACACTTCTAATATTTCTTTCAACTCATCATAATCTCTCTTTAAATTATATACTTCTATCTCTCTCTCAACACACAATTCTCTATTTAAATCTCTCTCATCATAACACCATCTGATATCTTCAATATTACTCCAGACAGAGGGTATAATATCATACAAATAACATAAACAACTCCAATCTTCTACTAATACGGGACTCTTGCCCTTCAAAAACACTTGTGACCACATTACATCATAAATAATAAAGGGAAAATTTGCCCTCTGTCCCCACTCTACTACAACATTATTTCTTCTCTCTCTCTCTAACTCATAAACATACATTAACATTTCATTATCAACTTCTACTCTTTCTACAATTACGTTATCACTCTCAACATCTACACCATCATTTTCTAACACCACATTTTTATTTGTATTATCATTGTTATTACTTGTCAACTCATTATTTAAATTATCATTTCCACTACTACTTACCCCGTTATCTTTGTTTGATTTTAATTTGTCTATGACTTTCTCATTTTCTAATGCTATTTCGCCTAACCGCGTCTCTAGATCACTCAATTTCTTATCATAAATACAGCTTTTGTTCCTGAATTTCGTTTTTCATTTCATTGAATTTTACGTTAAGATTATTCTGGATTTTTTTAATTTCATTTTTCTGTTCGCTAAATTTTTCATCTAGGTTACTAAATTTCTCATCGAACTTACTATTCTGTGCATTAAAAAGCGCCTGCATCATTTTTATTATTTCGTTATTATCTGCCATTTTAACTTTTGTTTAAATATTTCTATTTCCTTAAAATGTTTTCGTATAATAAATATTATATATTCATATCATATCTAAAATTATTGTAAAATTTTCTACCACGTGTAGTTACAACCTAACCTTATTTTTACGTACATATGTGCGATATAATTTTTATACATTCGTCATTACCACATCCTATTTTCTGTGTATTAAAATAGGTCTATCTCGTATAAAATTACAATTAAACGAAAATCCTGGCAGCGAGAGCCATTTGTAACAATAAAAAAGAAGCCGAAATATATAAAATAAATAAAATCCACTGCCAGAACTTACCTGTTATTCGAATTTTACCAGAAGACCAAGGTCGCCACGATTATTTTTTATATAGGATAAAATATCGAAAACCTTTACACTCCACCTTAAATAAAACGGACAATTTTGCCATCTGACCCCACCCAATTAATAATTCAGAAAGATTCCGGTCCGTTAGACGAATTTCGCAACACAGTAATGAGAAAATGGTAATGACGAAATAACTTAGACTAACACATTGTTTTGAAGTAAACTAAATAATTTTAATTAATTAAAAACCGTTTTAATGATTAGCACAAGAACACTAAAACACATTTTGAAATATACATTTATGGATCATATTTAAATATTATATAAGACAGCCCATTCTGCCCACACACACTCTCACACAATTTAATACTTTACCCCTTTGTTTATTATACTTTACAAATCCCTTTTTTGTATTGAAACTGTCCACTACCGCGATTCCGTACGAACACGTGTTTTGTCCCCGATTCAATGTCCGTTAATTCACTTTGTCGTCATTTCACTGTACTAACTTCTGACGGCGATATGTTTAGTAAATTCTGGGGTCCCGGTCGGTCCTACTGGATTAATTACATTTTATAACACTACCGACCGGGCCCGAAACCAAAACTGTGAGCGTCTGTTACTGGAGTTGGCGTCCTGTTGACTGTATGGCATCTCTGCTTAATGTCGACCGTCACCGAGAACGTAACAGGTACATGTTGCTTCGTTGTCGCGGGAAATGAGCAGTCACGGCCATCAGGTTTTAGTCGCCGTATACTGTTGATTTGCTGAGGCATATTCAGTTTATGCATGGATTATAGCTGGTATATGTGTGTGACCAGAGCTTAATATTGGACTTGGCTCTGGTCATGTCACCAACAGTAGGCGGAGTTTAATGCGACTTCCGGTATTGAGTTGATGGCTGCAACAAACGTTTTTCTACATCGCCATGTTTGCCTCCACTTTGGTGTTTCTCACGGCGTCATTCCCGAGCCCCGCCCGGCTGGGTTGCATACGGGCGTCGAAACACATGTACAGAGTTCTGCGAATTCTTGGCCGCATTCCTCGACACTGATTGCGTTTCGCTTTGTTTCACTGTTCTGTTAAACTGACAAATACGTTGCACAATAATACAGTTATTTCACAATATTTTATAAGGCTCCCGACCGAAAATGAAATGAATAAAAATATATATATGCCCCAAACGGTTAAAATAAAAACACCCAAAAATTGACCCGCTACACATTACACACAACAATGTACTATCATTACCTAACCAACCACAATACTCATGTAGAGTAGACGTATTATTTAAGAAATATCTGTGCCTCAACCCATTACTAAATCCAGTATACTGTAACAGGATCTACTGTTCCACACTGTAAATAAAGAAGACAGGCAATAATATATATATCTATGTGTAGGCTGAGGAGAATGGAATGGCTGTTTACTTACCACTTTACCTGGTATTATGGTCACTTAAACAAATATCAGTATGGAGAACTATACATGACTTCCATGTTCTAAGATTTATATTTAAAATCATTTACGAAATGAAATGTGTCCATAGAAACTACTTCTTTCCACTTATTGCTTCAGCCTTAACCACAGTACTGTAGTTACTAACGTATACCACCACACGTTATCGCACTTGATTTTCACTGATGATGGCAGTCGACGGCACTGCCGAAATGTCTGGTTTAGCAGAAAACATTGGACTACGGCCAAACAGCCCGGGAAGGAATTTTAACAACAAACTACTACTTTGTTGCCGATAACGTAGTACACATAAAAATTACCCCTCCCCTTCAACTATAATTTTCATTTATAGAAAATTACCCCCACCCCGTTCAACTAGCCTCTTCATTTATAGATATTTCATCTACGTTTCTACAGTGGATTATTAAGATCTTCTTATCAGGATACTTTATATCTAAATTAAGTACTTTACTCTTGTTACAACAAAAAATGTTTCTGGTAAACTGCCCTTTCCCCAGAACCGATCTTCACCAAAATCAATAGGCTTTGAGTCTTCTACAACATATATACATATGTAAAAAATTATTTGATTCTGTTTGAATTTACAGCAGTTATCGCTTGCCATAGAAAAAAAATACCCTTGATTAAAAAAAAAAGTTGCAGATAAACTACCCCTTTCCCTTAACCGATCTTCATAAAAAACAATAGGTCTTGTGTATTCTACAAATCAGGGCTGTTTGCAAAACATTATATGATTTTGTTTGAATTTGCGGCTGTTATCGTTTGCCATAGAAAAAAAATCTATATACACGGACAGACACACACACAGACACTTTTTGAAAAATGACTTTTTTTCATGTTTTGAGGGTAGTACAATCAGAATCTGCAATAATCTCGAACACGATTTTTTTGCCATCACCATACTTCCATTTCCTTAAGGAACATGGAAGTAAAAATTTGTCCATTTTAAGTACAGACTCTAACCTATCAGATTGCAATGCAACTGGAATTTGTTGAAAACAAGATTAAACTATCACTCATATATTCAACCCCCCCCACAGAGAGAGGGAGGGGGAAGAGAGAGAGTTATATATCATTGTTGAATAATTGAGACATTCCTTTTAACAAAAATATACTTTTTAATTAAATTATTACAACTATTTATTTTTACTTTAATTATATTTATGTTTCTGAAGTAAATTTAATTACAATACAATAATTAAAATAAAAGCATATTTTTGTTAAAAAGTATTTTATTTTTTATTGAATAATAATAACATAAGAATATAGAATAAAGTAATTTGTAAATATATCGTTATACTTCTGACATGTAAAGTAGTATACATCAATAGTCTACTCTCATACAGTATACGAATTTGTTGGAAAATATCACGCACACTACTTGGCAAGTGTTCAACACTGATTTAAAAATGTTTTGTTTAATGCAAACACTGAAACACACTATACACAAGAAATAGAACTCATCATGAACATAACGTGATTATATTACTTCTTATGGTATAAGAATATGATATCGGTTTTTTGTTTAATATCCACTTGTAAAGGAAAAAATACAGCAGATAATTATTTTATAAATAACTTTGTTACAGCTGCTATGAAGTTGTTTAGATTAAATAATGTAACCTAACCAACTTTTAAGTATTGAATATTAAGTATAAGTATATTTTTTTAATCCTGAGAGAAAATGAACAATTAACACCAGTTTTTGAAAGAAACATGAAAGGAGAGAAGATGAGCTTGTGTACAAAATGCAAAGTGGAGTATCTTATGTAGAGATGAAAGCTCGAAAGTTCAAGCCAAATACATATGAATGGAGATGATTGGTAATATCTGGGACCTGTCACACAACAGAACACCATACAATGATGATACTGTGTATGTATGATGTAATGTGCCTGCTTTTAATAATATTCTCAAAGGATTTTACTGGTTTCACTGTGTAAATTACAAACCTGAATATAGTGCTGGAAGTTTCAGTTCCTCAGCCTGGGTAATGATGATGTAGGCCTAAATGTTTCTAACCTTTTCTTTTGCCTGCAAAGAAAAATAAATTACATCACCGGACACACAAAGTACTGACATATGAACATTAATCAATTATTTTGTTTAATCAGTCAACATTCTAGGAGACCAAAATTAAAGGGTTTACAGATTATTGACCCGTCCACCAAAACACACACACGCAGGTTCTGATATGTGTTACAATTGTGTCTTATTTTCAGCCAACCGTTCTTTTACAGGTGAAATCAGTACAATTATACCTCATGAGTATAAGGTTAGTTTAATCTGTAACCTATGATATTAAAAATAATAATACACTGAACATGATTATTACACTTTATATGATATCAGCTTTTTGGCTTAATATCCACTTGTAAAAGAAAATATACAAAATGATTATTATTTTATAATTAACTTTGTTACAGCTGCTGTGAAGTTGTTTAGATTAAATAATGTAACCTAACCTACTTTTAAGTACTGAATACTTTTAATGTGTTCAATAAGGAAACAAAATACTTTTACAGAATACTTAAAATCCTTGAAAATGGTATTGGATTAAGCTTGAGCAATGAATAATTAAACTAAGCACGTGATTTCAAAGTCAATATCATTATGAAATACGTATTCTAAATAGAACATACTTACCAAAATTGATAATACTTACCAAAATCATATTTGTTTTTAGTAAAAAGGGGCCTCATATTTGTTGATGGTTTCCAGCATTTTCTGGAACAAATCCTCATTTCTATTTCTTGTTCGCCACATGAACTCACTTAAATAGGAACCTAAGCGTTCCCTTCTCTTATCACATTCAATCATGTTTCGGCATTTACAGGACCGCCACATGCTTTCTACGCCTTGTGTATACACTCCCGTTTGAGGATCCACAAAGTTATAATTATGGCTTACAGTCAAATGACTGTACTGTTGTGGCAAATTAACAATTTGACGGTATGAACGCCACTCATCTGACATTATAGTAGACCCTGGTTCAATATTTGCCACTATGAGAGGTAGGAGGGTAGCTGCTGACCGATCTTCGACACGACACAAGAAGCATTCCTTAGTTTCTCGGCAGTATCCACCAAATACCCATTGTTGTGAATACACCCGGCCAACATTATTTTTTCTCTTGGCAAACACACTCTCGTCAATTTCAACTGTTAAATTCGGTCCTCCAATTCTCCATGGGTTTCTCATGATGTCTAAGGCACAGATATATCTTAAGTAAGCCGTCCACTCTGTGTGTGTGTTGATGCCGATTTCCAGTTGAGTTTTACTGTTTTTCACACTACTACTGTAACTTTTATTACTTTTTTGGTATTTAATAATTAACTATATTGAAACTTCCACTTACCTTCAATCTTCAATCTGGCCGGATCGCATAGTGGGGACGAACCCAATTCGTTCGACGAACTTGACAGTACATAAAACGAAATAAGGTTTTTGAAAGAATTTAACTTTCAATATTTATCATTTGAAAGATAGTAGTTTTTAATTTTTACTGTTGTTGAGCATCTTACATGTATAAAATCAAAAAAAAATTGTTATTCTCTACTCTGGTTTTTCTTTTAAACTTGGAATGACGGACTTAAATCTAGATGATGATTGATACAAAACATAATTACCTTACCTTCTACATAACACACACAGACACAAACATCAACAGCCCAGCCTGCCTTTCTCACATATATTAATTTTAATTTATTAAAAACCCCATACCATTTTAATCCCCACAGCCCTTACACTTTTATTAGAATGAATACCCGCCGGCAACGTGGTCTTCGCGCACACCCATTGTTCTTTTAAAATTTCGTGTTAAATGTCCAAAAAGTGTCTGATTCGATTCTACACTTTTGATTGACCGCGGTCACATAAATTTGTACTGTTGTTTCACTCTATTACCGGTAAAACTATAAAATTTTATACGGAGCCTAACTTGGCTCTGTGCGTCGGCCGAGGCCAATAGCGAAAGACTGGGAAGCGTCCTGTGTTGAGCGGCAGGAAGTTACTGTTCATAGCCAAAGGATTTCGTCGCCGTTAAAAGTTGATTTGCTGTAGCTTATTAGCTATGACCATGACACATAATGGTAGTTTTAGTAGTGAGTGTTGACGATATTTGGCATTGCCATTCTGACGTCACTAAAAGTAGGCGGTCCTTAACCGCATTTCCTGCAGGTCGGCTAAGGAGACGATGAATAAAATCGTTCTCCAGGCATCTTGGTTTTTGGACGACGGCGTCATTCCGAGCGCGGACCTGGATCGTTGCGTGCGGGCACCATCACATTCACGCACAGTTCTGAGAAATCGATGGTGGTACAAATTCTTTGCTTGGTTTCGCAACTGATTACTGCGTCTTGCTGCGTTGTTCTCAAACTGTTCAGTCAACACGTGGTCCGTTACAATGGAATTAACGTTTGTCGGAAAATAAAACTTTCACAATATTTTTTCCAAAACCCCAAAAAATGAAATAAATGAAATACAAATACCCCAATACTGCAATAAACAAAATGACCCCATTTTGACGCATTACAATACCCCCTCAATGAGAATTCTGCTGTCCAGAACAGAAGAAATCTCATTGATAAAACCCCTAAGAGGACCGGTGAGGAACTGGTGCCAACAACCCCCTTGTTCTTACTCTTCATGGGTACACGACCCCCCTGGCTTGGCGACTATGGACGCATCTGAACGAGATTACTGGACTTCTCCATAAGAGATCCCAACACCGAAAAATCGAACAGACAAGTACCACAGCACACCTCACCTTCTAACATGCTACCCCCCCAAAATCCTCAATCCCTGGCTTAGATTAGGCCAGATCCTCTACCGTTATGTTTCCCCTTGTATGCAAGCTGGGCTGCCTTTAGCAGATACTGGGCTCATACACACTCACATTACATACTGACATTACATATTATAAAATTGAAAAATTTTTCAAAAGTTATTTAAATTACAACCCATTGGTTGTTTTCAGGTAAAATCTATTCATAAATTTTGTATAAATTTTAAATTATTCTCTTCACTGGTTTCTGTTTTTATTTAAAATAAGTTGATTTAAACATTTCTTATAATTAAGAACATCCTTAACCTAACATGTGATCACGTATAGTCTAACAATACAATTCAATACAAAATAAATCAGTAATCATAAACATGGTTAGTACACAAACAATAAAATAATCAAAGCTTAAAATATCCATTAGCTGGCAGGCGCCAAAGCAAGAGTTTTTTTTCCAAAAACTTTTAAAATTCAAAAAAAAATTTAAATTTATTAAAATGTTTCCTTTACATATAGAAATTATTTTAAAATTTTCTTAAATTGATCAAAAACCAAAATTGCATTACCCTTCTTACTACTAACTTATATGACCTCACTCTCAGCTGATCAAAACTAGGTCAAGTCCACAACCTTGACCCACATGTGTTATGTATAAGTTCTATCTGAAAATACATCTAACATCTGTAACATTCCAACTTGAAACACAAAACATAATAAAACAAAACATTTAAAATAACTAAATATTATTATAAATAATAAGCAAATTGACATTTAAATTATTCAAAATAAACACTTCTTAATTTTACATTATTTTCAAATTCCATCAAAATTTCGTCACTGGTTTTAAAATAAAAATTGTATATCTTTATTATAAATCTCTTTCTTTATTTAACAATCTTATTCTACATTACTTTGGGTGATTTAAATTATTTATTCTCATTGACTGTACTACTTAATCTGTATACATATATAATCTTTCTCCCCTTAACTCTAATACTTATCAACTTTAACTAACATGACACCCATCGCTATCAAAATCTCTCAAAACACTCTAACCCCAACTTACCAATAAACTCAAATCGCCACCTTCTCTATATATATATAAACAAAAATACTCTCTAACCCTTTGTACTTAGGATACGTGTTTCCCCCCCAAAAAAAAACTCATTTCCCATTATCTGGTCCCTGGATTCTACCTAAGGCGACCCCTTCCCCCTAAATCGGTCCCATCCCGTCCCAACTTATCATTATGTTGCGGACTCCTACATTACACTACCCCCTACTACAAAATTGCCATCCTCAAAATCTCAATCTCATTACCTCACTTCAAATACAACAAAATAACAACATCAATTATAAACATTAATATATCACTCAAAACTCTACATAGATTCTCCATTACTACTGTGTCAACATCAATACTTCTTAAAACTCTATAATATACATTACTTCAAAACAACATTACATTATCTTCATCTCTACTATTTCTTTAACTTTGACTTCAACCTGGACTGATCTATATGTCCCATAAAATATTCGTCACCCAAAACTATCTCTTATTAGCTTTCACAAATTATTACTTTATTTCTCATTACTTTAAATAGCATCTGTAATACATCAAAACATTACATTAAACATTAATTACCTGGAACATTTATAACCAATATACCAGTGACCTGTTATTGCTGATCAGCTGATCTCTTAACACAATGAAGACACATCTCAAAATTGAACAAATTACATGAAATATATATATATATTTATTTATTTCTCCTTACTTCTCACCTCCTTGTTTCCCATTTCTCTGATTCTGATAATTCATGTTAACCGCCTGCCAGACGGTTTAATTATCTGCTTAGTTCAAAAAATACACAAATCATATAAAACATATACTTTATATCAACTCTTATATCTAACCTACAAAAATACAATATTACCTTTAAAAAATTATACCATGAACACCTTATAGTGAACGTTATTTGAAGTTATTTGAAGAGAGCACAAGCATTTTATTGGATCAAAATTGGAGTTAGCAAATTTTATGTTATAAAATTTAAATTCGTGGCTCATCTCAGCCACCTCCCATCCACACACTCTATTGCAAATTGTGTAAGACTGTGGCGCCTTTTCGCTTCCACAAAGACGGTACATTTTGGAGTAGTTTGACCTCTCCGTGTCTTTGCTTCGGCAGTTATATTTAACGTTATGAATATCAGCATATTCTTGTCTATAATTAAACGCCCTTAAACGGGTCTACCACCTGGCTTTGCTGCCCCCATGCGGGCAGAGTGGTAACCGCTGTTCCATAGTACCTGGATTTCCCCTAAATTTCACCCCCCATTTAATTTCTACTATATACCAATTTCAAGTCAGCTATGGTCAAGGGACTTGATATGACCATAGCTGACCGCTAGCCAAATCCACGATTAGTGCTGGTAAGGCAGTAATCACCCGAAAAGTCGGGGAAATCTAATTTCATTTCATTGCCTGTTCTACTTCATCATTAGTATGTGTGACACGAACGTCTATCATTGTGCAAATTGAGTTTACACGAAAAGGGTGTGTTGCACATTTTTGCCATTTTGGCCTCCAATGGAGGTAACACTCTCTGTTACCCCCAACCCATTTCGCTATCTACGAGAGCACAGGCCACCCCCGCAATAGCAGCTTAATAACTAACTAATTAAAAGTGATAAACTAAAACTTTCGACAATTGCAGTTCCACACTCCACTGTTCTATCACTTCATTGAGCACCAATCTACCCCCCAAAATTATCCCCACATCTTGTATTGACAACAAGTTTTTATTTTATTACACATCTTTTCAAAACGTTCCCATACTCACTGATACTAAAACTTGACAATTATATTTGGTCACTTAACTCTAAAATTTATTTACATTTTACATTTATAACTTATATTCTAGTGGTCAGTATCCCCGCGTGAAACGGGTTCCTGCCGCGTCTGGACATGCAGTCAGGCAGACATACTACGTGAATTCACTTCCACTTCTTAATTCCTTCACCTATATTCCCCTCTTACTCATTTATTCTAACCCGCCGTCTGCCACACTACATGCTCAGAAGCCACAGGAATCAATTTCCAGATTACACTACAACTATTGTCAATGGCTCATCTTTAAGTTTGCCCTTGACACTGAAAAATTCTTAAATTTGCACGCACTGCCTTGTATTTAGGTGTAGCCTCCTTTATGTACAACACTCTAAGGCAGTGCAGGCACGTGACAGGTACATCAAGATTGTTGCACCTAGAGTGTATTAATGATAATTTGTCACGTACCTTTTGGGGTCCCCCTCCCCATTCAAATGTATAGTTAATTTTCTACTTTATACCAATTTTGGTGGAGCCGGACCATCGTTGTTTTCACCGCCCGAAGGAAGATCCGCCAACCATGGCCCGCCTCCAAGTTCCGAATTCCACGGCCAGGACTGGTAAGATCGTGACCGCCTGAAAATGGGGGAGGATCCCTTCTAAAAACATATAGAAAAAACAATTAAATTACATTCATACACTTAATCATTGATAAAAATCCTCATGCTGACCAAAATAATTTCAAATTTGTAGCGTTGTGCGTTCCAACTATCTCCCTCGTTTCTCTATTCTGTAACACATATGAATTCTTCATTTTTACCTCTATTATCTTGTACGGCCCCTCATAGAGTAAGAAAATTTTCTTGATCTCCTTATCTTGAGCACTCGACAAATCGTGGCGTCGCACCAATACCAGCTGTCCAACCTCGTACTGCGTCCATTTACCTTTCATATCATGCCTCTGTTTTCTCTTTTCGCCTTTGGTCAATAAGCTTTCATTCGCGAGCCTAAGTTTTACATCGCGACCAATAGTGTTGGTTTCTGGTGGATACTCAATTAATTGCTCCAAAATTCTCTGTGGACGCTTCCCTCTTACTAACTCATAAGGTGTGAACCCTGTCGACTCGTGGGTGGTGCAGTTAAGCCAATTTTCAATCTTCTGGACATAGAGTGGCCACTCGCTGTGTTTGGCGTGGCAGTATGTTCGGAAAATTCTCCCCAACTCCCTCATGACTCGCTCCGCCTGATTGGACTGCGGGTGATACACTGCGGTGTGCTTTGGGATAATACCTTCCCATCCGAGAGTCTGGCGCCATCTCCCGCTGATGAACTGCGGTCCATGGTCGGATAATATCACCTTCGGCTTTCCCACGTTGATCATGTAGTCGTGTGTGATCTTCTCACTCAGCACCTTACTTGTTGCTCGCTTCACGCTATATAACCTTACATATTTGGAAAATGTGTCAAGTACAACAAAAATATGCATCACTCCGCCCCTACCCTTTGGCAATGGGCCGTACAAATCTACAGCTACTAAATCAAATGGTTTTTCTACCTTAATGTAATTTAGTTCTCCTTCTAACCTATAATTCACAACTTTAGATTTCTGACATAGCTCGCAAACTCTAAGTATTTTTCGTACGCGTTTCTCCATATTTTTAAACAGACAAGATTCCTTTAACACATTCACACACTTCCGTGCCCCAAAATGCCCGTATCTAAGGTGACAGTCCCATACTATTTTCTCTACTAGCCCTTCAGGTATAACTAACCTCCAATCCCTCTCTCTCCCCTCTACTTTTTTAAACAAACTCCCTTTGAACACTTGAAAATATTGTTTATATCCAAACTCATCTACGTCGGACTCTATACTAGTAATTATCTTATTTAATTTACTATCAGCTCTTTGCATTACATTTATATCCTTCAATTCTTCCACAAAAAGTTTATCTTCCCGGGATAGTCTATAAATCTCTATTTCTTTAATATCTCTACCCGTTCTATTTCTGTCTGTGTCTACTCATGATAGTGTGTCTGGCACCCTGTTCTCTACACCCTTAATGTACTCCCAAGAAAAATATACTCTTGAAGAGCTAACACCCACCTGGTTATCCGGCTGTGTGTGAGTTTACAAGTATTCAGGAATGACAGCGCTTTATGGTCCATCCTGATGATGGTTTTGTTACCCAGCAGATACGTACGGAACTTCTTCACGGCGAACACTATACTGAGGAGCTCCTTCTCAGTGGTAGTATAGTTACGCTCCGCGGCTAGCAACGTCCGGCTGGCGAAGGCAATGGTTTTGTGTTCTTTCGCCTCGTCCTCTTGGTATAGTTCCGCTCCAAGTGCTATATTGCTAGCATCTGTCTGTAAGTAAAATTTATCATTAAAATTCGGATGGTTCATTAAAATCATATCAGCGAACTTATTTTTGATTTCGTTGAACGCTGCTCTTTCGTTATCGCCCCACCTCCATTGTTTGTTCTTTTGCAGCACTGCGCTGAGTCGGGCCGTCGTATGGGCGTAGTTCCGCTGGAATTTCCGGTAAAAATTACAGAGACCAAGAAAACGTTGCAATTGTTTTATATTTTTAGGCTCCGGAAACGTCAGGATGGATTCTACTTTATCCGGATTGGCACGTATCCCTGTAGGTGTTATGATGAAACCTAAAAAATGTATCTCCGTTTGCAAAAATTTTGATTTGTCCCAATTCACTGTCAAACCTCCCTGGTATAACTTCTCCAATACGTATTCTAAATGTTCTACATGCTCTTCAAATGTTCTAGAAGCTATCAGAATATCATCAACATATATAGTTAAAAAATCTAAGTTATGGGGTTGCAAAATTTCGTCAAGACACTTGATAAAACTGGCTACACTGGTGTTCAATCCAAACGGTAATCTTTTGAATTGATAATTTTTTCCATTGAACAAGAAAGCAGTATATTTCCTGCTATTCGCTGCCAACGGAACTTGCCAATACCCGGTGGTCAGGTCTAAAGAGGTCATATATTTTACGCCGCTAAACGTCTGAAAAATTTCTTCTATCGCTTCAGGTGACTCCCGGTCGGGAATGATTATTTGATTGATTTTGCGGGCATCTAAACACAACCTAACTCTACCATCTTTTTTAATCACTACTACTAAGGGGTTAGAATATGGTGATACAGATTGCTCAATTATATCTCCCTCTAGCATTTTCTCTAACTCAATCTGAACCGCTCTTCTCTTCGCATATGGCACTGGATAACTTCTTTGCACATAGGGTGCGTGTTCCCTTACCTTCAACTCACATTCATAGTTTCTTGCCCTCCCTGGTATATCGGCAAACACTTCTCTAAAATTCTCTACTACCCGCCACAACGATGCACGTTGAGAACTCCCCGTTATGCCACCCTCACTACAAAATTTAAGTGCTCTCTCATTCCATAAGTGATCTACATCCTCCACGCATTCTATTTTACTCTCACTACATACATTCATACTAACTTCCATTTCTTGTTTATTACCCCGATGATGTATCACCCTTACCCCCGAAATTCTTACCGCATCTAACACCCGCTCAAAATTAATACGGACTGGTTCCACTCCACTATTTAATTCTAACACCCGTTTATGAAAATCAATCACCGCCTTATGTTTAATCAGAAAATCATTTCCCAATATAACCTCAAGATTTAATCCCCGTACGACTAGAAATGTATTGTCGTATCCTACCCCATTAATTATCATATTTAAATGTACTTGTTTGGTGACTCTTTTACTCCGAACTCCCGTAATACCTACAATCGTCACCCCCGCTACTGGCAAAGATGGAATATTTTTATTTACTTCTTTTAACTCATCTAGTACGTGTTCAGAAATAACAGAGATTTCGCTACCTGTATCTATTAAAGTTTTAATCTCCTTACCTTCTATATTGATTTTCACCTCGGTCAGTCCATTCTCCCGTCTCCCTGCTTCGAAATCTTCCTCCTCCAATAATTCCTCAGATAAATCCGTTATAACAACGTTGTTTCGATATCTGTCATCCATTTGGACCCCAGAAACTTCCGGCGACAACGGTCGGGTCCGGTGTTCCATTGTCTCTCTTAGTTTCCCGCAGACGTGCTCGCCACTGCTGTGTTGTATCCTCTTCCCCACTGGTTTCCTTGCTGTTCATGAGCGTTGCCTCTCGGCGCTCCTCCTTGGTCCTCTCCCCTTCGTTGGTATGCCTGGTGGTTCTGCGTGGGTTGTTGTCCCTGTCGCTGACCCGGTCTCTCCCTCCTGCATCTAAAACAAAAATTTTGTGTCGCATAATTCTCCTGTGAACATGCCAGACAAGTCCATCTTGGTCCTCGATTATTTTGTTCTCGTCTGGGGTATGCCGGTCCATTTGTAGGTCTTCTCGGCGGTCCCTGATTACCTCCATTATTTACATTCTGCTGGTTCTGACGACGACTCAATTCTTGGTCCCGGATATTCTGAAACACATCTAAAATGTTTTCTAGTTCGCTGATATTAGCTACCTCCCGCGTCATTAGTGTTATTTGTACTTCTCTTGGCAAATGCTTACTGATGTGCCTCACGAAGGATCTAAATGGCAATGGCGGTTCTAAGTATTTCGCCTCATTAAATATTCTCATCACATACCCTGTTATATTATTATTGGGCCACCCAAAATTCCCGGTTCCCATAATTCTACTTCGTAACACTTCTTGGTCTTCTTCAGACCAATATTTATTTCTAAATGCGGACTCAAAACTTTCAAAACACCTCCATTCCGTTTTGTGTACCTTGGCCCATATCTCCGAACTACCCTTGAAGCATTTTAAAATCTTTAATAATTGAACTTCCCAGTTATTAGTACTAAACTTATTGAATTCTCTCACTCTATTTATGAACTGCATAGGATGTACTCTTTTGTTGTCACAACTGAATGTCTCTAACTCAACTTCACTGCTTACATCACGAGTCATAATTACTCGTTCGGTAACAGTGTTTACTTGTTGGCTGATGGCCATGCTCAATTCATTTTTAACATTCATTAACTTAAGGTTACTATCAGATTCAAGGTCACTTACTGTATCATGTATGGTCTTAAATTCAATCTTACAATTATTTTCTATTTCTCTTATTTTACTATTATTATTTTCAATCTGACTCATAGCATAACCAACCTTGCATTCAGTATTGGTGTTGCATTCACTAATTTGTTTCTCAACAATTGTATTTATTATGCTATATTGTTCCGTGATCTGTTTCTCTACTTTATTAGTTATATCATTGGTTATATCAGAAACACGGCACTCTAATTGCTCATTTATAGACTCTGACAATTGTGATTTCATACTTTCACAACGTTCATCAATATGTTTCTCTAGTACACGACTCAAATTATCAAATTTTATATTTATATTCTGCTGAAACTGAATACTCTGTTCTTTAATTTCATTAAAAATAATATCATTTTTAATATTCTGCTGTTCGCATTTTATTTTCTGTTCTTTGAATTCGTTACTTAAAATCTCAAATTTCTCGTCATTAGTATTAAAACGACTCTCAAATTTTTTGTCAGTTCTATCAAAACGTTTATTTAATTCTTTGAAATCACTATTTTTTACCATGTTTTCAGACATAGTTTGTATTAGATTGAATATATCATTCATTGATAATTCTTTCGCTTTATTTGATTTGATTAATACCGGGGTAGATTTTGCTTCTGCGTGATTGACTATAATTGACCCAGGTAGGTCATCGTTAACTATTGATTGCATGCTCAACTCAGCTGTTGGCCTTGACTGACTGACTTCGCTCACACTTGGTGATGGGTTCATCGAACCAAGGCCACTCTCACTCATAACTGAATCTACTACACTGCTTTTTTCTGTGTTCTCAGACATTTTTATTTGATCTATTTTTTCTTACGTAACAACTACCAATGATTAGTCTTTTTTCAAAACTGATATTTCAACATTTATAAAATCACCCTTTTATCGTAATTACGTAAGTTTACATCAATACAATTTTGCTTTCGCAGCCGTACTTCATTCAATGTACTGTCAAATGTAGGCCGGTGTAATACAACCTTTTTTTGTTATATTACATCCTGGCGTCACGGCACCAATTGTAACTTTTATTACTTTTTTGGTATTTAATAATTAACTATATTGAAACTTCCACTTACCTTCAATCTTCGATCTGGCCGGATCGCATAGTGGGGACGAACCCAATTCGTTCGACGAACTTGACAGTACATAAAACGAAATAAGGTTTTTGAAAGAATTTAACTCTCAATATTTATCATTTGAAAGATAGTAGTTTTTAATTTTTACTGTTGTTGAGCATCTTACATGTATAAAATCAAAAAAAAATTGTTATTCTCTACTCTGGTTTTTCTTTTAAACTTGGAATGACAGACTTAAATCTAGATGATGATTGATACAAAACATAATTACCTTACCTTCTACATAACACACACAAACACAAACATCAACAGCCCAGCCTGCCTTTCTCACATATATTAATTTTAATTTATTAAAAACCCCATACCATTTTAATCCCCACAGCCCTTACACTTTTATTAGAATGAATACCCGCCGGCAACGTGGTCTTCGCGCACACCCATTGTTCTTTTAAAATTTCGTGTTAAATGTCCAAAAAGTGTCTGATTCGATTCTACACTTTTGATTGACCGCGGTCACATAAATTTGTACTGTTGTTTCACTCTATTACCGGTAAAACTATAAAATTTTATACGGAGCCTAACTTGGCTCTGTGCGTCGGCCGAGGCCAATAGCGAAAGACTGGGAAGCGTCCTGTGTTGAGCGGCAGGAAGTTACTGTTCATAGCCAAAGGATTTCGTCGCCGTTAAAAGTTGATTTGCTGTAGCTTATTAGCTATGACCATGACACATAATGGTAGTTTTAGTAGTGAGTGTTGACGATATTTGGCATTGCCATTCTGACGTCACTAAAAGTAGGCGGTCCTTAACCGCATTTCCTGCAGGTCGGCTAAGGAGACGATGAATAAAATCGTTCTCCAGGCATCTTGGTTTTTGGACGACGGCGTCATTCCGAGCGCGGACCTGGATCGTTGCGTGTGGGCACCATCACATTCACGCACAGTTCTGAGAAATCGATGGTGGTACAAATTCTTTGCTTGGTTTCGCAACTGATTACTGCGTCTTGCTGCGTTGTTCTCAAACTGTTCAGTCAACACGTGGTCCGTTACAATGGAATTAACGTTTGTCGGAAAATAAAACTTTCACAATATTTTTTCCAAAACCCCAAAAAATGAAATAAATGAAATACAAATACCCCAATACTGCAATAAACAAAATGACCCCATTTTGACGCGTTACACTACGTCCTTCACACCAGAAATACAAAAATCCACTCTAAAAATGTGCCCTTGCGAACTACCTTATACTCACGGCAAGTCCTCTTATTGCAACACCAATGCTGTTGCTGCCCAAGAGCTAATACCATGTCATGTCCTCGTTCACATTGACGAGAATTGTGAACCAAACCTTTTTCTTGAAGAAAAGAAATTTCATTCTCTTCTGTACTAATAACACTCGACAGTTCATCAGAGCTAATCATTCTTAATTAAATTAATGTAAAACTCACAACACAACACTGATTAAAAATGTAACGAAACACGCGAACAAGCCTCACAACCATTCGCGCGTACGCCATTGTAACAACACAATTTTACCACGTGGTGTACAAATGTCATTGGGTCTTTGGCTATTCTAAGCAAATTTCAAGAGCTTTAGGAATAAACTTTAAAACAAATTTAAAGACTCCCGGTATTAAGTCTTTTAAAGTCTACTAAAATTAACGTTCCTTTTTCATACACATGTTATTTCAATTTATTTTCATAGCAATTAAAATTAAAAGTGCTAACTGAAGATAGAGACACACCATACATTTGCGGTTAGGTGGGGTAATTGTAAACGGAAAATGGATTGAAACATTTTGATTGATCAAAAATTGTGTATACGTTTTAAAATTGAAATAACTACAAATATTTCAACCTTTGTTATTATGTTGCATACATAAAATTGTTTAAATATAAATAATAAATACAGCTCTAAAATTCAATTTACAATTACCCTTGACATCTTAGAGGTAACTGTAAACAAGTGTTTTCTTTATCCTTTGAAACTAAAAAACTGACACTCCTCTTGAAATTGAAAAAAGGATTTTAATGTACTTGTTTGGTTATACGTTAGATTGTACTAGGTTATAAATTGGAAGTAAATTCAGGTACTTCGAATAAATACAGTCTTTAATGTTATATACAGCCTTTTATCCATACAATAAATACACACATTAACTAAGGTTTATGGAAGTATGGAATACAAGGACAAATCGAACATTGTACGTTTTTATGTTAGGTACACTTTACAAAAACTTTTCATCAGATGTTCAAAAGACCAAGCTTATAATTTTTTTTTTATAAGCCCCTTAGTAAGGTTTCTCAGCAACAGTTACTGGATGTCACAGTTTGTTTCTAGGATGTTTTACAAATTAGTGGAAACTTGCTACTTAAATTCTGTGTTTCTTTGACTTCCTATTCTAAAGTAATCTTTAAGTTGTCTTGATTATTCATCACTTCTTTCACAGCACAACACTTCTCTAAAAATGAAACTTTTTCTTGTGAACTTACTGTTTATTCTCTTCTCGTCGAACGCGTTTCGGCGGCGTATGTATTCGCCTTCTTCAGCTTAGAGACAGACTGCCATCATTTAGTAACGGTTGTTGTGTGGAATGTGTAGTGGGGGTGGTGCGTGGAGGAAGGGGATTGGCGCGGGGATTCAATTTAATGTTTGTTTTTTGTATAATTGTGTCAAAAAGTGTATGTGATTTATATTGTAATTGATCATTAAGTATGTCGTTTGGTTGTGTTGTATGGTGTTTATATATTTCGTATAATCTTTAAGGTTTTTTTAAGGGATTCGAAGATAACTCTACTAGAAATAAATCTTCATCTGAGCTACAGATAAGTATGGATTGGTCTAATCCTAAATGGAAATTTTAAGAACAATTCAGAATACTGTGACTCTGGGAACACAAGTTGATAAAATGTAAAAAAGGGCAAAGTAACTGGATAAACACATCCACATCATTAATCTTCTTGGTAATGGTGTAAAAGCCTTCCCACAGTGGTTGCAGGTTCGGGCTGATTTCTTTCTTCCTTATCATGTTATAGAACTAAGCCTGGCAGCAGGTGTGAACCCTGAAGAAATTGCAACCAGTCTTCATCTTTGTAATTGCCAAAATAAAGTTGTTCTAAGCCAGGTCATGTAAATTCAGGTTAGGCCAAATTGCTCATTAGACTTTGTCTAAATTTTAAAGATATAAAGTGTTGATAAAGATTTTAGGACCATAATTTAAAAACATTGTTTCCACATATGGGTAGGAAGCAGATGTATTAATATAATATGTTACCCAACAAGATACAGGAACAATTATGTATATTTAATTAAGTAGTTAGTGGACTTAAAACCTGCAGTAGAAACTCCAGTTTATATAAAACAAATAGGGATAGAATTGAAGATTTCATGTTTGTAAATGTTAGATCTATTTTCTTCACAAGTAACTAATGGCTGGTTATGATTTGTAATCACGTTTTCTCATAATGTATGTTGTTAATGACCTTTTTGTAAGAGTATGAAAAGAAACATTAGATATCGGTATGTGAAAAAAAGAGAATTTTATTAGTACTTACTAAAGTATAGAGTCCCATATGTTTCTATTCATTAACAAAGGTCTGTACTGTAATAATTTTGTGTGTAATATACAAGCATTCTTTAATATGTTTACGAGATTCTCCAATTTTATTTGCATTAATTCAGACCGTAGTAACATTAAATTCCACTCTAACCCATTATTAATAAATATCACTATAATATTGACGACTCGGAACACAATGTTTTTTATAAGTAAAAACGTAAAGTTTAAGGCTGTAAGGTAAAACTTTACGTTTTTACTTATAAAAAACATTGTGTTCCGAGTCGTCAATATTATAGTGATATTTAGTTAAGTAACGGACACGTCATGGACAACGAAATCCAAGCATTATTAATACTTAAATCATTTGCGTGTTAACAGAAACTGCACATTGCTTTTATTGCATTATGTTGAAAAAAGGATTTTAATGTACTTGTTTGGTTATACGTTAGATTGTACTGGGTTTTAAATTGGAAGTAGAATTCTTGAAAAGAACAAATCCATAATATTTTTACCATGTGGGGTGCATTACTTGAAACATGTGGGTGTTAATGCTGCAAAACTCAATGCAGATGTGATGATATTTTTCGGGCATGTTGCAAGTCTTTACTCATTTTTCTCTAGCAGCCCTAGAGAAAAATGTTGGGAAGTTTTGAAAAAGCACATTCCTTTATCACTGCAGAGCTTCCCTGAAACAAGATGAAGTGAGAGGATCCAAGCTGTCAAACCAATAGTTAAGCACTACCCAGGAGTACTTAAATTGTTGGATATATTTTAGAAGAGATGTCTTCTAGTCTAACTCCCTCTGCCTACAACATCATATTAGGGCTTAAGAAATATTTCAATTCCACAAAGAGCTTAATGTTGGCATCTTTTTGGTTCAAAGTGCTTTCATGTATTGACTAAAAAAATGTAGTTATTCAAAGCAAAGGAATCACACTCAATGTTGAAATAACTCTAGTGGAAGATTTGCTGACAGAATTGAAATTGTTGCATGATAATCCAGACAGCATATTGAAGAACCAAACTTAATTGCAAAAGAACTAATAAAAGTTCCTCCTAAATCTCCCAAAAGGTGGAAAAAAAGAACAGATCAATCCAATAGTGTTTTTTCAGTAAACAAAGATAAAGAAAATAAATTTAAAACCTCAGTCGTGTACCCAGTGTTAGAGTTTGTAATGGGCAACATAAAAACACAATTCACTGCAATTAGTTCAATTCGTGACTTGTTTGCACCAGTATTGAACTTTACGGACATAGAAAATGATGAATTAGAATTGAAACTAAAAGTTCTCATTAGCAAGTTTAAAAAGGAATTGGCAATAAATTTGAAGAAATATTACACTTTAAGAACATTTATAAAACAGAGTTTGAATCAGAAAAGAATCCACTAAGCCTACTCCAGAAACCTTATGACAAAAATCTCTTCAAGCTGTATTTGTGAACTTCTGTCTTGCCTATAGGCTTCTCTGTACTATTACAGTTACAGTTTCGTTATAACTTTTCGTTCAGCGCGCGTAATTTTCGAATGTTGAATAAATAATTTATTCAAGACAGTATTGCATGTAATCAGTAATTACATTGATTTATTGTGTTACAATTTATATTTAGATATATTTATTACTAAATACTTCTACTCATTTTTGTATTATTGATTAATTTACTTGGGCGCCAGAGCAGAGTATCTCAGGATTGTTATGAAATAATAACACTTCGTTCAGATACTAAGATTTATATTGTTATCTTCTTATTACATAATACATCTGAGAATTAATCATTAATATCATCTTTCAAATCTATACTCATTACTATTCTTTATAATTAATAACAAAAAAAATTATTAATATCTCTAGCTTACAGATTCTTCAAAATCATATAATCAAGTATTATTCAAATGAGCAATCAGTAGATTCAAATTTACTCCCTTAACACATTTAAATCTTCAATATTAATCAAAACATATATGTATCATAAATTCTTAACTACTATGAAATTCTATAATCTTCAATAGATTCAATTATTGAACTTCGTTACCATTTCTATAATTATTATAACTTGTTTCCTTACTTTACTATACAATAACTCTCCAAACCTGTCATATAGCATAAATTGTAATAGTTAGTATCTGAACTCGTGGGTCTTTTGAGAATGAGATGAGTTATTTTTTTTTTTTTTTTTAGATGCAAATTCTATGTTAATTTATTGAGTTGTGAATCATAAATGATATACTGTTACTTGTTGCTGGATTCCAAGTAAAAGGATGATGAACTGCAATCCTGCGTTGAACATCGCACTACACTTTGCACTAATCACACTTGATTAAACCTTCTTTATTTACTTCACTCGCTCGCGTTAGTACTAAACGTCGCGCACATATAAATAAGTAGGCCTATACTTCTTGCTGCAATCTATGCGCACAAGTTAAACATCTTCTGGTCCGTACGTACTATCGCGCACACATATAAAATAAACTTCTTGATGACTGTAATTCTTTCTCAACTATTTAACCGAGTTAATCTATTGACTTGAACTTAGAATTATAGTATTAAAATGCTCACATCAAGTGACGCAGGTTTCCCGTGTTTTGCGTGAAAATTAAACTTAGACTTCCCCTTTTTGTTTGCTTCACTTGTTTTTTATAGTTTTCCGAGTCCTTCCCTCACTACAGCTCTTGTTGATCATCTACCATTGGCTTGACTTTGAAATATTTGCTGGTAATTTCGAACGTACCCATTCCGGTGCTGTATCTTTTTCGCGCTCACTACCGACGCTATCCGTGATTGGTTGCCAGAGAGCGGGCGATAAACTTACGCGTACGTTCGTTAGACTCTTAAAAAGTGACGCTACTTTCTAAAATAGACATACTTATTGGCGTACCATCTATTGTCTCTTGAAGGACACAGTACCGTTGACCTAACGGTACATGGGCGTTTTTTGCTGTATTTACTCTACAAAACATTTTATGCTTTTATGGCATGTAAGGGTGTTTTGGGTCTATTGTAACTTATTTTGTCGGCGCCTGACTGTCGCATAGTCGAGCCTCTCTTGATTCAAATTTTCATTTATATTTTATTTACATCTATGTACATTTCAATGCTTTATATTATTATATATTGTTATAGTTACCATTAATAGTTGATTTATTATTTTGTGTTTATATACATATTAAATTAATACACATGTTCACAGTAACGTTTCAACGTCTCCTGAAAAATCTTTCAGCAGGTTAGCGAATTCACTGAAAACTTGGCAGAGAAGCACTACCTACCAAGAAAGGCTTAACAATTTGGCAATTTTAGCTATTAAAAATGAATTGGCTAACAGTATTAATGTATTAGTCAGATGTTATTGACCAGTTTGCTCAAATGAAAGCAAGAAAAAAACTTCGCACTACTTCAGCCGTTTTAGAAGCAGGTCTCTCACTTATAATTGGTTATGATCTTAGACATATTTTTGTTTTTTGTTTATTTTTCTAACAATTAACTTATGTATCACTTATGTGTTGATAAACACAGATTATGTTTATTTTTTGTCTTATAAAAGTTAAGTTTATTGATAGTTGAGGTAAAAAATGAGTTAATTATTCAATTTGATTAGGGACTTAAGAAACGTTGTAGATTTTAAGTACTCTAAGTAGATTGTTAATTCTGTTTTATTTTAAAGCGATACGCTTAAAATTTTCTATCTAATAAAAAGACTTTTAAACTATTTAGCTTTTTTATTATTAGCCTGTTTTTAGAAAAATTCTTTTAGACACACAAGTAATATATGTGTGTAATAAGAAAAAGGTTTTAAAACAAGAGGGGTTTTTGAATGGTGAATGGGAGCCCGGAAGGTGGTCTGGCATAGGGTGTGGGGGGCCATGCCCATGGCTTTTGATGGTGAACGGGAAATCATTCAGTTACATTTAATAAACACATCCTCCAACATCTCCTCCTCCTGCTTCTCCTATGTCATTACAACCTGAAATTGTCTCTTCTGTCTTGGCCTTCCAGTAATTCTCTTTAGAGTAGGTATACAAAGTTTCTATTATCCTTTTCAAGGTTGATGACCAAAACAAAAAGTACTACTTATAATTCATCATTGTAGCAGTTACACAGCAGTATACTAAACATCTCTTGGTTAATAGCTGTACTCTGGTCAGGTAGTACACAATGAATCATTCAAAACAAGTACAATTCAGTGTCAATGTCTAGTGTTTATGTGTCACTGCTACCCATAGTGAATCATTTGTATTGTACATAACAAATAGTATTCTGACTATACACGTTTTTCATCTGACAAGAATTTTATACTTAGGCAAACTCATTTAATGGTGTAACCTTCTGTAATATGTGCCAAACAAGTCTTCATAAAATTAATATTTGTGTCCAATTCTGTTTTATTTATTTCAAACAAAATCTGTTTTGTGGACATAACTTTATGTCCAATACAATTATTATGTTATTTCTTTGCAAATCAGTGTGCTTTCTGTGTATGTATATATACACATAATATCAGTACTCATTTAGTATCCCTTATAGATTTGCATGATCAAAACTTTTAATACTAAAACTTTTTTTCAGCTGATAACCATGCTTTATTGAGATTATTAACGAAAAGTTTTGCTCATTCAGTGATGTGGCATCTTCAGTGATAAAGTTGAGTCTCATCGTGGTAAAACTACTGAAGACTTCATAGAATTGGAAAATTAATAAAAATAATATTCTTACAACCAGTGACAAGAATTATGAACTTAAAACAGTGGAATGAATTATTGAATACCAGATACTCTCAGTTGCTAAAACAAACACACTTATATTACAACAGTTCTCTTTATATAATTATCCAGGACACATTGTATACAAACAGTAATAAAAAAATCATAATAGTTTACAACACAAATAAACAATTGATCATTTGTCACTTTCATTAAAAACTGCTGTCTAATATCATCCTATATGAATGCACAACCTACTACACCAACTTTCTAAAACTCAGCTGGTGGCAACAGCCTAATTATCAGGCTAATGTGAGAAAGTTCCAGATGAATGCCAAGAGTGTGGCTCTAGAATATTGTGCAGTGCTGCTGATTAACAGTATGTGATCAGCATCACATAGACTACTACACATTTATCTAATTGACTTGGTATTACAATATTAGTAAAATGTGCTTGTTAACCAAATAGTGTGTTGTTACTTCTGAAAATCCCATTTCACTAAGAGCATTTTAGAAGTCTGGGTTATCTTTTATGCTTCACTCCACAAACATGCCTTTAGTTCAGCATTTCTTAACTTATGGGTCCCGAGAGGGCATTTGGTGGAGGGTTGGGAAGTCAGGTTCGGAAATTTATTTACTGTGTCTTAAAAACCTACTACATGTAAATAACTAAGATACATCATTTTAACAATTTAAATTCAACCTGTTTTGTACATAGTCTAAACTGTACAATTTTGTTATTCATGCTCTACCATTGCTTTTTACCAGCTCTGATGTTTAACTCTCGATAACCACCGTTTAATGAAGAAATTTGTGTTAGTGGTTGAAATCACAATCAGAATGATCACAGTTGCACACCACTATATAAAAATTATCCCGATTAGCGCTTTCAAGCCTCACAGCCCATCGTCAGATCGGAATAGGCAGAAATTATTTTAAAAACAAACCCTTCACCCCTCTCCCCCACCCTGCTCACACACAACAAGCTATTATATAAATGACCCTTCCCCACCCCCTAAACCCTGTCCACACCATCTGTACAGTTACATATTTTTCTACCAAATTCCTTGTGTTTCAGTGTGTGTGTGTGTGTGTGTGTGTGTGTGCATCCTTTTAAACTTACCCTACTTCCTCTCCACACACATGGGTCAGTCACACACCCTTATTTTAACCATCCAATTAGTACTATGCAAATAATTCTTAATCTTATCTATCTGTCCTCTATCATTTACTTCTTAATCATGTTATAAAATATTTCTTCATTATCAAATTTAATTTTAATATTAATTAAATTGTCTAACCCTTTTTCTCTTTCTTTTAATATTTCTAACTCCTCTCTAAGCTTCCTTTCAACTGTGTTATTTACTATTTTTACAATTTCGTATTCTTCCAAAGGATTAACAAACTTATGGTTGTCTTCTATGAAATGTCTTGCATATAACGAATTGGTTGTTCTATTACCTTCTCCACGTTTGTGGTCAGACAACCTGCATACGAATTTTCGTCCTGTCTCACCTAGGTACACTTTGTTGCAGTCTTTACATTTTAATTTATAAATTCCGCTCTTCTGTAATACTGGAATTTTTTCTATATTCTTATTCCTTATCTTATCAAATACCGTTTCACATTTTTTAATAGCTATATCTACTCCATATTTATTAAAACATTTTATAATTTTTCTAGTATGTGAACCTATGTATGTCAATGACCCTGCATAATTCTTTTGTTCTGGTTCTATTTTAGCTTTTTGTATGTTAACCCTTTTCATAACTTTATCCACTATGTTGGTGTTATAATTATTATTCCTTACAATTCCCTTTATCGTTTTTAACTCCCTAACTTTTGATTCGGTCTCTTTTAAACACTTCTGAGCTCTGTAACAAAATGTATTGATTGCTGCCATTTTATATCTATATGGGTGGTAAGACTCTCTTGGTATAATTATATCAGAATACGACTCTTTCCTAAATATCCCAAACTGTAGTTTCTCATTATCCTTAATTTCTATGTTCAAATCTAAGTAATTTATTTTCTTACCTCCTATCTCTTCTTTAAATTGTAAGTTTTTATCCTTATTATTTACCTCATTTATAAACTCATGCACTTCTTCCATGCTTCCTTCCCAAATTACTAATACATCATCAACGTATCTAGACCATAATTTTATATTGTCTTTATACTTAGTGGAAGTTATTAATTGCTTTTCAAAATCATTCATGTATATTTCAGCAAGAATAGGGGATAATGAAGACCCCATAGGTAAACCTTTTTTCTGTATATAAAACTTGTTATTAAACCTAAAATAGTTCTGATTTACACATTCTTTAATTACTTTCATCAACTGCTTTTTATACCTGTATTCTCCCATATTATTATCGTTTATTAACTTAATAACTTTATTTACTGTGATATTGGTAAACATGTCCTTAACATCCAGTGATATCAATTTTGTATTCACATTAATCCTAATATTTTCTAATTTTTCTATCAATTTTACATTATTCTCTATGTTGTATTTTGTCCCAAATTCATATTTCTCTCTCAGTACTCTGCTAACTTCCTTTGATAATTTATAAATAGGTGCATTAATAAAAGAAACAATCGGTCTAATTGGTTTTCCTTCTTTATGTATCTTAACCTGACTTTTAAAAGTTGGTGCTGTTGGATTACTTTCCAATAAATACTTTTTCTTATTTTCTTCTATAAATGTTATCTGTTTCATCATTTGTTTTATCCTTGACTGGTACTTACTTGTATAATCATACTTTATTTCCTCGTATGGTCCTTCCCTTATAAATTCTTCCGTTTTCTTTATGTATTCGTCCTTTCTCAGTAGTACCATTGTATTTCCTTTGTCCGCCTTCGTAACTATAATATCATTTTTCTTTATTTTATTCTTTAGTTTAGTTACAGTTGATTTGATTTTTTGTTCATTTTTTGAATTATACAAACTTTTCTTAAATATTTTATCTACTACATTCCCTACTTCCCACCTTATTCTTTTTTTTTTTTATCATTTTCATTTCCTAGTTTTTGTATTATGCTTTCGCATTCAATAATCGTTTTTTCTTGATTTAATTCTGGTGGCGGTGCGTATTTTAAGCCTTTTGCTAACATTTCTTTTTCTTCTGTATTGAAATTCACCTCTGTAAGGTTTATTACTCTTTTTTCATAGTTATTCTTAGAGAGGTGTTCCTTTTTTACTTCGTTCTTTCTTATTAATTTATTTAACTTATCTACCATTTTTTTATTTTTATTTTCCAATTTCTTTTCTACGTACCCCAAACCAAAATTATATAATATTTCTTCTAACTCTACATACGAGTATATTCTTAACAATTCTATGTGTCTGTCATATAATTCCCTATTATATCTATTGATTAAGCCGTAGAGTGACCTTATTTCCAGTTTTATCCACAACTTCTCGCTTTGTTCTTTTACTTTTTTGGCTACACTGTTCTTATTTTTAATTTTAACTTGAGCGTACTTTGGGATGACATTATTATCCAGACATTGTTTATTAAACCATATTTTACTTAAAACCCTCTTCAATTTAACTTTTAACTTAAGATATTTAAAAACTTTACTTACCTTATTGTTGTCGTTTATTACCTCATTGTTGCTGCCCATTACCTGTAGTCGATTGCACATCTTAACAGACGTTTAATGAAGAAATTTGTGTTAGTGGTTGAAATCACAATCAGAATGATCACAGTTGCACACCACTATATAAAAATTATCCCTATTCTTGCTGAAATATACATGAATGATTTTGAAAAGCAATTAATAACTTCCACTAAGTATAAAGACAATATAAAATTATGGTCTAGATACGTTGATGATGTATTAGTAATTTGGGAAGGAAGCATGGAAGAAGTGCATGAGTTTATAAATGAGGTAAATAATAAGGATAAAAACTTACAATTTAAAGAAGAGATAGGAGGTAAGAAAATAAATTACTTAGATTTGAACATAGAAATTAAGGATAATGAGAAACTACAGTTTGGGATATTTAGGAAAGAGTCGTATTCTGATATAATTATACCAAGAGTCTTACCACCCATATAGATATAAAATGGCGGCAATCAGTACATTTTGTTACAGAGCTCAGAAGTGTTTAAAAGAGACCGAATCAAAAGTTAGGGAGTTAAAAACGATAAAGGGAATTGCAAGGAATAATAATTATAACACCAACATAGTGGATAAAGTTATGAAAAGGGTTAACATACAAAAAGCTAAAATAGAACCAGAACAAAAGAATTATGCAGGGTCATTGACATACATAGGTTCACATACTAGAAAAATTATAAAATGTTTTAATAAATATGGAGTAGATATAGCTATTAAAAAATGTGAAACGGTATTTGATAAGATAAGGAATAAGAATATAGAAAAAATTCCAGTATTACAGAAGAGCGGAATTTATAAATTAAAATGTAAAGACTGCAACAAAGTGTACCTAGGTGAGACAGGACGAAAATTCGTATGCAGGTTGTCTGACCACAAACGTGGAGAAGGTAATAGAACAACCAATTCGTTATATGCAAGACATTTCATAGAAGACAACCATAAGTTTGTTAATCCTTTGGAAGAATACGAAATTGTAAAAATAGTAAATAACACAGTTGAAAGGAAGCTTAGAGAGGAGTTAGAAATATTAAAAGAAAGAGAAAAAGGGTTAGACAATTTAATTAATATTAAAATTAAATTTGATAATGAAGAAATATTTTATAACATGATTAAGAAGTAAATGATAGAGGACAGATAGATAAGATTAAGAATTATTTGCATAGTACTAATTGGATGGTTAAAATAAGGGTGTGTGACTGACCCATGTGTGTGGAGAGGAAGTAGGGTAAGTTTAAAAGGATGCAGACACACACACACACACACACACACACACACACACACACACACACACACACACACTGAAACACAAGGAATTTGGTAGAAAAATATGTAACTGTACAGATGGTGTGGACAGGGTTTAGGGGGTGGGGAAGGGTCATTTATATTATAGCTTGTTGTGTGTGAGCAGGGTGGGGGAGAGGGGTGAAGGGTTTGTTTTTAAAATAATTTCTGCCTATTCCGATCTGACGATGGGCTGTGAGGCTTGAAAGCGCTAATCGGGATAATTTTTATATAGTGGTGTGCAACTGTGATCATTCTGATCTCGATAACCAGATTGAAACTTGCTTCCCAGAGCGATACAGTGAATTCAATTGGATTCACGACCCATTCTTGTATTTTGAAAGTTCTAACATGTTCTCAGTAAAACTAAAAGAGCAATTGTGTGATATCATTGTGATGCTGGGATTAAAACTAAATTTTTAGTAAATTATTTTGTATAGTTAGTGATAACATGAGACATGTCATGGACAACAAAATCCATAAACGTTTAGATTCTGACTTAACAAAGTTCTGGATATCTTTAATAGATGAATATCCTGAACTTTCGGAGTTGCTCATCCCATTCACCACCTCATTCTTGAGTAAAATGGGATTTTCATCTCAAGTGAAAAGCAAGCACAGAAATAGACATGACGCACACTTAGATTTATGACTTAATTTAACAACTCTTGAATCCAACATACCCCAGTTTTTGCAGAAAAAGCAGCCCCAACCGTCACATTAGTAACTAATGATTAGTTAGGCAAGTAAACTCTTTTGTTTTTAACTTCAGCATGTGTTTATTAGAGCAAATTAGTCTTTTGAATTACATATTTGCTTTTTGCTTTTCTATAATTAAGTCTATATATAATTTGTTTAAGCATAAAAGAAGATTCATTTTGTTTTAATTGTCTCCAAGTCACGTTACTAATATTTAGAATTAATATTAGGCAATTACCTGTATTAACTTCCGTCTTGTGACTTCTTTAGTTTTTTCCTTAAAACAACGCGTTTCGAGAATAAATTCTCATCATCAGGTTTTCTAAAAATTATAAAAACATCAAATTCACCCAAAAGGGGTCGTCAACTATTTAAAATACACAAACACAAAAACACCACACATAATTAAACACCGACACAGTCACGGCACAGTCCGATGCGCATCGTCTCGCCGCCAACGACCAACTGTTGCACTTTGTCTTATACGACCGTTATCATTGCCCGCTGACCCATCGATATCGATGGCCGTGTTGTACAGCAGATTCGATCGGAACGAAACTTTGTCATTAAGTAGCTGGTCCGTTTGTAACTTAGAAGCCCTGTATATCTCATATTCCTCCACAGCGTTCATGTGTGCACCCTTTTTACAATTATGAAGCAGTTTAAAGTTTGTGTGGAAGTCTGAGTACTTATGATTATACAGCATTAAATGATGAGCGTAACTGGATCTAGTTTTCGAGATATCACTTTTGGGCAGGTGTTCTTTAAAACGTTCGGCTGACGGCCTGCCCGTTTGTCCTATATAGAATTTGTCACAGTCATCGCATTCAAGCTTGTACACTCCAGTTTTCTCTTCAGCCGGGATATGAGTTCTTTGTCCCAAACGTTTTTTGATGTTATTTGTCGTTTTAAAGGCCACTGCTATTTTACGTTTTTTCAGCTCATTCTTTACAATGACTGGTAGTACATTTGTGTACTCAGTTACTATAAATTTAGTATCTTCTTTAGATGGGCCGGTTAATCTGCTTTTACTATTGATTTTTACCGAGTGTTTTCTTATAAGCTTGTCTATGATTCCACTGTTATACCCATTAGCGATAGCTATACTTTTGATTATATTAGTCTCTTCCACTCTGTCTTTTTGCTCAAGGGGAATAGCAAGCATTCTATGAACGAACGCGTTGAAGGCTGCCATTTTTTGGGAATATGGATGGTACGAATCAGTATGAATAGTAATATTCGTGGTGGTGGGCTTTCTATAAATTTTGAATCTAAAACGGTCATTATATTTGCTGATAGTGAGATCAAGAACTGTGAGAACAAGAATAGTGAGAACAAGAATTAACCGGCCCATCTAAAGAAGATACTAAATTTATAGTAACTGAGTACACAAATGTACTACCAGTCATTGTAAAGAATGAGCTGAAAAAACGTAAAATAGCAGTGGCCTTTAAAACGACAAATAACATCAAAAAACGTTTGGGACAAAGAACTCATATCCCGGCTGAAGAGAAAACTGGAGTGTACAAGCTTGAATGCGATGACTGTGACAAATGCTATATAGGACAAACGGGCAGGCCGTCAGCCGAACGTTTTAAAGAACACCTGCCCAAAAGTGATATCTCGAAAACTAGATCCAGTTACGCTCAGCATTTAATGCTGTATAATCATAAGTACTCAGACTTCCACACAAACTTTAAACTGCTTCATAATTGTAAAAAGGGTGGATACATGAACACTGTGGAGGAATATGAGATATACAGGGCTTCTAAGTTACAAACGGACCAGCTACTTAATGACAAAGTTTCGTTCCGATCGAATCTGCTGTACAACACGGCCATCGATATCGATGGGTCAGCGGGCAATGATAACGGTCGTATAAGACAAAGTGCAACAGTTGGTCGTTGGCAGCGAGACGATGCGCATCGGACTGTGCCGTGACTGTGTCGGTGTTTAATTATGTGTGGTGTTTTTGTGTTTGTGTATTTTAAATAGTTGACGACCCCTTTTGGGTGAATTTGATGTTTTTATAATTTTAAAAAAACCTGATGATGAGAATTTATTCTCGAAACACGTTGTTTTAAGGAAAAAACTAAAGAAGTCACAAGACAGAAGTTAATACAGGTAATTGCCTAATATTAATTCTAAATATTAGTAACGTGACTTGGAGACAATTAAAACAAAATGAATCTAGAAGCCAGTCAGGCACGTATTGTCTATAAATTTAAAAACATCAAATTAAAATTGATTAAGGCATCGCAGAACATCAAGTATAACAAAAGATGCCTTCACTACAACATCACACCGAAGTACATAAGTTCCAACGTCAACAGCAGACATTGTTCCGAAAAAATAAAATCAATCTGGATTAAGGAAGAGATCAAACGACTTTATATTTTAAAAAGTGGTCTAAATACTAAGCTTTATCTAGCCCACCTGGAAGTTTTAAACGAGTTTCACCCGGCAGTAATAAACGGCATTCTCGACATTGTCAATAGACAGATAAACAAAGTCGTCAGTTCTCTTAAACGTAAACAGTTAAGAAAGTTTCAAAACCTGTATACAAAACAACACAATGACGATAATAATACAGTAGAACATAGCCACGTATTTCATCAGCGGGTTGCAAATTACACCGGAATTAAGTTTGAACATAACGAAATGACATTATTGAACAAAGGTTTGATGTATAACATTCCCTCGTTTAATAAGAACTTTATGATCCGTGAAATAATATGCGCGGAAGCTGCCATAAAAACTATTGATAATATTTCGCATCAGGAGGAAACGCGTGCCATCATAAATAACAAAATAAACAAAGTTATTAAGAAGGATACCCACATCGCTAACCTGCAAAATAAGTACAAACGTGACGCGCGTATTGCACGGAATGTTTACGAAAAACTTCGACATGATAATGCTATCGTCACGACAGCTGATAAGGGTAATACGGTAGTTATTATTAACAAAAATATATATACCAATAAGGTACAGGAGTTCATAAAAAACAATAATATTAAAAAGCTACACAAGGATCCCACTAGCGCCTATGTCAAGGAATTAAACAACGCTATAAATAAATGCCCCAATCTCCTCAATGAAAGCACTAGACGTTATTTAAAACCCATAAATGCCAGGGCCCCAGAACTTACGGGTTTACCCAAAATACATAAAGAAGATATGCCAATACGCCCGGTTGTAAATTACACGACTGCCCCTGGTTATAGGACGGCTAAAAGATTAGTAAAAATCATAAAAGAGAACATTGACATAGTAAATAACTACAGCATAAAAAACAGCTACGATCTCGTTGAAAAAATTAAAACTATTAAATCAGCACCACATTATAGGTTGGCTTCATTTGACGTAACTAATCTGTACACCAATGTGCCGGTAGATGAGACAATGACAATACTCAGAAATAGCTTAATTAATACAAATAGGTTAGGTAGAAATGAAATTGATGAACTTATGCAACTGCTAAAAACAATACTCAAACAAAATTATTTCTCTTATGATAATGAATATTTCATGCAGGAGGATGGTCTGGCAATGGGGTCACCTTTATCGGGGATTTTAGCGGACCTATACTTGAACCACTTTGAGAATACATTTTTAATGTCTAGTCTTAATAAACAGTGAGACAAAATTAAATTTTACATACGCTACGTTGACGACACTTTTATGATATTCAATGGAACGAGTAGACAAATAGAAAATTTGAAAGGATATATGAACAGCATAAACATGAAAATCCAATTTCCCCTGAAATGGAGAATAATAGCTGCCTGAACTTTCTTGATCTCACTATCAGCAAATATAATGACCTTTTTAGATTCAAAATTTATAGAAAGCCCACCACCACGAATATTACTATTCATGCTGATTCGTACCATCCATATTCCCAAAAAATGGCAGCCTTCAACGCGTTCGTTCATAGAATGCTTGCTATTCCCCTTGAGCAAAAAGACAGAGTGGAAGAGACTAATATAATCAAAAGTATAGCTATCGCTAATGGGTATAACAGTGGAATCATAGACAAGCTTGTAAGAAAACACTCGGTAAAAATCAATAGTAAAAGCAGATTAACCGGCCCATCTAAAGAAGATACTAAATTTATAGTAACTGAGTACACAAATGTACTACCAGTCATTGTAAAGAATGAGCTGAAAAAACGTAAAATAGCAGTGGCCTTTAAAACGACAAATAACATCAAAAAACGTTTGGGACAAAGAACTCATATCCCGGCTGAAGAGAAAACTGGAGTGTACAAGCTTGAATGCGATGACTGTGACAAATTCTATGTAGGACAAACGGGCAGGCCATCAGCCGAACGTTTTAAAGAACACCTGCCCAAAAGTGATATCTCGAAAACTAGATCCAGTTACGCTCAGCATTTAATGCTGTATAATCATAAGTACTCAGACTTCCACACAAACTTTAAACTGCTTCATAATTGTAAAAAGGGTGCATACATGAACGCTGTGGAGGAATATGAGATATACAGGGCTTCTAAGTTACAAACGGACCAGCTACTTAATGAGAAAGTTTCGTTCCGATCGAATCTGCTGTACAACATGGCCATCGATATCGATGGGTCAGCGGGCAATGATAACGGTCGTATAAGACAAAGTGCAACAGTTGGTCGTTGGCGGCGAGACGATGCGCATCGGACTGTGCCGTGACTGTGTCGGTGTTTAATTATGTGTGGTGTTTTTGTGTTTGTGTATTTTAAATAGTTGACGACCCCTTTTGGGTGAATTTGATGTTTTTATAATTTTTAAAAAACCTGATGATGAGAATTTATTCTCGAAACGCGTTGTTTTAAGGAAAAAACTAAAGAAGTCACAAGACAGAAGTTAATACAGGTAATTGCCTAATATTAATTCTAAATACATAAAAGAAGGCTTAAGTTCTCAGTGTTACCAAAAATATGATTATAAAGTGGGTGCAAACCCCTACAAGTAGTTCTGCCATGCACACCCGTACAAGTCTAATTAATTTTAAAAATCTAAAAGCTTAAGTTAGATAATTAAACGTAGACACAACCTCCCAAAATCGTCTCTGTACCGTAATTATGTGCGATAAATGGAAACTAATTTCTGTACTTCCAATAAATACACCCTTTTATTGTACACTAACAAAGTAAATTTTATTTAAGTTACATTGTCGTACATAACCTCCATAACCTGGCATTAGTTACTTGTGAAGAAAACAGTTCTAGTACACATTGGACACCGAAATAAAGTACAAACGCGGAGACGGAAGTTGCCTTTGGCCGCAAGATATAGTGAAAGACCCAAATATTTTTTTATATGTAAGCTCGTGTGTCAGAAAATAGGGTACGTGCTGTTGGGTACTATTATAGTTGGGTCAGAGTACTGGGTATGGTCAAATTGGTCTCTTTGTTTCCGCTGTCTGTACACCAGGCATTCATAGTGCTAGACATTTACAGTCAGTGTGCTAATATCAACATTGTCGAGTATTTAAAAAAATGTGTTTCTGATATATTAAAAATTAATTCAAAGAAAGACTAATAATTTTATCTAATCATATCATTTGTCTTATTTAAAACTATTGAAAGTATAAAGTGGAAGTTTTACAGATAACCAAGCTTGATTTGTATTATTCTGCTTGCAGCTGAATTTTTTCTGTCTTTTCACTTTTGTATGTGCATGTACACACACACACACACACACACACACACACACACACACACACACACACACACACACACACACACACACACACACACACACACACACACACACACACACACACACACACACACACAGTGTAAAAGTATTAAGATTTTCATATTCACAGATGTTGGACAAATCATTTTATTTTAACACAAATTTATAGGAGTTTCTTTTTTGTTTTGTTTTTAGATATTGCCTGCGCTTGAATCGTTCTGTCTGTACGCTGCAGCAGGAGTCTTAATGACGTTTATATTTCAAGGAACATTTTTTACAGCATTTTTAGTTCTTGACGAAAGACGTATACAACAATCTCGTAATGCTGTTATGCCATGCATTATACACAAACGTCACAAGCCAAACAAATGTAGCCAAATTGAAATTTCAAAAAACATTATGAATTTTTTGTTTTCGAAATTATTTTTGACAAGACCTGGGAAGGTACTTTTATTTAATCATTCATTATTATTTTATTATTAATATAAATATTATTATTGTTAATTTTTTTTTTTTTTTTTTTTAGAAAGTAGTACTGTTTTAGATATGGAAAATGGCATTTTGTGGAATTTTCAGAGGCTACTTGTCATGTTCGGGACGAGGCATGTTGTCATGTTCAGTGTTCCCACCATATTCAACTCCTAAACCACGACAAAAAAAAACCGTATATATATATATATTGTGACAGCAGCGGTATGCGAACATCTGCTCTCCGGTACCAGCGGTGGACACAGCGAGCCACTCCGGCATCAGCAGCCGCCGAGACGTGACCAACTACGTGTTCGGAGCTAGCCAATCAGCGATCCCGGTTAGTTAATAAAACCCGGGCCGGCAGAAAATTTTACGCACTCTTCATCGCCACGCCATCGAACGCACTTCATCTCCTCTCCTCTCTCGGACGACATCGGGGCGGAGTCAGCCGGAAGGAACAGCCGAAGAATAGAACCGCCGCCGTTCTTGCGTCTTCGCACTCCCGTTCCGCGCCAGCGATGGATTTCGCTGGGTCGGCAGCCGACTCTACAACCGGTGCCGAAAGAAGAGGAGGACTGCAGTACGCCACGATCAGCGGGCGCAGCCGCCGAACACCTCAGCGCGGCACGACCAACATCAGCTTTCTCGCCACAAGGTCCTTTTTAGGGCCACCAAAAACGATAGTGTGTACGATTGGCGCCAGTTGTCATGCGGCAAGCCTTTTGTCCGGTGACAAGTGGCGCCCAACGTGGGGCAGCGATCATCTTGCGGATGCAAGATCCAGCCACGCCAGCGAACTACCAGCCGGCACACCAATCAACATGGCGCCCAACAGACACCTCCACAACATCTGGAGAAGAGCAGTAGGCTGGCTACCGGAGAGCATTCAAGACCCGGTGGAGTTGTGACAGCAGCGGTATGCGAACATCTGCTCTCCGGTACCAGCGGTGGACACAGCGAGCCACTCCGGCATCAGCAGCCGCCGAGACGTGACCAACTACGTGTTCGGAGCTAGCCAATCAGCGATCCCGGTTAGTTAATAAAACCCGGGCCGGCAGAAAATTTTACGCACTCTTCATCGCCACGCCATCGAACGCACTTCATCTCCTCTCCTCTCTCGGACGACATCGGGGCGGAGTCAGCCGGAAGGAACAGCCGAAGAATAGAACCGCCGCCGTTCTTGCGTCTTCGCACTCCCGTTCCGCGCCAGCGATGGATTTCGCTGGGTCGGCAGCCGACTCTACAACCGGTGCCGAAAGAAGAGGAGGACTGCAGTACGCCACGATCAGCGGGCGCAGCCGCCGAACACCTCAGCGCGGCACGACCAACATCAGCTTTCTCGCCACAAGGTCCTTTTTAGGGCCACCAAAAACGATAGTGTGTACGATTGGCGCCAGTTGTCATGCGGCAAGCCTTTTGTCCGGTGACAAGTGGCGCCCAACGTGGGGCAGCGATCATCTTGCGGATGCAAGATCCAGCCACGCCAGCGAACTACCAGCCGGCACACCAATCAACATGGCGCCCAACAGACACCTCCACAACATCTGGAGAAGAGCAGTAGGCTGGCTACCGGAGAGCATTCAAGACCCGGTGGAGTTGTGACAGCAGCGGTATGCGAACATCTGCTCTCCGGTACCAGCGGTGGACACAGCGAGCCACTCCGGCATCAGCAGCCGCCGAGACGTGACCAACTACGTGTTCGGAGCTAGCCAATCAGCGATCCCGGTTAGTTAATAAAACCCGGGCCGGCAGAAAATTTTACGCACTCTTCATCGCCACGCCATCGAACGCACTTCATCTCCTCTCCTCTCTCGGACGACATCGGGGCGGAGTCAGCCGGAAGGAACAGCCGAAGAATAGAACCGCCGCCGTTCTTGCGTCTTCGCACTCCCGTTCCGCGCCAGCGATGGATTTCGCTGGGTCGGCAGCCGACTCTACAACCGGTGCCGAAAGAAGAGGAGGACTGCAGTACGCCACGATCAGCGGGCGCAGCCGCCGAACACCTCAGCGCGGCACGACCAACATCAGCTTTCTCGCCACAAGGTCCTTTTTAGGGCCACCAAAAACGATAGTGTGTACGATTGGCGCCAGTTGTCATGCGGCAAGCCTTTTGTCCGGTGACAATATATATATATATATATATATATGCCCTTGAATCCGCCTTCACGGCTGGTCAATTCGTAAACAAGTCTACTTGTTACTACTACCCTATTGGCTCAGCTCCGTTAAGGCACGCTCCTGCTACTTACTACGAAGCTTTGTCTCTCCTTCTATTACCTTATTGAGCCACACCCAGCTTTGTCTACTTACCTAACACTCTGATGGAATTCACGTACCTCACCCTTGCAAAATATGTTAAAATATTTCTTCATTACTAAATTCTGTTTGTATATTCATTAGTATATTACTGTTCTTTTTTCCTTTAAAATTTCTAACTCTTCATATAACCTTCTTTTAATTAAATTGTTTTCCACTTTTAATACTTCTACATTTCCAAGAGGACTGGTGAATTTTTGCACTGTTTCCATGAAATGCCTATCGTATAGTGAATTAGTAGTCCTGTCTTCTTCTCCCCTTGGGTGTTCTCTCAACCTAACCTCAAATTTATGTCCAGTTTCGCCCACGTACATCTTATCACAGTCTTTACATTTTAATTGTACATCCCGCTCTTATGTAATATTGGTGTTTCTGCAGTATTATTATTCTTAACTTGATCGAAAACTGTTGGTGCCTTACTTATGGCTGTATATATAATATATTATTGAGCTATATATATTATATTATTTTGTTTACTTGAGTAAATAAAATTCAGCAATGGATATTTAAAATAAATTAAACAGAAAAGAGTTTAGAAAACAAAATAACAATAAGTAAAAATTAAGCAATTTCCTCCCATGCTTTTTATTTCTCTCTCACACGCTTATTTTCAGTATTTTCCTTTGATTTTTTACTGAGTGAGCATGGGGCCCCCAAAAGATTGGGGCCCATGCAAACACACCTGTCACACACCCCTGAGAGCACTTCTCCATACAGTACTCATGTAAGACTTTAATGTAAAATGGGAAAGAGTAAAGATGGGAAAGGAGAAGTACGGATCTGGAGAGAGAAACAAAAGATTAAGCCAGGCTTGTAGCATTGCAAGGGTTGTGTGTAAATATAGTTTTCAATCAAATGAAGACAGAGAATACAAATTAATACTATAAAGAATGAGGTAGACTTTATTACGAATAGCAAAAAATGAATTTTTGAAGGTGAGTTAGTGATTGTAGAATTGTAAGCACAAGGGTGTGAATCAGTATGGAAAAAGAGATTAAAGAGACACAAAAGCCAACATGATATTGAAAGATGTCAGTATATTTAATCAGAAAGAAATGAATTATGAAAGGAAATTGAGAAACAAGTACCAAGGTGTTATCAAGGTAAAATGAGCATAGACAAATTTAACATCAAAATAACAGAAGGTATAAATGCTGTAACAAAAGAAAGAATCATCAGTACCTATAGAAAATAACTCAAACCATATCACAAACAAAAATACAAATGAAAAAAGGAGAGAAATGAAACTGGACGCAGTTGAAATGACAGAACTCAGAAAAACAGTAGGAAAATATATGGAACCAGAAATTGAAGTTATAAACCAGAACAATGCACAAGAAAAATAAGATTATAATAATTACAAAAATGTGAATATTAATGGGGAACAGATGGTGTAGTCAAAAATAAAAATGGGTATATGCTAAGGGACAAAAGGAAGACAGTAAAATGTGTGGATGAGTTCTACAAAGATTAAAGCCAGAGCAAGATCAGAGTTCAAATAAATAATACAAATGATGTTGTACCTCATATTTTTTGTATTGAGACAAATCTATAAATATATAACTACGAGGGTAGTCTGAAAAGTTCTCGGCTTAACAATAAAAAAACAAATTTATAATTTCAAAATGGTTTTTATTTTTCAACATAATCTCCCTTAAGACTAATACACTTGTTCCAGCGATGCTCTAATGCTATTATCCCATCTCTGTAGTGATTCTCTGGAAGGTCCGCAGAATACACCTGTACAGCTGCAACCACTTCTTCATTAGAAGAAAATTGCTCTCCTGCGAGGAAGTGCTTGAGTTTCGGAAAGAGATGAAAGTCAGAGGGAGCCAGATCTGGAGAATAGGATGGATGCTCCAGCAATTCATAGCGCAGATCTCTCAATTTTTCCATTGCCAAAACACTTTTGTGAGCGGGTGCATTGTCATGATGAAAGATGATTTTTCTTCTTCTCCAAACCGGGTCTTTTCTCACGAATTTTTTTGTCTTGGTTAAAAGATTAGAATAATATACTCCGGTTATTGTTCTACCCTTTTCGAGGTAATCGATTAACAAAATGCCTTTAGCATCCCAAAACACCGATGCCATGACCTTTCCAGCTGATGGGACCGACTTTGCTTTCTTTGGCGCTGAATAGCCAGCTTCTGTCCACTGTTTTGACTGGTGTTTAGATTCTGGTATGTAATGGTGAATCCCCATGTTTCATCCATAGTAATAAACCGATGCACAAAATCAGTTTTATTTTTGTAAAAATGCTCCAAACACTGTTCACAGATTTTCATGCGAATGCATTTTTGATCTGCTGTGAGCATGCACGGCACCCATCTTGCGCACAAAGCTTTTTCATATGCAATTCTTCATGCAAAACAACCTTAACGTTCTTTTGAAATGCGTACAGCCTCAGCAATTTCACGCACTTTAATCCGTCGGTCATCCAATACTAAATCGTGTATTTGTTCGATGATTTCTGATGTTGTTGCACTTTTTGGGCGTCCTTCACGTGGATCATCTGCAATGCAGGTACGGCCACATTTAATTCGGCAGCCCATTTCTTAATTGTTGAAAATGAAGGAGAAGATTTCCCATAAACTTTTGTGAACTTTGAATGAATTTCATTCAGCATCAAACCTTCTTTAACAAAAAATTTTATCACTGTACGATATTCAATTTTATCCATTGTACAAAATATACACAATTACACTACTTCAAATAGCTGTATACAAAAAATTATGTGATAGATTGACTCGCAGTTTCACATGAATTGTTGTGACAGGCATACCAACCTAAGAAAACAAATCTTGCTCATAGAGTTGATGTCTATGATCGAGGCCAAGAACTTTTCAGACCACCCTCGTACATCTTTATGGAAAAAATAAAAATCTAGTATTATACTTTTTTAGTTTAAAATATACATTCAGAAAACTGAATACAAGTATATTTCATGTGTATATTATGAATATTTCAAGTTAAAATATCCAATGCTGCTTGCTTGTACAAGATTCCATGTACACAGCTGAAAACTTAATTTTCTTACAGTTTACATTTTAAATTACTGCTTATATGGTTACTCATTTTAGCTTTAGATACTTAGTGTCTGTGAAAAGAACTGATACAATTTCAGCTCTTTGAAAAGATAAACTGGAACATCTTTAGTTGTTTAGTCTGAAATTTGGTATTAAATTATTTCTAGTAGAAGAGCTTATTTTTATAAATATTTCGATTGGCTAGTTACTGTTTATTGCGCTTTTTGCTAATGAAGACCACAATAATATGTACTTTTAATAATGTCGTTTCTTTATATGATTGAAATATGTGTATTGTATACTTTGGTTTTGAATACTTTTGTCTTTAATGTGGTATTTTTTTTGCAAATTAAACCATAATAAAGTCATTCAGGTATGTATGTGAGTATATGTTGTATATATGTGTACACAAAATGTTGTGTGTGTTATTTGCGTATTGTAGTATTATGTTGTATACAGGTTGGCCCATAAATTGCTCACAAAAGTGTCTTTTCTTTTTTACAACTACTAACCTTTTGGGGACCAGCATTTTTACACTGGTACTTGTGAAAAGACCCAGGCTGTTTTTGTAGAGCCTCTGATTTTTCTTCATCCTCTTCCACATATGAAACATACTTGAGTACAAATGTTGTTTTTTTTTAAGTATAATTTGGGGATACAAAATATAGTATAATATAGTTATATTAATTACTTTCTAAATAAAAATATTATTAAAATATTAAAATGATAATGTACCATTTTGGTGATAAAATTGTATTCAACTCACTCCTTGTTTTAGAAAAAAAATCTTTGGCACTCAAAGCTGCCATAATTGATTCCCTTATATATTAATCTAACTGTGTGCAAATAATGAATACTCTGTCTATACCAGGAGAAAAGATAATAGCATAAATTTGTGTACTATACGCAGCAAAATACACGGAGTCTGTAGTGTAAAAAGTAAACACTTACACAGCACCAAAGATTACATCAACTTTTCGAAATTAGTACACACTTATTTTAGCAAAAACTCTTGTAAAAGCACACTAAATAAACATAGAATTACGTTTATTCAACAATACCACTTATAAAATTAGAAACATGATGAAAAAATCAACATAAACATAACCAACCTGAACGCCAGCAGCAAAAAACAACACAAGAACACTGCCATTTCAATATCATCTAACTTCTAAATTATGCTATCTGGTGGTTGGATTGAAAACTATGAATGTCTTTTTACCAGCTGACACATTGGCAGCACTCAGAAACGATTCTTGTAAAAACAGTAGATTTAAATGCCGTCCGATATATCGGACATTGGTCCTTAAAGGGCTAATATAGAGTGACTTATGGCCAGCTCAGTATTTTATTGTGGAATAAACAAGTAAAATTATAATATGTATTGCTTTAAAATTATTGTCAAAGTTAATGTTTGTTTTGTTTTGTTTTTTTCTTGTGAAGTTGCTGGTGTTGATTGGAACGTGTGGCTTCACTGCGATGTGTATTAAGGGAAATCTGAATCTGAGACAGGAGTTTGATCCAAAGTGGTTTTTGCCATCAGACAGTTATCTGGTGGAGTTTCTAAATACTCGCGAGAAATATTATTCAGATTCTGGTCAGGATGTGTCAGTATTTTTTGGCAAATTAAATTATACTGAAGAGCTCAAGAACATCCATAAGTTGGTCATACAGCTTTATAAACAGAAAGACATTATAAAAGACATTGATGTGTGGTACGAAGGTTTCAGAAGGTACATCAATTATAACTTTAACAGAGGTAAGAACAAATATAAAATGATATATTATTTTGTGTAACAAATGTGGCTGGTTCACTTTTTCGTATGATAATTTTCTAGAATTGTGTTACTTACGTATGCTGTGCATTTTACCACCTGGATCGTTCAGAAAATAAGAACTGTTTTGAATTTACAAACAAGGAAAGTGATGTCAAATATTATATGTGAAAATATCTGAATTTGTTTGGCAGTTTTTCTATGTAGTCTCCAACAAAAACCAGACACAAGTTTTTGTGTACCTTCATTAAATAAGTCGATGACTAGCCAATTAAACAATTCAGTGATAGCTGTCTTGACTGAGCCACCATTCAAAACTCCTTCACTGGGAGGGGGGGTCAGTAGGTGCAGGGTTCAGATGGAAGATTGAAAGCATCCCATCCGAAACATACATCTGCACAGAGGTTGATTACTAAAATTATAGGTGCCGGAACGCATCAATTCAAAAGTTGTACAGACACAAATATACTTATATTTTATATTAGCATATAAATTTATATCAGGTTATTACAAAGGAGGTCTACATCTTTAAAGCCTTATAAAATATATAACATACGTATAAACTTGTATCTAAAAAGTTTACTGATGTTTCTAAAGAGCTTCATCGTTAGGTTACCTGCTTGACAATCGGAAACATGTCACTCATGATGGCGTCATCCCAGAGCCTCAATCAAACTCTGAGTGATGTTTTCAGTGGTTCGGACATACTTTTGAAAAAGTTTCCGTAGTTTTATCATTGTGTTGTCATATTCTGTGTTTCTTGACCTTTCCTTACTCTTTGTGTCCATTGCTATATGATGGCCAGAAATCAGACCCCTCACACACAAAACACTTGAAGTTACTTCTATTGATTCAATAGCATATTTCAAGGTAGAAAGACTCTTCAGAAAAATTCTGGAATGTACATATTCTCAGAAGCTCCCAATCAGTTACCTTTCATGTAGGTTTAATTTCGAAGCAAGTTTTTGTTTCATTTTTTCTATAGATTATTGGGGACATTATTTTTAACAATAGTAGTTAAGATAAAGATTAGCACGGGTATTCGATTTCGACAAATGTTTAGTTTTGTAATGGGGCTGATGAAGGGCACAATTTAAAAAGCAATAGTAAATTTTTGTAATGATTAGGTTTTTCTTTTCATATATTTTTTTCGGTAATTTATTTTTGGATCCAAGAGGTTCCGGAATGCCGTTCCGGTGCGTTCCCCCTGAAATCAAGCCCTGCATCTGCATATTGCAGCGTGTGGTCATGCATTGTCATCTCTACACATTCTACTTGTTGGAAGCCACCCTGGAGCACACAGTTTCTTAACTGTGTACACCATATAAGAATCAACATTGATAGCATGAGGCCATGTGATGGCAGGGGTTTTAGTAGCATAGTGCCACGGTATCTGCCCGTATCATAAAGGGAGAAACTGTCTGCTGCCCTAACCAACAAATGTTTCTTTTCTCATCCAGTACCTATAGATGGACTGAATAGCTTGGAGGCCCCGTTACCGATTCTGTACTTACTTCATTACCCCCACGATTGCGTGTTCTTAAGGCCAGAACAGAAAGGAGAAAGGTTTGCTGGGCTGGTAACCAGCTGTAAAATCTGCCAATGTGCAGAAAGCGATGGGAAACAACTGCACTAACCAATTTCTAAGGGAGCAGTCATGGCTGCAGTGACAAGGCCAGGTATTTAGACTGTGAGAGGCAGAATTCATTCAGCAAGACCCCATAACGATCCAAAAAATGGTGATCAGTTTGTGTGTTGGAAGCATCCATTTGAATAACTTTTAAGGCCTGCACAACTGAGGATGGTATTTTACAACTTGATAACTTTTTAGTGAGTTTGTAACCCCTCTTTAACTTAAGCGGTAAAAAAAAAGATTATTTTTTTTTGAAAATTTTTTGAAATTTTTTTTTTTAAAGAGGGTTAATTATAACAAGTTAATTATAACTAGGCTAAAGCCTAGAGAAGCCAAAAATGCGCTGGATCCAGTGAGACGGGACTTGCAATGAAAACTCATGAATTAAACAATTAACAAATCCCTTTTATTATTCTATCTCAGTAAACAAATTAATAATAAAATAAATAAACCCAACAGTCATAAACTATAATTCCCTTAAATAGTAAATTAAATAAAGTATACTTTCTCAACAAGGCCACCTGAAAATATTTATTAATACCAAGAAAAGAATTTGCTATGTCACTCTACCAATGAATTGAAATTTAAAACCATAACTAACCTTGAAATAAAGTTCCCATGAAAATATTAATAAAATATAAAATTTATTTTATATGTTCCTTTTAGAATGCTTCATATAACTTAATGAAGATAAATGGTATAGATTCCTTGCTAATATTAATTATAATAATAATTACTCAAACAAATTAAATAAATTTTAAAGGGTGACAATTCATATACTTGTTATAAAGTTAAATAAAATAAATTATTTCCTTAAAGAAATGATCCGCAATGATTAATTGAGATAGAATACCTGTTATAAAAAAAATGAAAAGGATATATCTACATGATTCCATGTATTAACTTTCTTTTATAAAAAAGACAACGAACCAACCCTATATCTAAAGTCCCCACCAAAAATACACTAAATGCATAATACTTATAACCCCCAAAATGTACACAGAAATATACACACATAACATGTTCCACAATACAAATACATTATACAATAGTATACAATACAATATACATAAGGATCTCTTGCCACGCCCCTTTTTATATTACCCCCATGGTGTATATAAATTCTTACTTTTTTTTTTTATAATTATCCCTGTTAGGATTACAAATTTATTTTTATACTACCCCCATGGTGTTGGTTGATTACACATCACGTGTATTAGATAATGCTTAAGCATTCAGTAGTCCCCAGGACATAATAACTTTCAAAATTTTGGCTAAGTGCCTAATGCTGTTATACAACACTGCCCTTCTGGGCTCTATTACAGTGAGAAATTAAAAATATTTAAAATAATGAACACCCCCCATTTATCATAAATAATATAAAGAATTTATATATACTGAAACATTGCCAAATAATAAAAATAGAAATATTGCATAATATTATAACCCTATGAAAATACACTTGGCCCAGAGACCGACATGTTAATAGCCAGTTGATTCATCTTTCAACCTGTCTAAACAAACAAGTTCAAAGGTGCATCAACATGCATTCCTTCTGGTTGAAACTTGTGGAAAATGCACCTACCTCCCCAGTAATTTTTTTATACAATATGAATTAAACTGATTTTTAAGTTAAGAAAATATATATATATATACTACTGAATTGAACACGATAAATTACTAATAGCAAGAATGACTTAAAATCTGTAAAGAAACCCATATAATGAAATAAGGGGAAAATCTATGTTGAATGTTGCACTGTAGTCATGCCAGTCTCTGAGCTGACAATTTTACCAGAAATATACTGAAATTTACAATTAATTTTGCACCCAGTCCACACACTAAACTGTCCCATCAATTGGGGATCTAATTAAATGTTTAAAACTTGAAATGTTGTAGTTGATAGATATATATATAACTGGTCACTGGGTATTATTGAGTGCTGACTCTATGTGTAATTAATAATTAGTTTTGTATCACCTGATTTCGTCCATGAGGGGTTTTTATGAAAGTGGCAATCTCGTGGTTGACATTATAGGTGTTGGTGTGGTCTTCTAGCCATTCCTCCGGTAGCGAGTAGGAGCTTTAAGGTGTTAAATGTTCAGCCATGTAGTAGGTTTTGTTCTCGTCTATATTGGTGAACCCTAATTACACACCATTATATTTTTTAGTCAGAGCACACAACACAATGCCCCACTAAAGTTTGCACCCCCCCCCCAAAATACACATATAAAGTTAACATAGCTATTGAGCTACTTAAATTAAACTTGATAAAATTTATATGGCCAACATGCCTTATTTGAAAATCTTTATAACAGTAATTCTTCATAATATTAACTTCACCTAATGTGAGTTACCCTGTTTGCAATTTGACAATTAATTATGGCTTTGTACCATTTCATAAACTTTATACATAGTGTGAATATGTAGATACCACGTGGTTAAGAAGTTGTTTCAAATACATAGTTTTTACTATAGAAAATAATATGAATTGGACGTTATTTACTTTCAAAACGTGCCTGAGTAAGTTACCAGATATTAATAAAGTTTTACTGTTAATTGTAGTAAAACTTGTATGGCATCTAAACCAACTACGCATTGTGCAATAACCTAGATTAACGTAACACGAATCTCGTTACATCGATGTTAGATAAATTTTAAACTTAAATATCTGTATTTAAATTTACTTTACTTTTTAGTGCCGAAATTCTGACACGTGAATGAATATAGTTTTATAAAGTCTTAAAAATTTTACCATCAAATTTTATATTGCACAACGCCATGCGGTTGCGTACAGGTGAACAGAAATCAACCTACTCAGGCTTATTAAAAAAACAGTTTTCCCCAGTGAAATATTACAGTCTATTAATATGAAAGTAAGTGAGCCTCACCGCAGTCATGTAGAGAATTTAGCTAATCATAGCGTGAAGAAGATGTATAGAATATCATTCTCTACCGGAGTAAAAATGGCGTCGACCTTCAGCCACGGAGTATTTTGTGAGACAACTTAATCAGAAGTTCCAGCTTCGTTCCCGTTTGCGTAAGGCACTTGTCGCCAGAAAGCAGCACCTGGAGTTTTCATACCGCGGGCAGGCGGCAGGTGCCGACACCGATCAAGAAGTTATTCTGTAGGGCTTATTTTCACGGAAAGAGTGCAGCACGAATTACACCACTGTAATTCCGTACTGCCTATAACTACAGGCCGTATATTCAGTTGTTTGGCGCTGTCTCTCCGCTAGAGATCAGCCCACCCTCCAATTGTAAATTACTGAAATCGCGCTGAAGCTTACAGATTCGACACAAGTTGTTGTTGTGTGGAAGACTGTAGCAAGTAGTCCAGCTTTTGTTGAGGTCCAGTGGCATGTGTATTTCACGCTCCACAGAAGCATTTACCTACTTCTGGACTTAAAACAATTCATTAGATGATTTTGACAGTCTTTTGTCATATTCCTTAAATCATGATATTTATTGATGACTCGTTGGGCACTTGGTGTAATATATTAATACAAAGGTTTTTAAAATATATGAACACTTGGTACGTTTCACAGTTTTTATTTAACTCTGACAACTGTTTCAGCTTAGTTTTGTTTATTTAACTCTTAATAAGCTGAAACAGCTGTCAGAGTTAAATAAAAACTGTGAAACGTAGCAAGTGTTTATATATTTTAAAACCCTTTGTATTCCTTAAATAGTTGGTATAAACAATTGCTGTTTCTATTAAATTTAGTCTCCCCTACCTTCCTTGCAGGGCCAGCATAAAATAAACTTCTTCTTCTTCTTCTGGCATCATAACTCAGTGTTTGGGTCTTGCCCATTCTGTACTGTCACCACACAACTTCTCCAGCCTCTCATATTCATACTTTTCAAGTCATCCTTTATGTTATCTGTCCATCTTTTCCTAGGTCTTCCTTCCTGTTGGTTTCAAGTTGCAAATCTTTTAGTTGTTCTGATGGCATTCGTTCGTCTTACATGACCCAGGCTTTTTAGTTTTCTGCTCTTGATGAACCAGACGATATATTAATTGATCCAGTTTTAATTTGTTTGTATCCTCCAGGACCTATATTCGGTTTACCCTGGCCTATATACCTTCTAAAGGTTTTGTGATCAGATATCCTACACTTTTGTTCATTTGCATTATAGTAAAATTTTTACTGGAGAGGGATTGACGTTTGTCTGCAAGTGATTAGGGAAGTGATGTTTAGAGTGGTCTGATTGGCCGAAACTATACAGCACAGTGTTGTCAACTCGTACTTGTTGTTCCACTGTTTGTGCGTTACCACGTGCGCATAGTAAATTGAACAGTAAGCCTAGTGTGTTTACTTCTGTTTGATGTGAGTGACATTTAACAGTTTTAAATTTACACTGTTATTATATTTCAGTGCATTTTGAATGATTTAGTGAAATTTTTTAAATTTAGTGATTATTAGTCTAATTATCAGAAGTGAAGTTTGGTAAAATTTAAGTATTTAGTGTATTAAGTGATGGTGATTGTTAATATTATCCATTCAGCTATGTCTGATGCCAGTACAAGTGTGTGTGTCAGCTATACACAAGACAAGCAAAAGGAAAGTATTTAATGGACAGGCAAGACAACGTATCTGTTGAGTACGTGAATATTTTGAAAAAGAAAAGCAAACGGAGGGCCGTTAATTTCCGTTAATGAAATTTTAGAGTGTACAACTGCTGCATGTGAAGTAGGGAAGAACCTTATAGTACATATAGGAAAAGAGAAAGACGATCTTCTTACTGATTTTAGTGATACAGAGCCCAAGTTTCAAACACCTAATAAAAAAAGAAATATAGACAAAAGAGTTACCAAGTTAGAGTCTTTCCAAGAAAATGCAATTCAACAGCACATTTATAGCTACTATTGTAGAAAAGAGCACCTAACAATAAATAAACTTTTATTGTCTTATTATCCTGCTTTTGTTTAGATTTGTTTTTTTATTTCACTTGTGATTATTTTTTTGAATTATATGTGTTGCTTCTGTTCATTTTTCTTCTTGTGTATTGTCTTGTATTAGGTTAATGGCAAATTCTGTTTCTACTATTAAATTTTCTAGGTTTTTGTTTATGTTTTGAGTTAGGTTAGTTTTTGACATTGTTTCTGTAAATATTCTGTAAAATAAAGTTTGTAAATATTCTGTTTCTTTTTTTTTAAATTCTTTGTTGCTTAGGTTAATGGTTCGAGGATAAAATGTGTATTTATTTTTGTTTTTTTGTTGTTCTTGATTTTTGTTGTGTTGTTTTAATGTGTTGAGTTTTCTGTTTATTGTATGTGTCTTTTTGTATTTTTCAGATTTTATTTTACTTTCTATGTCATTGTATTTATTATTCCATGTAATTGGATATAATATACTTGTTAGTTATAGGTGTAATTTATATATGCCTAGTGTTATGTTGTTTTCCTTACTGTACAATTGATTAATTTCATTTTGTATCCATAATTTTTGTGCCTGTTTTATTGTTTTTTGTGCAGTCATATTTTTGTTGTTTGTGGTTATGTTAATGTAATTAGGTGTCAATTGGTGTTTTTGGGATTGTCTATTGAAGTATATATTCATGTTTTCGTTCATAAATTGTTTCTTTCGTGTTTGAAATTTATTTAATAATTTGGTAATGTGGTTATTTGGAAGTTTGGTTATGTTGTTTGAGTACATGTTAATGTTTGTTTATGTGGTGGATAATTTGATATATATTTATTATTTCATTAACTGATTGTTGCTTTTCACTTTTTTATTGTTATTCACTTCACTATTTTATTTCCACATTACGCTATTGACACGATTTGTTTAATAACCTCACTTTTGTTTTGTTTACTTTTTCACTGTAGTCTTATTTGCCTTGTATGGTATTATCAATTCAAACACTTTTTGCTACAGTCCATTTCTTGATGTATATATTATATTTAATTTGTATAATGAATTTACCTCAAGATATTTCTTTCCTTATTAGGAACATGTTTCGGGTACCATTGTGTACCCATCCTCAGCCTTCCGGGTTTTGTGTCTGGTGAAGTACATGTGTGTTGGCTGGTTGTTATTGTGGCTTCCTGTTGGCTTCTGTAAGCCAAATTTTCAAAGCACTCAACATCGAAAATACACAAAATACTAATACATACACCACTATCACACACAATAATACTAATTTAAAGTACCGGAAGCCACAATAACAACCAGCCAACACACATGTACTTCACCAGACACAAAATACGGAAGGCTGAGGATGGGTACACAATGGTACCCGAAACATGTTCCTAGTAAGGAAAGAAATATCTTGAGGTAAATTCATTATATAAATTAAATATAATATATACATCAAGAAACGGACTGTAGCAAAAAGTGTTTGAAAATATATATATTGCAATGATACTCTTAACAACTCACTTTTGCACATATGCTATTACTCATTTGTGCGCACTTACCCACGTCTCGAAGGTATACTCTTCTTCTGCACTATTTACCTTGATGTTTCCCAGCTAGGTCGCAGGCTTTGGTAGTTAATTGAGGGTGGATAAGCACGTGAATATCGTTACAAGTAAAGCGTACAGAGGATTTAGTACTGGTTGTGAAATTAGTACGACTTTGTTAATAAAATTATATTCATTTTGTTTATTAATTAAAAACTGCAAACTGTCATGTTATTAATTAGTGTGTGGGTTAACTAATTATTGAAACCCTTATATTCCCTAATACGAATATCATATAATTATAACGTGGCAAACTCTTAGCTCTTATAGTCTAAGACACATTATACACAAACATAAGACATATATGACCTGGAATATTTACACAGACATATAATACATAACACGTATATTATTACAATGCGTGATGAACACGTACGAAATTGAATATTAATATTGACTTAGCAAGTATGGTTTTTTCCTATGTACCACTTAATTAAAAAAAAAAAAATTAAACATTTATAAAAATTCTAATAGAGACCATTCTATTACTTTATTTAACTATACTCCTAATGTCTCAATTAATTAAAATCTACAATTGAAGTAAACTTTTGTACTTGATTTTACATTACAGTTACTTGATTTTAATTATTTAATTATAATATAAAAATATAATAAAATATGGTTTCTCTAATTACCATTTATTTATGAAATTAATAAGTTTTATGTTCTTTGTTTTAAATTATTATTCTCTGAACTTTGATTAATTATTCATTATGCAAATAAAAATAATAAAATTTATGTAAACTTGGATATGGAATCTAGAGCCTTCTTTTGATAGACCTCAGGGTCATTTATAAGATTGAATAAATGTCTGACTTCACCTGCACATTTCTGCAACCATTTAACTGTGTTGTTACCGTCACCTGGACTCTTGAGTTTTGGGATCCCCTTCCGGTATCACCTTCTCTGTCTCTGCGTCATTTGGAATTACTCTCTCCGTCTAATGGATGCTGAGTTCTGACATGGACCTCTGGTCGTGATGATGTACGGCTGGCTGTCCCTGCGTCCTCTAGTATATTGCTCTGTTTCCTCTCCTCTCCTCGTCTTTTCCCTCGTGGATGTCTCGAAGTTCTACATGGACTTTTTGAAGTTCATCGGCGACGTTTCGACTCCTCGTAGTTTACGGTATTATTATCTTTTACATCACTCGTGTATATCACTAATTACTTTCACCGACGTAATGCCCGTTCCATTGCACTTTAGTTTACATAATATGATTTAAAACATTACTTAAACTTTGTAAAATTTGCGGTGGTGAGATGCGTGGACTTCACGTGCTGTCTGTTGATGATCTGAGAAAGAGTGTGTCGCTCGCTGGGGTTTTATACTCCTGCTGGCGTTCAACTCCTGTTGAAAACTGTTCGGACAGAGTTGAACAAGTCAGCGCATCGGTTTATTAACTAATTACAACCTACGCGTCTGTCTATGAAGCGCACACTTTTTTATAAATATTATTTGACAAATCGTTAGGTACATTAATAAACTTAACCTATGCAAATTATGAACATTAAGGTGTGTAAACTGTGGAAGTTATGGCAAAATTTCACACGGTAGCTGAACAGTTCCCACTATCATAGACCTCTTAGTATCGAATTGTAGCGCCGGGCGACAGCTGTGTTTCTACATATGTCTCTGATTCGTGTGACTTCCGGTTTTCGTTCAGCGCTTAAAAAACTGTGTAAAATTTTCCATAATCGTATACATAATTCAACTTGTTCTTCATTTACACACTAACACACACACATACACACAAACTGATACCAAACGGTTGCCTGCAGCAATGACGTCACAGCTGCCGGTCGAGGCGTGTTTCGTCTTCCTTCGCTGCGTTTAAAACCAACAAGGCTTGGCAATTCCATATGCATGTTCACTTATAATTATTTCCTTATTTAATATTAATTAATACGTTTGTTTCTTTTATTTATGTCTTACACCTAAAGCTTAATTATTACATTACTTTCATTATTTACATCTTTCACACGACTCATACATGTGTTCGTATGTTATCATACCGCAGTCAGGGGTTGATATGGAGACTTATGCTAAACATATCGTTGCAATATATATATATATATATATATATATATATATATATATATATGTATTTTGCGATAGAACACAGGATCATGATAAGCAATGAACTTTGTCTTATGCATGGATGACGAACATTCTCATGTTTAAATTTGTTTCTCGTTCAAATTGGCTTTTTTTAGCTATAGTTTTTGTATTGTATTACCGATAAGAATGTAGAGTAGGTCAAACTCTTAAAAATTGTATTCGTCATTGTTCTATGTAATGTGTTTGTGAAAGTGTGTGCGGGTGCGCGAGTTATTAACATTTTTCTCTATTGTGTCCGTTATAATTATCCGATTTACACGAGACTTAAGCAAGACATGAAATTTAATATTAGCTACAATTTCCCTATATTCTGCGATCTTCAAATAAGTGTTAAGTGTGAATTTTTGTTATATGAAATCTCTATTTAAAACTCACTCAGGCGTGATGTAATAAAATCCCAGATAATTATCTGTGCAGGCTTTGCCAATTTCATGCAGAGTGTTGCATGGAGAACTATTAGTGCCGTGTGCATAAATTATCATGTGACCGATATTTGGCCAATTAGAACGCAGTAAAATCATTGAAAATTGTCTTTTGCCATAAGCAGATCAAGTTAGTTCATCTTGAGCATTCGTCTACTAAACGTGCGGTTCACGTTCAAGAAGTTTCTCTTGCGTGAACACGTTAACAGTGCGAAAGGTGTACGAAAACTTGGAACTCTGTGTGAGTTATTCTACAGACCCAAGTAATTCAGTTTTAATAAATAATATTGTGATTTACAAGTATCCGTGTTAGTCAAGATATCCTCATAGGGAGATCTACTGACCGCGGTAGATCTGTTTGATGCGAGGACACTTGAAGACTTGAAGGAAGGTGTACGCCTATACACCATTTTTCATTAAACACCCACGTTACACCTTGAGATATGTAAATAAACTATAACAATATTAAAACATTTTAAAAATCATCAACAATCATAATCAGTGTTATCGCAGCGAGGCCGTGTTGCAGTTCATCGAGCAAGTTCAGCATGTGTATCATCAGGACACCATCCCAGCAGAATCCACGAGGGAAGGACACGTGAGATATACGCATCGCCATCACCCATCTCGCCGCATAAAATTGGAATATCTTCACTCAAGTAACAAATTCAGATCTGAACTTAAACTGTTTTCAAACAATATTTCAAAATTCATAACATTTGTGTATGTTTAAAAATATATCGTATGAACTATTATTCAATTGGTGTGCAATAAATAATTATAATACCTCCAATATAGACTTGTTGATTTATAAAACACACACCATATTCCTATGCACAAGAATTAATTCAATTGTGTTGTCGCAATATATATGCAAGCACATAGTTCAGAACATTAGAACAGTACACCTCATACATGAGAACAAATTTAGCATCTGAAGATGTTACACACTGGATACATGCTAACAAAATGAAAACTTCATAAATTATTTAAAAAAAATATAAAATCGCACGTGAGCAGAATTTCCTTATACAAATATAAAGGAATACTGTGATGTGTATAAACAATAATACAGTAAGTATAACATTCCAGAAATATTGCATTCAGTTGAAATGGGTATATATGTGATTATAAATATTTGGTCTTTAATGCTATCTTAGAGTAATACCACATAAAATAACGTTTAGCACAGTCCAAAAACACGTGCATGAATTGTGTACTAAAGCAATTTATTACAAAACATTTTTACTCAATATATAAGCAATTTCCATAGTTATTAATATAATTATTATGAACTGTGTGACATTAAAGAGTGATTTGAAATATTAGGCTTAGTACCTACAGGAACAAAACGCGAAAATAACACAAAGCCATTGTTTGTATTATTATTGATTCACTTAAATTTGTATATTTATTATCTCCGTTGCATTTAGTCCTAACTATTACTGCTTAATCTTCTGTTCGTCTGTGATAAATAACATCTTGTTGGCATGGAAATGAACCAGCGTTGGAAATAAAATAATTTTTAAAGTTTCTGAGACTTAGAAAGCTACAACTTGTATTTCTTTGAAGCATTTTGGTATTATGAAAACCATATGTAGATGAACAAGGTAATGTTCAACTTCAGTAGGTAGATCTCTTTCTTTGCAGAGCATGTTATGAAAGCAACATGAGCTAAAACCAGTTTTTCAGTGGTTTCAGAGTATACCGATAAAGGTTTTTTGAATATTCTCCAGCATGCACTAAGAATTTCGAAACCATTTTTCACTACTTTCCGAACTCTTGAACCTGTAATGGAAAATGTTTTTGTTCCCATTTCCTCGTAGATAGTTGTGACTGTATGGTTGAAGACTGAACGTTTTCAGCAGAAACTCTTCTTCACTGACAATAACATGTATCTGAGGTTCACCATTTTCTGTATGTTCTCTAATTTGTATTTTAATAGAAAGTGAATTAAAATTGATTGATGTGTTTTATGTTAATTATTGTCCATAAATTTGTAAATATATTTACCAGTCACTACTGTAATATAGACTAAGACAGCTAGGCTTTTAAAAAGCCCAACACAAATCATATAAAAGGGTTTTTGATCGCATAAGTATGTAATTTATACAGCGACGTAGTAACTCTTAGTTCTGTGATACAGTGTGTTTTGTGAAGTCTAATTATCAATCTCCTTCATAAGCTTTTGTAGTTTCTGTTGTTAATAACTAACACTTTTATTTACACATCATTTACATTTTTGGTTAAACCAAACATTTCACCATACTGAGTGAGGCATCCTGAGAGGCTGAAAGATCTTATTAATAAAGGCTGTAACACTTTTTTAAATAATCACATAAACGTCACTACAATTTTGTGAGTGTAGTGTAAGGAAAACAACATGTAAACAATCAAAATTGTGATTACATTAATTTTGTTACATATCATTTTGAATATAATTATAAACTTTTTCAGACATTCCGAATGAAGTTCTAACAGAACATGAGTTCAGTTTATACATATCAAAATATTTGTACAGTCCTGGTGGTGCAAAGTATCAGAAAAACTTTCGTTTTGATGGGAAACTAGAGTGTGGAGAGCCAGCACCCCCGATAACAGTAAGTTATAGTGTATCAGTAGCATAGCGTGAATGTATGCCCAGCATTGTGTGCTTTAAAATTCATAAAATAAGACAAACAATAATACAGATATTTCAACTGCATGAGACTGAGAATCCTGTGGCATTCCTTGGTTTCCATTCTGACAGTTGTCGGACATTACATTACGTGTGTCATAAACCTGAAGTGATGTGAAGCACTTACACAGGAACTGTCCTTTATGTCTTGTGTTAGGTTCATTAAGGTTTCAGCAGTAAAGTGCTGCATTTCCTTGTTCATGTTGTGAAGCATTCCTAAGATGTCTATGTAATCTATCACGATTTTCTATGCACTTTCAAGTTGTCATGAGTGTGTATGTGCATGTGATAGTGTAAAAATTTGTACATCCAGTATAAGCCTGTTAGTAATACATGCATCATCTGTGAAGCAAAGAATTGTTTTTGTGTACAGTTTTAACAAACTTGCTGTGTGTGTAGTACAAAGTATTCAGCTTGAAAGTGTGTCAGACTTAGAAAAAAAACTTTCTTTCAAGAGATGCTCATCTGTGCAGTTTAACATACAAGCAGTGATACCAGCAGAAAAACTGAAAGACAACACAAACTTTGTCTACTAAAGATTGAATGAACAGGATTTTATGGTATTGTTACGACATTACAGAATAATCTACCGAATGTTCCAGTGGAATCCGGCTGTAATGTGCGTGCGTACGTGATTCTCACTTTTCAAAAATGTGATGTTTTTGGAAGAAAAAAATGGCAAAAACACATGTTGTTACTAGAAACTCACAATTTTATTTCTATTCATTAGAAATAGATTAAACAGTATATTCTCTCTCAGTTTCTTCATATATTTTGTTTGTTGTCAAGAAACGCTTGTCCAACATTTTGGCATATAATTGGTGTTTAGCCAACTAATAGCTTCAAGGACGTCTTTATACAAATGGAATCATGCAAAAACACATTGAAACTTCAGGACTTCAATTGATGTCCGTCAGCATTCTCAGAAGTTTTCAAAGGCATCAGTTGCCATCTATCGGCATCAGGGTGCTAAAAAAAAAGAAGCATTATTCGTATACATTTATATTGTTATCAGATTCTCCTCTCCAATCTATTCGCTACCATTATTAAGGATTTTATCATAGATGGACATTGAGTATAATCTTTCTGTAGAAATCGGCCATCTGTGTTATTTACAATTTTTGTACTTAATTTTGCAGTTCTTTGGCATTATAACATTTTCAACTGAAGAACTTCTTAATGTGAAGGAAGACATGGACGTTGTTGGTTGCATGTTAGCTGCACATTATCATGGAACAAAAGAATGTCAGAAGTCAACATCTTTTGTTTTCCCCTGAAAGGCATATTGTAGTTTTGTCAGTGTATCCCAGTAAACAGCAGAATATTCATTGTTGAATGGCTTGTTTCCAGTGAAGCAGTAAACACTGCTGGTTTTCTTCACAAACGCTCCACAATATTACTGAATATTTCATCTCCTTTTTACTGTAATGTGTAGAAATGTTACAACCTTATGTTCTTTTGCTTCTGTATTAGTATTCTGGGCAGCCAACATAATTACTGACAACTTCATGATAGGGAGAGAGCAAAAGTTGATTTATGTGGAAGCTCATCCACGACACATTATTCACCAAAGAGCGTTGTCCACTTCAGTCTTATTGTGCACAGTGACATTAAACATGGGACCCATCACACACTTACTTTTATTCCACAAATCTGACATTCAGTTTCTTTACATACAACTTCTAGCATTCAAAGGAATAGACCAGATTTTACAAATTGTGAGTCCATTATATTGATTTAAACATACTGATTGCACAGTGATATCCATAAACGTTAACAGGTTTTTAATATAATTGTGTGTACGATTGTCCAAAGCTCATGTGCACTCTCCCCCCTCACACACACACACAAAACTTTGTATGCAGGTGCATGTGTTGAGAGAGAGAGAGAGAGAGAGAGAGAGAGAGAGAGAGAGAGAGAGAGAGAGAGAGAGAGAGAGAGAGAGTGTGTGTGTGTTTAGAGAGGCACTGCACATGCCCAGTGTAGCAGATGTCAAGATGAATTAAATGTACGCACATTGCGTAGAAAAGCTTATTTCTTGCAGCATGATGTATGCTATAAGGGGAATGAATAAAAAAGTATCGTAAGGCAAGACTTAATATTTTATACAATAAATTTAAACCACAATTTATAGAAATATTTATTCCAAAAATTAATTTCAGCGAAACAAGTGTGTGTGAAAAGTCAGCACTCAATAGTATTTGTATAGAAGATAAAACTACATTTTGAAATTGTTTAAATAGAATGAACGGTAACATTCATTTAGATGTAACATTCATTTTGTCCAGAGTATAGTAACAGAAGTTGCATTGGATTTAAATTAACATTTTAAATATTTAAATAATTTTAAATTCATGAAAGAACCAGATGTATCTCTAAATAATAACAAAATTTTAACTTGTAAAAGCAATGTTATAAATGTTTAAAAAGTTGAGTATTTTGCAATTTATTTATATACTTAAACAGATAAATTAATTTATACCAAAAAATATTGTTTCTTGCGATAGGAATGTAAAATACATAAACAAGGAAATATGAACGGAGAAGGTGGTATTACAACATGAATATTGAGGATATAATATTTATAGTAGCAACTGTTTTGACAGTAGTTCGGTTTGGCAAATATTGTTTTTTTTTTTAGGAGTATACGTATCATATCCAGAAATAATGTTAGAAATAATTGAAAGAAAGTAATATAATTATACCAGAAAAATTTCATATAAGAATATAACTGACAAAGATGAAATTAATATTGGTGCAAATTCAAGAATGATTTAATATTATGATTTTCATGCTTTGTAAATTCTTGTAGGTATCAAGTTTAGATTTTAAGTTCAGACTCTTCAGTGGACCTGAAGAAGCACTGCCCGCTATGAACCGAGTAAAAACGCTTATCCATAACAGCAACATTACGTCTGGTGACGGATTTAAAACTGTTTGGGGGAAAATATTTGCCAATTGGGTCACGGATGAAGTAAGTCAGTATTTTGAAATGTTTATTTATGTCTCAATGTGTAAGAAACAACAATTTTAACACATTATTTAAAATTGCAAACTTGCACCAAAGTGTTGCCACCATTTGTGTTGTTCACTACTTGCCTTTGTTGTGTTCACCAATTACATTAATTGTACAATTTGGTTTTAGATATCTTGTCCAACAATATGCAAATTGATTGTTATGTAGTATGCTATACATGAAGATTAGTGATTTTTTGAATAACTACAGTGAACATTGCAAATATTGCAAATTCTGATCAATTATGCAAATAACTGTTAATTGCAAATAAAAACTTTACAGTGACCACCATTATTTGGTACTAAAACTGTTTGTATAGCAAAATTGAAAGTTAAGGACATGGGAATGCGTGAAACGCTTATGTTAAGAGGGGAATGGTGATGTGAGAAGAGAATTCTTGTTATGAGCGTCAATGCAACCAATGTATGAATATTATTTAAAATAGTAACCAAAACTTGTCCACAAGGTTTGTTTGTAAACTGTGTTTCACTTACTACGGATCTCACACATACATCAAATGTTATATAGACCTATCTCCATGGGTTTTTTCCTGCAATTGTCTGCTTTTGGGACGAACTACCAGCTCTTATCGCAATGGAATGGAACGTGCAGACTATGCACTTGTGCACTTTCGGTCCTTAATTACACTTTACTATCTCTGCAGTTTATCATAAAGGGATGAATTCTTTGTATTAGCTTACTTGAGAAAGTCTTTTAATCATCAGATGTAAAAAATCTGTTTCAAGGAGAAGGGAAAAATCATGTTATTTTAATACAGTATTTTAGGAAATAATATCAATTAACATCTTTTAACTCCACAAATTTTAAAACCTGGGTCATTCCATATCAATTCAACCAAAAAAAAAAGAATATCCCTACAGAGATAAGTAACCACACCAAATTTTAACCCTCTATCTCTCTCCATTTTCATTGTATAGGCTTTCAAATTTTTGAAATTTTTGTGTTTTTAACAATCGGATGTTGCAAAACGAGACTTGCTAACCTTTTGAAAATAATTTGTAACTTTTTTATTTATCATCCAATCTTTGTGAAAGTTTGTAGTTATATACTCTGAAGTATAAGGATTTTAGAAAAAATACACAACACATTTAAGTAAAACTACTAAGGCTGGAAAAAATGTTTTATTTGCATGATTGTAGTTTTTTTGGTAAAAAACATGGTCTAGCATTAAATTGAATATCATAGAAAGGGAAAGGGATAATCATAAAAACTTTTTCTTCAAAATAATCCTCAACACATGAGCTATCATATGAAAAAATAAAATTGATGGGGTTTTCATTCCTTTGTTGTTTTTTCTGTTAAAGGTAAATTTTTAAAAAATTTATTCAGCGATTTTACTAAGCCATAAAAATTTAAAAGGGTCTTAAGTATTTTTTTTAATAAAACTAAAATTTTAAGTGATTATAAAACAAACAGGCCCTATATTAAAACAAATATAAGTTAGAACAACTTCTCAAGTAATCAATCTAAATTCAAAAAATCCCTAACTAAGATTTTTGAATTTTCAAAAAGATAGGAAATTTTAACCTAAATAGGCTTGTTCAAGAAATTTTTTAAATGCTGGCACAAAAGATAAAATATTTTTTAACATTATGTACATTTAATAACAAAGTCTGGAAATTTACCAAAACTGCATTCCAATACTTGTTATTTACAGTATGTACAGTCAAAGAAATTTAATGGAGTAACATTTCTTTCTGAATTGAACTGATACACTTCTCTGAGAATCGGTAGGTTCTTCCAGTTAATGTGTGAGGAGGCTCAACAATTGCAAGCACATGAGGAATTGGCACCGGGCAAATGTTCTCTCGTTTGGGCCAATGAAATGATGGCGATGGTCCTGCAGGATGAAAAATTGAACAGTCATGTAACTTCTTCTTTATTTAATTCAGTGATGATTCCAAAGTACCACAGATTGTCATATTTACAAGCTATGATGGGTTCAAATTTGCTTCTCTCACAAGTGACATCTATTTATTCCTTAAATTATACATAAGGATGGGTTTCTCACCACTACTGATCCTCCTTGCCTCCAAGTTCCCTAAACAATCTAATGGCTTTAACTTATGGAAATTTCTGGTTCCTGGAAGTGTTTGTACGTCTTCAAAGCATTCTACAAGGTCAGAATGTATCTGATTTACAGAATCTATAGAAATAAAATGAAAATTAACTTTGGTGATGTTGACTTTACAAAACTCAAACAAATCTGCTGGAGATAATATTTGATGTCCAAGAGGTCTTTGTAGACTTTCCTTTTGTGCTAGCCTTTTAACAATGCCTCCTATACCATCACACTCAGTTTTCCCATGGCTAGTTGCAAAGAACGACCACTGCGCCCTGATATTAAAATCTTTTTCGTGCAGACAAGGGTTTATAAAATTAAATGTATTATTATATTGGCCTGCACAGCCATCACTGAAATAGTGGATTTTTGTAACATGTGAATACTTTTCTTTAAATGAATTTTGTAGACCATACAAACATCATGTTTCATGTCGTCAGATATGACACAAAGAGAGAAAACCAATCTTTCACCTTCAATACATTTAAGGTTAATTATAATAGGATGTACAGTGCAAGAGTCAGATGTCCAGTGGTATCCTGGGGCTTCGTCCTGGATAGTAAAAGAGTAATTTTCACTAAAGTCAATTGATACTGTGGCAACGTTTGCATCAGAAGATTATTTAAATGTCTTGAAATATTTTGATTGAGGCTTTGCAATGTAAGAGTGTGGGACAAGTTTTTCCAATTTACATGAAAGGTCATCAATAAATTCACAATTTTTGCATAATATCTAGCATTTGTGTTCTGTCAGTTGAAATCCATTGATTAAATTCAATGGTGTTGTCTTAATCACAATCTTCAAATTTTATTTATAAAAAGTCTGTTAGTTTTTCTTTGGGTGGGCAAGTTTTTGTGATTATCATCCCTTTCCCTTTCTGCGATATTTGTTTTAATATAGGGCCTGTTTGTTTTATAATCACTTTAAAATTTTAGTTTTATTAAAAAAAAATACTTAAGACCCTTTTAAATTTCTATGGCTTAGTAAAATCGCTGAATAAAAAATATAAAAAAACTTACCTTTAACAGAAAAATCACAACAAACGAATGAAAACACCATCAATTTTATTTTTTCATATGATAGCCCATGTACTGAGGATTATTTTGAAAAAAACGTTTTTATGATTACCCCTTTCCCTTTCTGTGATATTCAATTTATTGTTAAACCATGTTTTTTACCAAAAAAACTACAAACATGCAAATAAAACATTTTTTCCAGCCTTAGTAGTTTTACTTAAAGGTATTGTGTATTTTTTTCTAGAATCCTTATACTTTAGAGTATATATAACTACAAAATTTCACAAAGATTGGATGATAAATAAAAAAGTTACAAATTATTTTCAAAAGGTTAGCAAGTCTTGTTTTGCAACATCCGATTGTTAAAAACACCAAAATTTTGAAATTTTGAAAGCCTATACAATGAAAACGGAGAGATAGAGGGTTAAAATTTGGTGTGGTTACTTATCTCTGTAGGGAGAACAAATGAGCCAAGTTTTATCAAAATCTGAGATGGTGGGTGAGATGGCCTGGTTGAACTGACATGGTGGTTACCCACCTGTAAAAGTAACAGATGAATGACAGAGAGATCATTTATGTTTTACCAGCTGGCAAAACAGCCTTTCATTGTAAATAAAGCAAAAAGTTAAAGTTATAACATGCGATATTCAATATTTTAATAATTTTGTTCATTTCAGTGTTCTACTTCATTTTATTGTTACTCTAAATGAAAATGCCCACAAAACACACACACGCAAGTTTTATATCATAACAGAACTAATATTCCACTATTATTTCTGTACTGTTTGTTTTATACTTATTTATTTTTATTGTAAATATATGCAAGACAATAAAAAACCTTCAGACTCACTCAAGTATGTGCGAAAGCTACCATGAATACTTTCCATTTTGTATGTATTTGGATTCAATTGGTGTATTTTGATGCTCATACCTATCTTTATCCAACTTTTTTTAGAAGAATACGGAGGTTTCCTGTCGTTGGTAGTCGAGTTTGAAGGAGCAGTATCCATTTTAACAAATCACGATATTGGGTGATAACACAAACTATGAAAATAATGTAATTATAGAATTAAACTACCAATAGAAATTAACGACAGAATTAAATAACGATTAAAGTGAACTGTAAAACAACGACATAATTAATAATAAACTGAGATGGTAATAAGAAAAGCAAGACTGAGGTAGTACATAACACAGTAATTAACAACGTAACTAAAACGTGACACGCATGTTGGCAACACCTTCGCTTGCATAGCAACTGATTCTCCGTTACCCTGCCGCCATTCACAATTTCAAAGTGAATTCATCCATGAAGAAACTGGTTTCTGTGCAAGTGCCTTTAGCTTTCAATTTTGCTATAATATTCAACGTCTCTGGAATAAAACAAGACTGAAATTACAAATTACTAATTCAGCCCTAAGTGTTGTGCAGAAAATAAAATACTGGTTTTAAGAATTATGTGTTTTCACCTTTTTAGCAATATTGGAAGGCTATTTTGCTCGAATTCTTCTGTGTGTTTTCACTATTTGTATATTTTAGTTTTGCACACACACACACACACACACACACACACACACACACACACACACACACACACACACACACACACACACACACACACAATAATAAAAATAATGCTCCTTTCTTTAATACCTAAGCAGTGTAGGAGTTATGCAGGGTAGGCTGCCTTATGTGAACTGTTTGGCAGACAAGGAAGGTAGTGTGCTTCGGCTGTTCATTATTACTCTGGGTACTCATTTCCACAGGCTGAGTCAAACCTGGGGGCTGAAAAGCGCACCTTGATTTTATTGTGCACCTGGGAATCAAATCCAGAACCTCTAGATTAATAGCCATACTGGTCTACTAAGCCTCTCTCTCTCTCTCTCTCTCTCTCTCTCTCTCTCTCTCTCTCTCTCTCTCTCTCTCTCTCTCTCTCTCTCTCTCTCTCTCTCTCTCTCTCACACACACACACACACACACACACACACACACACACACACACACACACACACACACACACACACACACACAAATATACATATATATATATATTAAAACACTTTTTGCTATAGTCTGTTTCTTGATGCTATGTAATGTATTTAAAATTTATAATTATTTTACCTCAAGATGGTTGTTCCCTTATTTGGTACATGTGTCGGGAAACATATTGTTCCCATCCTCAGCCTTCTTAATTTTGAATCTTGTGAAGTTCTTGTGTTTTGGTTGGTTGTAGTTATGGTTTCCTGTTTGTTTTTGGTATTTTGAACCGGTACTGTTGTGTGATTGTGGTGTATATATTAGCTTTTTGTGTATTTTCGATGTTGAGGATGAGCATGGGAACAATATGTTTCCCAAAGCATGTCCCAAATAAGGGGAAAAACATCTTGAGGTAAAATAATTATAAATTTTATATATATTATATATGTATATTGCAACGATACAGCCATTCGCTGTATTAGGCATTAATTTGAATAAATATAAAATTTGTAGAATTTGTATAAGTTACGGGTAAATGGACAGGTCTGAGATTGTAAAAATATTTCATTGTTAGATTAGGGGAGAAATTAACCTGTTCTGACAGGCAGTGAACACCTGCTCAATTGTATGTGTGTTACACGTGTATCTTGTGTGTGTTAGTGATGCATGCAAAGACAGGAATCTCAGCAACCCGCCCCAAGTAATTAATAAAATAATTATTTTAATTCACTGTGCGAAAACTAATTAGTGTATGAACAAACCAAAGGCACCAAAGTGTGTGTAAAACTTATAGTTATCCCCAGTGAAAAGATGACATTAATAGAACACGCTATGCGAAGACAGTGCTAAATAAATGTGCCAAAAAATATGCAGATTACCCTAAGACGCTCAAATTAATATAGTGAGTGCTTAATCGAATTAGCTATGATTTGTGCTATCTCGATTCCGTGCAAAACATTGCTATTTGCTAATAATTGCAAATAGATGAAAAGGTTCGGGAGTGGGGGCTATCACGCGATATGCAGGTATCGACAGGACGATTTTGGAGCCAACTGGCGCGGAATCTCGAGAGGGTATAAATTAAGGGTTCGACCAAAAACCCTTCTCTTCATTTCAAGACACAGTTGCAGTCGGACATGCTGTCCGTCGGCAGAACAGTTTTATTTTTATTTCTATTACAAGTCGCAGTAACGAAAGAATAAAACGTTCGTTAAATTCGTGACAATATTCCGGAAAAAGTAAATACCGAAATCGTAAATCTACCAAGAGTATCTACAGAAAAGCTACCAGAGCGACGAGGGATGCTGGACGTTAGACGATGTTTAAGATCTACCTTGCAGCAGATAACAACTCTCTGATGAGGACCACACTGCTGTAGAACGACGCTGGACGCTAGACGTATCCAGGACCACACAATGCTGGAGAACGACGCTGGACTCTAGACGTATCCAGGACCACGCCAGGACAGGAGGAATGGAAAACTAACTCTGGACAACGCTGGACCCCCGACAACAAGTCGTAAGATCATCAGAACTCGAGGTGGCATGCGTAATGCATTTTTAAATGATTTTTAAAAAAGAGCTCATAAAGACTATATCAAAAGACAATAAATTAAAACAAAGAAAAATTTATACTTAGTAATAATATTTTAGAAATGTAGATAAATGTTTAGTCGTAAGAATGAGCGATCGCATATATAAGAAATAATAAATAAAAAGAGAATTTAAAGTTGAGAGAGTAGAGTTTGTTATCAAAATAAATAGTTAAATTGATTTGATATTGAATTATAGAAAAGAATAATTTAAATTTGAATATTAAAACAAATGCCAGTCTAAAAGTAATTAATATAAATTTAAATTTAATTTTAAACATTGGTATAGACTGAGCGAGTTGAGGTCAGATCTGAATTAAGAGAATTAAATTCAAATTACATGTTTATTTTATATTTTATTAGTAAATCAAATTATTAACATGTCTAGATTAAGATTAGTAACATGTCTAGAGGTAAGAGGTTTTTAAATATATGTAACACTGCATAGTATAAGATATAAACATTTAATAATGAGCAATATCGTGACCGACGATTATTAAGGATGTTTATGATTATTTATAAGATTGAGTAAACAATAAATATGAATTTTAAATACTCATAAATACAATGCTCTTATTATAATTACACCTGAACCCCATATACACGTATACCTTATATTAAATTGGAACTTGTTACGTTGTATAAATGGTGCTCCAAGATCGTGGGGCTCCACAAATTTAAATTATATATATAAATACCGTTGTAATATATTATTTATTGTTTCAGGTAATTCAAAGGGAACTGTACCGGAACCTTTTATTGGCAGTGTTTTGTGTGATGCTAACAACAACTGTACTTATTCTGAATATTGCTGCGTGCTTCTGGATCTTCATGTGTGTTTTTCTTACTTTAGTGAGTGTATATACACACATATATATACATATAACATACAATTTAGCATACATCCATTCCTAGACAACAAATCTTGTATATAGAAACCATAAATTTTCTTATTAATTTTGATAGTTAGAATCTGAATTAAATGCAGTTTACTACTTGGTTTTGTTTGATTAAAAAAGCAACCAATCGATAATGACATTGTAATAATTTTTACTGTTTGGTAGCTAACTTTATGGACAAATGGATTTATGACAGCTTATTATTTTGCAGATCTTTCAGAAACATAAGAATGTAATGAATGTAATTTAAATTAGCAGTAACTAAAATATGATATTCATGTTTACCAGGTCAACAATTAGTTTTGTGTATATGTTGTGGTCAATGTATAGAGATTTAGTGATCCTAGGACTGCACAATGTGAATTTAACAAAATCCGTTTTAAACCTCTGTTTCGGGGTTTGCTTGACTGTCAGTAATAGCGGGTGGACAGACTGCGGATTGTCCAAATTGTTTAACCAAACTTCGGAATGCGAGGAACTCATCCACAGAAGTTGAAACTTCAGTCGTTATATATTACGTTCATATAGTATTTTTTGTAGCTTTCACTTGTTTGCATTTTATTTTTGATCAACAACTTGTTTATTAATTTTTTAATTGTAATGAAAAAATCTTAATGCTCCTTATGTAAATATGTACGGATGGAGCATTCTCATGTAACTTGTTTTATGTTGGCAACACTGTGTGATAGGAAGAGTAGGGGAAGAAGGAAGATGATTGCTTTGTGACCTTGGAGGGCTAGCCTATGTATATTTTGTCAGATAAGTTCATTAAACCCAAATCAGTCATTTCAGTGGAGTGTTTGTTTAGGACAGGGGCAGATTCCAGCAAACAATTTGGGGGGGGGGGTTATAAAAAGTTGGACATTCTTTAAAGGTCTAAAGTATAAATTATATGAATCGGTGAAGATAAAAATACAGTGTGTTATTTTCAGCACAATAAGTTTATTAGCATACAAGTATAAAATCTAATCTGTATTTGTCAGTTCATTGTTCTTTTTATAATATTCACATACAGTTTAATATACACTATACACTTTTTGATCATTCTGTCTCTGTTGTGTATTTATATAAGTAGCATTAAGAAAAGAAGAGAAGTAACGTGATGATTAACACTTCAACTTCTTGCAATCTGCAGTCTGTTCACCTGCTATTATTGATAGTCTTGGAATAGCCCACTGGCAACTGGAAAGGCCAGAAATAAAGTTTTAAAATGGATTTCACTAAGTTTAAAATAGCAGTGGTGATACTAGTATCGGTTTAAGTGTTTGTTGTTATATGAGCAACATGACATTTGTGTTGTAGGTTGATGTATGCGGAATGATGTACTATTGGGGTTTAACAGTAGACATCGTGTCATGCATTGCTTTGGTCCTGGCAGTGGGTCTGTGTGTTGATTATGCTGCTCATGTAGGTCAGACATTTTTGCACCATCATGGTTCACGTGATGAACGTGTCTTACACACTATGGAAAGCATTGGGACAGCAGTTTTAAATGGCGGCACTTCAACACTTCTCGCAATGTCCGTGCTTTCCCTCTCCAATGCATATGTTTTCCAGGCTTTCTTTAAGGTGAGAATATTGTGCAGTTAAATTAAATATGAGTTGGAAATTTTACGTGTACTTATGTTTATCCATTAACAAAATTTTAACTTTGCAAAATACAATTTATGCATAAAAGTGATTCCAAAAAGTATATTTTAGTTTCAGAATTATCTCCTCACCATAATCTGTTTTGTATTCAATGATAACTTTTCCCATTTTGAAGTTCATGCATAAGCAAATTGTGCGGGACAAATCAGAGGAACAGATCTGTTAATAATTGTAATAAGTTTTAACCCATCCAGTGTTCAACCTTTGGAAAACCCCTTTTAACATGCATAAAACCCTATTGTGGAACACCCATTAGTGTCTGGTGCCAGTACGACGAGACGAGTTGCATAGTCATCTACTACTCAGGATGTCTGTGGATCATGGAAAATGCAGAATTGTAACACATAAATTTCATCAGGTGGCTAGTTCACAGAATTCGTTGGCTGAGCTTCTAGAAGCTTTGATAGAACCTGCCAGTGAGAGAAGGCGTTATAAACTCTGAACGTTTCGTGACCAACGCCCGATGCCTTGTGCATATGCAACCCGTGGGAAATAACTGATGAAATAACCCTCAGTCGACACTCAGCTTCCTGACCGTGCAGTCAGATAACCAAGTGCTCGCGAGCAAATTACGTCGGCCAACAAAATTATTAGTTCAGATGCGATAAAACAACAGTATAATATATAGCAAGGGGGACAATCAATGCTAGTGTAAAAATTTCAAACATTTTCAATCTATTTTCGGAGTGTATGGTGCAAACAGTGACTTAATTGTGATAAGGAAACAACTGGACAAGGTCTACAATAAGGATGAGTACAAACATAACCAATTCCTAATTTAATTTTTTTTAATTTATTAACAACATTTAAATTCATTCACTGGAATAATTAAAACATTAATGAGATCTCAATAAAAGGGGGAAAATAAGAATATAAAGCCGAAAGAGAGAGAGAGAGCGTATGAGAGTGTGTATAGCTATAGTCAAAGTACTGGTTGCCTAATAAACAGTATTTTAAGTAATCTTGTAATAGCATTTAGTAATGATTAAATATCTATGTTTTTGGGAAGTTTGTTTTGGAGAAGTGGAATATAAAGGATATTAAAAAATTGATTGATTGTCGAATAAGAATAAAGAAAGAGGGTTTGTAAAACAATTATGTGTTAGCGTAATTATTTCGCCACTCAAACCCAAATAATCATTTCTGTGACGTTCGTCTATAGAATCATGGAAGAGACCCTAAGGTAAGAAAAGGCGTAATTTTGGATATTTATGTAATAATATATGAAAGAGAGTAATTGTTACAATGGCGTCCGAACAGGGACGAATCTATTTGCGCATAGAAATAATTGTTACAACGGCGTCCGAACAGGGACAAATCTATTTGCGCATAGAAGTAATTGTTACAATGGCGCCCGAATTCAGGGATGGCCTATATAAATATATAGGCTAGACCTATTTTTAGTTACAGAGATGGATTATTTGGGAGTGATGGCGTTTTTGTAAGTGATTATAGATTGTGTTTAGAAATTGGTAATGTAAGACCATAAATTAAAGTTAAAGTTTGTATAATTGTATATGCAAGTTATAATAATATAAAAGATGGAAAATAATAATAATAATGAGATCGGTCTAACTGACTCGACAGTTACGAGTGAGTTAGAAGGTCATTCAACTCAAATTGAAAGTAGAGAAACCGGTGTAAACGAATCAGCTGATTCGGGAGTTCAGATAGCAAACGAAAATAATGTAACTGATTCAATTGTAATTAGTAATGCGGGAGCAAAATCTACTCCTGTGGCAACAAAAATAAAAGAAAGAGAATTGTCAATAGATGATCTATTTATCCTTATAAAAAGTAGTTTCAAGGAACAAAAAAGTGATAGTGCGGTTAAATTTAATGAGTTTATAAGGGATATTAGTACACAAAATGATAAGTTAGATGAACTGAAGAGCAATATTAATAATATGAAGCTACAAAACTTCAACATTGATAGACGTATAAATGATATTGATGAACGATGTAATGCTATTCAAGAACAAGTAGTAGAGTCAGTAAATGAGCAAGTTAGAGAACAAATTAACGAATTTAAAGAAAGCGTAGAAAGTAAAATAAATGATGTAAGTGAACAAGTATCAGATAAGATAAAAGTACAAGTTAGGAAACAATGTAGAGAAATAGAAAGCAATTGTGAAAGTAAAATAAATGAATACAGTACTGATATTGAGTATAAAATAAATGAATGTAAATTCAATGTTCCAAATAAAATTGAAGAAATTAATGAAATATTCAAACATGTGAAACTAATACTGACAGTAAGATTAGTGAAATAGAAAGTAGCCATAAGTCAGAAATGCAGTTATTAAAAGGTGCTGTAGAAATGGTAAGTAATGCTAGCATTCAATCTGAATGCGTAAATAATAACAAGTTTAATATAATCGAACAAAAACTAATTAATGTCAAAGATGAGTTAAATGTGGCGATAAGCCAAAAACTAGATAGTGTTAGTGAGCAAGTAGTAATTACCCGCGACGCAAATAGTGAGATAATGGTGAGTAATAGTAGAAATAATGATGAGAGTAGAAATTAGGTGGGGTTAGTAATGGAGTAGTGATAAATATTGATGAATTGGAGAGAGAATGGGAGGAAAGTTTAAATGAGTTTGGTGTACAGGGGGCAAATTTTTCTAGGGTTAAATGTGGAGAAAAGGCTTCACAAGTGTTGTTAGAGGATAAGATTCCCTCAATAGGATATTGTTATACTCAAATACATGTTAAATATATAAAATACAAAATTACAGTTTCCACCTACCTGCAAAGTTTCTTATATCAAGGTCCAGAATTCGATCACATGTACGTTAGATGCAAACCTGTGTTAAAGGTTATCGAAATAACTAACTCGACACATTTTGAAGAGAAATTATGATTTTTAATTAATCAGAATCATTTTAAAATTTTGTTCAAGACTTTTGCTCATTGTTTTACAGATTAAGTTACAGTTTTCTTTGTTCGGTTAACATCTTCTACATACTAACTTATTCTAACATCTTACCTTACTGATCACAACTTAATACAGATATACAGACAGAGCCCAGCTTTGCTCATTCTCTCATTCATACCTGCATATTTAAAAGAAAAACCCCTTAACACATTTTAAAACAAAATACCCTTCTTGACCGTAGCACGTGGTGATCACCTGAAATGCTTGTTTCTCACTTTTTATATTTACTGGTGTGTCCGAAATAAAACTGGTTAGTGTCTATTTGCGTACCCTTATGCGGTCACATGATTTTTTTTTCTGTTACATCACTTTATTACCGGTAAAATATGAATTTTTGTAAAGAGCCTAACTTGGCTCTGTGTCGGTCGACACGAACAGAGAAAGACTGGGGAGGCGTCCCTTGCGAGCGGTAGGAAGTTCATGTCCACTGCCAACGGATTTTGTCGCCGTTCATAGTTGATTTGTTGCATTTGACCGACTCTATTCATGATACATAGTGGTCATTTCGGTAGTGTGTGCCGACGATATGTAGGCACTGCTGGCTTGATGTCACCAAAAGGGGTGGTGCCTAATTTGCGTATCCTGCAGGTCGGCTTGTGGATCTCACCCAACGTCGTTTCTGTGCCATTTTCGACAGCGTCGTTTGATTTTCTTCGCATCCCACCCGCGCGTATACTTGTGTCACTGCATACAGGCACATGACCACACATAAGCAGAGTTCGTGGAATTCGAGGGTGGCTACATACCTCAACTGCTTTCGCAACGGAATATTGCGTTGCTGCTTTGTTTCATCACTGTTCTATACACGTGGTCCGTTACAATGGAATTAAATTTTGCAATATATTTTTAAGAAACCCCGAAAATAAAATAAAATAAAATACCCCAATTTTGACACGTTACAATACCCCCTCAATGAGAATTCTTCTGTCCAAAACAGAAGAAATCTCATTGATGAAACCCCTAAGAGGACCGGTGAGGAACTGGTGCCAACAACCCCCCTTTGTTCTTACTCTACATGGGTACACGACCCCCCTGGTTCAGTGACCATGGACGCATCTGAACGAGATCACTGGACTTCCCTGTAAGATATCCCAACACCGAAAAATCGAACAGACACGCACCACAGCACACCTCACCTTCTAACATGCTACCCCCAAAAAATCCAACACCCTGGCTTAGACTATGCCAGATCCTCCACCGATATGTTCCCCCTTTTATGCAAGCTGGGCTGCCTTTAGCAGATACTGGGCTCACACACACTCACATTACATATTATAAATTGAAAATTCCTTAAAAATTTGTTTAAATTACAACCCCCTGGTTGTTTCCATTTAAAATCAAATCAAAAATTTTGTATTTATTTTGAATTATTCTCTTCATTGGTTTTTTCTGTTATTTAAAATAAATCAATTCAAACATTTCTTACAATTAAGAACATCCTTAACCTAACATGTGATTACCTAAAGTCTAACAATACGATCCAATACGATTTTTTTTTTCAACAAAAAATATTTTCCAAAAAAAAATTTTAAAATTCAAAGAAAAAAATTTAAATTTATTAAAATGTTTCCTTTACATATAGAAATTATTTAAAATTTGTTTAAATTGATCAAAAAACAAAAGTTGAATTAACTTCCTTACTATCAACTGATGTGACCTCATTATCAGCTGATCAAAACTAGGTCAAGTCCACAACCTTGACCTACATACGTTATATACAAGTTCTATCTGAAAATACATTTAACATCTGTAAAATTCTTGTCTTGACACACAAAAACACAATAAAATAAAACATTTAAAATTAACAAAATATTATTATGATTAATGATCAAATCGATATTTAAATTATTCAAAATAAACACCTTCTAACTTTACATTATTTTCCAATGCTATCAAAATTTTGTCACTGGTTTTAATTAAACATTTTACATTCTTGTTATAAATCTCTTTCTTTACTTGACAATCTTATTCTCCATTACTGTGGGTGACTTGAATATTTATCTCATTTAATTTACTACTTGATCTGTATACATACATAATCTTTCTCCCTTTGACTCTAACCTCTAACAACTGTACCTCACATGACACCCATCTCTATCAAAATATCTATCAAAACACTCTCTAACCCCAACTCACTAATAAACTCAATTCACCACCTTCTCCCTATATATATAAAAAAAATACTCTCTAACCCTTTGTACTTGGGATACGTGTTTCCCCCCAAAAAAAACTCATTTCCCATTATCTGGTCCCTGGATTCTACCTGAGGCGACCCCTTCCCCCTAAATCGGTCCCTTCCCATCCCAACCTTTACGTTGCGGACTCCTACATTACACTACCCCCTTATTACAAAATTGCCATCCCCAAAATATCAATCTCATTACCTTACTTCACTACAACAAAATAACATCATCAATTATAAACATCAATATATCACTCAAAACCCTACATATATTCTCCATAACTACTGTGTCAACATCAATACTTCTCAAAACTCTATAACATACATTAACTCAAAACACCATTACATTAACTCAAAACAATATTTTTCTCTCTACTACCCCTTTAACTTTGACTTCAACTTGGACTGATCTATATGTCCCACAAAATATTCATCACCCCAAAAACTATCTTTTATTAGCCTTCACAAATTATTACTTTATTTCTCACTTTATCAAATTACTCTTCTCATTATTTTAAATAGCATCTGTAATACATTGAAACATTACATTTAACATTGATTATCTGGAATATTAATAAGCATTATAACAGTGACATTTTATTGCTGATAAGCTGACATTCCCTAACACAATGATAACACATCTCAAAATTTAGCAAATCACCTGAAATATATATTTCATCAATCCTTACATCTACCCTCCTTGTTTCCCCTTTTTCTGATTCTGATACTTTATGTTAACCGCCTGCCAGTCGGTTTAGTTATCTGCTTAGTTTAAAAAATACCCAAGTTATATAAAACACATACTTTCTATCAACTCTTATATCTAACCTACTACAGTAAAATATTACATTTAAACATAGAATGAACACCTTATATTGAATGTATGAGCATGTAGTCATTTAAACGGAACACAAGCATTTTTATTAGATCAAAATCAGAGTTAGCAATTTTTATGTTATAAATTTAAATTCGTGGCTCCTCTGAGCCACCCCCTGATCCACACACAAAAATTTCCAAATTTATTATTAATAATTATTATATATCATCTTTCAGTTATTATTAAATTTTTTAATTATTATTTTTTATTTAACACAATTATTGCAAATAAACATTTTTATTATACTTGATTCGTATTATAAAATTTCTATACTTACAGTTCATTTAAATTGACATACACAAAACATATTCCACACACCAATACTTTCACCTCACCTCTGAAACACTTGACACAAATGTTAGTTTAAATCAAACAATTTATCATTTGATTACCAAATTCACAACTCTCGTAAAAATAATTTAAATCCATTAGAAAAGTTTAATTATGCAACATTTAAATAGTCAAAAGATTTGAATATATCAAATTGTTTTAATTATATTAATTACTGAAAATACAAATTATATAGCTATCAAAACAATTACACTTAGTCAATTACTGTCTTCAAAATTGATTTGGTTATTTATTTAAATTACAAAATATTAATCTTATTATTACAACAATTATCTACCTACATACACTGTTCACTTAACCACAACACATATAATTGACTTCACTACATATTTATTTACAAATCTGATTCATTATTTATTCAGTTATCATATTTCAATGTCCAAATCAGCTAGGTCAAAACCCATAAAACAAAATGTTTATAACTGTCTTTTATCGTTTTATAGCCTACCCACCATCGTCATAGATTAACCTTGGTTTTATATAACAATTTTCAATTTTATTCACACACAAATTACTCTCTTGTGTGGCATAACCATAAAAACCAAATTCATTCATTTTACCAAAATAATCATTAAACAAGTCAACATTAAGTATTTTTGTTAAGTCTCCATCAGTAATTATATTCATTGTCACGTCAGTTATTTTATCATTCATTACAACATGAGGTAAGTTATTATTATTTAAAACTGTATCATCAAAATAATCTTCACTCTCTATTTTAACAAGGAAGTATTTCATATCATTTAACATTTCTTTCAACTCATTATAATTTCTCTGCAACTTATATAATTCTATTTCTTTATCAACACACAATTCTCCATCTAAATCTCTCTCATCATAACACCATATCATACTTTCAACATCATTCCACACAGAGGGTACTAACTTATACAAAAAAGGGATATAACTCAAATCTTCCATTAAATAGGGTCTCTTGCCCTCCAATAATAACATTTTTGAACACCTTGGTTCATCACAAATAAGGGGAAAATTTACCCTCTGCCCTACACATTCAGCTACTCTCTCTCTCCATTCTTTTTCTAATTCATCAACACTAACTACAACTTCGTTACTACATATCGCGCTCTCTCTCTCACTCACTATTTCACTATCTACTTCCACTGTATCATTCTCTGATACCACCCTTCCAATCACATTACCACTTTCAATATCATTGTTAACATTTGTTATCTTACTCTCTACTACCACCTTGTTAATTATATTCTCATTTTCGACATTATTGTCATCGTTTGTAAATTTTTTATTATCATTATTATTTTTACTTTTACTCCGTTCTCCTACTGACTCTACTATTTTCTCAATGTCTCGTTTCAATTCGTTACAATAACTTTCGCATTTCATTTGTACTTTATTAATGTCAGTTTTAAGTTCATCAAATTTTACGCTAATACTCTGTTGAAACTGAATATTCTGTTCTTCGACTTTTTTATTAAAATTGCTCTGTATATCTTATTTCTCATTTACACTACTTTTAAATTCTTGCATCTCGTTTTTCTGTTCATCAAACTTTACACTCTGTTTTTCTATCATTGCTTGTATTACTTTAAACATTTCATAGGTATCGTCAGATTTTTTACTTTGGATAGGTGTCGATTGATTTTCGACATCTTTCATTATATTTAATTCTGTTAACTGGCTATTACTGTCAGTGAAGCTGACTTCTTCATTAGTAGTTGTACACTCCCTACTCAATTTCGGGGTTATTTGAATCCCCGAATCTTCAGTTACATTGTTTTGATCTGTTACATTTATTTCTGTTTTATTCTGACTCGCACTTGGAGTCGAATGTGTCTCAAAATTACTCATGTTTGACTCGTCAAAATTTTCGACACTAGTTGCATTTACTTTATTTTCGTTATCTGACATTCTTACTTTTTATAATTGATACTTGTGCGTACATATAATATAATCCATATATAATATATTGTATAGCCAATTTTATATGAATAACGCACTTTTTTTTATTTTATTCCGCTAACCTAACAACACACGTCTGCATCCTCGTAGGTGTGGAATTTAATTTATTAATTTATCAAATTCGTTCCTGTCACGGGCGCCACTTGTTATACTCAGATACATGTTAAATATATAAAATACAAAATTACAGTTTCCACCTACCTGCAAAGTTTCTTATATCAAGGTCCAGAATTCGATCACATGTACGTTAGATGCAAACCTGTGTTAAAGGTTATCGAAATAACTAACTCGACACATTTTGAAGAGAAATTACGATTTTTAATTAATCAGAATCATTTTAAAATTTTGTTCAAGACTTTTGCTCATTGTTTTACAGATTAAGTTACAGTTTTCTTTGTTCGGTTAACATCTTCTACATACTAACTTATTCTAACATCTTACCTTACTGATCACAACTTAATACAGATATACAGACAGAGCCCAGCTTTGCTCATTCTCTCATTCATACCTGCAGATTTAAAAGAAAAACCCCTTAACACATTTTAAAACAAAATACCCTTCTCGACCGTAGCACGTGGTGATCACCCGAAACGCTTGTTTCTCACTTTTTATATTTACTGGTGTGTCCAAAATAAAACTGGTTAGTGTCTATTTGCGTACCCTTATGCGGTCACATGATTTTTTTTCTGTTACATCACTTTATTACCGGTAAAATATGAATTTTTGTAAAGAGCCTAACTTGGCTCTGTGTCGGTCGACATGAACAGAGAAAGACTGGGGAGGCGTCCCTTGCGAGCGGTAGGAAGTTCATGTCCACTGCCAATGGATTTTGTCGCCGTTCATAGTTGATTTGTTGCATTTGACCGACTCTATTCATGATACATAGTGGTCGTTTCGGTAGTGTGTGCCGACGATATGTAGGCACTGCTGGCTTGATGTCATCAAAAGGGGCGGTGCCTAATTTGCGTATCCTGCAGGTCGGCTTGTGGATCTCACCCAACGTCGTTTCTGCGCCATTTTCGACAGCGTCGTTTGATTTTCTTCGCGTCCCACCCGCGCGTATACTTGTGTCAATGCGTACAGGCACATGACCACACATAAGCAGAGTTCGTGGAATTCGAGGGTGGCTACATACCTCAACTGCTTTCGCAATGGAATATTGCGTTGCTGCTTTGTTTCATCACTGTTCTATACACGTGGTCCGTTACAATGGAATTAAATTTTGCAATATATTTTTAAGAAACCCCGAAAATAAAATAAAATAAAATACCCCAATTTTGACACGTTACAATACCCCCTCAATGAGAATTCTTCTGTCCAAAACAGAAGAAATCTCATTGATAAAACCCCTAAGAGGACCGGTGAGGAACTGGTGCCAACAACCCCCCTTTGTTCTTACTCTACATGGGTACACGACCCCCCTGGTTCAGTGACCATGGACGCATCTGAACGAGATCACTGGACTTCCCTGTAAGATATCCCAACACCGAAAAATCGAACAGACACGCACCACAGCACACCTCACCTTCTAACATGCTACCCCCAAAAAATCCAACACCCTGGCTTAGACTATGCCAGATCCTCCACCGATATGTTCCCCCTTTTATGCAAGCTGGGCTGCCTTTAGCAGATACTGGGCTCACACACACTCACATTACATATTATAAATTGAAAATTCCTTAAAAATTTGTTTAAATTACAACCCCCTGGTTGTTTCCATTTAAAATCAAATCAAAAATTTTGTATTTATTTTGAATTATTCTCTTCATTGGTTTTTTCTGTTATTTAAAATAAATCAATTCAAACATTTCTTACAATTAAGAACATCCTTAACCTAACATGTGATTACCTAAAGTCTAACAATACGATCCAATACGATTTTTTTTTTCAACAAAAAATATTTTCCAAAAAAAAATTTTAAAATTCAAAGAAAAAAATTTAAATTTATTAAAATGTTTCCTTTACATATAGAAATTATTTAAAATTTGTTTAAATTGATCAAAAAACAAAAGTTGAATTAACTTCCTTACTATCAACTGATGTGACCTCATTATCAGCTGATCAAAACTAGGTCAAGTCCACAACCTTGACCTACATACGTTATATACAAGTTCTATCTGAAAATACATTTAACATCTGTAAAATTCTTGTCTTGACACACAAAAACACAATAAAATAAAACATTTAAAATTAACAAAATATTATTATGATTAATGATCAAATCGATATTTAAATTATTCAAAATAAACACCTTCTAACTTTACATTATTTTCCAATGCTATCAAAATTTTGTCACTGGTTTTAATTAAACATTTTACATTCTTGTTATAAATCTCTTTCTTTACTTGACAATCTTATTCTCCATTACTGTGGGTGACTTGAATATTTATCTCATTTAATTTACTACTTGATCTGTATACATACATAATCTTTCTCCCTTTGACTCTAACCTCTAACAACTGTACCTCACATGACACCCATCTCTATCAAAATATCTATCAAAACACTCTCTAACCCCAACTCACTAATAAACTCAATTCACCACCTTCTCCCTATATATATAAAAAAAATACTCTCTAACCCTTTGTACTTGGGATACGTGTTTCCCCCCAAAAAAAACTCATTTCCCATTATCTGGTCCCTGGATTCTACCTGAGGCGACCCCTTCCCCCTAAATCGGTCCCTTCCCATCCCAACCTTTACGTTGCGGACTCCTACATTACACTACCCCCTTATTACAAAATTGCCATCCCCAAAATATCAATCTCATTACCTTACTTCACTACAACAAAATAACATCATCAATTATAAACATCAATATATCACTCAAAACCCTACATATATTCTCCATAACTACTGTGTCAACATCAATACTTCTCAAAACTCTATAACATACATTAACTCAAAACACCATTACATTAACTCAAAACAATATTTTTCTCTCTACTACCCCTTTAACTTTGACTTCAACTTGGACTGATCTATATGTCCCACAAAATATTCATCACCCCAAAAACTATCTTTTATTAGCCTTCACAAATTATTACTTTATTTCTCACTTTATCAAATTACTCTTCTCATTATTTTAAATAGCATCTGTAATACATTGAAACATTACATTTAACATTGATTATCTGGAATATTAATAAGCATTATAACAGTGACATTTTATTGCTGATAAGCTGACATTCCCTAACACAATGATAACACATCTCAAAATTTAGCAAATCACCTGAAATATATATTTCATCAATCCTTACATCTACCCTCCTTGTTTCCCCTTTTTCTGATTCTGATACTTTATGTTAACCGCCTGCCAGTCGGTTTAGTTATCTGCTTAGTTTAAAAAATACCCAAGTTATATAAAACACATACTTTCTATCAACTCTTATATCTAACCTACTACAGTAAAATATTACATTTAAACATAGAATGAACACCTTATATTGAATGTATGAGCATGTAGTCATTTAAACGGAACACAAGCATTTTTATTAGATCAAAATCAGAGTTAGCAATTTTTATGTTATAAATTTAAATTCGTGGCTCCTCTGAGCCACCCCCTGATCCACACACAAAAATTTCCAAATTTATTATTAATAATTATTATATATCATCTTTCAGTTATTATTAAATTTTTTAATTATTATTTTTTATTTAACACAATTATTGCAAATAAACATTTTTATTATACTTGATTCGTATTATAAAATTTCTATACTTACAGTTCATTTAAATTGACATACACAAAACATATTCCACACACCAATACTTTCACCTCACCTCTGAAACACTTGACACAAATGTTAGTTTAAATCAAACAATTTATCATTTGATTACCAAATTCACAACTCTCGTAAAAATAATTTAAATCCATTAGAAAAGTTTAATTATGCAACATTTAAATAGTCAAAATATTTGAATATATCAAATTGTTTTAATTATATTAATTACTGAAAATACAAATTATATAGCTATCAAAACAATTACACTTAGTCAATTACTGTCTTCAAAATTGATTTGGTTATTTATTTAAATTACAAAATATTAATCTTATTATTACAACAATTATCTACCTACATACACTGTTCACTTAACCACAACACATATAATTGACTTCACTACATATTTATTTACAAATCTGATTCATTATTTATTCAGTTATCATATTTCAATGTCCAAATCAGCTAGGTCAAAACCCATAAAACAAAATGTTTATAACTGTCTTTTATCGTTTTATAGCCTACCCACCATCGTCATAGATTAACCTTGGTTTTATATAACAATTTTCAATTTTATTCACACACAAATTACTCTCTTGTGTGGCATAACCATAAAAACCAAATTCATTCATTTTACCAAAATAATCATTAAACAAGTCAACATTAAGTATTTTTGTTAAGTCTCCATCAGTAATTATATTCATTGTCACGTCAGTTATTTTATCATTCATTACAACATGAGGTAAGTTATTATTATTTAAAACTGTATCATCAAAATAATCTTCACTCTCTATTTTAACAAGGAAGTATTTCATATCATTTAACATTTCTTTCAACTCATTATAATTTCTCTGCAACTTATATAATTCTATTTCTTTATCAACACACAATTCTCCATCTAAATCTCTCTCATCATAACACCATATCATACTTTCAACATCATTCCACACAGAGGGTACTAACTTATACAAAAAAGGGATATAACTCAAATCTTCCATTAAATAGGGTCTCTTGCCCTCCAATAATAACATTTTTGAACACCTTGGTTCATCACAAATAAGGGGAAAATTTACCCTCTGCCCTACACATTCAGCTACTCTCTCTCTCCATTCTTTTTCTAATTCATCAACACTAACTACAACTTCGTTACTACATATCGCGCTCTCTCTCTCACTCACTATTTCACTATCTACTTCCACTGTATCATTCTCTGATACCACCCTTCCAATCACATTACCACTTTCAATATCATTGTTAACATTTGTTATCTTACTCTCTACTACCACCTTGTTAATTATATTCTCATTTTCGACATTATTGTCATCGTTTGTAAATTTTTTATTATCATTATTATTTTTACTTTTACTCCGTTCTCCTACTGACTCTACTATTTTCTCAATGTCTCGTTTCAATTCGTTACAATAACTTTCGCATTTCATTTGTACTTTATTAATGTCAGTTTTAAGTTCATCAAATTTTACGCTAATACTCTGTTGAAACTGAATATTCTGTTCTTCGACTTTTTTATTAAAATTGCTCTGTATATCTAATTTCTCATTTACACTACTTTTAAATTCTTGCATCTCGTTTTTCTGTTCATCAAACTTTACACTCTGTTTTTCTATCATTGCTTGTATTACTTTAAACATTTCATAGGTATCGTCAGATTTTTTACTTTGGATAGGTGTCGATTGATTTTCGACATCTTTCATTATATTTAATTCTGTTAACTGGCTATTACTGTCAGTGAAGCTGACTTCTTCATTAGTAGTTGTACACTCCCTACTCAATTTCGGGGTTATTTGAATCCCCGAATCTTCAGTTACATTGTTTTGATCTGTTACATTTATTTCTGTTTTATTCTGACTCGCACTTGGAGTCGAATGTGTCTCAAAATTACTCATGTTTGACTCGTCAAAATTTTCGACACTAGTTGCATTTACTTTATTTTCGTTATCTGACATTCTTACTTTTTATAATTGATACTTGTGCGTACATATAATATAATCCATATATAATATATTGTATAGCCAATTTTATATGAATAACGCACTTTTTTTTATTTTATTCCGCTAACCTAACAACACACGTCTGCATCCTCGTAGGTGTGGAATTTAATTTATTAATTTATCAAATTCGTTCCTGTCACGGGCGCCACTTGTTATACTCAGATACATGTTAAATATATAAAATACAAAATTACAGTTTCCACCTACCTGCAAAGTTTCTTATATCAAGGTCCAGAATTCGATCACATGTACGTTAGATGCAAACCTGTGTTAAAGGTTATCGAAATAACTAACTCGACACATTTTGAAGAGAAATTACGATTTTTAATTAATCAGAATCATTTTAAAATTTTGTTCAAGACTTTTGCTCATTGTTTTACAGATTAAGTTACAGTTTTCTTTGTTCGGTTAACATCTTCTACATACTAACTTATTCTAACATCTTACCTTACTGATCACAACTTAATACAGATATACAGACAGAGCCCAGCTTTGCTCATTCTCTCATTCATACCTGCAGATTTAAAAGAAAAACCCCTTAACACATTTTAAAACAAAATACCCTTCTCGACCGTAGCACGTGGTGATCACCCGAAACGCTTGTTTCTCACTTTTTATATTTACTGGTGTGTCCAAAATAAAACTGGTTAGTGTCTATTTGCGTACCCTTATGCGGTCACATGATTTTTTTTCTGTTACATCACTTTATTACCGGTAAAATATGAATTTTTGTAAAGAGCCTAACTTGGCTCTGTGTCGGTCGACATGAACAGAGAAAGACTGGGGAGGCGTCCCTTGCGAGCGGTAGGAAGTTCATGTCCACTGCCAATGGATTTTGTCGCCGTTCATAGTTGATTTGTTGCATTTGACCGACTCTATTCATGATACATAGTGGTCGTTTCGGTAGTGTGTGCCGACGATATGTAGGCACTGCTGGCTTGATGTCATCAAAAGGGGCGGTGCCTAATTTGCGTATCCTGCAGGTCGGCTTGTGGATCTCACCCAACGTCGTTTCTGCGCCATTTTCGACAGCGTCGTTTGATTTTCTTCGCGTCCCACCCGCGCGTATACTTGTGTCAATGCGTACAGGCACATGACCACACATAAGCAGAGTTCGTGGAATTCGAGGGTAGCTACATACCTCAACTGCTTTCGCAACGGAATATTGCGTTGCTGCTTTGTTTCATCACTGTTCTATACACGTGGTCCGTTACAATGGAATTAAATTTTGCAATATATTTTTAAGAAACCCCGAAAATAAAATAAAATAAAATACCCCAATTTTGACACGTTACAATACCCCCTCAATGAGAATTCTTCTGTCCAAAACAGAAGAAATCTCATTGATAAAACCCCTAAGAGGACCGGTGAGGAACTGGTGCCAACAACCCCCCTTTGTTCTTACTCTACATGGGTACACGACCCCCCTGGTTCAGTGACCATGGACGCATCTGAACGAGATCACTGGACTTCCCTGTAAGATATCCCAACACCAAAAAATCGAACAGACACGCACCACAGCACACCTCACCTTCTAACATGCTACCCCCAAAAAATCCAACACCCTGGCTTAGACTATGCCAGATCCTCCACCGATATGTTCCCCCTTTTATGCAAGCTGGGCTGCCTTTAGCAGATACTGGGCTCACACACACTCACATTACATATTATAAATTGAAAATTCCTTAAAAATTTTTTTAAATTACAACCCCCTGGTTGTTTCCATTTAAAATCAAATCAAAAATTTTGTATTTATTTTGAATTATTCTCTTCATTGGTTTTTTTCTGTTATTTAAAATAAATCAATTCAAACATTTCTTACAATTAAGAACATCCTTAACCTAACATGTGATTACCTAAAGTCTAACAATACGATCCAATACGATTTTTTTTTTCAACAAAAAATATTTTCCAAAAAAAAATTTTAAAATTCAAAGAAAAAAATTTAAATTTATTAAAATGTTTCCTTTACATATAGAAATTATTTAAAATTTGTTTAAATTGATCAAAAAACAAAAGTTGAATTAACTTCCTTACTATCAACTGATGTGACCTCATTATCAGCTGATCAAAACTAGGTCAAGTCCACAACCTTGACCTACATACGTTATATACAAGTTCTATCTGAAAATACATTTAACATCTGTAAAATTCTTGTCTTGACACACAAAAACACAATAAAATAAAACATTTAAAATTAACAAAATATTATTATGATTAATGATCAAATCGATATTTAAATTATTCAAAATAAACACCTTCTAACTTTACATTATTTTCCAATGCTATCAAAATTTTGTCACTGGTTTTAATTAAACATTTTACATTCTTGTTATAAATCTCTTTCTTTACTTGACAATCTTATTCTCCATTACTGTGGGTGACTTGAATATTTATCTCATTTAATTTACTACTTGATCTGTATACATACATAATCTTTCTCCCTTTGACTCTAACCTCTAACAACTGTACCTCACATGACACCCATCTCTATCAAAATATCTATCAAAACACTCTCTAACCCCAACTCACTAATAAACTCAATTCACCACCTTCTCCCTATATATATAAAAAAAATACTCTCTAACCCTTTGTACTTGGGATACGTGTTTCCCCCCAAAAAAAACTCATTTCCCATTATCTGGTCCCTGGATTCTACCTGAGGCGACCCCTTCCCCCTAAATCGGTCTCTTCCCATCCCAACCTTTATGTTGCGGACTCCTACATTATACTACCCCCTTATTACAAAATTGCCATCCCCAAAATATCAATCTCATTACCTTACTTCACTACAACAAAATAACATCATCAATTATAAACATCAATATATCACTCAAAACCCTACATATATTCTCCATAACTACTGTGTCAACATCAATACTTCTCAAAACTCTATAACATACATTAACTCAAAACACCATTACATTAACTCAAAACAATATTTTTCTCTCTACTACCCCTTTAACTTTGACTTCAACTTGGACTGATCTATATGTCCCACAAAATATTCATCACCCCAAAAACTATCTTTTATTAGCCTTCACAAATTATTACTTTATTTCTCACTTTATCAAATTACTCTTCTCATTATTTTAAATAGCATCTGTAATACATTGAAACATTACATTTAACATTGATTATCTGGAATATTAATAAGCATTATAACAGTGACATTTTATTGCTGATCAGCTGACATTCCCTAACACAATGATAACACATCTCAAAATTTAGCAAATCACCTGAAATATATATTTCATCAATCCTTACATCTACCCTCCTTGTTTCCCCTTTTTCTGATTCTGATACTTTATGTTAACCGCCTGCCAGTCGGTTTAGTTATCTGCTTAGTTTAAAAAATACCCAAGTTATATAAAACACATACTTTCTATCAACTCTTATATCTAACCTACTACAGTAAAATATTACATTTAAACATAGAATGAACACCTTATATTGAATGTATGAGCATGTAGTCATTTAAACGGAACACAAGCATTTTTATTAGATCAAAATCAGAGTTAGCAATTTTTATGTTATAAATTTAAATTCGTGGCTCCTCTGAGCCACCCCCTGATCCACACACAAAAATTTCCAAATTTATTATTAATAATTATTATATATCATCTTTCAGTTATTATTAAATTTTTTAATTATTATTTTTTATTTAACACAATTATTGCAAATAAACATTTTTATTATACTTGATTCGTATTATAAAATTTCTATACTTACAGTTCATTTAAATTGACATACACAAAACATATTCCACACACCAATACTTTCACCTCACCTCTGAAACACTTGACACAAATGTTAGTTTAAATCAAACAATTTATCATTTGATTACCAAATTCACAACTCTCGTAAAAATAATTTAAATCCATTAGAAAAGTTTAATTATGCAACATTTAAATAGTCAAAATATTTGAATATATCAAATTGTTTTAATTATATTAATTACTGAAAATACAAATTATATAGCTATCAAAACAATTACACTTAGTCAATTACTGTCTTCAAAATTGATTTGGTTATTTATTTAAATTACAAAATATTAATCTTATTATTACAACAATTATCTACCTACATACACTGTTCACTTAACCACAACACATATAATTGACTTCACTACATATTTATTTACAAATCTGATTCATTATTTATTCAGTTATCATATTTCAATGTCCAAATCAGCTAGGTCAAAACCCATAAAACAAAATGTTTATAACTTTTTTTTATCGTTTTATAGCCTACCCACCATCGTCATAGATTAACCTTGGTTTTATATAACAATTTTCAATTTTATTCACACACAAATTACTCTCTTGTGTGGCATAACCATAAAAACCAAATTCATTCATTTTACCAAAATAATCATTAAACAAGTCAACATTAAGTATTTTTGTTAAGTCTCCATCAGTAATTATATTCATTGTCACGTCAGTTATTTTATCATTCATTACAACATGAGGTAAGTTATTATTATTTAAAACTGTATCATCAAAATAATCTTCACTCTCTATTTTAACAAGGAAGTATTTCATATCATTTAACATTTCTTTCAACTCATTATAATTTCTCTGCAACTTATATAATTCTATTTCTTTATCAACACACAATTCTCCATCTAAATCTCTCTCATCATAACACCATATCATACTTTCAACATCATTCCACACAGAGGGTACTAACTTATACAAAAAAGGGATATAACTCAAATCTTCCATTAAATAGGGTCTCTTGCCCTCCAATAATAACATTTTTGAACACCTTGGTTCATCACAAATAAGGGGAAAATTTACCCTCTGCCCTACACATTCAGCTACTCTCTCTCTCCATTCTTTTTCTAATTCATCAACACTAACTACAACTTCGTTACTACATATCGCGCTTTCTCTCTCACTCACTATTTCACTATCTACTTCCACTGTATCATTCTCTGATACCACCCTTCCAATCACATTACCACTTTCAATATCATTGTTAACATTTGTTATCTTGCTCTCTACTACCACCTTGTTAATTATATTCTCATTTTCGACATTATTGTCATCGTTTGTAAATTTGTTATTATCATTATTATTTTTACTTTTACTCCGTTCTCCTACTGACTCTACTATTTTCTCAATGTCTCGTTTCAATTCGTTACAATAACTTTCGCATTTCATTTGTACTTTATTAATGTCAGTTTTAAGTTCATCAAATTTTACGCTAATACTCTGTTGAAACTGAATATTCTGTTCTTCGACTTTTTTATTAAAATTGCTCTGTATATCTAATTTCTCATTTACACTACTTTTAAATTCTTGCATCTCGTTTTTCTGTTCATCAAACTTTACACTCTGTTTTTCTATCATTGCTTGTATTACTTTAAACATTTCATAGGTATCGTCAGATTTTTTACTTTGGATAGGTGTCGATTGATTTTCGACATCTTTCATTATATTTAATTCTGTTAACTGGCTATTACTGTCAGTGAAGCTGACTTCTTCATTAGTAGTTGTACACTCCCTACTCAATTTCGGGGTTATTTGAATCCCCGAATCTTCAGTTACATTGTTTTGATCTGTTACATTTATTTCTGTTTTATTCTGACTCGCACTTGGAGTCGAATGTGTCTCAAAATTACTCATGTTTGACTCGTCAAAATTTTCGACACTAGTTGCATTTACTTTATTTTCGTTATCTGACATTCTTACTTTTTATAATTGATACTTGTGCGTACATATAATATAATCCATATATAATATATTGTATAGCCAATTTTATATGAATAACGCACTTTTTTTTATTTTATTCCGCTAACCTAACAACACACGTCTGCATCCTCGTAGGTGTGGAATTTAATTTATTAATTTATCAAATTCGTTCCTGTCACGGGCGCCACTTGTTATACTCAGATACATGTTAAATATATAAAATACAAAATTACAGTTTCCACCTACCTGCAAAGTTTCTTATATCAAGGTCCAGAATTCGATCACATGTACGTTAGATGCAAACCTGTGTTAAAGGTTATCGAAATAACTAACTCGACACATTTTGAAGAGAAATTACGATTTTTAATTAATCAGAATCATTTTAAAATTTTGTTCAAGACTTTTGCTCATTGTTTTACAGATTAAGTTACAGTTTTCTTTGTTCGGTTAACATCTTCTACATACTAACTTATTCTAACATCTTACCTTACTGATCACAACTTAATTCAGATATACAGACAGAGCCCAGCTTTGCTCATTCTCTCATTCATACCTGCAGATTTAAAAGAAAAACCCCTTAACACATTTTAAAACAAAATACCCTTCTCGACCGTAGCACGTGGTGATCACCCGAAACGCTTGTTTCTCACTTTTTATATTTACTGGTGTGTCCAAAATAAAACTGGTTAGTGTCTATTTGCGTACCCTTATGCGGTCACATGATTTTTTTTCTGTTACATCACTTTATTACCGGTAAAATATGAATTTTTGTAAAGAGCCTAACTTGGCTCTGTGTCGGTCGACATGAACAGAGAAAGACTGGGGAGGCGTCCCTTGCGAGCGGTAGGAAGTTCATGTCCACTGCCAATGGATTTTGTCGCCGTTCATAGTTGATTTGTTGCATTTGACCGACTCTATTCATGATACATAGTGGTCGTTTCGGTAGTGTGTGCCGACGATATGTAGGCACTGCTGGCTTGATGTCATCAAAAGGGGCGGTGCCTAATTTGCGTATCCTGCAGGTCGGCTTGTGGATCTCACCCAACGTCGTTTCTGCGCCATTTTCGACAGCGTCGTTTGATTTTCTTCGCGTCCCACCCGCGCGTATACTTGTGTCAATGCGTACAGGCACATGACCACACATAAGCAGAGTTCGTGGAATTCGAGGGTGGCTACATACCTCAACTGCTTTCGCAACGGAATATTGCGTTGCTGCTTTGTTTCATCACTGTTCTATACACGTGGTCCGTTACAATGGAATTAAATTTTGCAATATATTTTTAAGAAACCCCGAAAATAAAATAAAATAAAATACCCCAATTTTGACACGTTACAGTATTTGGGTGACAGTGGGTCGGCAAATAGTCCAATAATTGTTTTTGTATATCCAGATGGTGTTTCAGTAGTGTTGTATTGCCCTCTGAGTGGAATGAAAGTGTGAAATTGGGTTGGAAAAGCAATAAAGAGAGAGAGAGAGAGAGAGAGAGAGTGATAATTGTTCACGTTAAAGAGAGGTTATAAAGGATCAGTTAAGAAGTTAAATAATGAGAGAATTATTACAAATAATAAAGACTTACCTTGTGCAGTAGTAAACGATGATTATATTGATGTTGATGATGATAAACATTTACCTTGGAGTAGAATTAGTGTACTTGTAGTAGGAGATAATTGTGATGATGATGTAACTTACCTGGGTTTAACAACAAATACTGATGGAGACAGGACTAAAATTATCAATGTAGACAGGTTTTATGAGTAATCAATGGGGAGTAATCCTGTGAATTATTCTTGCGGTATAGGGAATAAACCAAAAATAAAGAGTTATTGTATAAATAATAACAATATGATAAATTTAAACCGAAATGAATTATACTCAAGTAAGGTTAGACTAATCTATGATGATGGTGGTTAGACATTTTATGCTAATGAACATTTAATTATTTGAGCTAATGGTAATTACTTGGCTTACTTATGTAATGAGGTATGGTAAACAATAACATGATATGACAAAAATTGTAGATAAATTTGTATTGGTGTTAAATGTATAGTGTTAAGGCTATGTTGTTAGTATGTACATTGTATTTTGTGTGATCGATTTATTATAGTTTTGATGGAATTAAATTAATTTGAGATGGGTTAATTAATTTAATAGATATGAAACTTTGGTAATAAATTTTAGAAATTTATTTCAAATTGAATTGTATAATAAATGGTAAAGATATTACAATCAAAGTAATGACCGTGTGTGCATACATGGCAGTTTGTGTAAGCAATGTTTACAGTTTTGAGTGAGTTGATAACAACAACCCTAGTTTATTTTGAGGACATAATTGACATGATTGAGATTTTATAATATAATTGAAGTAATTTAAATTATTGCAAATAATGTAATTAAATTAATATGAGGTAATTAATTTATTATTTGAAAATATGGAATTAAACTAATTTGTGATGATTTAAATGAATTTAAAATGTTGTAAAAGTTGGATTTTGGGTAACGATTTTTTTAAGCAGTAATTGATTTCAATAAACGGGTATTAGAATTAGGTAATGAAATTAAACAGTTAGGGTTAGTTGTAAATGGGTATTAGACACAATAAGAATTTCGGAACTAAAAGTGAGATAAACACGGGCCAGTAGGGGGACACAGAAGTGAGGGTGAATGTAGGCAGGGGGAAGGGAGAGATGAAAGTAAACAGTGAATATGGGAGAATAGAGCACATAATTTTTTAAAAATGAGGGTGGAGTTGTTGCGGGACCCCAACGCGAGGAGTTGAGGGCAGATTTGCACCGTTTTAAAGAGGTGTTGGCGGAGTTACCTGGAAGGGCCAGGAACTAGGAGTGTAGCGGAAAGTACGGGAACACACACCTTTGGTACAAAGAAGTTATTCGGAGCCCTATTCTAAAAGAAGAGGTTCAAGTAGAGTTAGAGAAAATGGTGGAGGGAAATATTATTGAGAGAACGGTGTCATCCTATTTCAAATCCATTAGTTGTTGATATAAAGAAGAAGGTGAGAGTGGGGTTAGGTTTAAATGCCTGTAGAATAAACCAGGTTATTATTTGCGACAGGTCCCGTTTATTGATAAATGAGAATATGAAATAAAAAATTCTGAGTAGAAATTATAATGTCACAATTGGAAGATTCAATAGAAAGTCGAAATTAAAGTTGTATTATGTTTACACGTACTCTGTATAAGATTGTATTGTTATAATAAGGTATCTGCAGATACATTGTGTGTATGTACACTATATTTTGTGTATTTAACATTAATAATTCTGATTGAGTTTATGGTAATCATGATAATTGATTGTTATTAATTGACATTAATGAAATTTGAGTATGAATTTAAATAAGTTGAGCTGAGTTAATTAATTTAAAAGATGGAAATATGTGGTTAATGGATTTGAATAATTTATTTTTGATTTGAAATTGATAATAAATGGTAGACAATTAAAATTAAATGATTGAAATGCTTAATAGAAATTCAGAGTTGAGGTTATAGAGTAAAAAAACGGATACTCAATAGAGAATTGAAATTAAAGTTGTAATAATTATCTTGTTAATTCATCCTCTTTGTTCACTTATTATTTAATAATATATATAAAACTTTCACATATGAACTTACTCTGAAGAAGAGGAACAGCACCTCGAAACGTTTGGGAAAGTGACAATGAATAGTAAGTTCATATGTGAAAGTTTTATATATATTATTAAAGTTGTAATGTTTGTACATTTTATTTAAATGCCAATGTGAAATGTTTATTGGAATATGATGGTGGTAAGGGTAATTGTAATGTTGTTTATGTTTATTTTGAGATGTTGTATTTATGAGGAATACAAGATGATTGTATAGAACAGGTAGTTGAGGATGACTGAAACATATTTAGTTGTTTATATAGTATCTATAGTGATGAATAATTTTTTATTTTTGTTTTGATAATGTGCTGTATTACTTAAAGATAGCAGTAGTAATTGACCATAGTAATGAGGATACTAAATATAAATTTTTTAATGGAAATGTAAAATAAGAACCAGTACTTTGCTATAGGCAACCAGTACAACTAAGAGGAAACCAAATCAGTGGAGGATATGGTATAGTGAAACGCCATTTATTGATATTTTGATTGAATATTTCAGAGTCGGGTGATACTGTGGGGGCGTACCTGTTCTGGCCGGTGCGTCAGGGCAGCGACGTCTAGCGTCTGTCTGGCTTTGCAGTGTTGGGAATCTAAAGCAAAAAGTCCAGTAAAGTCGGATAGGTGCAGCCACAGCCACCGGACTAGGGGCGTAAGTAACCCTTGATTATAATAAGTATTTAAGGGGGGTCGTGGCGCCATATCCTTGCTGATCCTTTTATGTTTTAGGGAATGAGAGTTTTTATGCTTCAGCATAAAACCTCTCATTGGGGGGGGGGGTATTGTGACGGGACAAATCAAAGGAACAAATCTTTTAATAATTGTAATAAGTTTTAACCCATCCAGTGTTCAACCTTTGGGGAACCCCTTTTAACATGCATAAAACCCTACTGTGGAACACCCATTAGTGTCTGGTGCCAGTACGACGAGACGAGTTGCATAGTCATCTACTACTCAGGATGTCTGTGAATCATGGAAAACGCAGAATTGTAACACATAAATTTCATCAGGTGGCTAGTTCGCAGAATTCGTTGGCTGAGCTTCTAGAAGCTTCGATTGAACCCGCCAATGAGAGAAGGCGTTATAAACTCTGAACGTTTTGCGGCCAACGCCCGACGCCTTGTGCATATGCAACCCGTGGGAAATAACTGATGAAATAACCCTCAGTCGACACTCAGCTTCCTGACCGTGCAGTCAGATAACCAAGTGCTCGCGAGCAAGTTACGTCGGCCGACAAAATTATTAGTTCAAATGCGATAAAACAGCAGTATAATATATAGCAAGGGGGACAATCAACGCTAGTGTAAAAATTTCAAACATTTTCAATCTATTTTCGGAGTGTATGGTGCAAACAGTGACTTAATTGTGATAAGGAAACAACTGGACAAGATCTACAATAAAGATGAGTACAAACATAACCAATTCCTAATTTAAATTTTTTTAAATTTATTAACAACATTTAAATTCATTCACTGGAATAATTAAAACATTAATGAGATCTCAATAAAAGGGGGAAAATAAGAATATAAAGCCGAGAGAGAGAGAGAGAGAGAGAGAGAGAGAGAGAGAGAGAGAGAGAGAGAGAGAGAGAGAGAGAGAGAGAGAGAGAGAGAGAGAGAGAGAGAGAGAGAGAGCATATAAGAGTGTGTATAGCTATAGTCAAAGTACTGGTTGCCTAATAAACAGTATTTTAAGTAATCTTGTAATAGCATTTAGTAATGATTAAATATCTATGTTTTTGGGAAGTTTGTTTTGGAGAAGTGGAATATAAAGGATATTAAAAAATTGATTGATTGTCGAATAAGATTAAAGAAAGAGGGTTTGTAAAACAATTATTTGTTAGCGTAATTATTTTGCCACTCAAACCCAAATAATCATTTCTGTGACGGTTCGTCTATAGAATCCTGGAAGAGACCCTAAGGTAAGAAAAGACGTAATTTTGGATATTTATGGAATAATATACGAAGAGAGTAATTGTTACAAAATAAACTTTCTGCCTAAGCCAGTAGATGATGATACCAAGCAACGCTGTACATTTAATTTTTAGAATTCTATGTCGTTTTCAAGCGTCATTTAAACATTTGGTTTTCAGGAATTTATTGGTCTGTTAAGAAAATCTCTTCAACTGTACTTGGTAGAGAACAATGTAAGCCCCTTGGATCTTCCTGTTTATTTCAAATGGTGTAACAGTGATGACTATATTATGAACTTATCATATTAACAGTTATGTTAAGATCGTTTCGTCATTTTTCTAAGACTTCTTTCCAGGTTTTTTGTTTATATGCTTATATTTCACATGTAGCACTAACTGACAAGAGTGTTAAACTGTGTGTATGATGTTCAGAAAGTTGTAAAGAAATTGATATATGAATGTAAGCTTTCATGGCCAGTCCAGCCTGTTAGGCTGCGGTCGAGACTGTCAACATACACTTCCAGACATCCAAATGCTGAAGTTTGCTATAGCGGAACATGAAGATCATAGGTAGTTTGAAATACATTTTCTTCTTCTGATAGTCCCTATCCGTTTTGGATGTTGGATTTTACAGACTATTTTAACTTTCTGTACTGCTGCACGGAATAAGTCAGCTGTATTCTTGCCAAACCAGGGTCCTTAAATTTCTCAGCCATGATATTCTCGGTCACCCAACGCCTCTTGTTCCAAGTACTTTTCCCTGTAGTATGGACTGCAATAAGTAAAATCTCGTTCATTTCTCATGAGATGTCCCAGATACTGAGGCTTTCGTATCTTCACTGTGTTAATAATAACTTCCCTTTCTTTCTTCATCTTTGTAAGAACTTCAACGTTAGTTATATGTGCTGTCCATGAAATTCTCAGTATTCTACGGCAAAGCCACATTTGGAAAGATTCCTATTTTTTAGTTGTGGCTTCAGTCAAAGTCCAAGATTCTACACCATAAAAGAGGACTGAGAATACATAGTAGCATAAAAGTCTCATCTTTGTGTTTATCGTTAAATCATGACTTTCTGTTCATTGACTATAGTACCAAGATATGTAAATTTGCTTACATGTTCAACTGGCCTTTGGTTTATATTAAGGGTGCAGTTTGTAAACTTGTTCTTAGACACAATCATTAGCTTCGTTTTATTAACATTGATGTCTACAGCTGCTTTCTGAAATACATACTGCTGCATAAATAAGAAAGAGTAGTCCTTGTCGCTCAATAAATACTGGGTATCGGCATTGAAACGTGGGAGGGTAGCTGAGCCAATAAAAATAGTGAGAGTGATGTGATAAGCAAAATAATGATACAAAGATGTATAAATAGAATTGCCTCAACAGGACAGAACAGTCATACTGTCTGGGCAGTCTGACCACAGCCTAACAGTCCAGAAAATTGTAACACTCAATACAGAAATTGTTTTGAAAAACTAATTTTGAATAAGGTATCCCCCACGCATGTTTTGTTTTATTTCTGACCATTTAAAAGTTAACATTTTAAGTTTCAGATAACTGACTATATTTTTAAATTACATGTGTATGTGGGTGGGTGTGTGTTTAAATGACATAATGTCATAATTAATTTTTTAATTTTTGTTTCAGATATTTTTTCTGCTTGTGTTGATCGGTTTGTACCACGGTTTAATTTTCCTACCGGTTGTATTGAGTATAGTCGGTCCAGAGAGCCACACATCTCCTGCTGAACTTCATTTGCACGCATCAGAGATGAAATCTGAGGAAGCAGAAAAAATGAGTGACACCATTGGCAGTAACCCTAATACTGAAATGCACGAAGCTTGTCAGCACACAGCTGATCATATTACAACAAGAATAACAGCTTAAAATCTGGGACTATTTTCAAAGCTCTCTAATTCCTTTAATAGTTAAAAGTTACAATGTCTTTGTAACTTTTGAAGCTACCTCAAAATATCACAGTAGAATTGCCCATTCACTTTCTGGCTCTGTGAAACAAATTCTTCGTGGATAATGCCCATGACTCAAGAAGCAAATCAACATTGATTTCATATTTACATGAATTTAGCATGCTCCCTGCACACATGAACTCAATGTTCTTTTTGATTGACTGATAGCAAATGAGACAGATTTTGCTGCAATGGGTATATCCACTAATAGCTTTTAGTCTGGCCTATAGCTCCACTACTAAAAGCTTGTTTCGACATTTGGCGTGACTCACCATTATCTTCACAAGTTTAACACATTGACCTGAAAACACAAAGATTAATGATGTTCCTTAGGTGCTGAGACATTCTGAAACGATCACATTGGATAGAGGGAAGCACGGCCTGGGGGGGGGGGGTGATTGCACACATGGCAGTGACTGTGTATACTATGGCTAAGGCTGTGTCCCACAGTCAACATGTTAAAACGAACTTTTAGACAAATTCTTTTGCTCAATCAAGTCAGTCATGTTGGCAATCACCAAACACCACAAACTTATCTTGGTATCCTGAGTGTAGCTTGTTTTGACTTAATATGTTAGGCCACTCCGCATGGGAACCATTGGACAGAGAAAGCAGAGGATGGTAGTTATGTTCATGGAAGTTAAAAACTAACACACAATGAGCTGTCGGCACAATGTCATGTTGTAATACCTATGTTTGGTTGGTCCACATCTCATAATATTTCTGTCGAACTTGTTCCTGAACCTATCTCAAAACATCACAGTAGAATTGCCCATTCACTTTCTGGCACTGTGGAACAAATTCTTCTTGGATAATGCCTTTGACTCAAGAAGCAAATCAACATTGATTTCATATTTATATGAATTTAGCATGCTCCTTGTACACATGAACTCAATGTTCTTTTTGATTGACTGTTAGCAAATGAGACACAGATTTTGCTGCACTGTGGTGTATCCCATGTTTTTCTGACGAAATTCCATGGCAAGTCCTGTATTACAAAACTTACAGCTTTACAGGCAGTGTGACTTGTGTTTGCCAGTGATCTTTATGAAGTCTTTAAAGAAAATTTGGCAAACGTTTGTGTCAGTGGAAGGGCAGTCGGAACGTGTTACCATTTTTCACTGGATACTCGGCCACCTGTGAAATGCTTAAACCACTAATAGCTTTTAGTCTGGCCTATAGCTCCACTACCAAAAGCTTGTTTCCACATTCGGCGTGTCTCCATTAAAGGACCCAAAATGGAGTGTGTCCTATTAGGGGTAAAGCGAGAGAACACCTGTCAAGAAAGATACAATGTAAGCTTATTGCTGTACCATATATTTTTGAAGGTTCTATGATGTCCATGAGCCACATAGTAGCTCCTAAACCAATGGAACTCTTTTCAAGGCTTGAAGCAGACAACAAAGTAATCAGGGCTACAAGAAAACTGGTACGAGATCTTCATCCCAGAGATTACCAGCCACTTAGTTTTTTATATTCTTAGACAAAAATATTAGTACAGATGGGCCCCAGATTGATAGGAACAAAGTTTCTGGATCCCTCTAATAAGAGTATAGTGTTTTGTTAGACAAAAATTAATGTTATCTTGTTTCCAAGTTTAGCTTTTTTTAACTGAGTACGTTGAGGCCACTCCACATGGGAATCATTTCTAATAAGAGAGAGTTTTTTATATTCTTAGAGAAAAATATTAGTACAGCTGGGCCTCAGATTGATAGGAACAAAGTTTCTGGATCCCTCTGACAAGCAATTAACGTCTCTGTTCTCTAACATTCATTCTTCATGCTGTAGCATGCCAACAGATGTATCGGGGGTTGGGCCCGCTTTAGGTGTGTCAAGTGCCGCCTCTTGCGTGTGACTTCTCCCGCTGCACTCACTCGCTTGCTGCGGCATTGCGGAGAGGGAGACTCGTGGGTCTCTCAACGGGCTGCCAGAAGTTTAACGACCCACTGTGGGCGTACAAATTTCTGCCTTCTCTGTGCGAGCGTTCCACGAGCCTCCCAGCCAATCAGCAGCTGCGAATTGTTCCCGCGATTCGAACAATAACAGCTACCCTGGATCCCTTTGACAAGCAGTTAATGTTGGCTTGTCTCCAAGTTTAGCTTGTTTGGGAATATGTTGAGGCCACTCCACATGGGAAACATTTCTAATAAGAGAGTTTTTTATATTCTTAGACAAAAATATTAGTACAGTTGGGTCTCAGATTGATAGGAACAAAGTTTCAGGAACCCTCTAATAAGAGTATAATGTTTTGTTGGACAAGCAAGTAACATTATCTTGTTTCCAAGTTTAGCTTGTTTTAACTGAGTATGTTGAGGCCACTCCACATGGGAATCATTTCTAATAAGAGAGAGATCTGAGACATCTGATTAGGTATATTCTTCTTCTTCTTCAGCGGCGCAACAACCCATTACTGAGTCAAGGCCTCCTTTAACAGCCTCCACCGGTTGTCCCGGTCAAGTGCAGCTCCTCTCCAGTTCCGGGTCACAAGGATATGGCGCGCATCATAGTTCACACCGTCTTCCCAACGTAGTTTAGGTCTACCAGCTCTCCTGGTGCCATAGATCTGTTCTGCGAGTGCCTTTCTGGATATTTCATTCTACCCCATTCTGATCACGTGTCCAACCCACCCGAGTCTACCAAGTTTTATAATTTTCACAATATCTGGTTCATTCAGAAGAGTGTTCAGTTCTTGGTTGGTTCTTTTCCTCCATTCACCTCCTACACATATTGGACTAAATATACTGCGGAGGATTTTGCGTTTATGAACCAGCAGGCTTGACTCAGACTTTGTAGAAATGGTCCAGGTCTCAGAACCATAGGTGAGAACTGGGCGGATCAGTGTTTTATACGAAAGCAGCTTGATGCTCCTGGCAATTATTCTGCTCTGGAACAGGGGTCTGAGACCAAAGAAGCTCCTGTTTGATTGGGTATATTGACGATTAAAACCACTATGTAGCAACAAGCGTCTGATATACTTATTACTTCATATTGTTTACTACTCATCTGTTATGTACCGCGTTTTTCATTTGCAGCTCATTAACAGAAATTATTTGCATACTGTTATTATGTACAAATCATTTTGTTACATTTCCTGTGTTTTTATCAGATATGATTTTGTATTTTGATGTAACATATTGGCACTTAAAATAAAACAATGAAAACTTAAAGCAATGTTGTAAATGTTTCTTTCCTAGATGCATGTTGTTTTACTTTTCTGTATTTGTTTTTATAATGATGTAGCTAAATGGAATTGATAGCAGTTGGTGTTTTATGAAGGTTTGACATAACTTCATATGTGTTTATATATTAAGGAGGGGATAAATACTGTTAATGCTCTGAGAATTTAAACAGTAGATTTTACAAACACACTGTGGTTGGTGATGTCCAGTGTTTCAACGGTTTGTTACCTAAAAAAACTTTAGTTTTGAAATCTACTGGTTGACCATGATCTCAGAAACTAACCTTAAGTAACATTTAATGTGAAAAAGATTTAAGAAATAAACAGTACGCAACATGGTGGATTTTATTATAGTAAACTGTAATTACTACATATATTTGTTATTGTTGAATGATGGATTATGTTACCTGCCACCCTCTACCCAGTGCTATAATACTGGGGGGGGGGTATCATACCCCCCAGCTCTTAATTTTAGTGAAATTCCGTAATCACTTAAGCGGCATTAACATACAGTGTCATAAAAATTACACTTTTTTTAAATTTGTCTAAAAAATATAATTTTAATCCTATCTTAATGAAAGTTGGTATACATGCTTAGTACATTCTGATGTCAAAAGAGCACACAAAAAAAAAAACACTTTTTTAAATATCTGTTCTCCATAAATGCTTATAAATTGTTATAAATAATTTAATACATTATCATGAACAATGTACCTTTCCTCATTAATTTGTCATCATACTACCCTGAATTGTGTAATTTTTGTAGACAAGAATTACAGTAACAAACTGAATCAATTAGATTTTTGATAGCATGTTATATTATAAAATGAAAAAATTTTAATTAATGAAATAATCGTTTTCAATATTTCTGTCTTATTATAATTTTTAAAATAAATATGTGACTTAATAAGACATCTATAAATGATTCAGATTGTTTTAACATGTATGAAAATGAACCACAACAAATTTCATGTCATTAGGTTGAATAGTTTAGGAGGAAAAATAAAGTTTGTGGAAAACGGCAAGTAACAAAAATGTTGCACAATTGTAACATAGTTCTGTTTTCTGACCTGTTTTATTGTAATGTTAGTGCTCTCCTGCTCCATAATTACCTTTCTTTAGTTTTTCTTCATCATGTTTGCTCTTAGCTGCTCTTCTTTTAAGCCTTCTTTCTTGTTGGACACTGCTTTTAGCCCTGAAGTGTGCCTGCTGAATCCTGGCTTTATCGAGCTTCTGCAGTGTGGTCACACACCAAGATCCAGGAACAATTCCCAACTTGCTTAGCATTTGACTCCTTGTAATACTGCCATCATTGAAACAAGCTACTGGATCTTATTGTTTCGACAATAGATCTGGATGCAAAATGTATCTTGGGGCATTGCTTATATTTTGAGTAAGAAACGCCTCATTTACATTTTGAGTGTTTCCATGTAAACACTTTTTAAGAAACTCTGGACCGGAAAGATCTTTATAAATGGGTTTTATAGCTAACGGAAGTACATTTTTGTGTTTGTATTTGGGTCTCCTGTAGCTGGGTCTTGTATTGACACCATGTATGTCCTTTGTCCATGTATGTTATCCTTTGGGACACAAGCACTAAATAACTCGCCTGCTGCATGGCTCTTTCCTAGTCATCTAAGTCCATATAGGCCTACTAACCTAAGATTATCTTCAAATTGCGCATTTTCTGAATTACGAGAAGTAAAATAACTTCTATTTTGTCCACATTGTTTTAGGTCACATGAAACTACTAACTTTGAAACCCAACCTTTGCGACACTCAAGTTCTCTGATTTTCAAATTACCTTTCTTATATGTTGAACACACATTGTTTCTTAATATACTGTTAATTATATCCGTAGAAATTAGATCATATCCTGAACAATGTTTTCAATCTGCACTCTGATTTAATGTAAAGGAGTCGTCAAGTTTGGTTGTACTGACACTGATATACCTAACCTCACTTTCTCTAACATTTACATCATAATTGTTGTTGCTTACAAGGTTTATACTATCACAAACACTGTTAGAACAACTTTCTGGTTTTCTTCTACAAAATGTCTTGCATATAACGAAATTGTTATTCTATTACCTTCTCCACATTTATGGTCAGATAACCTGCATTCAAATTTCCGTCCTGTCTCACCTAGGTACACTTTTTTGGATTCTTTACATTTTAATTTATAAAACAGCTGACTTCATTGTGGCCAACCAAGCAGTGTAGCAAACATACAAAATATAAAGCAGCCTCATAAAAAAAACAAATGGTTACAGAACAAGCATAAAATATCAAGACTTGTAAAAGTGTGTGAGGCTATCTGGCCCAGACATTTAAACGCGTAGTACTTTAAAATTTAAATCCCTCAAAGACAGTTTAAAACTTGGAATTTTGCAAAGAAAGTTTGCATGCATATTCTGTGAACTATTATTAATTCAATAACATAAAAAACAAACTTTTGAAATATTTTCAGATTTTCCATGTTAATGCCCCCTTAATGTAGTCCTATATCTAAGACAGTTGCATGTGTTAAAAATAAGGCTTGTAAATAAATGTATAAATAAAATTATAGTATGTGTAAAGTTTTAATTTTCTTAATACAGTAGAGGATCGATTATCCGAATCTCTCGGGATGAAGGCCCGTTCGGATAATAGATCATAAATTGAAAACATTATTTCTCTTTACAAAAACAAAGGTTTTTATTACAAAATCATTTCTAACATACTGTTATATAATTACAGCAACCTGTATACTGTACTGTAGTGTATGACTTAGGCTAAAAATCATTGCCTTAAAACTGAGTGCAATTTATGAAAACCAAAAGTTAACTTAAACAAAATTAGAGTTAGTGATAAATTGTAATTTTCTTTGTGAACACTTACGTTTCTTAAAGTCCTCGTACGTTTCGGTGTGTTATTCACCTTCTTCAGCGAGGTCTAAATACAGACTGTCTTGAAACGTTGTAACAGATTTTTTCAGGTTGGTGGTATGTGTGGGGGGGATAGTTGGTGGAAGGGGGTTGGCGCTGGGATTCAAAGTATTGTTTGGTTTCTGTATGATTGTGTCAAATAGTACATGTGATTTGAAGTGTAGCTGGTCGTTTAGTATGTTGTTTGGTTGTAATGTGTGGTGTTTATATATTTCATACTGTTCAGCCGTGTTGAGTTTCCTACTGTTTGGTAAGTAGTGTAGTATTTCCAGGTTGCTTTCTATGTTGGTGTAGTTGTGGTTTTCAGTCTGTATGTGCGTGGCGAATGCGGAGTGTATGTAGTTATTAGAGGGCTTTTATGTGTTCTGAAGATTTTCAGAATGAAGCCGATTGAATGTGTTTTATGACATTCTAAAAGAGTTAAAAAATTTCACATCACTTTCAGATTACCCATTAATGTATAAAACTGTCCCATTACCAACTGATGACGTGTGAACGGTCACACGTCATCTGATGCATCCAGAATCAACGTTATCTAAAACGCGACGTCTTCATACAGGAAGAGGAAGAACTTATTCGCCAGAGTTAATGATTAAACTGATGTAAAAAGAAAAAAACATTCAATCTTATGAATAAAACTATTTTTCATCACTGAGCAAATGAACAGTGGCATGTCTCTGAAGGGAACCCATACACACAGGCCACTGCGTGGTGTCACAAAGAAGCGACTGGGTCGCGCCACAGAGTGCCCCATATGTCATCTGATTACAACTTTCACTTACTGTTCTACATACACACACGCCTCGTTTCATTACATTGGTTATATAAATATTAAGTAAATATAATTATTTCACTACCGACTTGGAATACAAAGTTTTTAATGGGTAAACACGTAAAGTTTTACCTTATAGCCTTAACCAGTTTTCGCTTTTAAAAAGCTTCTTCAGAGGCTGCCGCTGGGAGCAATGTCCGTCTTGTTGTTGGCAATGGTATCGACTTTCGAAAGATCGATATTGTGTGTGTGGGGTGTGATATGTTCGAATAATGCGTGTGATTTGAACTGTGTCTGTTCATTTAGGATGTCATTTTTGTTTTTTCATGTGTTTGTATATTTCCAATTGTTCTAGAGTATCTAGTTTTCGGCCTTTTGTGTGTACATGTAGAATGTCCATGTTATTGTCGATGCAAACCACACATAGAAAAACATCGACATACGCTTGTTTATGTTTATCTCTAAGATGTAACTGGCTTTCCTCTGCTCCATTTCTTACTTGAAGGGGGGTACAGTGTAGTAATGGGGGGGGGGGGTAGCTTAAAGGTTGCTCAAGAAAAATGGGAAATTCACCGATTATTTCCATAATTTTTTAAATTTTTTACATCTGCACGTGTTTTTGAGTAAACCAATGTGAAATATTTATTGGATCCTTCAGTCTTTTGACTGGTTTGAACCCTCCCTGCATATACCCATGGTGCGTGTGTTACTGAGTCTCTCACAGGTATATGGACCTACAGTTTAACACCGGATCCGAACGGCATACTAGGCAGGATACCTCTCTCTGGTTTGCCATCGCCTTGTGAGGGGGAACGGTTGTATCTAAATCAGATGGCCCCGGCGGGAATCGAACCTGCGCTGACAGCGTAGCGGCGCCACACGCTAGCCACTATGCCACGACCGCTCCATGTGAAATATAAGGATTATGTGTTTTCGTGTGTTTGTATTTCCAATTGTTCTAGAGTGTCTAGTTTTCGGCCTTTTGTGTGTATGTGTAGAATGTCCATGTTTATGTTGATGTTTTTGTATGTGTGGTTTGCATCGACAATAACATGGACATTCTACACGTACACACAAAAGGCCGAAAACTAGATACTCTAGAACAATTGGAAATATACAAACACACGAAAAAACAAAAACGACATCCTAAATGAACAGACACAGTTCAAATCACACGCATTATTCGAACATATCACACCCCACACACACAATATTGATATTTCAAAAGTCGATACCGTTGCCAACAACAAGACGGACATTACTCCCAGCGGCAGCCTGTGAAGAATCTTTTTAAAAGTGAAAACTGGTTAAGGCTGTAAGGTAAAACTTTTACGTGTTTACCCATAAAAAACTTTGTATTCCGAGTCGGTAGTGAAATAATTATATTTAGGTAAGTAATGGACACGTCATGGACAACGAAATCCAAGAATTTAAATATTAAGACAAAATAAGTGACAAAAAAATGATTCAATGCAAGTACTGGCATGTAATATTATTCAAGGTTAATCTCAAATAGATTTGAAACTTTCAGTGTGGATCATCTTGTCTGTAGGTTGTTAACTGCAGTGTTTCACACACGTGTTTATTTTGGAGTGGTTTATCAATAACATTTAAAACATTTTATTATTTTTGCTTCTCTCTCTCTGTGTGTGTGTGTGCGTGTGCGTGTGCGTGTGCGTGGATTTATTTTGATATTTGACTGTGACATATGGATAGTCAGAAAGAAAAGTGGGATTCGAGTAATGGAAGTGATTTATATGAGAAGAGTCTTAGAGACACAACTTACCCTAAATTTCAAAAGAGCAAAGACAGTTGATTTGGTGATGCCACTTAACAGTTTCATTAACTGGAAGACATGGGCCCAAGTGATCTATACAATTTTAGAAAAGAAAGGGAGAATCAGACGTTGATGAACACTGACAAAGGGTGGTATAGTTTGAAATGCAGTATAAATATAACGCATTGTAATGTATATGTATGATGTATTGATTGTAATTAATTAAAAATATAATTGCCTTCATTTCTGTATGATAATAGGGTTATAATAATAAAGAAATAAAAATGGGTAATGGGTGGTTTTTGACATACAGGTCAAACACAGTGAGAGACTAACGTTATGTTGGCCCCACGGAGTTATATTTTTGTTTTGCAACTCAATTCCATTAATCTTACTTGTGAACACCTAGTTTACCACATTTTGATTACCTGTAAATTGTTTATCAGTGGTAAAGTTTCCATATAAGCCTTGTAAGAAATGCTTGTAGTTTAAAGTATACAAAAATTATGTTCATAGTTGTTGCAGTTCTTGAAATAAAATTGTAAATAATGTAGAAATAATTGTATACCAGTTGCATGAAAAGAACAATGAATGTTCGGTAACTCACAGTATTTAAAAGTACACAGTAGTAGGTATCACGCACAGTCTGGTGCATAATACATCACCGGCCATTCAATCAATGCAAAAATTAAATAATATAAAACTTGTATAACATGTAAATCATAAATTATCCACTATTTTTATGCTTAATTTATTATTTAACGTACCTGCAAATTTTACTGAAGTTGTTTAATTCTTGGCCTTTGTCTTCCACAATCAGTTGCTTTGTCACCATATGTTTTTCAGATCTCTTCTTATTGACTGACTTCATCCTGATAAATGTTCGCGTTCTGAGTTAACATGAAATTGCAAACTCATCAACACGATTATACTTCAATTTAAGTATGTTCATGAGCCTCCAGGTGGTCTAGTGGCTAACGCGGGCGATTGATGCGCTCGTGGTCCCGGGTTCAATTCCCGGCGGAGGTTCCGTACGGCGTGCACTCAGTGTCGTGAGGCAAACTGAGTAGGCGCTGAGATAACAGCGCCGCCTCCTGGCTGTGAATACCGCAACTAGCGGCTGGTGGCGCGTAGTACTAGCCATACACCGTCACACTAACACAAAAGCCGCGCGGTACGCCTTGGTCCTTAACGGACTGTTGAGCGGAGGTTTATTTATTTATTTATTTAAGTATGTTCATTAAAGTTTTCATTACGTTACTAGCCTTGTTCAAGCCACAGGAGCCATGAAATTATATGAAATCTCCCATTTTAAACATAATTCTTATCCATTCGTCAGGTGGGTTCATAAGGCTCCTCTTGGTATAGTTGAAAGCCAGTGTAGTTGTTTATTGGGGTACTTACTCATTGGATGGCCATATTCAAAACTTGTGATAATTTGTTTTTCTTGATTCTGCAAGCCACTAGCTTGCTACCACCTTCAATAAATCGGGGGTTTCCTTTAAAATTGCCTGTGTTATCCACAGTTACATTCAGTGTTCACGCATTCCACTGTGTGTCAGTGGCAGATGCACATTCTGGCTATCTGCTGTCGGCCTTATAATTTTTCCCTGAAGCAGAATTAACTGTCTTGTCAGTATTAAATCTATAAATTACATCAGAACTCAATGTAATTAAGTCATCACATGAGGAGTTCTCAGTTGGTATTATAACACCGGCGGCGTTTCTGGTCAGAGAAGAGATTTAATTCTGCTTTCTGCTGTTGGCAATGCATGATCATAAAATACTCTCAGATCTCTAATTTGAGAAAAGTAGGATTTCAGAACATCCTGGTTGCATGTATCAGACATTAGATATCCTTATCCTTCGTTGTAAAGTCCTCAAAGACTACGGATAGATACAACAAGGCCTGAGTGAAAAGGAAATAAACAATACTTTCCTATCACTCTCATGGAGAAACATAAAGTACAAAGTCAATTTAAAGCTTCATCCCGCTCCTCTAAACAGTTCCATAGGCGCCTTTCATCTTATTAGTAGGATAATATGGCATTCTCAGATTTAACACATTGAGTCCAGTGTTAACCCTGTCCTATCACCTCCAAAAAGATTTTACACTTGTATTATCTTGGGTTACACCAAGTTCTGATAAATAAAAAGTTTCCAGTTCAACAGCCCGTGTCACAAAAAAATCTGCTCACCTGAAATCCCATGGATCCTGTCATTTGTGCTTTGTAATATATTGGTTGTTTCCACTTGCCAACTAACATTCATATGTGGCCCTCGAAGTATGGCAAATGCTTTTCCTGCTTTGACTTTCATTTCATAAAATCACACGTTTCTCAAAGTCTGTAAATACATTTACGTGGGCTTTCAAAACAGTAAAACTTGACTCTTAAGTATCCTGAAAGAACTAGTGTTGCGGTTTGGAAGCTCTTGAAGAATCGCGAGTTATTCCAAAGACGCTAATAAGGAAGGCTGGATTGTTTGTTAGAAAGAAGTGGACTGTATTTGAGATATTGAACATGCGTTTATTGAATAATTTGGTTTGTTAGTTACGATCGGCACGTGCGGAAGCATTTGAGGCGATAATGCCCGAGATTAATTTTGAATGAAATCGTGGTCCATTGCAGATGGACGCAGGTAGACGATTAAAGTGAAATGTTATAAATGCATGCTGTATAATAGCCAAAAGCCGCGGCTGTAAGAGAAGTGTTTAACGAGAGTTGCGCTCGGAGTCGTGTTATAAACTAAACTAATACTGGCTTGCAGTCGGCTAGGCTGGCCGATTGCAAGGTTTGATAAAAGCGTGACGTCATCCGCGCGTGCCGTGCAATGTTAGTAGGCTGCTTACAACTGACAAAACAGTACAAAGTTTAAACATACTGCCCGCCAAAATCGGGACGATTTTGTACATTAACGGTTAAATTGAACAATATAATAATTAGACTTACATGTCGTAAGCGATACAATAATTGGCGCACTGGCCAGAGAGCAATGACATAATGGACATAATATAAATTCAATTAACAATCACCAAGCATACAATAAATTGATAACACCATAAAATACAATAATTTCCCCATGATATTGACATAACAACCCCAATGAATTTCATAATGTTTTGACCCTTAGAAAATACAATACATATATAGAATAATTGCCACTATAACTGACACTTGTGGTTCTCAGAATTTGAATCACACAAACATATTAACGATACACAACACTCATAATAATTGATAGTACATATGAGACACAGTCACTATTTCTGTAATAGCTAGCGACACTTAACAATGTTACAATGCTTATGATACAATCGACTTGTATGCTCGCCCCGGGGAATGTCCCGGGCGTGTTCCATGTAATGTGACACGCGCACACCCATGCATACACACACACACACACACACATACCGTAAGGCACGCAAACGACTAGCTTGTTGCCACCGGAAGGGGACATAATTTGTGGATGGGTCGGCGTAAGATACCCAGCGCGGTGCGTACTTCTGCGACGCGTACTAAGGAATCTTGACCCGGAAAAACATTGGTAATTACCCCACGCTTCCATTCTAGAGGGGGGGAATTGTCATCCAAAATGAGGACAAGTTGTCCGACCTTCAAATTTTTAAATGGGGTGCGCCATTTGTTGCGCTGCTGCAGCTGGTGCAGATAATCCCTAGACACACCCACACACACACACGGACACGCACACACACACATACACGCACACACATGCATGTAAATAGAGCGATATATGCCTTGGTCGTGGACTTAGAGCGCTGCCCGCCATGGCGCAAAAACACCGGACCTGCGTAATCCACGGCCGACTGTGAGAATGGCCTTGACGGCGTGACCCTAGAAGAGGGTAATTGACCGAGTAATTGATTCGCGCCTTTAGCCCGGAAACGAAAACAAGTGACACACTTATGTATCACTGAGCGGATATAGGACTTATCGTGTATGATCCAATACTTACGCCTAAGCGAAGCTTGAGTTGATTGCACTCCAGCGTGCAACAAACGGATGTGTTCGTATTCAATTATTAATCTCGTGAGATGAGAGTGCGGGTGTAAAATTATTTGGTGTTTAGTCTCGTAGCTAAGTGGGGAGAATTGTAAGCGTCCACCCACTCTTAAAATGCCTGATTTATCCAGGAATGGGTTGAGAGCAAGAATTTTACTACTGCGTGGAAGGCACCGGTGTGCCTCAAGTTCCCTAACCTCTACGTCGAAATGCAACTTCTGAGATTGCCGGACAAAAACCAAGAGCGTGTCAGACAATTCTTGAGCCGACAAAAAGGACGTGTCTCTTTCAACCACCGCGAGCCTAGAATTGCGAAGAAATCGACGGCAGTATGCGAAGACGCGAATAAGCCTCGTAAGAGATGAATAGTTTTCAATGTAACTATGTGTTGAGGACGCGACAATTAGTGAAGTTTGAGCCTGCTTGCGACGTTCCTCTTCAATGTCGGGAAAGGTACAGGGAGTATTAATGTCGAACGCGCTGACCGGCCATGAGGCCGGATCACGAGCCAACCAGGAGGGACCATGCCACCATTGAGCATGACAGTGCAGACTACGAGGGAGGCAACCGCGCGATAGAACGTCGGCAGGGTTGTCATTCGATACTACATGACGCCAAGTTCCCCTGCTGCTAACAAGACGCTGTATTTCTGCGACACGGTTAGCCACAAATACCTTCCAGCGGGAAGATTGCTGATGTATCCAGTACAACGCTATCATCGAATCCGAATAAAGATATAATCCGTCAAAATTGTAATCGACGGCATTTAAAACCTTGGACGTTAATTGAGCCAACAATAAACAAGCACAAAGTTCAAGTCTAGGAAGCGTTATCTGTTTCAGCGGAGCGACCCTAGATTTAGCACACAACAAGTTTGATGATATGGCGCCGTTCGAATAGACCGCCCGCACATAAATGCAACACGCGTAACCTTTAACCGAAGCGTCGGCGAATCCGTGCAGCTGCAATGAACTAACTGGGCAACTGTTCGAACTCTTAACCGACCTCGTAATCTCAAAATGAGTGTCGGAGACTAATTGGGTGTATAATTCCGACCATTGATTGGCTAGTGACCCGGACAAGGGTTCGTCCCAATCAGTGCCCGCCAACCACAACTGCTGCACGAAATGCTTGCAGCAAAATGTGATGGGAGCAATTAGACCTAGTGGATCATAGATCCCGGCAATGATTGACAACACACTTCTCTTGTTGAGAACGGTTAGATTGTCATCACCCCTAACGGTGTACAAAAAGTTATCCCCCTCAACATTCCACTGTATGCCCAAGGTACGCACGTTTTGACCCTTGCTGAAGTCACGGGTTACTTGGGCGCGAAGAGTCATAATCTTATGGTGGTTAGAGAACCATTTGTGTAACGAAAAACCATACCTCCTCAACAACTTCTCGATCTCGCCTTTCATTTCAGCTAAGCTGTTCGGATCATCCGAACCCGTTATGAGATCGTCTACGTAAAAGTCATTTGCTATGGCCTTAGCAGCGGTAGGGTAGTCGGCTTTATTTTCATATGCTATTTGAGCCAGACAACGCGTAGCAAGGAAGGAGGCACTAGCAGTGCCATATGTAACCGTCCTTAACGCGTAATGTCGCAATTCCTTATGCGGTGCATCACGCCAAACAATGCGTTGCAAGTTTGAATCCTTAGGATTAACAATGATCTGGCGATACATCTTTTCAATGTCCGCAATAAGTACGTATCGGTGGGTGCGGAACCGAACCATTATCGAAAACAGATCCTGCTGGATCGTAGGACCGACCATTAAAGTGTCGTTAAGGGACAAATTATTGGTGGTTTTAGCGGATGCGTCAAATACCACGCGCAATTTAGTGGTTAAGCTAGAGTCTTTGAAGACTGCGTGATGGGGCAGATAAAAGATCTCTGACCTGTCAAGCGACAGATCGTATTCATTAAGCGGCGACATGTGGCCAAGTCATAAGTAGTCATTCATGAACTCACTATAATCCTTATAAAGGGTAGGGTTCTGCTTGAATTTGAATTCTAACGATTGGATCTTCGTATTGCTCCGCGGAGAGAATCTCCCAAATAAGATTTATCAGATCTGCGGGGCAGGGCTACCACGAATCTCCCGTCGCGATTGCGGCTAGTGTTTTTCACGAAATGCCTTTCACACGGTGAGTCCTCAGATCGGGTTTCGCGACTAGGGATTTCCTCCAACTTCCAAAATTCCTTTAGTTGCGAGGAAACCTGATTATCATCCTTACAGACCACAAATGAAGAAACCGTTCTAGTCATGTCGACGTTGAATGGTAAGTCACCGGCCAAAATAAATCCTAACTTGGTTTCCTGAATTATAGGAAAGTGTGGTCCGCGCGTATATTTCACAGGTTCAATTAATTGTAGAAAATATTGAGCGCCGATTAATATATCGACTTGCGATGAGCAATGTAGGTGAGGATCCGCCAGGAATATGCGCTTGGGTAAATTTAAAGAGGTAAGATTGAATGACTCCGCCGGTAAATTATTAGTTATACTGGGTAATACGGCACAATGTACGTTTAACGTGAAGGGTTTATAGCGTGAATGTAGCCTTACATTAGTGCTGAAGTCAGCCTGGGAAAGTGAGTTGTTTATACCCGTGATGGGCAATTGCGATTTAACTAATTGGAGGCCCAACCTGCGGGCGAAATCCATTGTGCAAAAGTTCGCTTGAGAACCGGAATCCAGTAATATCCTAACGGGAAATTTTTTGCCGACCTTATTGTATGTCATACAGACGGCGGTAGATAACAATACCGATTTATTGGTCTGTGATTTCAGTGAGCACTGGTTGTTAACAGAAGTTACGTCCCTGTTGGGGACATGAATCATGGTGTGGTGACGCCTAGAACATTTTTTACACGAAAATTTGGAGGGACATTTTGAACCCTCGTGTCCCGAACGGAGACAGTTTAAGCAAAGTTTGTTTTTTAGTAACGCATTTTTTCTATCAGGGATAGACAGCGATATAAATTGTGGGCAATCGCTAAGTCTATGTTCACCGTTACATAGCCTGCATAAATTATTTCTAATATGTGAGTGGAATGCGCCCTTTGGATTGCTTATCTGTTTAACTGCCTTGCGATAAGGAGACTTATCGCTTTTGTTCAACCTGCTTGTTGGGCTAGTCGCGTTATCGATATTTTGCAGTAGTTTCCTACGTGAATTTAAAAAGTTTATAAAATTATTAAAATCAGGGAGTTTATGCTCCGATAAACTCTCTTTCCACAAACGTAAAGTGTAACTGTCAAGTTTTTTGGCTAGATAATTTACGACAATAATTTCAAACGTGTTGACTGGCAGTTTGAGATCATTTAAAGCGTTTATATTTGCAGAGATTTGATCAATAAATTGCGATATGCTACCTTGGGATTCCTGCTGAACTAATGGTACGTCTAGGACATTCCACACGTGGTGAGCGGAGACAATCAGCTTACTATCATATCTATTCCTCAACAGATCGATAGCCACCGCGTAATTCTCATGTGTTATGGGTAATGTTTTTATTACGTTAAGCGCCTCGCCATGTAATGACGAGTGCAAATAATGAAGCTTCTGTATATCTGTCAGGTCTGTTCTGACATGAATTAGTTCCATAAAAATATGGTAATAATGTTGCCATTCCACAATACTACCCTCGAACCGTGGTAATTTTATTGGTTCCAATTGAATGGGGGTTGTTTTAGGCTGTTTACCATCAGTATTAATTAGTGGTTTTTGGTTCAAGTGCTCAGATTGCTCCAACAAGTGTTGCAATTTACATTCTATAGCACAGAGATCGTCCTCCGTTTGCACTCTATCACTTGTTGACGCAACGTCTGCTTCCTCAGCCTCGATTTGTGACTGTATCTCGTCATATTTGGTGGATAATTCCATCAAATGACGCAGTTTTATTTTGAGCGCATGAGGATCGCTGTTTAACAAATCAAAATTATCCGCGAAGGTATTTATTCGGGATATTGAGGCCTTATTGTACCTCGTTTTTTTATCAGAGCCCTTACATCGGCCATTATTACAGTTTGAGATAAAAAATGGAAAGATATTTAGAAACAATTGAGCATCGAGCATGTGAACCACAAACTTAATTTTGAATAAGTTTAAATACGTTTGGTAGCTAGCGATCGTTGGTTTGAACACAAACTTACTCTCTCTCACTAATCAAACTCGTTGGCAGTTAAATTATTGAAATTATAAATCTAAATGATTACAAAGTATAGCTTTATCTTTAAAGTTCTGACTGATAATGAGCTGCCAACCATCTATTAATTTATATTGTGTAATAAGTTAATTGTTTATATAAATATGTCAAAAATACACACTGGGTGAAATATTATTAAAAATAAATCAAATATAGGTAAAGTTTATAGTCACGTGGCCGTCGATCCATTCGTGATGAAGCTGGCTTCGATCCCGTTTGGAGCTGCTACACCTCCTGTCTCTGCCGGTTAGCCGTTGCCTCATGTTGTACCCTCCATCATTTAAAGCTGTGGAATCTCGAAAATGTTGTCCTGTTTCGTCCCGTCGTCTCTGGTCTACTGCTTGGCTGAATCTTGTCGAGATGACTGCGACGTGCTTCACGATAATGGTGTCGCTCAGGACGAAAATGATGCCCGTCTGTCGTGATTAACTTCAGATTGGTTTTTCCAGAAATGATGTATATAAATAAATGTTGTCGCCTGTGTACTCAGGTATGAGAAATCTGTGCCGTTGGGACCAAAAATGATGTAGTTTGTTTTGGCCTGAAATGTGAAATCCGGCCCGGAGGACCAAAAATGTTGCGGTTTGGAAGCTCTTGAAGAATCGCGAGTTATTCCAAAGACGCTAATAAGGAAGGCTGGATTGTTTGTTAGAAAGAAGTGGACTGTATTTGAGATATTGAATATGCGTTTATTGAATAATTTGGTTTGTTAGTTACGATCGGCACGTGCGGAAGCATTTGAGGCGATAATGCCCGAGATTAATTTTGAATGAAATCGTGGTCCATTGCAGATGGACGCAGGTAGACGATTAAAGTGAAATGTTATAAATGCATGCTGTAAAAGCCGCGGCTGTAAGAGAAGTGTTTAACGAGAGTTGCGCTCGGAGTCGTGTTATAAACTAAACTAATACTGGCTTGCAGTCGGCTAGGCTGGCCGATTGCAAGGTTTGATAAAAGCGTGACGTCATCCGCGCGTGCCGTGCAATGTTAGTAGGCTGCTTACAACTGACAAAACAGTACAAAGTTTAAACAACTAGAAACTGGGCAAGGTGACGTTTTATTATAATTTTGCTAGAGAATGGATATTTCAAAATATTGTGCACAAAGCTCAATCCTTTGTTTGATATGCACCTGCAATCATTGAAGTAACCACTTACAAACTAAACATTACACACAAGGTAAAATGTTGAATAAAAAAAGATTAATTAATAAAAAAATTATATTTTAATATTGTTATATTGTGGAATTGTACTATTTCTTTATATTGTAATTCTTTATATTATTATATCGGTTTCTTTAATACAGCTTGCTGGATTTGTGTGTTTAATTTTAATAATCTTTTTTTTTTGTAAATCAAGAAATTTATTTGATTTGTTTTTGTGTAGCAGCAAGTGGTCCTAGTTATATTTATGTATGTGAGGCAAGCCACAACACAATCGTTTCTAGGGGCTACTATTTTTTTTTTGTCACTCAATTGCGTTGTAATATTGTGGTGAAATAAATATTAAAAAAAAAAGATAAACTGAAACACAAGCTGAAAAACACCGTGTATGAAACAGCAGCCAACGGCCGACAGTTGCACCACATGTGTCTTGCTACTGCACAACACCTCGTGAGACCTACTGTGCACTTATAAATACTATGTTAAGACACATGCTATTTGTAACGACTCGCATTTTGATTCCAGAATGCATTGATTGCATATGGTTGTATAGGTGCTTTGTAGAATCATGCACCTTCTCCTCTCAAGTACCATGAAGTTTGTACACTGTCATGAATTTGCTACCACAGCCTGTTGCATCTTCAAGTTAAAATGAAAGCAGTTATGATGCCATGGAGGATTTGTTTATAAATTTTTATGGACCTGCTAAGAATGTTTAGACAAATATAATAAATAGTAATCTAATTGTAAAGCAACACCATTAAACACATAGAATTGTAAAACAGTATCTGGGGTCCTTTAACCAAAGGAAACAATTCAATAATTCGAGTGTTTCTGGTTAGCTAATTTGCAGAAACAACACAAACTTATTAAAGCCGCACTATTACCCCATCTCACTATTAAATGCGGCAAACCTGGATTGAATATTTCCTTTTAGATCCATGTTTTTCCTATGAGATTTGATTAGAATATTTTAGATTTGAATATTTCCTGAATGAGGTTTCAAAATCAAAACAGGAAAACAATAAATTGGTTGGACACAACCCGTTGCCTAATTGATGTTACCTGCTACTTGGTGAAAATTAATTTTGTATTCTGATTCATGATGAATCTTGTGACATCAAACCATGGGAAGTTTATAGGCCATGTAAATTTTTGGGTTGTCCCCTTTATCAGCTTTGTGTTAGCAAGTAAACAGACAACAAATTGCTAACACATTAGTGAAAGTCATACCATACTGCTGGTGCTTTTCTTGTAACCTCATCCAGCAGTTTGTGGATGGCCACCTATGTTGGTTGATCGCTCTCTGTTTATTGAATCCTTGTATGTTTTCATGTAGGCTACTAATTTATCAAAGAGTGTCTTAGCAGTTTTCTGTCAACTTTTCAATTTAATATTGTCACAAAAGTACTGCAACCTTCTGTGAGACATGTCTTAAATATCCTCCACAAAGTTTCCGAGTCAGTAGTGAATTAATTATATTTATGGATTTCATTGTCCATGACGTGTCCGTTACTTGACTAAATATAATTATTTCACTACCGAGCCAACCTCTGAAGAAGCTTTTTAAATGCGAAAACTGGTTCAGGTTATAAGGTTTACCTGGTGAAAACTGGTTCACGTAAAAAAACTTTTACATTTTTACCCATAAAAAGTTTTGTGTTCCGAGTCGGTAGTGAAATAATTATATTTAGTTAAGTAACGGACACGAAATCCAAGAATCCTAATCATTGCTCACCCTGTGACTCCACTAACGACATCTACAAGACTCTTATTAAGTCTACTGTTACAGACACCTACTACTGTTAATCATTTAATAACCATGTTTGGAACACTGATAATATTGTGGTTGTCTTCAGACAAATTAATGAAATTTGCTTTGTAGGTGCTTTGTTTAATGCAAATTGTATAGGTTCTTTGTAGAATCATGCACCTTCTGCTCTCAAGTGCTATGAATTTTGTACACTGTCATGAATTTGTTGCCACAGCCTGTTGCATCTTCCATCAAGTTAAAATGAAAGCAGTTATGTATGATACCACAGAGGATTTGTTTGTAAAACTGTTTGGTGCTAAGAATTTTTATATGAGTATAATAAATAGTAATCTAATTAGCAATCGACACGATTAAGCAAAGAAAATTGTAAAACTGCATCTGGGGTCCTTTTGTTAGTGATCACATGTGGGGGATACTCCACATTCGGCCAAATGAATTTCTTGCCAGATTAGTGTATTATAATATATGTTTTAAACTTAAATTATGTTTGCGCCATTTTGTTTGTTTTGTGTAATTGTTTTGAAGATTATTTTGATTTTTTACAGACAGTTTGTTGAATGAGCAAAACGAATTCTCAGTTTTGGCTCGACCGTTTCAGGTATGTCTCACGATGATTTCTGAATGGGTCAACTGATCAAACTTGGCATGCTGTCCATACTTTTACCTAACAGAATCCTATTGCTTTTGAGACTGATACCTCCAAGAATATAGGGGGGGGGGGCAAAATTGTGAAAAATGCAGAAGCCTATATGAGTTATCAGACTAAAGGGAATTCAAATCACACTCTGTATTGTAATAATGTATTTATTAATACAAATATAAATACATAAAATTACTTATTTTCCACCTACCTTGTAAACTGTTTTGTCCGACCAAGGTCTCGTCACACGAACGTTAGAGGATGCAATGATTTGAGGTTGTGTGAATAACTTACGCAACTCGCTTTTTATGAAGAGAAATTAATTAAATATAATTTTTTTATTTAAAATGTTCTATATCAAATTATTCGTTATTCATTTCTGTATGTTTAAAAAACAATCTAGTACTTCTAGTCAACTTTTAAATTGAATACAACTTTCTTGAAATAATTGAAACATTATATTGTACCATTAAACTTATTTAATACATCTTACCTTATTATATACAGACAGCCCAGTCTGCTCTCACACACACACATTCAATTTTAAAATACCTTTATTTTAAAACCCCATTTTAAATTAACCTTGATATATATCGATACCCCTGCCGGCCATGTGTTTCTTAGTTCACCAGTTTACTGCACATTAATTAACTTTGTTCGATGATAACTTCACTTCGTACGTTCTAATTTTGTAAGCCCGTTATCTTCTTGGATCCCGGCTGGTATGAAAGTTGTATTAGACTTAGTTCTTCAGGTTTTATAAAGTTCAGGCCGACCGGGTCCACGCGTCACTATATGCGTCCGTTAGGTGTTGTCGTTTCTTGTGGACTGCCCATACATGATGCCGGACATTACTGCCTTGGCTGCAATCAAATTTCTTCGTCGTTCGCAGCCTTTGTTGTCCGAGTTTTAGTGGCTGTACACATGACACATAGGATTTTTTGAGTGTGGGACGTCGACGATATTCGTGAGCACTGGTCGACGTCGCAAAAGTAGGCTGGACTTAAACTCACATGTACGATGTTCTCCTACAAGCCATGTTGAGCGTCTTTTAGTCAGCGTGGGTATGCGCACATGCTGGGGTAGTGCGTTTGGGCGTCGATGCCACACAGCCGCAAAGTTCTAAGAATTGTGTCACCCGCACATTCCTTTGCCATTGTTTCACCACAGCTACTGCGTACTGTTTCTTTGTTTGAACTACGTTTTAGATTCAACCGGGGACTGGCCACTCATATGGAAATGAATTGTGAAATTTTACAAAATAAAATCCCAAATTGAATTAAAATAAAAACCCCTCATATTTACCCTGTTACAATACCCCCCCCCCATGAGAGATCTTCTGTCGAAACAGAAGAAATCTCATTGCTAAAACCCCTAAGAGGACCGGTGAGGATATGGTGCCAACAACCCCCATTTGTTCTTATATATCATGGGTAAACAACCCCCCTGGCTCGGTGACTATGGCCGCATCTGAACGAGATCACTGGACTTGTCTATATGAGATCCCAACACCATAAAATCGAACAGACACGCACCACAGCGCACCTCCCCTTCTATCATGCCACCCCAAAATCCAAACCCCTGGTCTTATATCATGCCAGATCCTCAACCGATATGCTCCCCCTTACCACGCACACTGGCCTGCCTTTAGCAGTTACTGGGCTTGCACACATACTTATAACTACATCCTAGCAAAATTTTTATTTTTACATTCAAAATTCATTTAAGTTGAAGTTCCTTTCTTCAACATAAAAAAAAAAAAATTCTTTTATCTGAATTGATTAATTCTCTTCATTACTATTGATAATTCGAAAAGCAAATAACTGGAACATTTGTTAAAAACATGAACTTCCTTATCCTAACATTTGATTAGACATATCCTAAACAATACAATTCAATAAAAAACACTATTAATACACCTAAACAATAACATAATCAGAATTCAAAACATCAATTAGATGGCAGGCACAAAAATCAAAAAAACTTTTTTTTTTTTCAAAAAAATTAAATTTATTAAAATATATTTTTCTCAATATTAAAATTATTTAAATTTATTCAAATTAATTAAAAAACAAAATTGGCATCACTTCATTGCCAAAACGGGTCTAGTATATAACATCACCCATCAGCTGATCAAACTGGGTCAAGTCCACAACCTTGACTTACACAAGTCATACATAAGCTACATCAGAAAATGCATTAAACATCTTTTAAAAATTCCATCTTCAAACACAATAAAATATAATAAAATAAGACATTAAAAATTAAAATAGTATTATTACAATTAACAATAAAATTGGCCTTTAAATTACTCAAAATTACATATTTTGCAACTTTACTTTATTCTCAAATTCTATTAAAATTTGCCACTTGTTTCAATTAAAATTCTATATTTTTTCTATGACTCTCTTCCTTTACTATTCTCATTCTCCATTAGTTTGGGTGATTTAATTATTTATACTAACTTGATTTACAACTCAGCATTTATATATATATTCTTAATCCCTTTGGACTTTAATACCACTAACAGCTTTAACTAAACCTGACACCCATCTCTATCAAAAACATCTATCAAACACTCTCTAAACCCAACTTACTACTCAACTCAATTCGCATCATTCTACTCTTATATAAAAAAATACTCTCTACCCCTTGTACTCAGGATGTGTGTTTCCCTCCCAAAGCTCATTCCCTTATTTGGCCCCTGGATTCTACCTAGGCAGCCCTTTCCGGCGCCAAACGGTCCCTTCCTGTCCCAACCCTTTTGTTGCGGACTCCTACACCACCCCTTCTTACAAAACTCCCATCAACTAATTACCATTCTCCCTACATCACTTCAATTACAACAAAATATCATCATTTACTTATTACCTCAATATATCAATCATTACTCTACATATTGCGACAACACAAATTACTAAACTATTGGCGCATAGGATATGATAGTATGTGTATTTCAAATTACAAGTCTATATTGGAGGGTTTAAGATTATTTATTGTACAAACACAAGTTATAGTTTATATGGTATATTTTAAATGTACAGAATGTAATGTTTGATATAGAGTCTTTCTTTTAAAATGCTAAATAATGTTCATACGCAAGACGTGATACGTTACATAAGAAGACTCCCACGATGATGTCGTTGAATAGAAGGGCCGGTCTTTGCGGTGTAGTTGGTTCGTCAGGTGTGGCTTACAAATGACAGACGTTTCCCCAGAAACGTTTACAGCTGAGCTGGCGTCCTGTAACAGCTGGGCTGATGTCCTATAACAGCTGGGCTGGTGTCCTATAACACCTGGGCTGGTGTCCTATAACAGCTGGGCTGATGTCCTGCAATTCCCACGATGAATCCGACACTTCGCACACACAACGGTACTACGGATTTTATTACTCGCAAAACTTATATAGAGTTTAAGACCAAGTAATATCTCAGGTGACAGTGAGTTTAATCTAATAACGGTATATTGAGCTTATACCTCTCCGGCTTCTTCAAGTGTTCTCGCGAATACCAAGGTCTACCGCGATCAGCAGACCACCCTATGAGGAAATCTTGCACTAGCACGGAAACGTCTTGATGGAACTATTGCGTAACAATATAAGATACTGTCACTGCGGAAAATCTCACACAGTGGTACAGTTACACTCACTTCGTACACACGTAGTACTACAATATTAATAATACCGTGTGTAAATAGATAATATCAACTGTTATGCGTCACACGCGTTACTATCCCCGAAAAGTCTTAACAGATCCTTGCAAGCGGTAGAGTCTTGTACAAGGATTGTATGTACCGTTCGCGGTAGCAGCAGTGAAGAACTGCATGTAATTTTACGCACAATGCGTTAAAACAATAATGTGTGCAGATGTACTACACACACAGTTCTGAGTCTTCCCGTTTCACTAACAACGAATAGTTTTTACAACACCTTGCAAGCGGTAGAATTCTTGTACAAGGAGTGCACGTCCCGTTCACGGTAGATGGCGTAGAAGAACTGCCTGTGTAACGACAGGCTTAAGAAAATTTCCAACCACCAGTCAGCATTCTATTGGTGGATGGAAGTCACATGGTCAGTATATAGTGACAATGCACTTTTCATGCAGTAGAATGCATTTACTTTGTAACAGCATGCATAGCGGTAATCAGACTACCCGTATCTCATGCATAACTGCCTGCATACTAATATCATATATGAACGTAAACAATAGTCCGACAGGTATAGGGATTGTAGCGATACATATGTCTAAGTTCAGTTAATGTCAACACAACGATAAATACTTCACGCACCGCCCGGGAAACGTTTACCACTCGCGCACGCGCGCACATTTCCACAAACACAGTACATGAATAACCATAAATAATAATGCACAGTTTTACTAAACTAAACCCTTAACCTTACTAAATACAATTGATAACAACCAAACTTAACCATCTACCAATATAATATGAATGTCCATTGTCTGTGTAATATATGTGAACTTGCCCCGCCTATCATGATCCTGTGGTTCGTCGCAGGATTAACCCCTTCCCGCATAAAAAAAAAAAATTTTTTTTTTTTATAACCAAACAATTTCCTAATCCTGACATAATAATAATACCCTCGAACTAAAATCAAATAAACATCCTCAATTAATACTAACATTTCCTAACTGTCACTTTGACAGAAGCATCAAATCAAAAGACACGTGGTAACCTTCAAACCAAAACAAACACACATGTTCTTGACACATAGATAACGAAATCTTATGCAGGGTCATAGAGTACACAGACGACATTCCTTATCAAAACTAGATTATTGTTCATTCACAGAGTCATCTTACATACAACATTTAAACCTGAAATGACATATTTAAATCACTACACATTCTTACCCCTATATCCTGACATTTATTTCTGAGTTTTTTGTATAAATTTTTCTCAGTTTTGAAACGCACACGTTTACTTGGAAATACAGATTTGAATTTGTTTAATATACGCCGTAATTGCCTTATCTCGCAACCCATTAACTGAACCTTGGGGGTCGGTGAGTTATTCGTTATCTTATCTTTCGAGCGTCCTAGTCTGATAAGGTGCTCTACACTATCAACCTTATCTCGTAATGTATGGTTTGGAACTCCAACTGGCAGTTTATTCAATTCGTCGATTTCCAATATAATATTATGTCCGAGTTTTCTAGCTCCAATTACGGTCACATCTATTTCCGTTCCCTGCACATATCTTGTTATACGTGCCTGTTTTTCAACTATCTGCGACTCACACGCTGCTGATTTTATCCTTGTGTGACTTACCGGCAGAATCGGCATTTGTATAAAGTGGTTTTTACACCTCTTACGTAACTGCTCGTCCAACAGCGATATTCCTGTGCCGCTGTCGACCAACATCTCGTCAACATAACCACTGATTTTTGCTTCGACCACAAGATCGGTGCCATTTTCAATACTAATGTTTCCCTCATGTTTATTACTACTATCATTACTATATACTAAACTGTCTGTTATTCCTGCAGGATATAGGCCAGACATAACAGTTTTACTTTTATAACTAACATTTTTCATAATTGATTGATTGAACTGCTTTTCAACTGAATCATTTTCAGTAACTGTTGCTAATAAGTTGGTATTAAATTGCTGAGTTGTATTTTTATGTTGTTGTGATTGTGGCTGATTTTGTGGTGTTTGAACATGAAACTGATTACGCGGCGGTTCATTATTATTTATCATAATTGTTGTCACCTTATTGTCACCCGTATCATTCACCTCTCCGTCCTCCATAACCACCTCAGTACCTGACATAGATTCATTAAGTATCTCATCATACCGACATGTGTCAGAAATACCTGCACCGGTAGTATCCTTACTAGTTCCAGGCTCTACTACTGGTTCGGGATTTTTATGTGTTATGCATACACTGTCCGCATCCATGATAGCTCCAGATTCTATCATACGTTCACGGTTCTCGCATGCTATATCTGTTACACTATAAACTATCACCTCATCACAGCACTTACCTGAAGTATGTTCCAGACTAATAGTGTTGTTACTACTAATTTCATTTCTGTTATCTTCACTACAATTTGATGCAGAATCTAAATACTCGACTTTACCGAGATATGAACTACTAGGCCCTAATAAGGTGGTTTCTGTATAATCACTTTCAAGTTCACCTGCTACGCTACTGTTCTCCGTTAATCCTTCAGATGTCACATCTTGGTTAACTTCCATATTACTTTCATTGAAAGTATGTTCCACAAGGACATTTGGTACTTCAAAATTATCACAAGGTACAATATTCTCAACAGGTAAATCTACTTCAATATCAGCTGACATTTCCTGTAGTTTCGCCATCCTCTCCTCTCTATCGGCGTCCATTTCTTCCCAAAATTTCTGCCTAATGGCTATCATCTCCTCATCCCTGGCTTTCATCTCCTCTTCCTCGGCTTTCATCTCCTCACGCCAGGCTTTCATTTCTTCTCTATCAGCTTTCATCATCACTAATAAGGCCGCTAAAGCATTCTTGATTTCAGCAGTATCCGCCATAATGATTAAAATTTAATTTAAAATTTAGTAAATTTAAATTTATTGATTTATACGCAAAGCAAGTTATTATTATCACAACAAGATTAGAACATATGGTAACCAGTTTATATGCACACAGAAAAAGCAGTTCAAAATATCAACATGTAAATACCTTATCTAACATACAACAACTAATAATCTACCTCCAATATACTGATAAAATCTGTTCATATATGATATGCAAGAGAATATGCACAATTGAAAAATTATATCCTCAGATTTTCATATGAACAATACACATACAATTATTACGTTAATTATACTTATACGTCGGATTTTTCCAACAAATTTTATATTCATAGACAAATATGTAATAGCATAAATTTACCGCTATCTTACGTGCCCTACGTTGCTAAGCGCCAAAATATCTCTATGCGACAACACAAATTACTAAACTATTGGCGCATAGGATATGATAGTATGTGTATTTCAAATTACAAGTCTATATTTGAGGGTTTAAGATTATTTATTGTACAAACACAAGTTATAGTTTATATGGTATATTTGAAATGTACAGAATGTAATGTTTGATATAGAGTCTTTCTTTTAAAATGCTAAATAATGTTCATACGCAAGACGTGATACGTTACATAAGAAGACTCCCACGATGATGTCGTTGAATAGAAGGGCCGGTCTTTGCGGTGTAGTTGGTTCGTCAGGTGTGGCTTACAAATGACAGACGTTTCCCCAGAAACGTTTACAGCTGAGCTGGCGTCCTGTAACAGCTGGGCTGGTGTCCTATAACAGCTGGGCTGGTGTCCTATAACAGCTGGGCTGGTGTCCTAGAACAGCTGGGCTGATGTCCTACAACAGCTGGGCTGATGTCCTGCAATTCCCACGATGAATCCGACACTTCGCACACACAACGGTACTACGGATTTTATTACTCGCAAAACTTATATAGAGTTTAAGACCAAGTAATATCTCAGGTGACAGTGAGTTTAATCTAATAACGGTATATTGAGCTTATACCTCTCCGGCTTCTTCAAGTGTTCTCGCGAATACCAAGGTCTACCGCGATCAGCAGACCACCCTATGAGGAAATCTTGCACTAGCACGGAAACGTCTTGATGGAACTATTGCGTAACAATATAAGATACTGTCACTGCGGAAAATCTCACACAGTGGTACAGTTACACTCACTTCGTACACACGTAGTACTACAATATTAATAATACCGTGTGTAAATAGATAATATCAACTGTTATGCGTCACACGCGTTACTATCCCCGAAAAGTCTTAACAGATCCTTGCAAGCGGTAGAGTCTTGTACAAGGATTGTATGTACCGTTCGCGGTAGCAGCAGTGAAGAACTGCATGTAATTTTACGCACAATGCGTTAAAACAATAATGTGTGCAGATGTACTACACACACAGTTCTGAGTCTTCCCGTTTCACTAACGACGAATAGTTTTTACAACACCTTGCAAGCGGTAGAATTCTTGTACAAGGAGTGCACGTCCCGTTCACGGTAGATGGCGTAGAAGAACTGCCTGTGTAACGACAGGCTTAAGAAAATTTCCAACCACCAGTCAGCATTCTATTGGTGGATGGAAGTCACATGGTCAGTATATAGTGACAATGCACTTTTCATGCAGTAGAATGCATTTACTTTGTAACAGCATGCATAGCGGTAATCAGACTACCCGTATCTCATGCATAACTGCCTGCATACTAATATCATATATGAACGTAAACAATAGTCCGACAGGTATAGGGATTGTAGCGATACATATGTCTAAGTTCAGTTAATGTCAACACAACGATAAATACTTCACGCACCGCCCGGGAAACGTTTACCACTCGCGCACGCGCGCACATTTCCACAAACACAGTACATGAATAACCATAAATAATAATGCACAGTTTTACTAAACTAAACCCTTAACCTTACTAAATACAATTGATAACAACCAAACTTAACCATCTACCAATATAATATGAATGTCCATTGTCCGTGTAATATATGTGAACTTGCCCCACCTATCATGATCCTGTGGTTCGTCGCAATATATTCCCCATAGCTACTGTGTCACTATTTCATCTCAAACTCTACATTACATTATTTCATAACAATATTATTCTCTCTATTACCACTTTAAACTTAACATGGACTGATCTACCTGTCCTAACAAAATATTGATCACCCAAAATCTACCATTTACTATTTTTCACAAATCATTTAAAAATCTTAACTATATCAAATTATTTTCATCATTTAAAATAAAATTTTTTAAACACATTAAAAACATTATATTCAAGCATTAGTTACCTTGGAAATTAGCAAACAATTCATAAGTGACATTCTACAGCGGATCAGCTGATTTTCTTAGCGGGGTGAATAACCTTACTACAGATGCATTCTACAATTTTATGAAATACATATTTTTTCAATCCTTATATCTAACATCCTACACACAATTAGTACCCATCTACATCGCTTCATTGTTTCCCCCTTTTCTGACTCTGGTACAATTAGGTAAACCACCTGCCTGTCGGTCTAGGTATTTACTTTGTTATAACCACCTTTAAAAATTATCTAAATTACATATTTCATCAATCCCTATCTCTAACACAATAAAATAATACATTTATAAGACAGAATAAACACAGTATAATAAACATACGAACACCTATTTACCAAATCATAATACAATCATTTAATTAGAGTAATAGCGAGTTATCATCTTTAGGTTACAAAAATTTGAATTCGTTGCTCACCTGAGCAACCACCCAGCCACACACACTATTGTTTTTTTCTGTTGGACTGTGGCGCCCATTTGCCTCCACAAGGACGGCATAGTTGGAGGAATTTGACATCTCCGTGTCCTTGCTTCAGCGTTACATTTGAAAGATTTAGACATCAACATATCGTTTGTTACATAATTATGCGCCCTTAATGCGGGTCTACCACCTGGCTTTGCTGTTCCTCCTCGAACAGAGTGGCAGCCGCTGTTCCATAGTTTCCGGGATTTCCCCTAGTTTCACCCCCCATTAATTTCTAGTATAAACCAATTTCAAGTCAGCTATGGTCAAGGGACTTAATTTATGGCCATAGCTGACCGCTAGCCAAAACCACGATTAGTGCTGGTAAGGCAGTAATCGCCCGAAAAGTCGGGGAAATCAACTTTACTTTCAGGCATGTTACAATCATCATTAATCTGCACGGCACGGCAGTTTATCAAGGTACAATATAAAATTGTACAAAAGGGTGTGCCATGCATTTTGCGCCATTTCGGCCTCCGATGGAGGTAACACTCTCTATTACCCCCAACACTTTCCACTATCCACTGTGGCACATGCCACCACAGTGATAGCACACTAATAACTAAACTAAAACTTTCTACAATAACCTCACTTCATTATCTCTCACTCACTACAATTATATTCCTCAACAAATCCATATTTATTATTAACATTTATTTTACATCACCTTTCAGTTATTATTATTTTTTAATTATAGTTTCTATTTAATACAATTATCTCAAATTATTCTCATCATTGAATCAAAATCTTTTCACACCTGTAAACATTTTACTCTATCTGATTGGTATTATAAATTTTATACTTACAGTACCTTATTCACCTACTGACATAAACACAAAATATATACACCACACACACACCAATACTTCCACATAACCTCTGAAACATTTAACAACAGTGTTATTTCATACCAAACAATTTCACATTTATTTATTTCTTACTATCAAATTCACATCTCGTAAAATAATTTAAACTCATTAGAAAAATTCAATTATATAACATTTAAATCAATCAAAAATATTGAAACATTTCAAATTATTTTAATTAAATTAATTATTGAAAACAACATTTTTAATTACTCTCATCAATTACAACAATTACAATTCATTTATTATTTTCTTCAAAATTATTCTTGTTATTTATTTAGATTGCAAAATATTATTATTATTATCCCAACATTTTCTACTACATACACACATTGTTTACCTAACATTTTACAATATACACAATTAATTTCACTAAACATTTATTTACAATTCTTCATCATTAATTATTCAATTTATCACACTTCATTGTCCAAGTCAGCCAGGTCAGAACCATAAATCAAAATATTTAAAATGTCCATTTATTAAGTTTATGTTCAGCCTCCATCATCAAAAATTAGTCTGGGTTTCACATAATAGTTTTCAATTTTATTTACATACCTCATATGGCTATCCTGTGTGTAATAACCATAAAATATTAGTTCATTCATTTTACCATAATAATCATATACCAAGTCAACATTATTTATTTCTGTCCAGTCTCCATTAGTAATTATATTCAATATCGGGTCAGTTATTTTTTCATCATAAATTAAATTATTATTGTTTAAACACACTTCTAACATCTCTTTCCACTCATTATAATCTCTCTTTAATTTATATAATTCTATCTCTCTACCCACACACAACTCTCCATCTAAATCTCTCTCATCATAACACCATCTCTCACTTTCAACACCATTCCACACAGAGGGTACAAACTTATACATAAAGGGGAACAACTCAAATCTTCAACTAACACGGGACTCTTGCCCTTCAACAACACTTGTGAACACCCTGGTTCATCATAAATATGGGGAAAATTTACCCTCTGCCCTACATACTCATCTATTCTCTCTTTCCATTCTTTCTCTAATTCATCAACACTAATTATTACTCCGTTACAACCTATCATTCTGTCACTCTCACTCAATGTTTTCAACGTATCACTCTCTGATACTACCTTTTCAATTACATTACCATTCTCAATATTATTTTTATCATTTGTTACCTTATTTTCTAATACCACATTATACATCTCATTATAATTTTCATTCGTTTTACTCTTATCTATATTTATCACATCCACTCCCATTCTCTCAATACTCTGTTCTAATTTATTCAAACTATTTTTAAACATTTCATGGGTATCTTCACAACGTCTATTAATTTCCTTAATGTCATTTTTTAATTCATCATTCTGCTTTTTCAATTCATCAAATTTACTATTCTGTACATTGAATTTAGCGTCAGAATCACTCTTCTGTTAATTGAATTTCATATCTAACATTGTTTGTATCATTTTGAACATTTCATAACTATTGTCAGACTTTTTACCTTGGACCGGTGTCGACTGACTTTCTGTTTTATTGTCAGTGAAGCTGACTTCATTGTTATTAATTTTAATTTCCCTACTCGATTTTGGGGTTACTTGAATCCCCGAATCTTCAGTTACATTGCTTTGATCTGTTACATTTATTTCTATTTTATCTTGACTCGCACTTGGAGTCGAATGTACCTCAAAATTACTCATAATGTTTGATTCATCAAAACTTTCGACACTAGTTATTTCATTGATATTGTTTTCCTTATTTCCTGCCATATCTATAAGTTTATTAATCTAGATTTTCATACATATAAAAACATCTACCACTTAACTCTTAAACTCTGAACATTGATGTACTAGTTTATATGTGCTGCGTAATTTTTACGCAGTTACTTAACCCTCAAATCAAACTTGCATCAATCGTAGGTGTGGAATTTTAATTATTCAAATTCGTCCCTGTCGTAGCGCCAATTGTAATAATATATTTATTAATACAAATATAAATACATAAAATTACTTATTTTCCACCTACCTTGTAAACTGTTTTCTCTGCCCAAGGTCTCGTCACACGAACATTAGAGGATGCAAGCATGATTTGAGGTTGTGTGAATAACTTATGCAATTCGCTTTTTATGAAGAGAAATTAATTAAATTTTATTTTTTTATTTAAAATGTTCTATATCAAATTATTCGTTACTCATTTCTGTATGTTTAAAAAACAATCTAGTACTTCTAGTCAACTTTTAAATTGAATACAACTTTCTTGAAATAATTGAAACATTATATTGTACCATTAAACTTATTTAATACATCTTACCTTATTATATACAGACAGCCCAGTCTGCTCTCACACACACACATTCAATTTTAAAATACCTTTATTTTAAAACCCCATTTTAAATTAACCTTGATATATATCGATACCCCTGCCGGCCATGTGTTTCTTAGTTCACCAGTTTACTGCACATTAATTAACTTTGTTCGATGATAACTTCACTTCGTACGTTCTAATTTTGTAAGCCCGTTATCTTCTTGGATCCCGGCCGGTATGAAAGTTGTATTAGACTTAGTTCTTCAGGTTTTATAAAGTTCAGGCCGACCGGGTCCACGCGTCACTATATGCGTCCGTTAGGTGTTGTCGTTTCTTGTGGACTGCCCATACATGATGCCGGACATTACTGCCTTGGCTGCAATCAAATTTCTTCGTCGTTCGCAGCCTTTGTTGTCCGAGTTTTAGTGGCTGTACACATGACACATAGGACTTTTTGAGTGTGGGATGTCGACGATATTCGTGAGCACTGGTCGACGTCACAAAAGTAGGCTGGACTTAAACTCACATGTACGATGTTCTCCTACAAGCCATGTTGAGCGTCTTTTAGTCAGCGTGGGTATGCGCACATGCTGGGGTAGTGCGTTTGGGCGTCGATGCCACACAGCCGCAAAGTTCTAAGAATTGTGTCACCCGCACATTCCTTTGCCATTGTTTCACCACAGCTACTGTGTACTGTTTCTTTGTTTGAACTACGTTTTAGATTCAACTGGGGACTGGCCACACATATGGAAATGAATTGTGTAATTTTACAAAATAAAATCCCAAATTTAATTAAAATAAAAAACCCTCATATTTACCCCGTTACAGTATATAGGGTTCATTTTTGGAAATTTAAAAATATTTGAATGTCAAGGCCTGAAAAATGGGGTGATGATTTGTATAAAATCGCAAACATTCATGTGGAGTATCAAATTAAAGAGAATTATAACTGATATACACTGTAGTGTTAACTTTAGGAAATTTCAAGATTTTGGGATTCAGGTCCCAAAAACAAATAAAAAATTGTGAAAATCCAGCAGGGTCTCAGACTAAAAGGAACTGTAACCCAAATACAAATCTTTAAAATTTTTAGTGGTTACTGTATGAGTGTGTGCTCTACAATTGTTATATTGCTAAAGAAATAGTAGAGGAATAAGGATTTTTGTCATTTTTCCCATAATTGAAAATTATCTAATATCAGAATTTATGTACTAATAAATGTACGTTGTTCAAAATAGTGAGCAAGTTCCGCAGCTCAGGGACTATTCAGCACTATTTAGATTACCACCGGTCTGTTAGTTAGGGGTGTCCAAACCAAAATAAATAATACCTAAAATTTTAGATTGTAAAAATTGTCTATTTAAAATTTCCTATCGTTCTTTAGCAGCTCCCAATTGAAAACAATTCGAAGCCATTACCATGATGTATGAATTTAATAGCATTTTTCCATATTTTTAGTTCAATAACTTATTTTATTTCTTTATTTTTTGTACTTTTTTTCTGTTGTAGATCTAATGTCCTAGATGAATATAATGTTAAAAAAAAACTGGAACAAGAGCAGGTAGTAGTTTTGTTCAAAAACACAGTTTCCCAAGATACGTGTTTATTTATAATATTTATTGTTACAAAAATAATTTCATAGATGGAATAGTTTGTTGTATTTGATATAAATATAACTTTTTAAATATAATTATACGAAGCTTATAATAAGTGAAAACTGGTTCAGGCTACAAGGTAAAACTTTCACGTTTTTACCAATTAAAAACTTTGTGTTCTGGGACAGTAGTGGTATCAATGGACAACAAAATCCAAGAATATAACTTCTTATTGGTATTGTTGTGTTAACTCATATTAATAAGAGACTTATAACATTTAATTATTGCTTACCCAGGATAACTGACCTTCCTGTCCAAAGTCCGTCACACGAACGGCGTAACACAAGCAGGGTTTCAAGGTTAGATCAGTAACATACTCGACTCGCATTTTATGTAAAACAACTCAAATTTTATTAGACCATTATGTTTATTATTTTCTTCTAAATTTACTCAAGGTTCATTTCTGTCTAAAACTCATTTCTATTAATTTTCTTACTCTTTCTTTGGACGTACCAAACATTATTTTACATGAGAAACATTCTAATAACTGGTGCACACCTTAACGTAACATTTAGTAAATTGTATGACGGCAACCCAGCTTGCTACATTCCCACATTCATACCTTTATAAACCCCATTTACTTTATTTAGAGCGCTCTTATTTAAAATAATTACATTAGGAAATTGGTCGTCGTCTACTTAACTTTCACCGTTCCTCATCATCACGTGCCGCACTCAACATATGTACGAATGTTTCGTTGGTTCACCACATTTTTTATTTTTCTTTCTTCCCTCTGAGATGTCGATTCACTGATTGCTGTCTGTTTATCACTTTCTACTGTTAAAAGAATTATTTGGTGCACACGAGTTCTTTAGGTCCGCTCGGCCGGGGACGAAATTGTAGGACGACTGGGACTGCACCGTGCACAAAGCTCCCCACTACTTCGGGTTGTTGAATAGGAAGGCACTGCCTTCTTGCAACAAATTGTTTGTCATCTTCCATAGTGTACATCTTCGTCTATAGGCCACGTGGCTACTGTTGTCAAACGGAGACGATGGAGGAGGCTCTGGTGGGAGGAGCCTTTACTGTTTCCGCCGTCTTAAGACCACATGGAAATAAAGTCTTACCGCTTAGCCATTTTTTTGTGGCGTGGGTCTAGGCTGTAAGCGTCGCATCCGCGCACATGCTGGTGTTGCGCGTACCAGTTCGTGACAAAACACTTGATTTAACAAAACAATCTGGCATTCTTCAAGTACACTCTGCCCAAAAGTTTATTCCAGCGTTCATTGTTTGAATAGAACCCTTTTTACGTGGGACTTGGTGCGTTGATCACAAACAATTTTAAATAAATTTAATAAAAAAATAAAGACCCCCTTTTTGCCCCATTACATTGTAAACTGTAACTGCAGTTCAGCTGACAGTTTGTCAAAATGACAGTGTACAATAACCTCAAGAATAGATTCAACAAATTATGGATTTCTATGTGTACAAGCAGGTCTTCTGGTCCAGAACCCATTATGCTGACGCTTGAGACCACATGGCGTCTCGCCAATTAATTATGCAATTCCAGTTCTTATGAATCCTGTCCACAAGTTGAGTTTTATTCCCATCTACTTTAAAACCACAGAAAAATATAAAATTTCTGCTTCCTTATTTATTTAGTTACTCATTTACATGATTTCTGTGTTTTTTTTTTTTAAATTCAGAAATTCAATTATTTCTGCAGTGAATCACTTGTTATAAACTTAATATAAAACTCAGTTTACAGTTAAAGTGTGGCATGTTTTTTTATGTTATGTGTGTCCTGAATGAAAAAATAACTTTTTTAATATAACACAATATTTTTACAACAATAACATTTCAGTTTAAAAAAATCAATTAATCTGTATAATCTACAGTTTTTTTCTTTCCTTTTTTTCTTCTCTAAATCTGTAGCTCTTTAGTCTTATGACTCATCTATTTGGTTTATCAATTTTAAACTTGTATACCTTTTGTTTTATATCTTGGTTACTATTTTCACTACCTTACATTGCACTGTCAGATACTGAACTGCATATAAAGTACTAACAATAAGTTGTGTAGTCCAGATGAGTGTATTATTGATTTGCTATAAATTTTTTGGACGTTATTTAATATTTACTACTATTTTCCATTCAAGAGATATTGCTTTTCTTACTTGGAAAATTTTTGTATGTTATTTGTGCTGGTGTTACTGCTTTTGAGTTTGTGTGTCCTCCAGTGGCGAAGCTAGTAATTAATGAATGAGTAGGCAAAAGTCTTATCTTAAATTTTTTTGTAGAGTAATTCAACACGGTAAGTTTTCTTGGTTGCAAAATTGCCAACTACACGGTCTTTAAACAGCTGGTCACTCATCAATTCCTTCACAAATTTTTTTTCAGTAGCAATGGTGGTAAGAAAGTTAAGTCTTTCATTGGTCATCGTATTGCGCAAGTAGTTTTTTATTCTTTTCAGAGTAGGCCTACTCATATTCCTTTCTGAAGACGTCACCGTAACGTTTAACGTGGTAACAGGAAATGTTAAAATCAAACGAATTAATTTTGAAATTACGTACACTGGTTCTAAGTCATTAAGAACTATAAAATGTAAAAGTCTTTGAGGGAACAAATGTTTTCCAGTATCTGAGTAAATGTTTTTTAAATCATTTTCCAGTCTTTCACTATTGAAAAAAATGTATTTATTTATAAGGCTGTTGAATTTAGTAGAAGAGAAACTCTCTTTGTAAGAAATGAAGTGATTTGGATCCAACAACTCAACAAACTGGATACTTTCGAAATCACTGAACCGTACCTCCAGCTGCATAATCAAAGTGTCAAGAACTTCATAAGTTAACGTTTTCAGCAGTTTCCTGTCACTGTCATCTATATTTACCTCACTGCTTATTTGGTGACATTTTTCAATGCAATATGACACCCCGTTTTCTGATCTCATGTTCTTGAGGAGAGCACTAGTTTTCTTAATTTTAGTATTGCACAGAATTATATCGGAGATAGATTTGTGTTGCAGCAGAGAAAAGAGATGGTCAGTATAAACGAATATTTCTTTATAAAAACAAAGTAAGTAAATGAAATAAGTCTTTTTGAGTATGTTAAGCAATCCAACAGCAGAATTGAACGAATCACTATCCCATCCTTCATCATTTTCTGTAATGTCCTCAAAAACCTGTCTCAAGTCACCATACTGGGAAAAGATAGTATATGGTATGAACTGCTCTGGAATGGAAGTTCCAGTGAGTAGTGGATGCTTGTGAAAGTTTAAATCCTCTAGATTCTAGAAGCTGTGATCTTTTTGAGGATTTACAAAAAAATGTGTGAAATGCTGTCAGATTGTGAATGAAGAGCCTAACCGATCTTACTGTTTTAGTGCAATGAAAAAGTACGAGGTTTAACTTGTGAGCATAGCAATGTAGAAATAATGCTCTTGGGGAAGTCTGTTTTACAAAGTGCTGAACGCCTCCATGCTTTCCAGCCATTACAGAGGCTCCATCATATGTTTGACAGACTACCTTCTCAGTTACACCCCTCTTTTACAAAACATTAACAATTAATTCTGATGCAGTCTTATCTACTGAAACATCATAAAACCCAATGAACCTTTCTATTGGACCCTCTTTTGAACAAAATCTAAAAATTATGCTGACTTGAGATCTACTTGATACGTCTAAAGTTTCAACTGCCTGAGTCTAAGGTTTCAATAAAATCGCAAGAATCTAACTCCGCCTTAATCTTCTCTTGAATTATATCAGTTACATATTCAACTAATTCAATCTGAATATCGCTTGATGTACCCAGTGGCAGATTAGACGCCCTTGGGCCCCTAGGCCCGATTTGCTCTGCCCCCCCCCCCAACAACCTCATGTACAACAAGGTTTTTACATTGACCTTTAAACATAGAAATCTGAAATGAAAACAAAAATAAAAAAATATTTAAAAAAATTACAACTCCAGATTAAGTTTCAAGGATAGTTTACGTGTTAATTGAATAAAATTTGATCAGTATTATGAAATTATGTAAAAAAATCAATTATTTATTAATTTAAGCTATACATCGTATATAAATCGTGAAACTTTCCTTTGGAGCATAGTTTTTGGATTGGATATAAAAAATAGCCTAATCATTGCTAAATAAAAGATATTTTTATTGAAATGTAAAGACAGTTAATTAATAATTCATTATAAGATCAATAAGGAAATCAAAAGTACATAGCAATAGCTGAAGTTAATGTGCTAAAAACAGTTTTATTAAAAAATAATAATAAACTACAAATCAACTTTCCGTGCTTTCATTAAAGAAAAGTCCTTAATAATATCATCAAAGTTCATTTCTGACAATATTTCTGCATTTGCTGTGAAACTGGTTAAGCTTGAAAGTCTGGAATCTGTGGTTGAGTTACGAAGATAATTTTTTACTCGTTTCAAAATACTCAAAGATCTTTCACCAGATGTATTTGTTGACATCATACACCAAAAAATTCTCAAAGGTGTGTCAATGTTGGGGAAAAGAGTTGTCAACTGTTTTTCACGTATAAACTTCAAGAACTCAGCAGGCAAATGGTGATACTTTACATTTAAGTTAAGAGCCTCGATAAACACCTTAAAATGAACAAATTCTCCACCAAGATCTGAGGTAAGGTCAGCAGGATATTTCTGGGCCAAAACGGAAGCTTTTTCCCGAATTTCTTCATTTTCCAAGGTAAAAAGTTTGTATATGAAACCAAAAACTTCATTCTGATCGAAATAAATTTTCGATCTGTTTTTTAGCTCACTGGAAATGTTGTCGATTATGGGATAAAATTTATTTACAATCATGTCTTGTCTCCCGTCAAGTCTGCAGGTGCTGCAGGTATCATTATCATTCTTTGATTCATCATGAAATGTTTTTCTCTTTCTTGTCCTCTTTGAATCTAGATCATAGTCAGCAGCCTCACTTTTGCACAATTCCATACCCTTCATCTCGTAATAGTCAAATCGTTCTCGTAATCCTTGTACATATTCTGAAAGGGATTTGTATAGATTGCAAATAATTCCTAAGTCAGTACTAATGCTTTGCATAGTTTTACTTGCCGCATTAAAGCGCTCCAGAATATCATTCCATAATACAAGTAATATCGCTATTTCCATTCTTCCAAAAAAATGACATAATTCTTCTGCTGCAGCTCTGGATTCTGGCTTTTCTTGTGGGTTTTCAGAAATATCTTGAAGTGTTTTATAAAACTCCCAGTAATGAAGTAGTAAAGCTCTTGACGCATGCCATTTGGCTGACCATCTGGTTATATTTAGTCTTTTGGGCAAGAGTTTTTTCTTGATGTTACTGTCTTTTATCATTTTTCAATTATTGCCCATCTTGAAGTTGATGTGCTGAAAAACACATATAACTCTTGCATAATCATAAATAGTTTGGTTGCTTGAAGGCAGCAGGTAGCTGCGTGCGTGCGCACCAAATTCAGTGAGTGTGCTGAATATGGAATGAATTCTGCAAGAGGGTTGCGACTTTTAATTAGAGCTTGAAGTCCTGAATATTGTCCAGACATGTTTGCGGCATTGTCGTACGATTGACCTCTCATATCATCAATAGAAATGTCTAGTGACGAAAGCGTTGTAACGGTACAGAATTGTATGATAGAAAGAGACAGTAAAGATTCAATTCAGATTTGAAAGCAGTCAGTATTCACCTGTGAGGTGCCCCTTGTAACCAGCAACATACAGTGTCATCATAAACTTTTGATGTCTGGAGTGCCCAGCCCAGACGTATTACGCAACAGCTCTGCCAGCAGTCTTTGTGAATCACAGTAAGAGCTTTGACACCCTAGTGTTTGCATCAGACAGAAGCAGTATACCGTTCTACAAGTTAAACGGTGGCCTCGGGTGCAAGATAGGCCGAAAATGTTATAATCGGCCTATCCAATAAACTCTATAAAAGTGAGAACGAAGTAAGCGGTCAACTACCCGACGAAAAAATTATATTGTCAATTGAGTTAAAAAGACAGTGAAGTATGTGATCCTAACCATTCAATAACAGTGTCACAATTAAACAGTGAAAACAAATTTACGGTGTGTCAACCAAACAGAGCGAATGAATAGCAATAGTGCAACAGCGGAGATCATCTCTCGTTAAGTATCGATTGACTTTCCATTATAAAATTATGTTAAATTTTTTGAAGTATAATCCATCATAGATAAAGGGTTAAACAAGATTAATAAATAAGAGATCTCTAAGGGAAAGGGGTTTTTATAAAATAAAGAAAGGGGGAAAAATATAAAAATAGTACTGGTTCATTAAATAGAAGTCATTATAGTTCATTCAGAAATAGTTAAGGAGAGTTTTTTGATGTACTTGTTTTTGATTGATAATTATTTGTAATTTATTGGTAACAGCAAGCAAAGGTAGAACCATAAACAATACAATAACCTGTTGTATTATGAGTGCTTAATAAAAAAGAAAGATAATTTGTTAGAATCCGAAAATTGTTGTGTTAGCGTAATTATTGCGTAACTCAAATCCAGATAATCCTTTCTGCAGCTGTGTTCGTCTGTAAAACCCTGGAGAAGAACCCTAAGGTAAGAGTTTATTAATAATTGATAGAAATTAAATTGTTTCAGCGTGTTCAAAATTAATGCTTCCATTTCAGCAGCAGTGTGGTTTTCCATTCTAATGAACTTAAGAAATCTCTCTGTTGGACATCCATTATTTAAAACATAGCGAACAATAAAAGTTAATTGGTCATGATGAGTTATATCAGGTGTTGAATCAACACTTATAGAGTAGTATTTGCTTGATTTTAACTCCTCGACAATTGTTGAAACAATTTTATTATACGTTGTTTCAATAAATTCATTACAGATTGTTTTTGACAAATAACTTATCTTTCCTTGCCCAGGATTGCAATGGTTTTGTATGTGGATCTTTAAAAATCATGGTATTCAGCTATTACCTGAAGAATTCCTAGAAAGTTGCCATTTGATAGAGATCCAAAAACTTCATTTTCAGAACCCCGAAAGGCTAGTCCACGAGCACCAAGAAATTTAATTACATGAACAACACGAGTTAAAACCTTGTGCCAATAGTTCACTTCTATTAAATACTTTTGATGAAGAGCAGAATCAATTTTTCCAAGTACATTGCCTCTCATAACGTAAGATTGCGTTTTAACTCTATGTTCAGAACTTTTTTCATGTAAAAATCTAGAACTATTTTTCCAATTGTTAAAACCATGAATAAATGCGTTTTCAGTATCGTTTTCATTTGTATGGAAAAGCCTGCACGGTACACAATAAAAACAGCCTTTAGAGTTCAAATACATTAACCACTCTCTTTTTTGTAATTGTCCATTTTGCAAACGAGTAAATAACATAGTTTTGTTGGCATATCTTGTCTTGTCTGGATAAACGCGTTTAGATTTCGAAAAATCACAGTCAGTTATTTTTGACAAGTCCTGTGGTAGGCTTTTAACAATTTTATCTTTTAGCTCATTTGTTAATGGTCCCCAAAAATTTGGGTTCGTTAAATCAAATTCAAGAATTTGTCCTTGCACATTACAGTTAGACTGTGCTTGTGCTTCTGAATCTAATGGAATATCGTTTAAAACAGTATTTTAAGGATCAGTACTTGTATTTTGCAAAACCGTTACAGAATCTGTAACTTCAGATTCGTTAACGCTACAACTAGGCCTATCATTTAAAACAGCATTTTCAGGATCAGTACTTGTATTTTGCAAAACCGTTACAGAATCTGTAACTTCAGATTCGTTAACGCTACAACTAGGCCTATCATTTAAAACAGTATTTTCAGAATCAATACTTTGCAAAATCGTTGAAGTTGTAAAAAACTTATCTAACTTAACTGTTTTTTGCAAAGATTTCAAATGAGCATCGTCCTTAGCTTTTTTTAACTTACGTTTGTAAGCTCCACTTGCGGTGTGTAAATTTTTACTCATGTTTGAGTTTGATTAAAATGCCTACTGTAAGCGTTTAGCCTCACACAGAGTCGCACTTCGCACACAAAAACATTCAACACTAGTTAATACAACGCACTTGTCACTTGTAGACTTGTAGAACTAAAACTTTCCCAATTTTCTAGGCTAACCAGTAACAATGACCTCAAAACAAACAGTTGCTTTGTTGTTCAGGCACACGGTCATACATACAGGTCGGGACCAGGGTTGGAGAATGATGCCATACATCATACTCGATGACTGTTAGCAGCTAGCGGCACCTGGTGACGCAATAGAGAATGTTGTTTAAATGATGGGAAGAATTTGAGACATTTAATTTAGTTTTATATAATTTATAAATTAACATAAGATTGAAATTGTGATTTGCAACTGTAAAACACTTTTTTTAAACATTATGAAAAATAAAGAATCTATAAAAATAATTTAAGCAAAAAAAAAGGCCTGCGGCCCCTAGGGCCAAATAATTATAATTTTTATTCTACAGAATTTTTTAGGGTAGGCATTGCCTCAATTGCCTGCATGTAACTTCGCCACTGGTGCCCTCATACTACTATTCTCTAATTTAATACTGATCAATGTAGAGAGAGAATGGTAAAGATTCATAGTAGAGATAGTCATGTTGGTTACATTACTGGTGTGCAAGATAGTGAAGAAAGGTTAGTATTACAGTAATGAAATTGCTATATTCAATAACATGGAAGCCCAAAATGCTGGAAACAATTCATCTTGGGTAACAATAACTCGGTATTAATAAACTTTGCAGTTGTATCAAAAGTGGCAATTCAATGATGTGCTGTAGAGTTCTTGAGGCTTCTTGATGCGGGTGATAATATTTTTCACAGGTCAAAGTAAATCTGTGCCTATGCTGATAATGTGGTACTGGTACTTGTTGCTAGAAATAGATAAGGGAAATGTTTGAAGTTTTGAGAAGTGATGGGAAGAAAGTAGGACTCGAATATCAAAGAAGGAAAGACCAAGTATACGAAAATGTCTCCAGCAGAAAGGAGAAGGCATGTGGAGAATTTGGATATTGGTGATACTAGGGTGAGATAATTATAGTACACTAAAAACTCGTTTATCCGAATTTGATGGGACCGCGCCTGTTTCCCATTTTGGACCGTGTAAATGAAATTTTGGATAAACCAAAACTTCTATATAAATAATAGTACATATGTAAGTACACTAACTTTATTTAATAATAATAATTTAAAAGATACTTACAGTGAATATGACACAATAAACTATAAAACAGCACCGCACTGTAAATTATAGTTTCTACAGTACTGGAACAGTCCTATTGCTTGTTCGTACAGTAATCAATCATAGTTTTTTGCCTAAGCTTTGAGGCTCATTTGCTGGCTGCCTGATCTCGAAGTCGTTTCATTGTTAGAGCTTCTGCAGGGGAAGTTTCGTCTTGTCGCTCCAAATACGAAAGGACAGGAAAATGCTTTTGTGTATTTTTAAAATTTACTAAAAATTCTTTCGGATAAAAGAGTTTTTAGTGTACTTGGAATCAACAATGAATTTGGAAAACAAAATGTACGGGGAAACATACAATACACTGGAGGTAAAAAATATATCATGCCAATATTAAACTTATGAAATCTCAAATTATATTCTGACATAATAAACTAAGACTACATAAGATACTAGTACGATCTATGGGTTGGACCTTCACCATAACCGAAGAGAACATGTTGAAGATATTTGTAAGAAGACTAACTGGACCTGTGAGAGAGGTTGATCAGTGGAGAATTGGAAATACTGTGAAAGTAGGGCAGGTGAAACAAGGAAAAATAAAAACAGCTCCTTGAAGTAAAGCCAGAGGGTCAGAGACCAAGAGGAAGCCCTAGGATGACATATCGGTCATGGACAGGAATAGAAAGAGATGATGGATGGAGGCACCCAATGGCGATTCCTGACCCGCAAGCATCAACTCTAAGTACAATATAAGCACATGTACATAAAATTCCTAAGCTAAAAAATCATTAAAAAATATTCAGGTGCGCACTTGTTTGTGTCTGTGAGAAAAATATACATCGAGTGTAATTAGCATAAGAATTTAAAAAGTTGCGTTTAGCAAGCAGTGATTCTACTTCCTAGTAAAAAAATTATGATTTCAACAACCAGTACCCACGACACACCTCAAGGTGCTAACCTCAAACAGCGACAACCAAAACAATAAACAAGAGAAAAAATGGCCGCCATTAAATCGAGCCGGGACACTGCTAGCGCTCCTAGCGGCTTAAAGCACTACTAAAGAGTGCTTGCTTTTTGCATCTCTGACAGCCAGGTGGAGAATTTGGATATTGGTGATACTAGGGTGAGAGAATTATAGTACTTGGGATCAATAAGTCAGGTGCTGTGTGGTTTAACATTCTACATAGGCACCAGCAAATGATTGTACTCATAGATTGGTATATTATAAGTTCGAGTATTTGTGACTGTAGCCTAATGTAAAAAGAAGGCTAGATAATGAAGGAGTAGTTATGAAATCCAAGATTTATGAAATTATGGCCAACTCATAGTTAGTGCACCAAAGCATTTTTTAAATGATTGCCTTGGGAGCGGAGAGGTCAGCCAACTGTTGTTAAAACAGTGCACAGAACTGGAATAAAAATGATATTAACGACTTTGATCAAGTCGAGTCACCAATATCATTTTGGCTGGAAGACAGGTGACAAATGCACTGCCAATTTCCAAAAGATGAGAGATAAGAAGGCGTGTGAAACAGTTTTTGGTGACAATAATAATGTTGGTTATGATGTAATCATTTATTTGCTTTTGCCTTATTTTCTTTGGGCAAGCACTGGTCTCTGAGGATTCACCTCTGCTACAATCTGATGCTGAGAGACATAAGGGTCTGATAAACATCACGTAGTGTGCTTCATGAGTTGTCAAAGACTTTCATGTTTGAGTCACATGAAAAAAAGAATATTTTCCAGGAAAACATATTGCAAAAGACAGGGAGGAATAAGAACAAGAAGATTTTAAGGGACTGAGAATTGGCAATCGGTGGAGCAGAGTGAAGGTGAATTGTACGGGAAGCCAAGTATCTAAACTGATGCCACAATGTTACAGTAACCAGCCACATTAACTTGCTTACTGTGGAAAGTAAATAACATGAACACTGAATGTTAGTTGGACAGTATGGAAAAGCTCACCACACTTGTACAAAATAATCTGACATAAATTATGATTGGTTGCCGTCATCCACAAGTTACCTCCTGTGGCTTCCTGTTAGGTTATCCACGTGTATTTCTCTCTCTTTCACTATAGAAAGGAATTAAAATGTAAAATTAACAATCAAACAAACAACTTCACTACAAAAATTTATTGTTCTGTGTTATTAGTGTGCCAGCAGTTAGTGTAATGTTACCATTTACAAAATATATATAATTTGTATATGTCACTATTTTCTCTATAATATTCCTGTGTATATGTCGAATTAAAATAACATTAACATTAAAGCTACAAAAATACAGCATGAAATTACATTATTAGTATATATTTTTAAAAAAGTACACTTAAATAACACATGTCCAGATCTATGGTTTGAAAGCAGTCTGTTATATACATAAGTAGAAAGTTCAAGAATTGTACACATGATACTGCAACTTATGCCATACAAAGCGAAGGAATACATACTTTTAAACAACTAAACTATAAGTACAGTCACTTTGTAAACAACTGGTGTGTTTAATTGTGCTGATAAAACATGACTCCAATATTTACACTTGGAAAATGATTATTTACAAAAGTGATGTTTTACATTGCTCAAATTCTTTGACTAATCTTAAAAACTGTGACTGACTGCACCCACACCACTACAGAACAATGGTAAGGAATTAAAAAACTAAATATAATTAATTCACTACCGACTCGGAACACAAAGTTTTTTATAGGTAAAAACGTAAAAGTTTTACCCTATAGCCTGAACCAGTTTTCGCCTTTAAAAAGCTTCTTCAGAGGCTCCTTTAAAAGCTTGTTAAAGGCAAAAACCGGTTCAGGCTGTAAGGTAAAACTTTTACGTTTTTACCTATAAAAAACTTTGTGTTCCGAGTCGGTAGTGAATTAATTATATTTAGTTAAGTAATGGACATGCCATGGACAACAAAATCCAAGAATTAAAAACCTGTTCATACCAGAACAGTATTCTATGATTAGCATAAATAAATTGATTATATGCATGTTTTCAAATCACTCATAATTTTATATATTTACATCATCAAATTTAGAAAATGTGAAAAGGAATTAAAATAAATTATATGCTAGTAAGGTGTGAATGTATGAAGTTTCAATCTACTGCCGTAACTTACTGTGTCTACAGCACACTGAAATAACAAAATAACTTACAGTTAAAAACCTGTAATATGGGTCCATCGCTAGGCAATAAAATGCACAATCAATATAAATTTTGAGTACTAATATTTACTAGGAACAAATAAACTGTATATATTCAAACACTTTTTGCTACAGTCCGTTTCTTGAGATATATTATATATATATAAATCCCTTCTTTAAAAAAGAAAGTAATTTTTTCTACATGTATCAACAATTTTTGACTATTGACAATTCTTGAATGGAATTTTTAAATACCGGTATTATGAAAATCAAACCAAGCTTGCACAAGACTAAAATAATCGTCTGGAATGTGATTACAGAAAATGTTTTGTTTTTTTTTTTTTTTTGGTGGGGGAAAAATTAGTTTGGTTTCCTATACCGTGGATCCATCCCCTGTTTTGCTAAGACCTTTTAAAAAGCTTTATAAATATTTTCATATTGTTGTTTCTGTAGTATGCCATTTGTAACATTTATCATAGTATTTTGTACATCTGTTAACATGAGGTTAAATTTTGTATTATAGTTTAAACAACCAAACCACAAAGCCAAAGAAACAGAATTGGCAACATTTGAGACGATATAGAAATAAAAAGTTCAATATGTAGGCCTACTGAAAAATCACTGGAAAACTTTTATCCTACACACTGTTACTCAGTATAAAAACCATTTAAGCTAAATTAGTTACATAATTCATTTATTTCCTGTACATCTGTAGTAGAATAAACACCCCAGATTCATTCTGCTTTGGTAATTTATAGACTACATAGAAATAATGATCTGGGTAGAATTCAAAAATATTTTAAAATCTAACTGGAAAGTGTGTTTCCAAACATAAAACTTTGAGTGTTTTCATGGCTATTGTCTAACAAAGCATAAAAGTCTTCACTAATAAATACACGAAAGAGTAAAAATAAGTTTGTAAAAAGATCAAAACATAACACAATTAACAGGTGTTTAAAATGTCTGAAAAATTTTGTCATGGAAAAATCACTTCAACATTTACGTGAGTGAATAATTTTTTAATAATTTATGCTAACTTAGAACATCACTGCTTAACACTTTATACCTATAATTAAAAAAAGTCTGCTTATATCCAGTATATATAGAATTTTGTAAATGTAAAAAAAAAGAATAAAAAAATCACAGATACATAAGTTCAAAGAATTTCGACGAAACCGAAACATCGAAGCATGATAATGTTTTTAGGCTTTTGAAACGTATAATGTGGATTACATAAATCATTTCCAAACCACAGACGATCACAAACAGAGCATGTAAAACCAAATTTATTCTCACTAAAACGTTTGCTAAACTCAATGTCAGCAGCGATTATTTCTGTCTTGATGCGTTTACATATCAAATTTCTAGACTGTGGGGAATCGAAAGTGTGGAAGCATCATGTTTTTCGATGAAGATTTTTGTGGAATGACCCCCAGTCTAAAAACATTATCATGTTAATATAATATACCAAAGTTCACATCAGTATTCACATTCTGGCAAATTATTATTATACAGTGAAATCTTGATATAACGCTCTTCTGCAGACCGGCCAACAGCGCTTTATATAAAGAACCCAAGTTTAACTATTTAATGACCATTACATCAAGGGTCATGTTATATCGCAGGTGTGTTATACCTATTTTGTTTGATTAAAACTCAGTCAGTTTTTCTGATGGTAAAACTAGTAAGTCTATAAATTAAGAAGGCATTAAGTCAATTGAAAATACAGACAATTAAGCCTCCAAGTCAATTATATAAAACATGAAGGCGAACCATTAATAGAAGAACCATGGAGGTGGGTTCATTATAGCATACTTTACCCTTGCATTTCTATAGCGGGGGATATAAGAACGTCACAACTCATTGGTTATCGCCAGTAGTGTCCTTAGACTCTTTTCCAAATTGATGTAAATTAAGAAAATTTGTTTTGAAAAATATGGCTTCTTGCTGTTCTTCACCAGTGGCATCACAGCTCCCATCTTCCAAACTGCACAGGAGGTCTCTTCACTTTGCTTTCAGATTTCACTATTGTTTCCCCTTCACAATTATATGGCTGATTTTTTCAGTTTGTTTTGTTTATAAAACTTTCTTCCATCACTGTACTAAGATGTTCGCCCTCTCTTATTTAAACTTGGAAATGAGGGGCTCCAGCATATGTACTGTGAACGCTATTAAATGTGACTGAACTTTCAGCTCCTTTTGTTTCACATGCTATGACCAAACACTACGGATACATTTTTTCTTCTAAATCTCTTTACCGTGTATATAATCATCTGGGGTAGTATAATCTTATATAGAGTTTAAAAATCCTCTTTTACACTGGACTCTACTTTATTGAAAATCCAGAACTACCTAGCACAATATGTATGGATTATAATAACCACACACACATACTCACCCTTGCCTTGTTCTGAATTGTTCTCCTAACAATGCCACATGCTATAGGCCCGCAAGCCTTTCCTGAACAGTAATCTGCGCCGACCCAATGTATGAATTACCCCCACTTTCAAGTATAGCTGTTATCTAGAGAGAAGAGAGAGGAGACAACGCTATAACGTTCCCAGCCTCACTTCCATATTATTTCTCTCTCCGTCAGACACATGCTTCCGTTGTTATTGCCAGTATTGTTGCAGCCGATGTTCATTCTATGAAACACTGCACAAAACTGTTCTGCACATATGTGTGAAGTGAATGAAAATTTTGTTAGCCTCGCAACGAGGTGTTTGTCTACTGCGGATCGAAACCCAAGTGTTCAATTTACATCGTCCTGCCTCTACATGCAATGTATAAACTGTTTATTTGTACATCTACGTCTGAGATACATGAAACAGAAGCACCTGACTGAATTGTCCTTTTTGTGTTTGTGAATAAAGGTAAAGTTAGATTCTGAATCATCAACATAATATGAGTTTTCATGTTACCTTTATGTTGTGTCAGTGTTAATACAGTTACTGATGTACAGTAGTATTCAGTCACTCATTTTTAATGATAGCTGAGTGAGTTACTGGAGAGTCAAAGAAGTATGGTGCAACTGAAGGGCTCAAGTAACCATTAGTAAATAATACATTAACTCATATACATTTATCTCTGTGCATTTAGATTCAGTCCACATAAACAATAATAACTGGAAACAGTACATCCTAGTCTAAGTTGACAACTGATTACCATTTCTTGTTATTACGTTCCTTTTCTTGAATGGATTCAGATAATAACTGCCATAGTACATTACTACCGCTAGATTATGCTCCATTTATTAAATTTTTTTAAACAATAATCTGTTACATTTATTAGCGTATGTTCAGTTTGCCACAAATACGATATCAACACAGAAATGTGTGTCTGTTAATGTTTTTGGAAACATTATGAATAGTTCCTTGTTTCTTGGTCAAGTACCAAATTTTCTGTGATTAATACACAAGAATCATTGCCAATAAGAACCACACAATAAACTTTTAAAAGAATTTGTGCCCTTTATTTTCTTTCCTCCAATTCACATTCACCCATCAGTCGCCTGGACTAAGGTACTAAGGTACATGAAATAATATACTCTTCTATGACACACAGATAAAATCTAGCTGCTCATTTAAAAACTACACTTTATATCTATTGCTATGAGCAAACACATAATTTCAAAATGTTAACTCATCTTGGGCCGAGTACTTCTGATCCAAGTTAGCATGTGTGCAGACTTTTGAAGCCCCCATTTGGAATTTTCAGTGTTGCAATCTTGAAAATCTCACCCCCAACAATAATGATTTTTTACATTACTTTCATTATTTTAATAATAACAAGTTATATACATTACTATTAATAACATTACTATATATCCAGTCTCTGAATGTTTAAAAGTGCTAATTTTTTTTTTTATTTTACAATATTTTCTAATATTTTTATATGGTACATAATATTGTAATTTACAATCTATTTCTCTTTACATATCTTACCTATGTAGGTATAAATAACTTTTATACCTAAAGTTAATGATCAGTATTAAGTGTCTAAGACAGAACTGTGAAAGGATCGGTACTTCAGTATTTAATATCCAGTTAGTATATTGGAACATTTAGATATGATATGATACTTCATAATGAAAATTCATCGGTTACATAAATGAAGTCTAGTTCTCTTAATAAAATTCTCAATACTTAAAAGGCTTAAACTGAAACTCCCCGATTTTTTTTTTTTTAATCAGGGGTTGTTACTTAATTCTTAAAACTAGAATAATGACCATTGCCATTAGTAACAAGAATTAATTCTGAACAATTACATAATTAACAACAACAAATTTTTCAAACACCTTTTCGTGCATTGTTTCGATATAAATCAACATTGCTATACATTGACATTTACTCAAATAACACTTATAGATCACAGTCTCAATAACAATTATTATGTTAGAATTTAGATACATTATGAACTAAATTTACACTTGAATAATGATCACTGTCAAGAGACAGGTATTTAACATTTGCCAACTAATAAAAAAATTTGAATTGCACATTACAGGAGTAATATAAATAACTATAGATACATCTTAACATCACTGCCATATTCTTATAAACCCCAGTTGCCCATAAAATTGAGTACTAATACTTGATACTTATTCTGGCACAATACCGTAACAGCCCATGATAAAGAACCTGTTCACACAAGAATGTTCAGAAAGAACTACTCCCATAGTTATTTGTCAATGCATTCAGTATAAGCTTGTTCATGAGATTTAATCTTCATACGAAAGTTAATAAAACTGACCAAGAAACAGATTTAAATTTTCCTTGCTAATTACCCACAGCTAGAAGGCAAGTGGCGTCCTATAAAATACAGCAGTAATGGACACCTTTAAACAGGCAGATTCTTTAACTCAGTTAATTACACAATTCACTGAATGTCCACAAGGACATGTTACAACAGACCGTTGGTCATAGTATATGTGAAGTTACTGTTTATGAAAATGTCTTTAAGTTCATACTTTAAATCCCGTAAGTTGCTGTGTTCGTGTATTAAAATATAAGGAATAGTCCCACCTGTATATAGAAGATTACTCAGGATGCACGATGATATAGAACATGGTGACGCAACTGGAGAGTCCAAAATTGCAGGAATTCATTTCCTCCTCCGGGCAGTGGTTCAGGCTGGCAGTATGAGGATCTCTAGAGGTCTGATGGCGTTGGGGCATTGCTTAGATCTTCGGCCGGTGAAGACTGATGGTCTGTCTCCATCCTCGTCTCCCCTTTCACCTCCCGGCTATCCGGGAACCCTGGAAACATTTTTATCTGTAGACTGCCGTCAGGAAAATACCGTCACACAAATCTTTCACGCCCCAGTAACACCAATCACAGACACACACTGTCACCATTCTAATCTGTGAACTGAATGTGAATAGAAATATTACTCCTCACAATTCTCAAAATAACTTTTCTAGGATTCAATTTACGTTTACTTTTAATTTTCTTTCTTAGTTAATTATTATTTCTACATTTGAACTTGATTGTAACAACATCTTCGATTAATTTTTTAATACAGGAAAAGGCCAGTCGGCAACATGCTCTCAACTATCCAAGACGCAACACACACAAAAATACATACATATAATATAAAACCCGCATAATCCCTGAATTAATCAAAATTAATGCCATACTTTTCCTCACCTGAAGCTCTCTAATGACTCAGCAACACATTTCAAAGATAATAGAACAATAGTTGACGCCACCAGACCAGTGTTTCCCTCAAGTGCGGAACCAGAAATGAGACCGAATGTTGGTGCCTGCCAACCCACGTGAACAGAGAGTTGAACAAATCAGCTGATCGGAATGGCAGACTAGATTACACACACACACAATTATCTCCACGTCACGGTCAAGGTTAAGCGATATAGTCAAGCAGTGGAGCAGGCTGCTCACGCAACCTTTGAACCCGCTATACAGACGGCACTGTCTCTGCGACGCGCGCGCCGAATAATTTAATGCTTAAATTACACCGGCACAAAACTATTCAGAAGGTCTTGTTGTATATCATTTCTCAATACATAAAACTTTCAGTTTTGAAAAAAACATTCCAGTGAATGTATTTAAAACTATTAGTAGTAAAAACATTCTCTCAAACAGATTTATGTGTTTGGGAGAACTGTGAACAGCCCACTATTGGAATGTGAAGCTCCCAATGGGTGCCTATAAGCAGGGCTTCATTTCAGCAGGACCATGCCGGAATGGTGTTCCGGAACCTCTTGAATCCAAAAATAAATTACTGAAAAAAATATATGAAAAGAAAAACCTAATTATTACAAAAGTTTACTACTATTTTTTAAATTATGCCTCTCATCAGCCCCACTACAAAACTAAACATTTGTCATAATCAAACACCAGCTCTAATCTTTAACTTAACTACTTAAAAATTGTTCAGTTTTGTTGCAGAATCGCAATGTTGGTCTAGGTTTTGCCAACAAAAAACTGAAAATTACAGCTTTTTTATTTGAAAGCAGAAAATCAGTACCAGGCCCCCATTATTCTATGGCCCCGAAAGCAGTACAAAACTTGATTTTTTCAGAGTCCCGCTTCAAAAAAAACAGGAAGGTAGGAAAAACAATAATCCTGTAGACCCTGAAAAATGTTATGATGCACTAAAAAAATCTATTGAAAACAGACTGCTTAGTGAACAAGAACTCGAGCTGATATAAAATATAAGTATATTTGTGTCCGTACAACTTTTGAATTGATGCGTTCCGGCACCTATAATTTTAGAAATCAACCACTGCCTATAAGGAAACATGGCACTGCTTAGTACATAGCTGAATATTTATATCCCATGTGCTATACAGTATTTTTCATTATTGTATTGATACACATTTAATCTGTGACAATGAATACAAATTGTTTTATAAAATTTAGAAACTTTCACTTGAAGACAATTAAATTATCTTTTTAACTACTTTCATGTGTATCAGTCTTCAACAATTTACTTATGGACACCATGTGCCATTATCATTCAATATAAATCCTCCGCTCAACAGTCCGTTAAGGACCAAGGCGTACCGCGCGGCTTTTTGTGTTAGTGTGACAGCGTATGGCTAGTACTACGCGCCACCAGCTGCTA